>CM022764.1:4603850-5203850 GCA_012411365.1 Ameiurus melas
CATGTACAGTCTCACGTGGCATATGTACAGTATGTACTATTCCAGACCATTACTGAGTACTATCAATAACCGATTTTCCTATTAGAGTTTGAATTTAAAATTGTCACCTTCGACCCCATCAAAAGCTCTGTTGTGTGTACCAGTCTTCTGGATTTTTTTAAGATTAAGTACGTACTGTTAAGTGTAAAGGTCAGAGTTTTCGATTTGAGACGCAGTTCATGACATCATTCACGATGACGGTGGAAGTTTGTAACAGAGCTCGTCGCTGTGCAAGAAATCACTGAATGTTTTTTTACAGCCGACTTGGAAAGCTGATGGTCACGGATGTTTTGGTTCTGTCATGATAAGTGTCACGTTTAATCTTCTAGATGTACATAAGACACACAGCCATCACACCATTCCAACATGAATTACTTTTCTAGAACAACACAACTAGACTGTAGAAACAGTGCAAATAGTGTTCCTTTGGTTTTTAGTCACTTAAGTAACATGTTAATGAGATCATAAAATATCCAAATGTTACAGCGGTGCTAAATTACAAATCAGGAATGTCCGGCTGTCAAAGCTTGGGGTTGCTGGATATTCTTAAGGTTCATTGGGGAAACCTCTGCGGGTTTAAAGGCTGCCAATGAGCATTCACACATCATGTAAAGTACAGGTTACTGTCCTGAGAGCCTGGTAGTGAGGCACTGACAGACTGCTCTATTCTTATCCATGAGATTACAGCAGGATTGGAGATTTAGGCACCACACACAGCCGGCCAGGCAGACATATAATCAGCCCTAGAAATATTGGTGCCCTTGGTAAAAAATATTGTTGGTTAATTAGCTTTAAATAACCTCACACTGTAAATATGGGAGAAATCTAACCTTTAAGTGAAGTACATTTACACTACTGGTCAAAAATTTAGACACACCCATTCTTTATTTATTATATTATTATTATTTATTATATAATACTCATAATAATAAAAGTTATCAAAACTCTGGAGTAACACAAATACAACTATGAAAAAACCCCAAAATAATTTAGTATTTTAGAGTCGACGCCCTTTTTTACCTAGAATTTACAGAAATGTATTCTTGGTATTTTCTTGACTGATTTCTTGAGGAATTTCCCTGAGATGCTTTTTAAACAGTATTAAAGGAGTTCACACTGACGCTGGACTCTTATCAGCTGCTTTTCTGAATATTTCGCTCAGAGTCGTCCATTAAATGTTTTTTTTTTTTTGGAAATAAAATGTTAGTTTTCTAATGAAAGAAATGAGCATGTTAGCACAATTATATTTCTGTCTAGATCATCGATTTCCAACAGTTAATCACACCTTCAGATCAAAAGCTTTTTAAGATCATGAGAAACATTTCAGTCGAGTCTCCAAACTTTTGAATGGTAGTGTGTTTATTTATATATTAAATGTAGCGCACTTTATTATTATTTGGCAGCACAATCTATTACAAATTCAGTTATTCAAATTACATTTTTAAAAAATCCTACGTCACTGAATCAAAACACAGCTCATTGGCTGAAATGGACGTTTTCTGACAGCGGTAGACCAATCATACCAGAGTGGGACATCTGACCAATCCGAGTTTCATTCATGAAGATAAGATTCTGAAGCCTAAATACAATCACCAGAAGTAAAAAGCTAATGTTGGACTATAAACGAATTACACCACCATCAATTTACTTCGTCACGACTGCTACACGTCCGACAACTCTCTCAATCTTTATTTAAAAAAAATAAAATAAATACCAATTGGAAAATACTATAAATTGATAAATTTACAAGTTGGAATAATTTGAATTGCAAGAAAATGAGTATAAACACAACAAGGCTGTAGTAGAATAGATTTCCTGTTCAGCGTGATGACGTTTAATTTCCCCGACATCCTCTGCAGTGCCATTTAACCACTTTTTCATAGCAATCATCTTTTTCAGGACATGTAAAAGCTTGTAAAAAAAAAAAAATCCAGAGTGGGATATTACTGATGCATTTTATGTCGTAGTATAAAACGTGAACATATCTTGAGCTTGTGTTAACCACAGACCTTATTTCAGGCATTTATCCATAAAACCCATTTAAAAAAAACCTACTGACTTTGTGACGATGGATGTCGAGTACACAGGAAAATTAAGTCAAGATCATGAGAAAACTACAGATAAAAAAAATAATAATAATACATGGCTGCTTAGGGATTCCGTAGGGTCTAAAAATTGCCACCAAAATGAAAATGGCCACTATAATTTAGCTCTAAACAAAAACTGGACCTGAATAGCTCACATTAACTTTTGTAATAAGGGTGTGTAATAATTGTGCAGCCATTTTGGCCAGGACTGCTAAGCTAAAGAGACTTCCTGATTAATTAAAAGGTTAAATAAAACGAATGAATTAATGAAGAAAACACACACACACACACACACACACACACACACTACTCCTTACAATATTCCACAAGACCTGATCACATCAATACTTTACAATAAACAAGAGACAAAGAAAATTCTTACAAAATCAGTTTTATTGGGGTCAAATGTCAAGCCACTAAATGTCAACATGTTTGCCAGTGCAAAGTCCAATCCCTTGTGTGTGTGTGTATGTGTGAGAGAGAGAGAGAGAGATCTATAAGCACTGATGTAACACAGAGACGTTGGAATGTTCTTGCCAATCTGCAACCTACAGCACAGAAATAAAGCAGATGCTATGAGATATACATGAGAAATAAAGCATTTTTTAGCACATTATTTCCACTTAGCTTCATGTAGTCCCAGTATTTTCGCATTTTATATTTTGACACTTGAGTAGACTCTGGAAAATAACGAGAACTGCCAAAAAATATGCAAAACATACATGCAAACTGAACGTAATGTAATACGTGGAAACAAAAGCAACCAGCTTTCCTGTTTATTTTCTAAAGCGACACCTGAAAATAGTTTCAGTTACGATTAATAATATCAAAATAGTTTCTGAAGCATTTCTAATATTTTTACATGAATTATTTGCGCAAAGATGGAACCGGCCTCCTGCCTGTACACGAACGTAAACGTATTCCAAAATGTTAACACAATGTTAACTACGGCTGAATCCTCACCTTCACACGTAGATTCCAACCCAAAGCAGCAGGAAGAGAACGCCGAAGCCCATAAAGAGTGACGCGACCAGTGAGATGAGCAGCTCCTTGTATATGTCTCGTGTGTATTTTGTGGACGTTACCTCATAGCTGGAGCGGACGGGGTTAAGGAAATAAACAGACAAGCAAGTGGTGTAAATAAAACGGAGACACTTTCTTGTTTCCTGCATTGTGCGAACACTTCACCGGGCTGTCGATGGAAAGGATACACGAAGAACCACGCTGTGAAGAACATGCCGATGGCGAGCAGCACCACGGTGAGGTGAGGAAACACGGCCGGGTTCACCGGACTCGTGTATCTGGTCATGGCCTCCAGCTCCTGCAGAGAGGAACAGCAGAAATGAGCAGCGTCCAGTGACTCAGATGTGGAACACAACAGTTCAGACACGGTGTACGACTGGTTCCCTCATCGCTGAGGTTTTCAAAACACTGATTAAAATGCCTCTCTGTATAACAGTGTCTACATGTTTATTTAAAAAGAAACAATCAGGCTCCTTACTCCAGCGGGTCTTATCACGTTTATGCAACTCCCTACTTCAGCCACCAATGAAAACCTTTCTGGCTGTTCAATCCACTGCTGTTGCGTACGTATTACACCGGTAGACTCTGCTGCGACGTCTACCACGTTCACAACTTAAAATCATACACACCAAAGAACACAGCCTTGCTGACCAGAACTAACCCAAACAACTTCCTACTTTTGACTAAGCAGCGCTGCAGACCTGCACGCTAGCTGGATTTGGTTTTTGTTTCGAACACAGAACACTGTCTTTCAGCTTATAATGTCAGTGTGATACACATGGACACTCACGATGTTTACATGGACAGCAGTAATCTAATTATCGACCTTATTCTGAATAAAACAATATTGTGAATAAGGTGTTTACATGAGTCACTTTTAGAATATTCCTTTCATGTTCACGTGTTATAGAACATAATTAGATTAACGTCACGTCATTACGTCCCCACGCCACACCGTCCCTCCAGGATTTTACGTACCGACATACAGTTGGGCTCCGTTATGGTACCGTATACAGTTTTGGGTGTTTTTATTTGGAATTTTACGAAAGCTTCAAGTGCGGTTAATTATTTGTCACGCTGTACGACTGAGAAGTTGAGGGTTTAGGGCCTTGCTCAAGTGGCAGCGCTGGGATTTGAACTCATGACCTTCCCATTAGAAGACCAATAACTCTTAACTGCTGAGCTCCCAGCGCCTCAGAAACGATCGAGTCTTGTAAGACTTAAAACCACAATGTGAATAGCTAAGCCTAGAAGTCACAGATTTGTAACACACACACACACACAACAAAGAGGCTTTTAAGATGTCATGATTTACTTTAGTTAACACGATCAGCTTGTGTGGGGTTTTTTTGCTAGTCAATTCATATCAGGACACCGCGATATTTCTAAACTATTTATCATACCGAGAATATATTAAATCAGAACACCCTTTGCGCATGCGCAAACGAACCTGCAAGTCGTGTAGCACACAACAGTGTTAGGTGTACACACACACACCACACACACACACACACACACACACACGTCTCTATATCACTCGATATATCATCTACAGTGAAAAATGATTGTACTGAGAATCAGATCTCTCTCTCTCTCACACACACACACACACACACACACACACACACACACACACACACACACACACACAGGGCTGTGTATGAAGCTAGCCTGGGAGACGTTAGTTAAATTACGCGCACAGCTCGAACAATAATACACCAGTCTTGTCTCGAATTAAGACATCAGTGCTCAGTCTTTAATTTTTATGAATCTCTCACACACACAGCGTTTATTTTATGTGTAATCACGCGCAGAACTCACCATAGTGACGGATAGTAGTAAGAAGTAGATTCACCCAAACCGGAAGTACGTACAGAAAAGCCACGTATGTGAAGACGCCAACTCTCGCGAGATCTCGAGAACCGGCAGCGCTTGTGAGGCTTTTCAAATGAAAAGCTTTATTTATTTTTTGTGTGTCCTTGACTGTTTCATGACTACAGAGCATAGTACACCCTAATCATTTTTTTAAATTACGCTTTAATTATGAAAGTGTTCAATTATTAGTATTATTTGGCTGCACAGCGTTGTTATTGTGAATATACTCCTTTGTATTCTGTAGCATGACCTATGACCTCAACCCAACTGAACACCTTTGGGATGAACTGGAACACTGACTCCTGGAGCACCCCAGACCTCAACATCCCATCAGTGTCTGATCTCACTAAAGCTCTTGTAGATGAATGATCACAAATCCCCACAGCCACGCCCCAAAATCTAGTGGAAAGCCTTCCCAGAAGAGTGGAGCTTATTATAACAGGAAAGGGGGGAATAAATCTGGAATGGGATGTTCAACAAGCACATATGTGTATGAAGGTCAGGTGTGCACATACTTTTGGTCATATAGTGTATCTCATCAACATTCGACTGTTATGAGCGCAGCCTGTGGTACACATTATATAAGAACCAGCAAAGCAAGATATTCTGTTGTCGCTTGCTTGGCTTTGTATTATAATAATGTGTTATATAAAGTACCATGCGAAAGTCACAGACTAACTTTTTTCGTTCGGTCAAATGGTCACTCAGTACTTAATCTTAGTTATTTGGTGGCAAACAATAATAATGGGAAAATGTACAGTATACGAATTCACTTTCAGACAAAAAGCCATACAATACTTATTTATGTAGGTCGTTATTAAAATTCAATATTCCAAATAAAACAGCTAGTTTTGTAGGCTTGCTGGAATTTCTTTTAAATACTTTTCTCCCATCAATGTTGTTCATTATAGTTATTGTTCAAAAATGACATGCAACTGACCTGAATAAGTAAGTAGTACTGCATGTTTTACTGTTTTGCCACCAATTAATTAACAGTAATATCACTTTGACTGAAAACAAAAGGGCGGCCTCGGACCTTTGCACAATACTGTAATTAATTTAAATATAAATCACATTTACATAGATCAAGCACATTGTTATTATACTGTGCATCATATTATACACAGATCAGCCATAACAGTAAACCCACCTGCCTTATATTGTGTAGGTCCCCCTTGTGCCACCGAAACAGCTCTGACCCGTCGAGGCACGTACTCCACAAGACCTGTGAACCTGTGGATCTCTTTGTCATGTTCCTCAAACCATTCCTGAACAATTTTTGCAATGCCGCAGGGTTTGGCCACTGCCATTAGGGAATACCATTGCCATGAGGCGGTGTACTTGGTCTACAACAGTGTTTAGGTAGGTGGTACATGTCAACATCCACATGAATGCAAGGACCCGAAGTTTCCCAGCAGCTTGCCTTCTTCACCTGTTCTCCTTGGACGACTTTTGGTAGGTACTAACTACTTTTGAGATGCTCTGACACAGTCGTCTTGCCCATTTTTCCTCTTTCAAACACATCAACTTTGAGAACTGACTGTTCACTTGCTGACTAATATACCCCTCCTTGACAGATGCCATTATAATGGGATAATCAATGTTATTTAGTGTTGTTAAAACCACCCATCAGTGGTTTTAATATTATGGCTGATCAGTGTACAGTGCCCTTCATTAATATTGGCACCAAAGATTTTTTTTTAATAAAGCTTTGTTGTGTTTGCAATTGCTTGATATACATAAGAGCAGAGTATTTTTGTGTTTTTTTTTTACATTTACATTTACATTTATTCACTTGGCAGACGCTTTTATCCAAAGCGACTTACAAATAAGCAAAGCGATATTTTTAACAAAATATCTAAAGGTTAACAATAAAAAAAATTTTCACAGTCTTTACAATTTACCAAAGGTGCCAATATTAGTGGAGGGCACTGTATTTACTGTATTTATATACATATAATAACGGCCAATGTGTTGTAGGCCTCAGCTGCTTTTATGCCTCCTTCACTGATTGATGGAGTTGATTGTTTTCCATCTATCTGTCCATCTGAGATTCTCGTTAGTGCAATATCTCAAGAACGAGTGGTTGAATGTTTGTAGGATTTATATGAAATGATCATAATCGCAACCAGCAGATGAACTGATTAGATTTTTTAATTGATCCAAAGACAATCAAGGTCACTGCAAGGTCCTATGTTTAAAATGTTTTTTCTTCAATAACTTCCTTCCTGTTTGAAGTATATTTTAAAGGGTATTTCCGGTATCCAAATTAGTAACAAGGACTTGTTATACTAAGCATTAAATGAAAACCATCTGCAGAACTCCTGTTAATCTAACCATTTCAGTTAAGCAATATAAAAAATGTTATATTGTAGGTAGAATAGATGGATGGATGGATGGATGGATGGATGAACGCAAATTAAACAGTCCAAACAGTCAAAATATTTCACTGCATGTTTAATTTTTACTGACATTAAAAAACAAACTAACACATGAATAAAAATCAGCAAACTATCTCACATTCACACAGCAAGGACATGAAGGCTGACTATCGGGTAGTCTAATAATCACAAAAGCAGTCTGGAGTACGATTACACTTCCCCTGCTTTTAACCTACAGTAAATGACCAAAGATGGGGACCCTCTTTGAAGAAATTCAATTAAAATATAATTCATTTATATCATATCTTCAAGTTGATTCTTCAAACTTAAATACAAACAAACACAAATGTGGAATATGAATTTGAGCGGTTGTGTCCATACTCTTAGTTTGACAACAAAAACAAATATGAAGAAATTAATAACCACATTCCAAGCAACAATCATGTGGCTTCTCAGTGGTCGGATCCACAACATAAAATACAGCTCTGCAATACCGCAGAACACTAAAAATATTAGCATGGAGAAAGTGCTGGAGAATAGCAATACTTTTCATTAAGCCTCCTTGTACGGTTCTCATTGGGAAGAAAATAATAAAGAAATATTAATAATAAAAAAGACCAGAATTATGTACTGTTTACTCATTCAACACCTGAACAGTTCGGTTTGGTTTATCACAGAACACACACGCTGTCTTTGAATAGACTTATGAGTTGTCATTTTTTGTTGCAGGGGCAAAAAAAACAAATACAATGCTATGAATATCCAAATAACCTAGAATATAGGCTACAGCTACAGTTTATTACTAAAGTGTTTGCACATGTCTAGAACATCCAGTTAGTCATTAAAAGTTCCAAAGCACTGAATGATCATGGTCTTAAGAGCAACAGGAAGCTCGTCAACACAATACAAGCAATGCTGTTCTTAGAGAGGATAATTATCTCACATAGCCACGTGATTTACATTCACATAACAGCAAATACCAGACAGGATCGTTGAGATTTTGTTTCTTCTATGGATCCTTCTTAGCAGCATTTAGTGGAGTTTAGTTTGTTGCATTACTACTGCATGTGCGCCAACACTCACTACTAACACTACGTTCCCATTACGGGATAACGTATACCCTATTTGGTGCAAATATACTGCAACAGCTCAGGGTTCTCTGGTTTCCTCCCAGTGTCCAAAAAACTTGCCAGTAGGTGGATTAGTCCTAGGTGGCAGTGTGTGTGTGTGTGTGTGTGTGTGTGTGTCTTAGCAAGTAAAAATACCTCTAACATAGTCCAATGTATCTAGTATTTCTTATTATAAGATTACAATAAACCAAATATAAGATCATTAAACCTATTTCTAGACATTACTCATTTCAAGCTTGTAGTTTTCTTTTTCTATTGGCAGATCATTTTGCTTCGTTCTAGAAATAAATGCTTAATCTGCAAGACTATTTCAAGCTTGAAATGAGTACTTGAAATACGTTTAATCATCTTATATTCAGTTTATTGTAATCTTATTAATACTAGAGAGATTTGACATATATTTGAGGTATTTCCACTTGCTGAGATGTCATTTTTTGCAGTACACTTAAACTGATCATTAATGAATGAATGTTGCAAGTCTAGTTTGTACAGATATCAGTGTACATGTACAGAGACTTTGAATATTAAATTATTATATCCACTCATAGCTAATATATAAAGAATAAATAAGTGAAAGAAAAGATTGTAGTGTTTGCAATAGTCTTTGAACATCCGTGTTTCTGAAATGCATGTGTAGTGTTTGCAGGAGTCAAATCCTATTGTCATGATTCATTGAAAATGACCAGGAGAAGTAGTCTTAGTAAAAGTACCTTTAGTAAACTGGTTAAATAATCCTCCGAGCTCCATTTCAGACCTTCACTGTGTAAACAGGGACGTGTACGGCCGTGTGTTCTCTTCAGCAGGATATCCTAGACACATCCTGCAGTTGTGAGGATTTCTACACTAATAGAGGAATGTTTGATTTTCTGTGCTGCCCATTTGTGTAAAGAGATTCAAAGTAGACACGCATTCTAAATAGACATTGCGGTTCAGTAATGTGAAAAACCGGGTCAGATTTCAAGTCATGCTACGTTTCTGCAAACCTAAAGAAGAAAATCAATAAAGGCAGATAAGGTCACATTGTAGACAGAGCATACACAGGGCTCGATGTGGATCATATTAAGATTTCAACTCTTCCGGGACAATAATGAATTAATTCGTTAAGCGATAAGCTGTTATACTAGGTGCAATATTGTGTAGTATATGACAGAAATTGGTCAAACTTCAGCACACAGAGTCAAAGCTACACATAGCTACAGGTTTTTGCACACTATGCAGTCAGTCATCACTGGGTCAGGGCATCAAGGATGTCCTTCACGAGCATTGTACCAATCACCATCTTCTCACAGTTCACAGTGAGCTGGGCTTCTCTCGCCTCCTTCTTCGCCACAGTGACGAGCACAAGGCTGTCGCCGCTCACCGTCTTCCCTGCAAACCTGAATACGGATGATGGAGAAGGAGGAAGAGGAGGGCTGAAGTGAAGCAAAGTCAAGAGCAAAAGAGGCCAGAAAATACAGACAGCAGAGAAGAACCAAGCAGACAGGTATAAACAGCAGAAAGGTGAGCAGCATATGAATACATATGAATACATATGAATAGATATTAATCTTTCCATCTCACATTACATAGGGTTTGGACACGTTAAATTTTTTTCACAATTTATTGTGTTAATGATTTCATTTACATTTCATTTTATTTGCTTATTTGTAAGTCGCTTTGGATAAAAGCGTCTGCCAAGTGAATAAATGTAAATGTAATTTTAAAATGGATTCAATTGATCTTTTTGGCCATTAACCTACACACAATAATCCATAAAATCCACAAGATCAAAAACTGAAATGTCTCATTTAGATTCAGACCCCTGGCTAAGGCATTCCAAACTGAGCTCATGTGCCTCATGTTTGCTTTGATTATATTGAGATGTCTCTAGAACTTGACTTGAGTCTACCTGCGGCAAATTCAATTGATTGGACATGATTTAGAAAGTCACACACTTGTCACAAACCATCTCATTAATACCCCATCAATCAGGTCTTTATGGTATAGAGTGGCTAGATGGAAGCCATTCCTAATTAAAAGCATATGGCAGACAATTAAAGGACTCTAAGGGCATGAAGAACGTATTCTCTGGAATTTTTAGGCTACGTCTACTGAAAACCATTACTCATCAACTGCTAGTACCATCTCTATTGTGAAGCATGGTGGTGGCAGCATCATGCTATTGGGGCGCTTCATAGTGCAGGGATGGGGCGAACTGAAGGAAGGATGAATATAGCTAAATAGAGAGGTGTTTGAAGAAAACCTGCTCCAGTGTGGACATGACCTCAGATCTTTCAGCATGACAACAAACCAAAGCATACAGCCAAGAGAACTTTGGAGCGGAAAGTCTGAAGAGTCTCTCAATGTGCTTGAGTAACCCAGCCAAAGCGCACACTGGACCTGCCAGGAAGAATGGGAGAAACGGTCCAAATCCAGGTGTGCAGAGCTTATAGTCTTACCCAAGAAGACTCAATGGTGTAACTGCTGCCCAAAGTATTTCTATAAAGTGCGTAATAAAAGATCTGAATACTTATCTAACTGTAAGATTTCAGTTCACTTAGAATAAATTTGCTAAACTTTCTAAAAACTTGTTTTCAGTTGTGATTATGGGGTATCGAGTGCAGACTGATGGCCAGAGAAGTCAATATAATCTATTCGAAATGAAATCTATAACACAATAACGTGTGTGAAAAAAAAAATGAAAGGGTCTGAATATTTTTTAACCTACTGTATAATCAACAGTAAATCACCTGAAAGAAAGTGTTTGCATACAAAAGTGTGTGTGTGTGTGTGTGTGTCCCATGCCTTACCTGCACTCTTTCTCAGAGCCACAGGGTACTCTGCTGAGATTAGCTGTAGCAGTGACTCTCTCTACAATAACGTGATCACTCTGACACTTCTCCCCCAGGCTTAACTTCTCTGAGAGTTCATTCATTCCCATCAGCTGACCTGTAGAACAGTGAACATAAATATGCCCATCAATTCATATTCAGTACTCAATAATCAAGACGATACAAGTGATTATAGAGATATAGATGATCACTACAGAGGTGTACTCAGGAACGGTTTTTACACCGGAGAAAGCTTGAACAATCCTGCAGTTTATTATTTTTGTTTGTACCTGACTGCAATAATGGACTTAACTGTTTCAGTTACCCAAAATATAAAGAATTAGTCATTTAAAATACAGTGACCTTGACCAGGTTAAAACAATCATTGAAGATTAATGAATGATGTAATACATCTAATACACTCCCGTGACCTTTCTTTTCCACTCTGACCACATGTTCTGAATTCTGCTTACCTCAGAAGCGGGAAGCTGTTGCGTTCTGAATTATGTCATTTTTGACCTTTATGAACTTGAGCCATAAAGTGGGGAAAAATCCATGATGTCTCCATGGCCATCTTTTGTTAGCAACAAGCTAGCCAGCTAATTGTGATGAGTGATGTATACAGTATTTTACTCCTCATAACAGCGAGCTGAACAGTCAGCATTATAGATTTAACAAGCGAATATGTCTGAATGTTGACTGATCTAAAGTAAATATATAAATTGTATATACAGTATAACTCGCTTAAAGTTAAATAGAGCTACTTTGTTTACTGTTCGTGCTATGAGCGGCCATGTTGATTTGACATTCCTTGCTCAACCTGGCGTTAAGGAGGCCGAGTGTTCAGGGAATTTTCGAGTTACGAGGGCTTTTTATTTGGTGGTACCAATTACGACCGTTAGCTGAATGCAGCAGATAAACCGAGTCAACTCTACATCACTGCACATTTAGTTGTCTAGGTTAGTATAAATGCTCAACAGTAATTACAGCATTTTAAACATCAGGATGCACAAACTCCAGAATTTCTATAAGTTATAAATTGCACTATGAATGCGTTAGTGGTTCTGGTTTTGGGGTTCAGTCACTATAAAGCAGACCACAGACCAGACAGGAGATTATGACTGATTCTGTATCTGTCAGTCATTTACTGTAACTAGATTGAATTATCATACATGATATTTGACATTTTCTTTAAACTCACCGACATGACATGCATTAAACTGATAAAGTGCTGTGTGCAGGTTTTGAGACTGCTTATAGACTCTAAATCCTGATTTCTTTCTATCATTTTTGCTGCCTAATGGACTGTATGTGAAACATTTTGTGGGATAATTGGCTTTGTGATGCACTGGTGAAATGCAGTTGAATGTTTGTCCCATGTTACATGAGAACTAATTAGTCGTGCTTAGTGTTGCAAAGACATCCACTAGAATTTGACAGCACGGCTAGAAGCAGAGGTACAGACAGTGTGTGTATTGGGACAGGCAGGACTGAGGCGGGAGGCAAACTATCAGGCCTTTAGGGGAACTTACCGTGTAATAGCGTCTCTAAAGGACAGCGACAAAAATGAACCCACACAGAAGGAGAAACGAAAAAATAGGACAGAGGAACATTCAGTACTTGTAGCTGTTTCAGAGATCCAGTGTTGCTTATTAGTTAGCAATTACACACTGTGACAGAATGAGTGCTAATACTGTATGCCCTATGTGGAATACTATACATCAGTTATATTAAATAATGGTAGCAGAGACTAGTCTGGCTCATAATACGGAGGCTTAGTGTAAGGAAAGTTGATAAGAATAATAAACAAAAAAAAGCATCACGTTTATCATCGTAAATGTTTCTAATAAACCAGAGTCAGAGGAGCATCTGATCATCTCACCTTGCTCTTTCTTAAACTCATTCTCTGTCAGAAAAACAGGCATCATCAGTTCTCCGACTGGTGGCTGGATGGACACAAAGAACTTCCGAGTGTGAGTACTGATAAAAAACAAACAACAACAACAACAAGAAGCAGACAAGAGGATTAAAAATAATCTAATGGTATAAACTGGGATTTGAACAGTAGCGTATTGTAATGTCAAAAAAATACACAGCATCAATACTAACACAGATTCAGTTGGACTGAATGTTTGTTTCTTACCAAAGCTGGAAGTTTGCTGCTTGCGTGGAGTCGCAGAAGTCAATGCCCATTACAACAGTAACGGATTCGCCTGCAGGTAAAAGCTCTGAGAAAGGAAACAGACAGCGCATCACGAGACACATAACAGTATGTGAATCTTTAATCAAGGCAAATATATTTTTACAAAACTATGCAGAGTGAAGTGCCGGGTGATGGTATCATGAGCTTTTGCCCATTTTCATTTAGATAAATTATTCCCTAAACATAGCCTTTCCTTGTTTAAATTCAGAAAGTACTCTTCCTTTAACAGAAGCGCCGTCATAAAGCTGAAACAATCCGAATAAAGGGCATTGGGAATTGATCAGCAGTAGGATGGCATTTTGAGAACGAGTGCAGTAAATTGTTACTGTCGCTCGGATTACACAAATACACAGCATATTAAAATATCTCTAAGACCCAACATACCATACTGTATGTATGCTCTTATCTTTAAGCCTCATTGACCATGTTAAAGTCATCAATAATGGTAAAAATACAGTGCTATACTGTGGAAGTAGTACAACTGAACGTAGCCTGCATTCACATGCATTGTGTTTCTATGGAATGAGAAATGTGTCACAACAATCTGAATGACAAACATACTATTTTGAATCTTAGGCCTTTATTTAAGTTTGTACAAGAAGACTTATAGTTGAATTACATCAAACTGAAATTGTATTCCAAGGTTTGAATTCAAATTCAAGACTATTTTAACTTGATGTCATTCAACTACAAAGCTTTATCTCCAAATTCAAATAAAGTTACATTCCCACTGTAGTGGCACATTTCTCATCCCACACGTTTCAGGCCTTTTAGTTCATATAAACACAATTTGCAGTTATAAGCACATATAAATTCCGCAGATAATGTGCTTTTAGAAAAAATGTTAAGTGCCCAATTAGGAAAATGCAGTATATGGCCAAAAGTACTTGCGCCTCTGACCGTCACATCCATGTGGTTCTTCCCCAGACTGTTGCCATAAAGTTGTAAGCACACAACTGTATTGAATGTCTTTCCCTCCATGTAGACAGGGTTTCCCAGAGTTGGAGAACTTGAGTATCCTGCACAGAGCTCTAAACTCAACCCCAATGAACACCTTTGGGATGAACTGGAACACCGACTGCACCCCAGACCTCCTAACCTCACTAATGCTCTTGTGGGTGAAGGAACAAAAATATAGTGGAAAGCCTTCCCAGAAGAGTGGGGCGTATTATAACAGCAAAGGGTGTCATGGTCAGGTGTCCACAAACTTTTGGCCATATAACATATAACCCTTCACTATTCAAGAAACAATTGAGGACTCATTTTTTCTGAGCTACTTGAGATCCCCTGCATGTGTGTGTGTGTGTGTGTGTGTGTGAGTGAATGCGTGAGCCTGAGTGAGTGAATGAATGAGTGTGTTTCAATGAGTGCAAGTGAATTAGAATGTGTGAGTGAGTGGGTGAATGAGTGTGTGAGTGGGTGGGTGAATGAGTTGTGAGTGAGTGAGTGAGTGAGTGAGTGAGTGGGTGAATGAGTGTGTGAGTGGGTGGGCGAATGAGTGTGTGTGAGTGAGTGAGTGGGTGAATGAGAGTGTGAGTGAGTGGGTGGGTGTGTGAGTGAGTGGGTGAATGAGTGTATGTGAGTGGGTGAATGAGTGTGTGAGTGGGTGAATGAGTGTGTGAGTGGGTGAATGAGTGTGTGAGTGGGTGAATGAGTGGGTGAATGAGTGTGTGAGTGAGTGGGTGAATGAGTGTGTGTGTGTGAGTGGATGAATGAGTGTGTGAGTGAGTGAGTGGGTGGGTGAATTAGTGTGTGAGTGGGTGTGTGAGTGTGTGAGTGAGTGGGTGAATGAGTGTGTGAGTGAGTGGGTGAATGAGTGTGTGAGTGAGTGGGTGAATGAGTGTGTGAGTGAGTGGATGAATGAGTGTGTGAGTGAGTGAGTGAGTGGGAGAATGAGTGTATGTGAGTGGGAGAATGAGTGTATGTGAGTGGGTGAATGAGTGTGTGAGTGGGTGAATGAGTGTGTGAGTGGGTGAATGAGTGTGTGAGTGAGTGGGTGAATGAGTGTGTGAGTGGGTGAATGAGTGTGTGTGTGAGTGGATGAATGAGTGTGTGAGTGAGTGGATGAATGAGTGTGTGATTGGGTGGGTGAGTGAGTGTGTGAGTGGGTGGGTGAATGAGTGTGTGAGTGAGTGAGTGGGAGAATGAGTGTATGTGAGTGGGTGAATGAGTGTGTGAGTGGGTGAATGAGTGTGTGAGTGGGTGAATGAGTGTGTGAGTGAGTGGGTGAATGAGTGTGTGAGTGGGTGAATGAGTGGGTGAATGAGTGTGTGAGTGAGTGGGTGAATGAGTGTGTGAGTGAGTGGATGAATGAGTGTGTGATTGGGTGGGTGAGTGAGTGTGTGAGTGGGTGGGTGAATGAGTGTGTGAGTGAGTGAGTGGGAGAATGAGTGTATGTGAGTGGGTGAATGAGTGAGTGGGTGAATGAGTGTGTGAGTGGGTGAATGAGTGGGTGAATGAGTGTGTGTGTGAGTGGATGAATGAGTGTGTGAGTGAGTGGATGAATGAGTGTGTGATTGGGTGGGTGAGTGAGTGTGTGAGTGAGTGAGTGGGAGAATGAGTGTATGTGAGTGGGTGAATGAGTGTGTGAGTGAGTGGGTGAATGAGTGTGTGAGTGGGTGAATGAGTGGGTGAATGAGTGTGTGAGTGAGTGGGTGAATGAGTGTGTGTGTGAGTGGATGAATGAGTGTGTGAGTGAGTGGATGAATGAGTGTGTGAGTGAGTGGGTCAATGAGTGTGTGATTGGGTGGGTGAGTGAGTGTGTGAGTGGGTGGGTGAATGAGTGTGTGAGTGAGTGGGTGAATGAGTGTGTGAATGAGTGTGTGAGTGAGTGGGTCAATGAGTGTGTGAGTGAGTGGGTGAATGAGTGTGTGAGTGGGTGAATTACTAGCTAATGATTGTCCATGAGTTGGGTCTAATTTCTGAGCACTGCATTATGATACGAATAAAAACAGCACGATAATCTTTCAAATCAAAATGATCTCAAAAATGTTCAAATGTGTGACCAATTGACTGACCGATTTCGGTGAACTCCTTGATCCTCATACCAGACTGCAGTTTGGGCTCTTCAACGTGTAGGTTCTTGGTCTCTGAACTAGTGTTGTTGGTGAACTGGATCTGCACAGCCACCATGTTAGGATCAGGGCTGAAGGGCTGCCTGCTGAAGCAGTACTCAACCCCCAGACCCTCTCCGGTGATGCGGTGCAATAACTCATACATTTTCATCGAGCATGACGGGGCGATGGTCTGAAACATGACGGGATTAAATGAGCAAAGTGTCAAGTAGAGGGAATCATCCTGGAATGCGCTTTAAAAAAATAGACAGTGCCCTCCACTAATATTGGCACCCTTGGTAAATATGAGCAAATAAGGCTGTCTATATTGTTTAAACTTTTGTTAAAACAGAAATACTCTACTCTCATACTGTAGATATCAAACAATTGCAAACACAACACAGGGTTCTAAAAAAATTAATAATTGTGCAACCTCCCTTTGCCAAGATAACAGCTCAGAGCCTTCTCCTATAATGCCTGATGAGGTTGGAGAATACATGGTAAGGTATCTGAGACCGTTCCTCCATAAAGAGCCTCTCCAGATCCTTCACATTTCGAGGTCCCCGCTGGTGGACTCTCCTCTTCAGTTCACCCCACAGGTTTTCTATGGGTTTCAGGTCAGGGGACTGGGATGGTCATGGCAGGACCTTGATTTTGTGGTCAGTAAACCATATTTGTGTTGATTTTGATGTATGTTTTGGATCATTGTCCTGCTGGAAGATCCAACCACGGCCCATTTGAAGCTTTCTGGCAGTCAGGTGTTAATTTAATATCTGTTGAGATTTGATGAGTCCATGATGCCATGTATCCTAACAAAATGTTCAGGTCCTCTGGCAGAAAAAAAGCCCCAAAACATTTAAGAGCCATCACCATATTTAACCGTGGGCATGAGGTATGAAGGCATGATATTCCACACGGCTACCTCTCTGTGTGCTCCAAAACCACCTCTGGTGTTTACTGCCAAAAAGGTCTATTTTGGTTTCATCTGACCACAGAACCCGATCCCATTTGAAGTTCCAGCAGTGTCTGGCAAACTGAAGACACTCGTGTTTGTTTTTGGTTGACAGTAGAGGGTTTTTTCTTGAAACCCTTTTGCCTATGTGTTACCTCATACTTATACCCATGTGAAACAGGAAGTCATGGTTGAACAAGTTCCTGTTTCTTGTCACCCAGGTATACAAAAAAGGGAATATATTCAAATATATTTTTTAGGGGTGCCAATAATTGCTGCACACCTATATTTAACAAAGATTAATTTTTTTTGATAAACCTGTTTTTTGCTTGCAATTGTTTGATATCAATGTGAGCAGAGAATTTTTGTGATTTTTTTAAACAAAATATCAAAAGGTTAAACAATAAGCACAAATTTTCAAAGCCTTCTTGCTCATATGTACCAAGGGTGCCAAAATTAGTGGAGGGCCCTGTAACTCACAGTGGGGGCGAGTACAGTGTCAGTCAGTGACAGCCCCTCTAGATCTGCCACCAGGCTGCTTGACAGGAAGTTGTTGACCGGGGTCACCTGAGGTGAGGGAGTGGGCTCAACTAAGGCAAAGAAGAAGAAACTATTAATGGCACTAAAAGTCTCCCTTTCTGTCCACAGGGCTGGGCAGATCATATAGTACTAGCAATTAAATGCTTGAATGGTCCAAAAACGGAATATAATTGTTCTGGTATGTCCTTGAAGCACCTATGACAAGTGGCTTCTTCAAAATGAAAATATCTTAAGACTCACTAGGTAATGAGACATTTCAAAGACCATCCAGACAAGTGCACAGATCCTACTTACAGTCGTCCAGATCTAGCAGAGACATTTCCTTGGACTCTTTCTTGCTCTCTTTTTTGGTCTGCTTTGCAGGTGGTGGTTTTGATGCAGGTGTCTGTGAGAAAAATCCACAAAATGATCGTCTTGTTCTGCTTTTTGAGCACCTCATTCAATCAGACAGGGAATTTGCTATGTAACACTTTCGATAAACATCTTAACACAGGGCTTTTGTCGCGACTATATCGTTACTGTATTCTTCAAGGAATACACGGAGAGTTTTACAGAGCTAGAAGGAGGGGAGACCACTGCACACTATTGACACCTCTTGAAAGTCTCTGAAGAGACTGATCTCCATACTGTCAATAAGTTCTCCTTCATGCAGGCCGGGAGCTGTGAGTGTGGGCTGTGGAATAGTAGAGGAAGGTAACGTTAAAATAAAAAAAGGGTTGGGCTGGAGGATTATATCAGTTCTATTGTAACTCAAGAGCAGTTTAATAAACAAAAAAGTATTAGAAACCCTAAAAGAGGAACTGCTGAATTAAAGAATATGTTTTTCAGCTCAAACCTTCTTCTTTCTGGTGTCCATGTCTGAGTCTGACTCGTCCTCTGACTCGGACTCCGACTCGCTGCTTTCAGACTCGCTGTCTTCCTCACTCTCTGACTCAGACAGTCTCTTCTGCTCCTTCCCTCCTTTCCTGCTTCTCTTCTGTTCCTCTCCACTGCTCTGATCACTGTAAAGAAAGCACATCACCACACTGTTATGCTACACTGTACATACATATATACACATACACACACACACACACACACACACATATATATATATATATATATATATATATATAAATTCTGTTCTCCAACATCAATTGTCTATAGAAATGAACCCGACCTCTCTGCGCTCTCTGGTTTCTTAGATTTGCTCTTGTCTATTTTCTTCTTCTTCTTCTTGGTCTTCTCTTCCTCTCTATCCTTCTCCTCCTCATCAGACTCCGACTCATCGTCACTGTCTTCGCTCTCTGAGCCCGAGCCGCTCTCCTCGCTGCCGCTCCCCTCGCCACTGCTGGAGTTCGTCTCTGCAGAGAGAGCGGAGGAACAGACGGAGCTGAATGGATGTCGAGAGTAGGTTGTAACATCTTGCGATGGGAATTATCTACCCGGCCGTTTGCCTTGTTTCTATTGTATAATCGTTCTATTGCGAAATCTAATTTGTGGGTAAAACTCTAATACAGAACATGGTCGATTAAATTAGCAAAACTCATTCTATTTGTTAAATCCTTCGAAACAGTTTACAGTTTTCAGTATCAGGCCGAATGCTCTCCAGAGTTACCACTGTCAGCAGATTCGGTGGGTCCGGACTCTCCCTCTGAGTCGGAGTAGAAAGGCTTTTCCACCTTCTTCTCCTTCCGCTCCTTCCTGCTGGTGCATTTAGTCCACTCTGGAACCTGGGGAACGCCACAGGACACGGTCACCCCACAGATATACAACATGCTTGTACAGTGTTAGAGCAGTCTGTGGCCATGAATGCCTCTCCCACAGCTACAGGATATAAACATATATAAACATATATAACATATAAAGGATGCGCTTACATCAGATTCTGGCATCATCATGCTGCCTTTTCTTTTTCATTTATTTCTTAATAAAGACGAATCACATATGTAAGCATTAAGGTGCTGCATTCATGGTCACTACTACACTTATTGTGTAACTGGGAAAAGTCTACCAAAAAAATTATGTCTGAAAAAGTACCAAATGACCTCCTCCTGAGTTAGGTCATTATATTAGTGCATTGCTACATTCGGATCATTGAAGGACACTATTATAAATGTGCATTTTTAGCGTTTTTCAATAAGAAAATGAGCTAAAGTAATAGAGGAGGGCAGTTGGCTCTTTGCGAGGATCCGGCTCTTTAATGGTAGAGACAGCAGAGAGTGTGAAGCTCAGCCAGGGGCTTTAGGCTGAATAAAGCACTGGACACACAATAAGCTAGGCTAGGTGAGAAAGGCTAAGGCTGAGTTGACTGGCAAGGCTGGGTTCGGTGCGACACGGATCGAGACTCAGATATGCGCAGAGCTCTTCGTGAACTAACAGACTCACACTGGTTAGATTCGTGACTCTTTCAAGCAGCTTAATAACCTGGCGGACAGGAAAGAAAGAAAAAAAAAAGAAAGAAAGAATAAAAAAAACGAAAGAATGATGAGGCGAGATGGTGAGAAGGAGAGCCAGGAAAAGAAGAGAACAGAAAAGTTTAAAAAGGTACACACAAGGATTCAGGTTGCACTTAACAAATCTACTGTAGGTACATCAGCCATGGTTCCATGTCCAAAACATGAGCAAAATCTTACTTGTTATATAATAGCACTGAAATCTATAGTCAGTGTGACTGAACTGTATAAAACTCGCACTATCCACAAAGATGCATTGTAGATATAGGATATTAAATTACATTACTCGTACTGTATTTTTGTTTGAGTTTGTAGAATAGACAAGTAAAACAAAAATACAGTTGTGCTCATAAATTTACACACCCCTTGCAGAATCTGCAAAATGTTAATTAAAAAATAAATAAATAAAGGGATCATAAAGATTGCATTTTGTTTTTTTTTTTAGTGATGCCCTGAATAAACTATTTCACATAACAGATGTTTACCTAAAGTCTACAAGACACAATAATAACAGAATTTACACAAATGAACCAGTTCAAAAGTTTACACACACTTGATTCTTAATCCCGTGTGTCGTTACCTGGATGATCCACAACTGTTTTGTTTTGTGATAGTTGTTGACGAGTCCCCTGTCTGTCCTGAGCAGTTAAACTGCCCACTGTTCTTCAGAAAAATCCTCCAGGTCCTGCACATTCTTTACTTTCCAGCATCTTCTGCATATTTCCCTTTCCAGCAGTCACTATATTATGTTGAGATTCATCTTTTCACACTGAGGACAGCTGAGGGACTCGTACACAACTATTAGAAAAGGTGCAAACATCCACTGATGCTCAAGAAGGCAACACGATACATTAAGAGCCAGGGGGGTGTAAACTTTTGAATAGGACATTCGGTGCGAATTGTTATTATTACATTTAAGGATCGTATTTTTTTTATTTAAAGCTACGTAAGATATTTACATGTTTCCCAGAAGACAAAATACGAGCAGTAATCATCCTGTTCAAAAGTTTACACCCCCCTGGCTCTTAATGTATCGTGTTGCCTTCATGAGAATCAGCATCCAGGACCTGGAGGATTTTTCTGAAGAACAGTGGGTAGTTTAACTGCTCAGGACAAACAAGGGACTCATAAACTACTATCACAAAACATAAAAACAGTCATGGATCATCCAGGTAAGGACACACAGTATTAATAATCAAGCGCGTGTAAACTTTTGAACTGGTTCATTTGTGTAAATTCAGTTATTAGTGTGTCTTGTGGACATTTTGTAAACATCTGTTATGTGAAATAGCTGATTCAGGGCATCACTAAATAAAAAACTAAATGCTATTTTTTTAATTCCTCTTATTTTAAACAAATTATTAATATTTTGTAGATTCTGCAAGGGGTGTGTAAACTTATGAACACAACTGTAAATTTGTTTTATAAAGCATGTGTTGTATTAAACATGAAGTTATGGTAGCGTCTGTAAATCAATGGAAGTGCAACAGAAATGGGATGAACACCTGCTTTTGGAGTGAGATGAGAGTTGAAGATTGTCCAACAGCGGATTTCAGAGTAAGAGAAGACACACACAACACACAAAACAAACACAGATACACACTTTGGTAAAGGAAAATGGGGTCTGTTTTTTTTTCTTCCCTGAAATTAAGTGTTTATCAATTCTTCATAATCCTTTCAGAATTTTACAGGCATTCAACCATTAGTAGATTAGTATTCCTATATGGTATAGGGAATGTATTTCAATACATTCAGTGCACTCCTCACTTGAGGAAGCCTCAATGGGTCTGTTTGCGCTCTGGGAGTTGTGAGGAAATGGTACTAGTATGGACAGAATAAGATATTATAGGGAGGAGGAGAAGCCACTGCACACTTGCGGGCACCTCTCGCCAGTCTCCAAGGAGACCGATCCGCCCCTCACTGGTGTCTATGGCTTCCTCTTGCTGTGGGATGATGATGTGGTAGAGGGGGCAGGGGTGGAGCAAACAGACAGGGGTTATAAAGGAACAAACAGAAAAGGGTCACTAGTTCGGAAATTACGTTAGACATAACATCACGGTCTTCACAACAGGAAATCTGCATCATGACTTGAGTGTATTATGCATTATGAGTGATATAAAAGATATAAAATTACTAAACTGAATAAAGGAAAACAAAGACAAGGCACAAATCAAATAACATTCCACGTGTGGTTGTACCAATCATTGTATATACGGTGAACAACACGACTCCACTCTTTCATATTGCTCCTATTTTACCCAACACTTTAGCTAGATTGAAAACCGGATCTTTAAATAAAAAAATTAGAAACCAGAAGAGAAGTGGAAGGTGACAGGTTTGGAGGAGGCACATTATACAGGATTACATTAAGGAATATGATGTTTCATTTTTTAATTATACATAATAATAAGTGTGGGAAGTGTCTGCATGTCCATGATGCAAGGCAGTCATTTTGTTTAGAGACGAACCCATACCTGTCCATCACCTCACTGATCACCTGCTGTGATCAATATCATCCAATGATGTGTATTGTAGAAATATAGAAAATTATTGGGAGAGATATTAAAGTAAAGTACTGACAGAACACCGTAACTGAAAATAAAAACTATATATACAGGGTGTCCCAAAAATCTCAGACATGTCGGAAATGAACACTTTTTAGCAAAATGCATACTTACTTACCAACTGTAGCAAGGCTGCAATGGAATTTAACAGGAAACATGGCGAGCACATCACAACTGGTAAATGGTCTGCACTTATATAGCGCTTTACACTGTTTCTTATTCACCCATTCACACACGGTAGCAGAGCTGCCATGCAAGGCGCTAACACTTCAGTATATGGAGTCACGTGAGCCAGGAATCGAACCACCAACCCTACGATTAGTGGACAACCCGCTCTACCACCTGAGCCACAGCCACCTGTTGTCAACTGTCGTCAAACTGGGAGCCAAAGTTTACAAAGAAATGTAAGGATGTTTTGTAAATAAAGTTACATTTCCCTAAAAATGTTAATTTCCCTTTTGTATGGAGACTTTTGGAACACCCCATATTTTGACTTCTGTTTATAAAAGTACTGTGGTCAGTGAAGCCAATAGAGGGCCTCAGACACATCAAGCTGCTGTCATGTTGTCCACCAAATATACACTCAATGGGGTGTGTACAGGAGCCCTTTGACTTCTGATGGTACGCTAACAAACACTGGCAAATTTGATTGGGACCTTCTGAGATGTTAAAGGAATGGCACATGTTCTAATGAACAGAGAAAGAGCCTGTCCCTTATCTCATGTGCCACCATTTCCTTCCTGCACTCCACAGCTAGACAAAGCAAACCTAGACTCAACCAGTAGACGAGTAAAGACTTCTCAGTTAAGTTATTGAGAATTTCAGAACTCAAATGCACAAGAGAGGTAGTGTAGAGCGTATGATGAGTCGAGGTGCCTTCAGTCAGTGTGTGGAGTGCAGACCGTATGACGGGTGGAGGGCTCTGAGGGCACTGCTCTTCCAGAAGGCCCAACAGAGGTCTGGTATGGATGGTATGGTTTTGAGATCCCACATAGCTATCAGAAAGTTATAATACTAAACACTACAAGCAGGACTATATAATAAGTAATATATTATATATATTATATATAATATAATAAGTCTCTATTCTGAATTAATTTCTCAACACTCAAAAGCATAACACTTCACTTCCTAAAGTGTACTGGAAATATTCTTTGTCACTACTGTAGCTTATAATGAGCTAGCTGGCTGGCCGAGTACCAACTGGAATGACAATGCATGATGAGGGTGGAGTTATGCTGATGAGCGAGGAGAGATATAAAACATGGCTGTGGGAAGAGCCGAATTTGATTGGAGAAGATAGCCTTTTTTTTCTTTTTTTTGGCGTGTCCTGCATGTTGGGGCTCCCTCTGGTGGGGTGGAGGAGCAGTTCCCACAGGCCTGAGCCCCAAAGCCCTGCCTCTGAGAGTAACTGTTCCCCCTGCACGCACAGAATCCTTCACCTCCACGTTGCGCACGGAGGGGTCGGGTGCTGATTCGGGCCAGTCGGGCAGCTCCTGGTAGCCGCCCGCTTTGGTATTCAGCAGGTGAGACAGCGAGCCAAGTTGGAAATGGTCTCTGTCTGTTGGGCAGAAAAACACACCACAGACACGAAAAGTCAGAAATCGACTCTAAATCACAGACTACAGAAGTCAAGGAGAATAATATAATAATACAACCTGCATGTATACACTTTTGTTTGCAATTTCATTAGGCATTGCAAAGCAACAGTTTTAACAACATTATCAATTCTAACTTAACACACACACAAAAAAACTTGCCAAGAATTGTTAGTTTACCTTTAAATGGAGACTCCAGTACAGGTGCAGGTTTAAGGGCCAGGAAAAGCTTCTTGGCATATTTACTCAAGGCTCCACTTTTATCCATGGGGACAATGAGCTGACGGATGAACCGTGCGCGGTCTCTGATGTCATAGTTCTGGTCATACTTCGCCAGGTTGAGTACATACTGCGTAAGGAGCTTGGTCTAAATATGAAGAGAGAAAAAGACAGAGTGAGACAGCATAGAAAGTAAGTGTGTGTGTGTATGTGTGTGTGTAACACTGTCTTAGTCTCGCCTGATAAAACAATGACACACATTGTGTTTCAGAATATTTGTCTCTGTCCAAGAATAATCTCCCTGAGGATTTTATAGTACAAGCCCTCAGGAACAACTAGGCATACTCCATAGTTTAATGATTAACATGTTACATAGGCATTGCGTCTGAAAATCCCTCTTCCTCAAATGGAGAGAGCATATGCCATCTTGGTGATGGTACAAATTCTAGCCATACAACTGTTTGGAGGTCTAAGCGGGTGGATCTCAAAGAGGGGTCCATGAAGGATAACCGGGATTATAAAAAATTTTTTTACAGTGGTGGAAATCACAACCCACTTTATGAAATGTATATTCAGGGGTCTAAGTATCAGACCTGTGTTGTATCGTTGGAAATTTCAGGAATTTCCTAGAAAACTAAAAAAAATAAAAACATTATGTGAATAATCTATATAATGATCATGAAATAAATTCACACTGAGAGGGTTTATTTACTTTTAGCAGTTTCCCAAACTGCAGCAAGTTTAAGAACCCCCTGATCTAAGTTATTTTGTGGATGACTACATTTCAGCACCTTGGACAGCACCAAAGCACAGTCATGACAGCTCCTCCAGCATCAGATTACATGGACAGCAGTAATCTAATTATTGACCTTATTCTGAATAAGACGATATTGTGATTAAGGTGTTTACATGAGTTGCTTTTAGAATACTCCTTTCATGTTCCCGCTTTACATGTTGTAGAATATAGCTCGATTAACAGCACGTCATTACGTCCCCACGCCACGCCATCCGACGTTCCCTCCAGAACTTCATGTATCGACATACAGTTTGTCTACATTATGGTACCGTATACAGTTTTGGGTGTTTCATTTTTAATTTTTACAAAGCTTAAAGTGCAGTTAATTATTTGTCATGCTGTACGTCAGGGATCTCAAACTCAACTTACCTGGGGGCCGCTGGAGGTGGAGTCTGGGTGAGGCTGGGCCGCATCAAGTATTGCACAAAAATTTTATTAAAGTTTTTTATTTATTAAAGTTCATAGTGGAGAAGAGCTTTTCACACAGATAGGTGCTCCCAAAAAGGCACACGATTCACTTGAACATCTTGGAAAGCTCAGAGAACGTGGGGGGCATTCTCTCATAAATTGTCCAAGCTTATCTGTTTTTCCACTCACCTCCCTGAACTTGGCTTTGAGTTAAGAACGGCACTGCAGGTCAGTTTGCTCCATCTGAATAACAGCGGGGGCATCTTCCACATCGAAGGAGAAGGGGTCAGCAAAAATTTGAAACGTGGCTCTGTGTGTCTTGAAGTCTGCAAACCTGTGTTCAAATTCTTCCTGTAGCTTTACAATGGTATCAGCATACTTCTCACCACTGAATGGTGTGCCTGAATCCATGAGTGCCTTGCATGCTGGGAAATGGCAGAGGTTTGTCTGAGAAAGCTGGGCTTTCCATAACACAAGTTTTGTGGAGAATGCTCTGACATTGTCATATGCAGCACTGAGAAGCTTGTAACATCTTGTGCAGTACATTCAGCTCCTGTGTGATGTCAACAAGAAAAGCTAAGTCCATTAGCCATTTGGGATCACTTAGTACAGGAACAGCCATCACATCCTTATCCATGAAGGCTTTCACTTCTGCTCTCAACTCAAAAAACCTCTTCAAGACGTCCCCCCTGCTAAGCCAACGTACCTCGGTGAAGCACAGTACATCCACATATGCTGACTCTATTTCCTCCAAAAAGGTGCGGAACTGCCGGTGCTTTAAGCCCCTGGATCTGATAAGGTTGATGCATTTCACAACGTCAGACATCCCATTTTCAAAGTTCAGGCATTTGCTGCAAAGGGCCTGCTGATGGATAATGCAGTGCAAAGCAATGGCCTCTTCTACACCCTCCTCTTCCAGTTTTCTTTGAACAAGTGCCACCAGTCCATTTCTCCTCCCTGTCATTGATGGCGCTCCATCGGTTGTTATTCCAGCAAAACTCTTCCATAGTAAGCCGGCATCCACAATGGCATCACACAGTTGGCTGAATATCTCCTGACCGGTGGTCTGGCCATGCATTGGAATCATTGTGAGCAAATCTCCATCACTTCAAAATTGTCATCAACACCACGGAAATATATTGCGAGCTGCGCAGTGTCAGTGACGTCTCATCAAGAGCGAGTGAGTATGAATGGAAATGTTTAGCTTTCTCACGCAGTTGATCGGAAATGTTACCTGACAGGTCAGAAATGCGCTCTGCCACTGTGTTGGCTGAAAGGCTGATGTTGCTAAACTGATCTTCCTCTTACGAGCCTGAGCTATGGTAGCCCACAAGTGTTAAAAAATATAAAACACACAGGTCAACGACTCATGCAGGTGCATATGAGAAAAAAACGCGCAGGCCGTACTAACAATAAGCTTTGATTTCAAGTAGGGGGCCACAAAATATCGTACCGCAAGCCGCAATTGGCCCCCGGACCGTGAGTCTGAGACCCCTGCTGTACGTGCAAATAGACGACTGCTTGAAGCTGTGGGCTGCGTCCCAAACCACTTACTTACCTATTGTATAGTAGTTGAGATACATGCATTTCTCCTACTATATAGCAGGTAAGTACGTGGTTTCGGACTCAGTCGTTCTCTCTTGTTTGCCGTTAAACGGTTGAGCACTGCCATGAAAAGTACCACATGATGTTAATAATGTGATTAAGGTGTGTACATGTCTGTAATTGTTGTCCATGTAAATGTACTGAGTGAGAGAAACACACACCCACAACCACACACACCCACAGCTAATACAGCTAATACGCTCTCACCTGTTTCGAGTTGGTAAGGTTGAGCTTGGCAGCCAGATTGATAATTTGCAATTTGACAATGTCCTCCTCGTTGGTGAAGCTTTTCGCCATCTTCCTCAGGACATCAGGAGCGATTTTAGGTACGTGCTCACAGTACTCACCAATCAGCCACAGGATGCTCGCTCTCGCCATCGGGACCTTCATTAGAAAAGAAAGAGGTTATGTAATATAGTTTATGGTGTATCTATCTTCTGCACTGTTGGAACTAAAATACACTGTGACTAATATATATCAAATATTATGAAGGTAACAATGTTGTTAAAAGCTTATTCTGATGGTAATTAAATGGCAATGGTCATTTCTAAAAGAGATCAGGAGGAATCCACCTGTATGTTGTCTGTGAGCTTGGCCATATGTTTGATGATGTCGCTGTGCTGCTCAGGTTGCATCTGTAGGAGCTTCTTAATCACCACCACCGACTCGGCTACTACCAGCTCTGCAGCAGTCACACACACAAAAAAAACATCTATCCCAGTGCATACACGCTGATATCAGCACTAGAATTTTATTACAAGCACCTCTGTAGTTCTATCCACCTGTTTTCATCTAAATTTGCATTTGCATATAATAACTTTTGACAGGAAATGGCAGAAAGATACAGTTTATGGATTTTTTTGAGTAAATGAGTAAAAGTAGCAAGTGTTCATTTACATTATCTTTAGCCAAATGTTTGTTAATAAGACATCCAATACTTCACTCACCATCCCTGTTTGAGAGGAGTTGGACGAGACCATTGAGACAGGTGTCTCTCACCTCCCCGATGTTAGTGGCACAGCGCCCAATGGCCTGGATAGTGGCTGCCACAAAATCCTTATCCATACTTTTGATGTAGGTCTACACAAAAACATTGTCATATACAGTGCCCTCCATTAATATTGGCACCCTCGTTAACTATGAGCAAAGAAGACTGTGAAAAATTGTCTTTATTGTTTAACCTTATTATCTTTTGTAAAATAAATAAATAAATAAAAAAATCACAACAATATTCTGCTTTCATGGATATCAAACAATTTCAAACTCAACACATGTTTATAAAAAAATGTAGTTAAATATAGGTATGCAACAACTATTGGCACCCCAAGAATTCATATACAGTGAGGGGAAAATGTACTTGATCCCCTGCTGATTTTGTACGTTTGTATAATTTTAATGGTAGGTTTATTTGAACAGTGAGAGACAGAATAACAACAAAAAAAATCCAGAAAAACGCATGTCAGAAATGTTATAAATTGATTTGCATTTTAATGAGGGAAATAAGTATTTGACCCCCTCTCAATCAGAAAGATTTCTGGCTCCATGGTGTCACTCTTAAAGGGAGAGCTCATAATCTCAGCTTGTTACCTGTATAAAAGACACCTGTCCACCATGGCCAAGACCAAAGAGCTCTCCAAGAATGTCAGGGACAAGATTGTAGACCTACACAAGTCTTGAATGGGCTACAAGACCATTGCCAAGCAGCTTGGTGAGAAGGTGACAACAGTTGGTGCGATTATTCGCAAATGGAAGAAACACAAAAGAACTGTCAATCTCCCTCGGGCCTGGGGCTCCATGCAAGATCTCACCTCGTGGAGTTGCAATGATCATGAGAACAGTGAGGAATCAGCCCAGAACTACACGGGAGGATCTTGTCAATGATCTCAAGGCAGCTGGGACCATAGTCATCAAGAAAACAATTGGTAACACACTACGCCGTGAAGGGCTGAAATCCTGTAGTGCCCGCAAGGTCCCCCTGCTCAACAAAGCACATATACATGCCCGTCTGAAGAATGCCAATGAACATCTGAATGATTCAGAGGACAACTGGGTGAAAGTGTTGTGGTCAGATGAGACCAAAATGGAGCTCTTTGGCATCAACTCAACTCGCCATGTTTGAAGGAGGAGGAATGCTGCCTATGACCACCATTCCCACCGTCAAACATGGAGGTGGAAACATTATGGTTTGGGGGTGTTTTTCTGCTAAGGGGACAGGACAACTTCACTGCATCAAAGGGACGATGGACAGGCCCATGTACCGTCAAATCTTGGGTAAGAACCTCCTTCCCTCAGCCAGGGCATTGAAAATGGGTCATGGATGGGTATTCCAGCATGACAATGACCCAGAACACACGCCAAGGCAACAAAGGAGTGGCTCAAGAAGAAGAACACTAAGGTCCTGGAGTGGCCTAGCCAGTCTCCAGTCCTTAATCCCATAGAAAATCTGTGGAGGGAGTTGAAGGTTCAAGTTGCCAAACATCAGCCTCGAAACCTTAATGACTTGGAGAAGATCTGCAAAGAAGAGTGGGACAAAATCCCTCCTGAGATGTGTGCAAACCTGGTGGCCAACTACAAGAGACGTCTGACCTCTGTGATTGCCAACAAGGGTTTTGCCACCATTCATAACAATGGGGAAGACCAAGGAATATAGCTGTGATGTGCAGCAAAAGGTTGTTGAGCTCCACAAAAGGGGAAGTGGCTATAAGAAAATAGCACAAGCATTGAAAATGCCCATTTCCACCATCAGGGCAATAATTAAGAAGTTCCAGTCAACTGGAAATGTTATAAATCAACCTGGAGCCGGACATGTGTCTATATTGTCTCAACTTCATCTCCAACCTCATCGGGCATAATAGGTAGCACAAAGGACTAATAATTGTTGCACACCTATATTGAACAAAGATTTTTATAACAAAAATTATATAGAATTTTTTTTTTCTGGATAAACCTGTGTTTTGTTTGCAATTGTTTGAGATCCATGAGAGCAGTAAAAGTTCTTACCTGGAACTCTCTCAAAATGGTAGATATGTTGGTTTCATTTGCCAGATTGGTTAACACTTCAAGCTGCAAATTTCATGTAGTGGACATGGAATAAAATCAAATTCAATTATTATTAAGATGCTTAAAAGCTGCAAAATGTGTTGGCGTAATTCATTTCTGAATATTTATAATCACCTTAAGTATTTTGATCTGCGTGGGGTCAGTAGAGCGGATATAGAAGCTCTTCAGGTATGGCTCGAACATCCCCTACAGAAGTAAAATGAGATTTCTTTCGGGTTCTCAAAGGAACTCAAAAGCAAGGCAGTTGCATCAATTAAAGCAGGCCAAGACCTCATAATGTGTTGGATTTTTTTGTCGTCAGGCAGTCACGGATAAAAAAAAATGCATTTATAATAATAATAATAATAATAATAATAATAATAATAATAATAATAATAATAAAAAACCAACTGCTGTCCTTGATGGTGGTTATATAAGCGACTCACCCTCCTTTTGATAGTCATTGTTGCAACATTTTGAAGAACAACATACTGGACTTCACTGCAGAGGGAAAAAAAACCGAACACCATAAAACTACATTATCACATAATAATTGATACAATATAGCAAGCCACTACTTAAAAATAAAAAATAAAAAATTCACATTAGTGCACTGTACAATTCCAAGACCATGTTTCCCAAGCTAAGCAACCTACAGTACGTGTCAGACAACCTTACCTGAGTGACCTGCATGAATGTACATGAACTATTTTCAATTCAAGTGAAAAATAAGACTACTCTGGACTCAAGGGCGTCATGGTTTAATGATAGCATTCCTTTTTCACACTGACTGATAAGTTCATCACTGAGTCCTTAATGGTCACACAGAAGGTTTATGGGCACGCTATTAACTGAATCAGCCAAGGGGAAAATGTTGTGCTTCTTTTACTGACCTGTGGCTCCTCATCAGCCTCACCAGTGCCTTAGCGATTACGCCTACCTCCGCTTTAGGAGCTAGATGAAAATAGAGCTGAGCGACTGCCATCACCACCTGAGAGAGAGAGAGAGAGAGAGAAATGGTAGAGTGGTGTATATTTGCATATCCTTGTGCATCAATGTCACATGACTAATATATATTTAAGCAAAGTTGTATGAGCAAGAGTGTGTTCACACAGGTTTGTTGACGGTGGAGTGGTTGTCTGCTTTAGGTACCAGGAGCCCTCATGTCTGTGTTAACCTCTGCCTCTCCCTTTTAGTCATGCTGTCATGGCTAGTCTTGCCGGAGTCCCTGCTTGCACTCAGTACATTGTCAATAACCATTACGGGACAATAATCATACCTAATAATCTCTCTCTTTCTGTCGAACTACACGTTACTCCTAATATACCAGTGATCCTGACCCCTTCTGCTCTCCAGACCTGCCTGATCCATCCTGATGTCCTACTTCTGGTTGGACTTCTCTTCTAGTGGAAGTCACATGATGCTGCTGAGGATGGTCCTACATGGTGCAGCCTAAAGATCATTGAGATTGCTAAGGATGGTGCCACTTAAAAACCATAAAGATGGCTTTGGACCTCAATTCATATGAACAGTTATGCTACGATGGCTAAAACTACAATTACTATTATAGCCTTAGCACTGCAATTACCATAAACAATTTTAACAGTTTTTAACACTCAAGCCTCCATCAGTGAACAGTGGAGAGTTTAAAAAAACAGACCTCATGTAAAAACTGTAATGAATTTTCCTAGTTACACAACTGCACTATTTGAGCATGAAGTATTAGCACATTTCTAGAATGGATTTATTTATAATCGCACTATACGGTGTCACCCAGATGAAGATGGGTTCCCTTTTGTGTCTGGCTCCTCTCAAGGTTGCTTCCTCATATCGTTTCAGGGAGTTTTTCCTCGCCACAGTCGCCTCTGTCTCGCTCATTAGGGATAAATTCAGACATTTAAAATTTTATATTCTGAAGTTATATATTTCTGCAAAGCTGCTTTGGGACAATGTTAAAAGAGTGATTCAAATAAAACTGAATTGAACTGAAAAGTGCGGTTAAAACATATCAGTTTTATAAACAAGAAATTAATAAAGAGTAAGTGACATCTCGGACACAATATGGTCAAATGTTCTGTTTATTTCGCTAGCGGAAATAGATACCGAAGAAGCTACACTCACTTTATAGCACGTCGCCTAGCTGAATAGCTAGCTCACGCTAATTTGTACATTCACATTAAAAGTGCTTCAGGTAAAACTGGCTTCTCTTCTTCCTTTTTATTTTCATCTGACAAGCTTTCATAATTTAAATAAAAAAAGTTATATTCCTGAAAATTATCATTTGTCATGTTCGCTGATGATGCCGCAAACTGTACTGTAGTAACTGTATCCAACTAGGAAGTGGAATCTTACGTGGCGATAACATGCGATTATACTAAATATAGGTACTCTTGAAACGCCGCTCAACCAATCAAATGAGGGGATCGGAACTAAGTGCCTTAATACACTTCACTTTCTACAATACATCATCAAGAAGCTCCTCCCACTCATTCTGCCTCGTTAGCTATTTAGCGATGTTATGTTATGGGAAAACTGGGTTTAGCTCAACACCACGTATTGTGTTAGCAAAAGTTAGTTAGTCAGCTGATATCTTTGACCAATTTATTACCAATATTTATATTGGTATGAGATGGGATAAACGAGATATGTGTATGAGATAAAGTTAGTTTTCTGCTAGTTTAATCGGAATCAGCATTTGTTCTTGTGCAGGAAAGTGCACACGGGTCACAATCTATAAAATATTTTACTGGCCTTTTGTCAAAAGTACAGTTTATTATTTGCGAAGTAAATGTGAAATGAGTAATTGTAGCCATCATTCACGATGTGCAGTGACATAGAAATTCAGGCCCAAATTCGATGACCACAACAGAAAAATCATGTGGGGTTTTTTCTGAAACGCTTGGATAGACGTGTAAAAATGTGTTTAGACATGACTATTGAACTAACAGCTGCGTTGCGGCTCTGTAGCAGAGGTTTGGTGTTTCGGAGCAATAGCCTGTGATCAGGGTCCATAACATATGGCTTCCTCTTGGCAAGGGCGGTTGCCTCAGCCTTCTTATCTTCATCATCCTCATCATCATCAGAACCATAAAATGCCTTCTCTCCACTCTCCTCCAGCAGGGACTCCTAAAGATACAACATCTCACAAGCTCAAACTCAGACACATATTTTTTATTTTATTTCCTGAGACGAATGAGGTGTTACGGTACTTACGTTAATGTTGGGGTTGAGAAACTGAGTCCTGGCGTAGCGGGTGAGCATGTTGATGATAACTACCTGACCCCATTCCTCCACGTCAATAAGCAGGTTGCAGAGTTTACGATAATTCTTATGGATCAGATCGATCCGCTCTGGACAAACTTCCTCAAACGCCATCACCACACTGCCTGCGACCAGCTACACAATACGGTATAAATGTATCGACAAATACATGATGACGGAATCACGTGTTATTAACAACGGGGACGATTTTGGCAAGAGTATTAGTAGGTCTTACAGTTGTTTTATCAGCAAGCAGCTTTTCAATGACTTCAATTAGCTGGTCTTTCTGCTCAGGGTCCAGGCTGTGAATAGAGAGAGAGAGAAAAAGTAAGAGAGAGAGAAAGAAAGAGAGAGAGACTATACAACTATATAACAGCAGTGTCTGATTTCACTGAAGGTTTTAAAGCCCTGACAGCAGGGACTTCTGACAGCAGAAAGTGGTTGTATATTCAAAGTTACCAAAGGTTTCCAGTTGTACAGTATTTATGCTCTAGTCACCAACATGACTTAATGGTACTCAGATTGGGACTAGAGGCACTATTTTTCTATTGCTGGCTAGTTATGCTTACCATGTCACACCATGTGCGACACACTGAGGATAATAATAATAATTCAGAATAATCTGGTTCCTTGGTAAGTATGTTTCTACTATCAGAAAAAACAATGGGCATTTTTATTTACCAATGTGCATATTTAAGTTAACATTTAAGTCTAATATCAGCAAAACACTGACTACGTGTACACTCGCATCAATATTCCGATTTTATTGGAATTTGGCGAAATTCTGATTAGTACCGAGTCATGTAAACGCTGCAATCCGATTGCCCCGATTCAGATTAAGACAATATTCTGATTCCCCACCCCCTGGAATATGCCTGTTTTAATCGGAAATTTGCTGCATGCAAACACCTTATTGAGAAAATCCACCGAAAGGATATATGCGCATGTTCAGTTCACAGTGCCAAGCATCTTGAATCTCCTGGGAAATAACAGCGGGGAAAGGAAAAGCGCATGTGTAAATTCGGCATACTTATAACAACCGTGCATACAGGAATATTCCGATGGCTGCATGCATATAAACATCGTATTGGGAATATATGACTGCAACCCGAAGACAGGTCTTAAATGGAATTTGATGCGTATGCAAACGTAGTCAATGATTCGGTACAAACACGAATAAAGCCATAGCAATGTCACAATGGTATTTTTATTTTTGTCCGTTTTGTCAGTTGAAATGTAAAAAAAATATTTTCAATTTGGGATGGTGCCAATTTTGCTTCCTGTCATTACAGCTGATGACATTTAAAAACCCTTTAAAAAATCATCAAGCCATAATTTTTAAATCATTCTGACTGCATCCAAAATTGGCTGGTTAACCAAATGGCCATTAAACAAAGGAACAATGTCCAAATTCAAGCACTTCTTTCATGTTGGACGTCATAATGGTGTTGTTAATATTATGTGGCGTGAAGAGAATGCTGTTGCTTTGACTGTTATCACTGCAACCATTCCAGTTGTCTCCCAATAGATGCTGGAAAAGAAAAACGCCTTTAGAGTTGCGGTGGTAGGACGTCATACCTGTAGAGTTTGGGAATGGCGTGAGCGGCTGTCTTGCGGACGTATGGAGACATATCCGAAGCAGCCTCTTTGATCGCCAGCATCATAATGGGCACGATGATCGTGACTCGGATACTGGACAGAACACGCAAGGCGCTCGCACGAATAAGTTGATTAGGATCCTGCAGTTTTCGGGGAAAAAACGAGGAAATCGTTGTCTGAAAAGATAGCTGATGTGAAGGCAGAGGCAGAGACCGAAACATGGATGGGTCATATATGCTGCGTTGTGACTGTGAGGAGGGAGAAATGCATTTTCCTCATCAAGTCACTAGGTGGCGTTTCCACTTAATGAACTCATGACTCAGCGAGCTTTGCTGAGTCATGTCCAATCATGCGGCTGTCAGGTCACAGGATCTCATGCTTCATGGCATTAAAGTGTACCTATTATGGTTTTGCAGATATTCCCTTTCATGTATGTGTTATAGAGCCTTTTGTGAATGTAAAAACATCTGCAAAGTTTAAAAAATCAAAGCACACGACAAACTTTGACTCCCAAAAGAAGGAACCGATTCTGAACAGCTGAAACGAGTCGTCAGTGATTCCAGACTTTACTTCCTGTACTAACCTACGTAGGTTTGTAACAAAAAGCCCCGCCCTCTGGTCTTCATTAGCTGTTCGCTGACAGCAGTAGACCAATCACAACAGACTGGGACATCTGACCAATCAGAGCAGAGTCTGCTCTCTGAAAGGAGGAGTTTAGAACGAATCATTTAGAACGGATCATTTAACAAGTCGTTTGTGACACCGGGGAAAAAGGTAATGCTGCAGTTAAAATTATGAGCACATTAAAGTGTTTTTTGACCTCAGATGCAAGTAAATCTACTGTGTGAGACCTTTAAAACAAAATTAGGCACCATAATAGGTGCGCTTTAATAGAGAACGGGACTTCCATATTAATCTTTGGAATTAATACTTGGTCTTCGTTGGCGTCCAAGATTTATTTTGTAATGAAATTCGAAGTTGTTCTTAGATTTTTAGTCTTTCATCATCATTGCGATCTTTGCTTAACGTTTACCCGCAGTGCCTTTTGACTAATCCATTTATTCAACCCATTGTGCCAGTGGGGATTTGCTTCATCTCGACATAAAGAGAGTGATGCAGCAGCGCTTTAGTCTGTCCAGCTCTCTCACCTCTAACAGATAAGACCCCTAAGCTTCAAATTTTATGCTAATACCAGCTAATACCAGCATCAATGCCATCACTTTCTTCATCTCCTAGTCGAGGTGAAGTCTCTGCGAACCTAGCAAGACTGCAATTTGATTTGTTAGGCAGCGAAACCTTTACTGTAAGTCTGAAGCATTTCAATTTTATTTTCTAAATGGTAAAAAAAATGGTTTTCTAAACTTATATAGCGCTTTTATCCAAAGCGCTTTCCACTGTGTCTCATTCACCCATACACCAGTGGTAGCAGAGCTGCCATGTAAGGTGCTAGCTTGCCATTGGGAGCAACTTGGGGTTCAGTGTCTTGCTCAAGGGCACTTTAGCATGTGGAGTCACCCGGGCCGGGAATCCAACCGCCAACCCTACAATTAGTGGACAACCCACTCTACCACCTGCGCCACAGCCACCCTGTTAAAACCTTCTGTCATGGCAATGCAGCACACCACCTCTAACAAATACAAAAATACAGCATCAACTAACAAACCAGCACCAGAATCTTTAAGCGCATCATATATATATTTCATCATAAACATATTTAATGTTTTTGCTGGCTGCATCAGCACAGTGTTGCAGTCTTGATGCACCAGACTCACACTAGTCGGGTGTGTTGGGAGATTAAAATGCTACGTGTAAGTGCAAACCTTGAGTCCTCGCTGGAAGGTAGAGATGGAGAGTAGAGCCAAATCCTGCTGTTCCTCAGCATAGCGCACTAGGTACACATACACCAGCTTCTTTACCTAGAACAGGCACATATATACACAGCTTTAGAAACTTCAGGTCACAAATTACACTTTACGCTTCCCAGTGCTGCTTTCACTTCCTGTTTTTTTGGTGTTTATTTGTTTTGTTCTTTTTTGGATTTTTCCCCATTCTTTCTAATTTAGTCTTAGCCGATTCCCAACTACAAGTCAGTTCTCCTACATCATACAACAGCTCCCAACCGGGAGGGTGAAGGCTAGTATGTGCTTCACTCAGCCAGCAGCATCTTTTCGAACTGCTGCTCATGCTGCTTCACGGGGAGGTCTAACAAACACAGAGGAAAGCGCTATCCACCCTCTTCCGCATACATGAGCTCATAGATGCCAATGATTGGCTAGTGTCGCTGTGATTGACATGTAGAGAGAGTATGCCACCCCTCCCACCCTGAGAGCATGGCCAGTTTTGCTCTCTTGGGACTCCTGGCCACGGATGGATATGGCATTTTTGGGATTCAAACTTGTGTTAAAATTCGAATTCTTATTGAAGATATTTTTGCATTACTTCGTCTAGAATTTGTGAACTCACTCCTTTTAAATCTACTTCTGTATTAATGTGCTTCTCTATTTTGATGCTCTGACTGGGTTAGAGTTTATTTTATTTTATTAGTTATTTTATTTATTTATTTATTATTATTATTTTTGGGCGCACGATGGCTTAGTGGTTAGCACGTTCGCCTCACATTTCCAGGGGCCGGGGTTCGATTCCCGCCGGGGCCGTGTGTGCGGAGTTTGCATGTTCTCCCTGTGTTGGGGGGGGTTTCCTCCAGGTACTCCGGTTTCCTCTCCCAGTCCAAAGACATGCATGGTAGGTTGATTGGCAGCTTGGTAAATTGTCTATAGTTTATGAATGGGTGTGTGAGTGTGGTTGTGCTATGATGGAGTGGCACCCTGTCCAGGGTGTACCCTGCCTTGTGCCCGATGCTTCCTGGGATAGGCTCCAGGTTCCCTGCGACCCTGAAGCAGGAATAAGCGGTTGAAGATGGATTATTATTTTTATTTTATGTGCTACACTGTGTAATATTATTAGTTATAAGTCTTTAAAAGGTAAGGACATTATATTTGTTAAAGTATTATATTAGATTTGAAGTTTTCTCTTACTGGAATTATTTTTAGTTTAGGTAATTTTGTTTAGCTTACTCTTTAACTCTAGGTGGGAAACACTGCTGTCTCCCTTGTTTTATGTAGACTTTGGGTGTGTGTCCCTCTTCAGCTCTAATTGGCTATTTATATTCCTATGGTTTACTTTATTTAAATGGTTAGTAACTTGGATCCCAACATAGCTGGGACAGGGACGCCTTTAAGATTTATTAGTTGGAATGGCAGAGGTATGGGTAATCCTGTCAAGAGATCTAAGGTTTTTACACATTTGAAACGTCTTCCACTCGAACTTTAATTCGAAAGCAAGAGGGGTCGCTATTTTCATTGACAAAAAGTTTTCGTACTCTAATGCAAAGACAGGTTGTAAATGTATATGCTCCAAACTTTGATGGTGTGGAATTTTCTAATAGACTGTTGAGCAATGTCCCTTTTTTAAATACTCACCTGTTGATTTTTGATGGAGATTTAAATTGTAATTGACCCAAACTTGGATCGGTCTAATCCCCGTACTCTGAATCAATCTGTAATGATGGAGTTACAGACACTTCCCACTTACATTTTTGTGCCTGTTCTTGGGTTTTATAATTTTTATATAACCAGCGACAACTATTGAGTAGCCATGATGAGCCGGGGGGACGAACGACCTTTAATTTTTTTTTTTCATTCTCCATGAAATATTTGGGAAAGGGAAGGGAGGGGAGAAAAGGTAAATGAATCACATGAAAATGAATCACATGAAAATGAATCACATGTAAATTAATCACATGTATGAATATGAATCACATGAAAATGAATCACATGTACATGAATCACATGTAAATGAAAATTAATAATAATTAAATTAAAACAAAAAGGCGAAAGTTTTTCTGGTGCAACCATGTGCATTTGTCTCTGTTTTTAGCCCTGTCTCTGACACTGTCCTATCATTCGTGTTGTACATGATTGTGTCCACCTGTTCACCCTTGGATTAGCTTGTCTATTTACACCCTGCTTTCATGTTTTTCCTAGTGCCTTTTCTTCTAGTTCTGCGTTTTCTGGTTTCGACATTCTAGCTTGGTATTGTCATTGTCTCCCTGTGTTTTAACCCCACTTTGTGCTTTGATAATGATTCTTGATTTCTCCAAATAAACACACTTAATAAGTCAACTAATTTGGTTTTTAATCACTTCTTATGATCCAACACTACAGCTACAGCAGTGACAAAAGGTTATTAAAATCTCATGCTTCGTATGAATTTGTGATGAAATGAAATGTTTTTTCCATGCTACGTTGCCACTGCTGATTATAACATAAACGTTCATAACTTCATAACGTAACGGCACCATTGACTGTGAATGTCTCGAGCCGGTTTTCTCTCACCTTGACCGTGTTGCAGTACGAGTGTTTCAAACTCACCTCGATGTTCTTGCAGGCCACATTTTTCACCACAGCAGGAAAGAGATCAGATGCGTTTTTTCCTCTGGCGATCATCTACGGCAAGAAAAACAACCGAGATGAACGTCTATGATCGAACACTATCGTCACAATATTGTCACAATTTTAAAAAAACACTGTACTGTACACATGCTGTATGGCATTGCAGGCAGATTTACACACACATACACTACATCTCACAGCAGAGTCATGAAAAGACTCTGACAACATTATGAGTGGAAGCTGGAGGAGCGGGGTGGAAATAAATGCTAATATCTTTGTTTATGGTCATCAGCGAGACAGTAAGAGAGAGAGAGAGAGAGAGAGAGAGTGAAAGTAGAGTAGCTCTATAATAACGCCAACTGCTGGTGATGGATGGTGAATCCGATGCCTGTTTAAGCGCAACTATCTGAAGTATGCCTCCTCCACAGACTCTTACATCATGGCACCCATAAAAACACAGTTTCTATTAACAGTTCTCCTCTTCTGCAGGGTTTCTCAAGACCTTAACCAGAAAGTATTTTTCTCCAGATTTCATGTGAGGTTTTGGATCCGTGGTGGCGAACTTCGACCCGTCACTAACATTACAGCTGCCTCCTCTCTGCTCGGATAATAGAAAGCATGTCAAGCAAGCTGTTTCTCTTTCCCTCGTCTTTCCTTCAAGTGATAAATATTTTAGGCCTTAGCTTCTCCGCTGCAACCCTGAGAATCTGACACCAGGAATGAATATTTAACACCGGGCTGTACTACACCTCCAAACACACACACACACACACACACACACACACACACACACCCTCGCTGTCCTACTTAATATCGCCACATCATACGGCGTCTCTACACTACAGCAACAGCAGCTTAGAGCCTAAACTTTTATATATTTTATAAATGCACCAATTGGTCTGAATAAGCTCATGCCATGAGAAAAAATTGTATTTTAAAAACAAAAAAGTTTTTTTTGTATCATCAACAACAGGAAGTTTATTTCACGGAAAGTAAATGAAGAATGGAACAGTTAACGTGCAAAATGAAATGAAATGACTTCTACCACTTTCTTTACTGACATGCCCACAAATTGACAAGTTGGGGGTTCGTAGTATTCACGAGTTGTAATTTCGAGTTGTAATTTGTAGTATTCACGAGTTGTAATTTCGGAGTTCAAGTGCACTCACCTTGTTATTACGATATCTCCGACAGGACTTAAAGGCAGAATAAAGTGCCATAATTCAGTCTTCTCACACCGTGCATTATTAAATACACCCTTTCACTACAAAGATTTGAACAGACTAAAATGAGCTCTGGATTTGCCTGGTCTCAGTGAGCTGTGTGTCTGTGTCTTGTGTCAATGTGCTAGCTGAGGTTTTATGGGTTTAGTCTCTTACAGAACATCCAGTGAGCTTGATTAAGCGACTCTGTATGGAGCTACTGACTGGAGGCTCATTTGGCTCACTGTTTGAACAACAAAGCCATAAAGCACATGCTGACAACACTGCCTCACTGAGCATAATGTCCCTGCCTAGTGCATTACATAATAAACAGAGCCCAAGGTTTCTGTGTGTAAGATTTTCTGTAGAACAATTCAGAGCACAGAAAAGGACCTGTTGTACAATGAAAATCAGGTCAATATGAATATCTTATTGGGCTAAATTAAAGGATAATGAGCCTGCAGATGTATCTGGAGCACAGAAACAAGAAGGCAAGTCTGTGAACGCTTGACATGAAGAATTCTCCCCGATTACAACAGAGATCTGGCTAATAATAATCATAATAATAATAATAATAATAATAATAATAATGCCAGAGCACATATAATCACTCAGAGCAGGCGATCTTCTCTCGAGGCTGAATTCATCACATGGCATGCGCAAGTAATGTGCAGCATTAATGTAAAAGGACCATGGGGATTAAATTTGAGTGCTCCTTAGGAGAGTCATTTAGCTGATAAATAAGCTGACAATAAACTGAATCGCAGCAGTAATGAATTATTAGTCTATCCCACAGCCAAAAAGCAATACAACTGACACTAATGTCAAAAAAGAAAAATGTATGTTTTCACGTTTGGTGATGCACCTTCAGATTGAGCAGACTACAAGGTTCCAGCAAATAGTAATACTCACTGCAACAATCCTTTTCATAGCCTCCAGCTTTAGAGAGTCTTTGTTGCTGTCCAACATCTCCTTCAAATCATCATGCCTGAAAAAAAAAGAAGCAAAAACACCATTAATGTATATATCATCAGAGGTCGACCAATTGATCGGTTCTGCAGAATAATCGTCACCGATAAACAATCATCGCTAAACGGTTATCAGAAAAAATTCACACCCATAGTTTTTCCAGGTTGTGTCCCTGCGAGAAGGGTGCGCTGTCATTATACAGTACGAGTGGGACATCTAGAGGAGAAATAAAAACTATCAAATTTTGTTTTGTTATTTGAAAAGTTTTTAAATAATTTTTATTATTGGTTATTTGGAGTGTTGGTTTTTGGCTCAGTTTGGATGTATATAATTTATTTACTTTTAAAATATTTACTTTAATATTTATTAATAGTTAATATATACACAGGGGGGATATAAGTATTGAACACGTCAACATTTTTTTCAGTAAATATATTTCCAATGAGGTTATTCACATGAAATTCACCAGACATCAGTATTAACTCAAGAAATCCGCAAATATAAATATAAAGAATTCACAACATTAAACATTCATGAATAAAGCTGTGTAATAAAATGGAATGACATGGGAAAAAAAGATTGAACAAAAAAAGCAGTTCTCCAAGGAAAGATAAGGCAAGGATCCAGATGAAATCCCTAAGTAATAATACCCCCTATCTGTGCAAATTAATATCAGCTGGGTTAGTAAATTGATGGTCTATAAAAAGGCTTTTAGTTACCAAGGTATCACACAAGAAACATCTCATGATGGATAAAAGCAAAGAGCTCTCCAAAGACCTTCACAACCTTAATGTTGCGAAACATATTGATGGAATCGGATACAGATGTATTTCAAAACTTCTAAATCCTCCAGTAAGCACCTTTGGGGTCATTATCTGCAAGCCAAAGCAACATCACTTCATCATCAACCGGCCACGCACAGGGGCTCCTCACAAGATTTCTGTCCAGGGAGTCAGGATAATAGTCAGAAGAGAAGCCCAAGAGCCAAAGACCACTCAGAAAGAGCTCCAGAAACACTTGGAGGCCGCACATGCCATCATCACAGAGAAAACAATAGGCAATGCACTCCATTGCACACGCTCAACCCCGTCTGGTCAGATGAAAGCAAAATTGAACTTTTTGTCTGTCGTACTACACACCATCAGAAATGGCACTGCACATCACCCTAAAAACACTACAGCAACGGTGAAGTTTGGAGGTGGAAGCATCATGATGTGGGGCTGTTTTTCATCACATGGTACTGGCAGATTTCATATAATTGAAGGATCGATGAATGGAGCCCTTTACCGGGAGATTCTTGAGAAAAATCTGCTGCCAAACACCAGGATGATGATGATGATGATACGTGGGTGGACCTTCCAGCAGGACAACGATCCAAAGCATACAGCAAAGGAAACTCTCAATTGGTTTCAGAGAAAAAAATCAAGGTGTTAGTACGGCCCAGTCAGTCACCTGACTTCAATCCAACTGAACAAGATTTAACAACAATATGTTTAGAAGAATGGATCAAAATCATACCTAAATACTGCGTCCCATTAATTTATTCATACAGGAAGTGTCTTGAAGCTGTCATTACAAGCAAAGTCTTCTCCATTAAGTATTAAATTAATTTCAGTTAGCGTGTTCAATACATTTATCCCATGTCATTCCACTTTATTACACAATTTTATTTATGGAATTTAATGTTTGGATTTCTTTATATGTGTGAATTATTCTCCCGACTGTATTTATTCATATTTATATATTTATTTCATTTAAAAACGTACAGTACATTTACATTCAGTACTATTTCTGTAATAAAGTTCAGCAATATTTCATTTTGAATGTCCTGCTTTCATTCAGTATCTGTTTTTAAAACTATCGGTTATCGGCAGGTTACCGCCCAACTTAGCTATCTGTATCGGTATCGGTATCAGATCCAAACATTTCCGGGCCTTTCGTCAGGCTCCAACCAAATTCTCTGTCCTAATTTTGGGGAAACCAGTTGCTTTTAGTGATGACTATAAGAGAACACAGTGTAACTGAATATATTAACACAACCAGTGCTTTCACATTCACTGAGCAAGCCTGAATATGCAACAGAAGGTGTTTTAAAGAGCCTGAACAGACCAGTCTGTGATTTAATGATTTAATGAAACACTTTCTATGACGCACTGAGTGTGTGTAAAAGTAGGTTTTTGGATGATGATGATGATGATGACATTCAGCAAGGAAGTCGTTCAGAAGTGGGGTTTAAAAAGGCGGAAGCTGCTCTTTGCTGCAGTGATTAGTTCAGTCTCAGTGGGTGAATAGAGGAATAAACGTGATTGATTTGGAGTGCACCGAAGCGTGACACCTCAGACCATAATGAAGGATACAGAACCTCTTATGACAAACAGACATGGATAGAGACTCAAGAGAGCAATTGAGGAGATGGAAAGAGCTGTCAATAAAAGGAAAATAAAAATACTCTTCAATCATGAAAATCGACACCATTCAAGTGACAGGTTCGAGGTCACATTCATGCACACAAGTGAGACAAAAATGGACTTTTGTTATATGGTTTCCTCAATCAGAAAAGTTTGTGAGGTGGGATTCTGCGAACGACCAATCATTAGTTCTGTGCTAGTGTACAAGGAAAACATTACCAAAACATTTTTAAAGATATAGATGGGTGACCAATTAAAGGGAAAACAGGCGGCTCTGTTTGGCTGTGAAGCGTCGTTGCCGATCAGTGAAGTTACTGATTTGATCATCTTTATTCTATAATGAAACGGCTCTATCATGACAGGCTTGGTCTCTTCCAGGATGACTCTGCCCACATCCACAGGATACGAGCGCTCACCAAATTGCTTAATGAGGATGAAAATCAGGCCAATTATTTGCTATGATGTTCACAGATAGTGGATCTCAACCAAGTCGAACCCCTGTGGGAGATTCTGGACTCATGTGTTTATGGCATGTCTATAGTGTTCATGTCTATAATGCAGTTCCAGAGGCAAAGCACACTGACGCTGTCTCAGCACCTGGGAAAAACTGTTTCTTCCTTAAATTTCTCCCCCACAGCTTTATTATATTTTAACAGAGAAACGTGTAGTAACAAAAAAAGCAGACAAGAAGACCTTAACACGTAATCATGTTCTCTGATCCATCATGATCATGACTTTCTCCAATCAAAGAAAGGGACACAGAGAGAGAAAAGGAAGGAGGGAGGATAGAGAAACAGAAGGACGACCACCCGAAACAGAAAGAAAATCATGAAAATCTGCCACTCGTCATTAAATATTAAAATCACTGCCATGCAGTAGAGCTGATGAAGCCTATTGGCTGAGTGCTGGATCTGGAAGATCTGAATAAGTAAAAACCTTCACATGGTTCATTCATGTACATATATAACTGTTTGTCACCAAATGTAAACCTTTTACATTTTATAAAATAAATCAAAAGCTCCATAAAAAGAGGACTGAAGTCACAATTTGGATTTCATTATACTTAGACTCGAATAGGAGAAACCTCCCTAAGTGTATGTCTGCCATTTGGATGCTAAATATAACAAAAACATAAAACATAAAAGCTAGCTGTCTATATTCACTTTGCACAGCAGATGCAATCAAGGCCACAGCATGTCAGGGCTACCTTGAGAATTTTGTCACGCCAAAGCTATGGCAACTCAACTCGGACTATTCTAATAACTGCTTTCTGAGAAAAGTTTCTATAGCAACCGTATCCGAGTCAGTGCATTAGCAACAGGCAGGTAATGACTCGAGCCATTAACCCTCGACTTGACAAAGCTAAAAGACAAAGAAACACAACACTTTATATGACAGAGAGACTCTTTATAGGTAGGTTACCTAAGTACTAGGAAATACTGCTGTCTACTACTTCCTGTTTTACCTATGTAGGCTGTCTGTTTATCTGGGATATAAGACATTTCAAAAGATACCAGTGAAGACATACAATATGACATTGACTTTTTCAGCATAAGAATCTTGACTGCAGGGCTGTTGCAGCATGCTGAAGGTGAAAATAACTTTCTTTCCATCACCAGTTTGTATTCACCAGCAGACAATCGGATGCAGCAGCTATCCGTGGGCAGAAGCCAAAAGAGCGAAATTGGCCCTGCTCTCAGGGTCTGAGGGATGGCGTTACTCTCTCCCCGGTCAATCACAGCGACTCTGGCCAAATGTGGGCATCCACGAACTTCTGTATGAGGAAGACGGCGGATAGCGCTTTCCTCTGTGTATATTATGCTGCCCTGTGATGCATGCAGCTGTCTCAGAGGAAGCACGTGTTAGCTTGGTTGGTAGCTGTCGTATGATAAAGGAGACTTGGCTGGTGGGTCGGAAATGGCCAAGAATTAAATAAAATGGTAAATGACCTATGAGTGGCCTGTGATCAGGGTTGTGTTTCCTTGCTTGTGTTGCTCGAATTTAGTGCAGCTTTTGATACCATTGATCATAGTATTCTCCCTGATAGACTAGAAAACATTGTTGGCATTAAGGGAACAGTCCTCTCCTGGCTCACGTCTTATTTGACTGATCGTTATCAGTTCGTAGATGTAAATGCCGACTCCTCAACGCATACTGAGGTAAGTTTGGTGTTCCACAAGGTTCTGTTTTAGGCCCACTGCTTTTAATTTATATATGCTACATCTGGGTCAAATTATTCATAAACATTAGCTTCCACTGTTATGCTGATGATAAAAATAAAGTTGTATGTTTCAGGAAAGCCAGACGACAGACACCAGCTTAATGAAGTTGATTAATGTGTAAAGAACGTTAGATACTGGATGCTTATTAACTTCCTTTTACTTAATTCTGATAAGACAGAAGTACTTGTACTTGGAATACGTGTAGCTAGAAGTAAGCTTTCTGATCTCACAGTAACTCTGGATGGCCTTTCTGTTTCATCATATGCAGCAGTAAAAGACCTTGGTGTGATTATTGACCCCAGTCTTTTATTTGATGCTCATGTAGATAATATTACTAGGATAGCCTTCCTTCATCTCAAAAATATTGCTAAGATAAGAAATATAATGTCACTACATGATGCAGAAATTTTAGTTCATGCTTTTATGAACTAAATGAAATTTAAGTTCATGCTTGTCACCTCGAGGTTGGATTACTGTAATGTCTTACTGTGCAGATGTTCCAGTAGGAGCATAAACAAGCTCCAGTTAGTCCAGAATGCAGCTTCAAGAGTCCTTACTAGAACCAGAAGATATGACCAAATCACCCCGATCTTATCCACACTGCATTGACTCCCAAGTAAACTTTCACATTGATTATAAAATACTACTACTGACCTATAAAGCACTGAACGGTCTTGCGCCACAGTACCTGAGCGAACTTTTGGTCTTTTATGATCTGCCACACGTACTGCGATCAAAAGGTGCAGGCTATTAGTTGGTACCTTGAATAGCGAAGGCTACAGCACGGGGAAGACCTTTCTCTTATAATGTCCCACAATTATGGAAAAGCCTTCCACATTAGTGTTCGGGACTCAGACACAGTCTCTGTGTTTAAGTCCAACACCACAGTTCGAAAATGTATTTGTTTAGTCAAGCTTTTTGTGAAAAGTTTTTTTCTTAGATAAATCAGCAGATCTAGAGGGCTCATGGGCATAGAGTGTTGTGGGGAACTGGGATGCTGGATGCTACAACTAGCAACCAGTAGATGTTGTTCTTTCTAATTTGTTTAGCTGTCTCACACTTACCTGGTCTTGAGTTCCATCCTGAGCTACAGGTTTCTGAGTGGGTTTCCTCTGGTTTCCTCCTAAAAACCCACGGGCAGGTGAACTGGCTATGCTAACCTGCCCATATGTGGGAATAAAGATGTGAATGTGAATGTGTGTTCGTGGACTGGCATCCCATCCAGGGTGTATTTTCACCTCAGTGTTCCTGGGATAGGCTCCGGATACACCACAACACTGACCGGGATATAGCGTTTACAGAAGAGGAATGAATTCAGGAATAATATGAAACGAACTAACAAGGATCCGAGGGAGAGACACAAAACCAGTTGGTTTATTTCTTAATAGCTGTAATTTTCTATAGCGCATGTGTGAGGGCATCCATAGTTGGTGCACAGAGGGGATCCAGGATGACACACACTCTGCCCAGATTCATCATTCTTATGAGATATGGATCAGAAAAGCTGCTCTGAACACAAGCCCCTGCTGAGACGAGCTGTTAGGGCATGCAAAAGAGCCTAGTGCAGGATTGACACCCGCTGCCCTACAGCATCACAGCTCGATCCTCACATACTATATATTCTACACACACTAGACTGTTATAATGGAGGAAATGGCTTACACCGCTGTTTACACTGGCATCAGATTATTAGCTGAGGGATCTTCATGACTGATCATCACAACAGCCTGGGCCTCCTTATACTTCAGTTCCTCCTCTGAGCAACTGCGCAGCATCATGGAAAAAGCTAAGAAATTTTGTAAATATGACCTAGTTATTTTACTACAGTGCAGTGAAATTAAGAGAGATTGAGTGAGAGAGAGAGAGAGAGAGAGAGAGAGAGAGAGAGTGTGAGAGAGAGAGAAATCCACAGGAATCATTTAGAAACAGAAATTTAACTCATTTGTAATTTCTATTACATCTATTACATTGGTTACAATAAAGTACAAGAGTGAGGATTAGGATATATTAAAAGCACTCCTTAGCTGCCCATATCGAAGCATGTGTGTCCCATTTTAGACTTGAAGTTTCACGCTGTGACATCACACTTTCCAGCCACGCCAGTCCATCAGTCGTCTAAAGCCTGAGCATTAATAGGTTATAAACTGGTAGAGATAAGACAATAAGCTAATTAACCACATTTCCCCCTGACACTGTCACTCCGTTATTGTCGGCAAATACCCGCGTTAACTCACGACACGCCTGGCTTCGCGACAGCTGTTGTTTCCACAGCAACGCAGAAAGCAATAAGGGGAAGCGAATAAATTCTTCTGCTTTTCACAGCTGTGAAGCATTTAGGCTGGCAGATGATGAGGAGGGACCGGGCACAACATGCTCTCTCTGTCGCGTTCTGTCTATCTCTGGCACGGTACAATATATAACACATTCCCCAGGCGGCACGGACCACAGGTCCGAGGCTCGTCCTCACTCAGAACAAGAATCATAATAAACACATATCAGTCAAACAGAATGTGTAGTCCTCCAAAGACCTTCATTAAAACACAAATTATACCACAGCATGAGTAAAGCTTCTCGAGTCTGCTTGGTCAGAAGCTCCGCATTATTTTAGTATAACCGAGCAGCTCGTTCCAGCTGTTCATATTAATGTGCTCGTTCTAATACGTTATTATTTCTATAGTAACAGCTCATACACAGGATGGAAACGCAGCAAAATCTGAGACTAATAAGAAATGGATTTTTTTTTAAACTGTTGTTTGTTTAACAAAGTAAAACATATAATCATTTTAATAATCGTATAATAAATGTGGTGAAGGTTGTTGTTGTAAGGAGACATTTATTGAACTTTTATGGAAGGCGTCTCGAGTGTCAGCGTTTTGTAACAGTCACGGAGCATTGCAAAGTTTTCCAGCACAGGAAAGTCTTCAGGACAGAGGGCTTATGCTTTATGGTTTCTGAGAGAGAGAGAGAGAGAGAGAGAAAGAGAGAGAGAACGAGTTGTTATGTAATGTGAGTGATAAGAGAAACTGACTTGTCTCTCGGTTGTTCAACAACATTAAATCTAACTATAAAATCATTAAAAAGCATAAAACTTCGTTCATTAATAAATGAAACACCATAATCTTTGGCAAATTCCTGTGGTACAAGTAGAACAACGCACTCCAACACATTCCGCGCGGTTATACGTAAATAATCCACATCGTGGATGTTTTTCATTCCTTACAAGGTTATTATTACTACTACTACTACTACTACTACTACTAATAATAATAATAATAATAATAATAATAATAACAATAACAATAAAAATAATACAATCTAAAATAATTGTATATCGATCCTCCAATTATCATTTATTGTCTGGTCCTGTTTTACAATGTTACTTTTCTGGTTTTTTAAGTTTTAGCATGATTTGATTATATATATATATATATATATATATATATATATATATATATATATATATATATATATATATATATATATATAAAAGATATAAAAATACAAACTGTGTAATGTCTCACATCGCTTTGGATTCGTGAGGTAAGAAAGTGACTAATGTGGCTGAGATCTTTGTGTGAAAAAGCAAGTTCTTGTTTGAAAGTAAGGTTTGTGTGTGTATGTGAGTGTGTGTGTGTGTGTGTGTGAGAGAGAGATTCTGCTCAGCTGGGGTCATTGTTTCAGCCATGACTCGATGCTTCAGTGAACACGTCTGGCTGTGTTTAAGGTGTGTGTGTGTGTGTCTGTATGTGAGCCATGTCGTGACGAGGGCTATCGAAAGCTTCACTGTGAGGAGCCAGCAGTCATGAGCTGCTGCACTCTGTCAGCTTTACTCCACACACACACACACACACACACAATGTTTTCTGACACAGAAAGAGATGCAAGTCTAAGACAAAGTGATGATCAGGATCCTCTTAGTCCCAGGTTATATCAGTGGTAAACAGAGGAGCTCGCTGAAATGGAGTTTAAATGGATCTGACCAACGCCAGGCATTTTACTTTTCTCTCTAATAACGGTCCAGACGATATAGTCCAGTGCTGTCCTGACTAACAAAGACAACCATTTATTACATTTTAAATTTGGAAAATCAAAAACAAGTCTAGAACTTAGATCAGCAACAGCAGCATTTAAGATTTCTAACGTTTGCAGCTCAGAGCATTCAGGTGAGAAAATCATCACACGTCATCTTCTCGCAAACAACTCTTTTGTAGGTATCACGTTTATGTCTGTAAACCAGGCGGACGTGGAGATATCTTGTTTCGAAAAACATAGAGAATTAAGCTGCATTCACACATACTGTGATTTTATCGCTGTATGTCACTAGTCATTTTACTACGAAGTCGCCAGTAGGCGTTCCTACTACTGGTTGCCATAGTAACATTTATCAAAGGGTGGCGCAACTAGTATTCGACCTCTGACAACAAACAAGTTTTCCTGCCGCTAAAAAAAAAACATTCTGGCGGGAGAGAGAGAGTATATATGCATCATATTCTTCGCCGTTGTGGCCATCTGTCTGCGCCAGACTGTCAGGGTCTACAAAGCAATTTGGACTCGCAGGCGACATGGCGGATCACTGAGCACGTGTAGTCGCTGCCAACTAATCAATCCAAATGTGTAACTTTTCTCAACTATGTCGCGTGGCTGAACACGCCCACATCTATTCACCAATGGTCGGTGCCCCTCACGTCGCCGGAAGTCACCAGCTCTCATCGAAAATGAACGGGCTCCGGGCGCTTTTTTGCTCTATGTCTGCGAACGTACCTTTATTTAGCTACTTCCTGTTACTTTAGGAAGTAACAATAATGCTTCTGTGCGATTGTTTTAAAAAACAAAAAGCTTTCAAAAGATGCTAAAAATGTTTAAAGTGAACCTATTATGATTTTTCACATATCACTTTTCATGTAATGTGTTATAGAGCGGTTTATGAACGTACAAACATCTGCAAAGTTTCAAGAATCAAAGTCCAAGGTATGCTCAAACAAATATGTGGAATAATGTCCGGGCTGGACAGTTAAAAGGGAAGTTGTGCAGTTTGAAAATTATGAGCACATTAAAGTGTTTTTTGAACTCGGGCGCATGTAAATCTATTGTATGAGAATTTTAAACATAATTAGGCACGTTTCAATATCATAATAGGTGCGTTTTAAGAAAAGTAGATTTGTTAGTGCTTCATTTATTTCATACATGAATGTAGGATTTAAGCCACTGTAAAAGCACCTGAAAACATAATTGCATGCAGTCTGATGCAAAAATCTGATATTTCTTGTTGTTGGTTTTTTTTTTTGCACTATGAGACACTGCCATGTGGAAATAATGTCACGTTATTCCAACTCGGAGACGTCAGAGAAGTCACTTGAAATGACGGACGAGCAAGAATTGTGATATAATTGTGGATATTTTTCCCCTCTCAGAGGTCAGACACAAATGTTCTAAGTGAATTCAAGTAGTCTTCTGATTCAAATCTGATACAAAGCATCAAAATGAGCCAAATCCATCGACACCAGTGATTTTTATACAGATGACAAAATTACACAGAGATCTCCACACACGCAGTCAGAGCTGTTAAGAAAAGAGAAGCTGTCAAAAGCAAGAGCTCATTCATCGAACTGCAGCGGAATAAAAGGGTCCAGATTCTGAGAGCTGGAGGGAAGATAAAAACCTTCAGAACAACATGAAAAGGGGAAAAGAATAAAAAAGATGATATCTCAGCATGGTCACAGAATAAGACAGAGATGGAGAGAGAGAGAGATGGAGAGAGAGAGAGAGATCAGATGCACTGTGGATAAAAAAAACCCAGAAAAACTATCTTTTCTTTCACAGACAGTGAGGTTGATAAGGAAACACAACACAAGTCTCAAATTTATTGAACTGCTCATCGGTTCACCTGCTTCCTGGTCCAGGGTAATTAGATCGATGTATAATTCAATACTCCACAACGTCACACACACAATACACGCACGACCTACGGAGTCAGATTACTGATAATAACACTTTCCTGAATTCTTCAGTCACCGTGTCAGCTGTCACTCTTCGAGTTACCGAGTGCTCTCACCTTTCAGCAATGATCTATACTTTTCTAAGGAGTGTTATAAACGCAGGCTGTATGTACACTACGCTGATACAGCAGCCTGAGCTCCTTCTTTGGCTCTCCACAGAATACGGGAACTTCTTTGATCTCAAAGGCTGTTGTGAGAGCTCGATTAATCCCCTCCATCTTTTTTTTATTTTATTTCTAGTCCATTTTCATTAGCATTACTACCTGCGTTGAAGATTTTTCTCATTTCGCAACCAAATCCTTGCATATAAATCAGGCGAGGTGCTGCAAATTCAAACGAACGCAGTTTAAAACCTTCACATTACAGGGTAAAGACGCCGATTTGTTCATGAGGAAGAGACTTGAGCTCGTGTGCGATAATATAAAGCTACAAAAACTATACAGAAGGTGCCCAGTTCTCTAACCAGGCATGGTGCTTTAAATAAAAACAGCTTTGATACTTAACAAATCCACAGTTATTTTCATCCAGGGGTGTTGGTCAGCTTAACGTTTATACTCTCGGAGGCTTTCGTACTCACTAAGAGAGGTGTTTGAAGATTTTCACAGAAGGATAAACTCTCACGGGTTGCACAGTATCATGGTATTAATAAACATCCGCGAATCGTACAGTGGTGTGAAAAGTGTTTCCCCTTCCTCATTTCCTTTTTGTGGTCATTGTAATTGATGTGTTGTATAATATGGTACATTTATATGCACTAAGTAATTTTATGTGGTTAATTTAAAAGTGTTTTTAATGGTGTTTCTTCTGTTTTACTTTTATTAACTTTTTTTTTTTTCTGTATATAACAAATGCATCAAATCGACTTGTTCGTCTTTCTTAGAAAGATATATCTGACATTTCTTTGGGACTTTTCTGTAAAATAAAGAAGAAAGAGAAAAAGAAAGAAAGAGAGAGAGAGAGAGAGAGGCTGTGAGGAAAGGTGGTAAAAATTTGCGAGGCAGTGTTTAACCAAAAATAGATGTTGTTTGGTTTAATTCTGCTCATCAATGCTATGTTCTGTGTGTTTGTTAGAAATCGTGTACGATAAAGTTATAAAGTCAAATAATTTTCTAGAAATATGGAGAAATGGAGGTTACTCACTGCAAATAAAAAAAGTTGTCTTAGCAAGTGAAGAGATCTTCATATAGTCATATTTATCTAGTATTTCCTGTTATAAGATTACAATAAGCTAAATAAATGATTATTATTTTATTATAGTTTTATACTTTTTTTTATATTATACTTTTTTTTCTACTAATTTGACACTTGAAACAGTCTTGTTCTGTTGGCAGATTATTTTCCTAATTTGGGAAAAAGTCAACGGTGAAGTAACTCTCCGATCTTACACCATGACGCTGTAAACAAGCCTACTCACTACACAGGCATAAACCGAGAAACTCACAAACACACACACACACACACACACACACACACATCTTCTCTTACTCCTAACATTTCCTCTGGCCTTAGCACCACACTAAATTCAATACAGTTCAGTTGTATTTGTATAGCGCTTTTAACAATGGACATTGTCCCTTTACAGAAACATATAAACACAGGATATAGATTCTAAATGTATCAGTTTATCCCTAATGTGAGTGAGCCAGAGGTGACGGTGGTGAGGAAAAACTCCCTGAAAAGAAGATATCTTGAAGAAACCTTGAGAGGAGCCAGACTCAAAAGGGAACCCATAATCATCTGGGTGACACCGTATAGTGCGATTAGAAATAAATACACCCCTTCTATTACTGTGCTAATACTACATGATCAAATAATGCAGCTGTGTAACCAGGAAAACTCATTACAATGTTCACATGAAGTCTGTTTTATCAAGTTATCAACTGTTCACTGATGGAGACAATTGCAGTCAGAAGGCATCTTCATTGTCTGTACCATGTGGGGCCATCCTCAACAGCAGCAACTGATTTCCAAGTGATGAGAACTCCAACCAGACGTAGGGCATCAGGATGGATCAGGCACGTCTGGAGAGCAGAAGGGGTCAGGATCACTCTAAATCACCTCTGAGGTGCTGCTTCAGGGTTAGTGATGGGCACGAACAGTTAACTAACTGAGTACTGGTTATGTAAACACCTAGCCAATGGCTGAAACATTATGGCATGGTGCTCTTGTTTGCATGGGTAAGGGTTAAGTACTTTGGAAAATACCAAAAAGTAAACATTTAAAAGACTACAATTTTTTTTGCCATCAGCTCAGATTTTTTCATCAGCATATCTTTCAAGCTTGAAAGATATGCTGATGAAAATGCGTCCTCGCTTTCTGTTAAGGTAAAAGAAGGATGTTTGGAGTTCAGTGAAAAATGGTGAAAGTTCTAAAAAGCAAACAAACAAACAAACAAAAAAACTGGGTGTAAAAAAATGTGGAAATGTTTTCATGTGGAAAATTTTTTGGATACGTCTGGCCTGGAGTAACGGCTGTGAGCGACAAAAATGATGCTAAAACTTTCTCAGAGGAGTATCTCAGAAAACATTTCTCCACTTAGCCATTTAATATTTATTAAAATGTATGTGTGCCTGCCAACTGAGGCTTTCAATGTTGTTCTATTATGGATGTAGTGTACACTCTACAGATGCCTACAAACATGCAGTTTCACTAAAGCCTTTAGAGTTCTACCCTATGTAGTAAATGGTAAATGGCGTACTTATATAGCGCTTTACACTGTGTCTCATTCACCCATTCACACACACACACACACACACACACCAATGGTAGCAGAGCTGCCATGCAAGGCGCTAACTTGCCATCGGGAGCAACTTGGGGTTCAGTGTCTTGCCCAAGGACACTTCGGCATGTGGAGTCATGCCGAAGACAACCCGCTCTACCACCTGCGCCACAGCCGCCCCTGTAGTGCGCATATAAAAGTGACGAGGAAGCCGTTGAAGGCAAGTTGAAGAAAGTATCCTGGCTCATGTGCAAGTGGCAGTGAGGAAACAATGACTGTATAAAAATAAATTGCTCTAAAAGCAGTTATTTTACTTTCTGTGTTTTATGTAAGAACGTGTGCCGCTGATGTTCGTTCTGTGTTGTACAACGTTATATGCTCATTATTATTCAACGATGTCTTGTTGTTAAGTAAAGCAAAATTATTAGATGGATGGTTTGGTTTGACACTTTCTACATCGCTGAACTTCTCACCGTCTAGAAACGTTTGACTGTACAACCCTCGTTAATCGCAGTGGTCTGTAGGACCTGTGTTGCGCGTGTGGTCCTGTAATGGTCAGTGCATCTGTGTGTGTCCTTACCGCAGGGGTTGCGTTTGAGCACTGGGGAGCCCTTCGTCCTGCGTGCCTCCCCCCTCTCCTGCGTCTCCTCCTCCTCCTCCTCCTCCGGTTGTGCTGGAGATACGGAGGTGGCGTAGCTCCTCTGGCTGCACAGCGTTGTACCAGTTCTGTAGCCCACCGTCCGGGGTGAGCACGGGGCTGCGCGCCTCCTCCTGGCCCTGTGCCACCCCCTGCACCGTCTTCACGATGTTCACGGCGTTAGCCGGCAGCTGGAGCAGCTTCTGCATCGGTGTCATCTTCATTGCTGAGTTTTCTAATGATTTGCTTTCACACCACCTTCGAACTGGTCCTGAGACTCACATGTGCAACAGCAAGGCGGTTATATACACCTCAACAGTTGCTCAGAGTGCCACCTGTAGGATCCGTGAACAGCAACTCATCGACTCGGAAAAATCCTCAGTGACCTGCCCAGCTTTCCTCTGTATCCCCGATGCAAGATTGCTGGAGTGAGGGATTTCTGTAGACAAATGTGAACTCCCAAACCTCCAGGGTGAACGGCCGGGGGACGCTGCTGCTGTGTTCAATCAAGCCTCCGCCTCACATGTCAGTGAAGGATCTCCCTGCTTAGTGCGGACGTCTGTAGGAGAGGTACGGCGCTGTGTCGTGAGTCTCTCCTGGGAGAAAAGCTATTCTCCGTCTGCTCGGAGGCAACTGCATGTGAGCGCAGCCTAGAGATCTAACAGGTCTGCTCTGCCCCCTCCGCCCCAGCCACGTTAGCACACCCCTCCCTTCCACTCTCCTCTTAGCACACTATCACACTGTATCTCTCTTTCTCCCTCTCTCTATCTCTCTCTTTTCTCCAACATATTTCCCTTCACTCATCTCATTCATTCACCTTTATTTTTTCTTCTCTATACACACACACACACCACACTCTCTTTCTATCCATGTCGCTCTCTCTTTCTTTCTCCCTCCCCCTCCCTTCGTCGGACTCGTGCGGACATGACTCAGCTCTCGAGCGGTGCTGTTCAGAATCATCTGATGGCTCCGTGTTTTATTCAGAAACACAAACAGAACAGTTTCACAGCACTGTTCAATAATAGCACAAATGGAGGATACAAAAACGCTATTTCGACACGCAAACACGCACTCTCTCTCACACACACACACACACACATCTCAAAGTGAATAGAGTATACATCATCCTGTACTGCGTACTGAACTGTAGGTGGCACCAAATAAACTAAAAATTAAAAAGGCAAAGAACATCCTCAGAGCCGACACTGCTCTAATATCACAGTCGACTCTGCATGTTCACTACTGCACTCTCTTCCTTAAATACATGTATTTCTTTGCTCCATTTTATCCCAGACCCCTTTTAGAAGCACAACGGTTTGCACTGTGTGCGCTTGTCAGAAGGAGCATGCGAGCTTTTCTACATATACGTGTGGAATTCACACCGAGGGCTCGAGACGAGACCAACGCTGTCATCCGCAGTGAATAAGACACAGTGAATGAGACCACCCTCCGGAGCGAGGGCACACAGAGACTGGCTGAGGGCCCCGTGCACTCAGAGCAAAGAGTCCTGCTTTAATCAGCCGGGAATATGAATCTCGTTTTGTTGATTGCAGATGGAAATACAGTGCAGTTAGTCCAGCCAGGCTTAAAAGGGTGTGTTGCTAAGGCAACAGCATCGGAGGATTTCTCCTTCTCCATGTTTGCTTTGGAACCAGTATAACAGCCATCTCTCTTCACACACACACGTAAACACAGCAATAGGGCGCCAATATAAAACTCAAATTAACCAGCAGAGGAACATCTCTCGTCAAAGGCGATACTGACATCCAAACAACACCTACTGTTAAATACTGACATATGTATGTATATCTAAACTCTAGACTAGGCTGATATCTCTTTCTGGGAGGACACACAATAAATGTGTGTTCGTACTGCAAGTGCATAAACAAACATCGGTTGAATACACGAGGATACACAAGGATGGTCCCTCAAGAACCATTATATAGTACAACTAAAATTTACTGCTAATTGGAAAACAAATAAAATCCATATGCTGTTTTAAAGGAGGTTTTTTGCCCCCTGAGTTGAGTTGATATAACTAGGTACAGAAACATTTGATTGGAAGGCAAAAGGGTGGGACACTATGAAGTCCAAATTGAGCGAGTCACTAATATCTTAGATCCTGTGGAATGCTAATTGCATACATAACTGTGGTTCTATAAATACTGTTGTCATATGACCATCGTTTCCTTAGTACCTTCTCGCTAAGTGCCTGCCAGATTGCCACTGTTTCCGAATGACAGGGACTCCTGGGTGACATCCGGTGTTCTAGCATACTAAAGTGCCCTGCCTAACCCCTAGGGGTGGTGAAAATCATCTGGATAACATAAGCCACTATGCCATGAGGAACTGACCAACCTTAGGACTACCTGGAAAGTCATTCAGAGATGACTACTGCTGACTTGCTGGAGCAACACTTCAACAAGGGTGGCATGTAATGGTAGGGGTCAGGCTCATCGATCTGTGCACCGAGGAAGATAAAAAGTCGATCTGTTGATTAAATCATATCATAGGGTGAATACTGTGTTTAACCAGTATTCACCCTCAGCATACTCCACATAGAACGCTGTGAGGTCAATCAATTGGTTAACAAAAGTCGCTGGTATGACTTTGGACAGAATCCCTGCATTCAACCACAAAGTCCTTCCAGCAGTCATCCAGCCACCACACCAAGGCATGCAGTGGTCTGAAGTGACTCCAGTACAAGGGTAAGATCCTATGCCTTGTTCAGAAAGGTTGTGACAAGTTTACATAACTCTACAATGTAGACAGGGACTTCCTGCTGTCTGGGAGTCCCTGCTGGAAGGCCAGTACTCTAGGAACCAAGCAGTGATCTGGATCCAGATGATCCACCTGAGAACATACAAGGCCTCAAGTCATTCGAGTGTCTCCTGTACTGCTGGGTCGCAGTCCTCAACCTTGAAGATCTTTCATGCAAGGCAGAAAGTGCCATTGATGTATATGATAGTCAAAAAGTCCAACGTACACAACTGACCAACCCTTGACAGTGTCTGAGATCATATCTAGATAGTTTCAGCTCTCAGTTTTAGTTGAATGATGTGTGCTGTTCCCACACACAGGGGCTCACACACTTCCTGTGCCGGAAATCCAACTCCGGCTCCATGTGTTAATGGAGTCCAGCTAACTATGCAAGTTCTGTGGCCAATGGCGTTGATGGGGATGCCTCCACCACCACCAGAAATACCCATAAAATATAGGAGTAAAAGGAAGCTATTGAATAAAAACTATTTCAGACATTTGACCTTGATTTTGTTTGAATCAATTCCAAAATCTAACCAGTTAATCTGCTGGTTACAATCATAATCCCGTATAAAACCTACAAACCACTCGTTGTTGAGATATCTCGTTAGAGATATCTAGCGAGAATCTTGCATGGACGGACGGATGGACGGATGGATGGACGAACAGATCGACAGACAGACAGACAACCTACAAACATAATACCTCAATCACTCAGTAGAGGGGGCATTAAAAGCAGAGGCAATAATGTGGCAATCCCAAGTCACAGTAACTTCCACGGGAAAAGCAGGAGCAATATCAGGAATTGAAAGAGGATTTAGAGAGAATGTGCCACATTAAAATGATTCTCTCACTGATGATAGGAGCACTTGTGATAGTGAGAACTGTGACCCCTAAGCTAAAAGAGGTGAAAAGATCCATCAATAACAGGATAATCAATCTCATTCCAGTGCAATAAATGTGAAAAAATACTCTGCTACACCCTCAAACCCCTAGGTTTCTGAAGCCCAAGCATGAGGGATCGATTATGTACAACCCACCAGAATTGTGAGACATCTAAAAAAAATTTATATTGTGGAAAAGTTCATTTTAATTCAAAAAGTGGAACTTTCATAGATTCTAGATTCATTACACACGAAGTGAAATATTTCAAGCCTTTGTTTGTTTAATCTTGATGATCACATCTTACAGCTCATGGAAATCAACAATCCAATATATCAAAATATTTGAATAAAGAATTTATAATACAGAAATGTCAACCTGAGAAGAGCTCTACTCAGATAATTAACTCAAACCACCTGCAAAGGTTTCCTGAGGCTTTATCTCTCAGTCTACCAGGAGATTTTAGAGAACTTCATGCTTCATCTGCTGACGAGCTTTATGGAGATGCTGATATCCTTTTCCAGCAGGACTTGCCACTTGTCCACAGTGCCAAAACTTCTAGTAACTGGTTTTCTGAACGTGGTATTACTGTGCTTGATTGTCCGGCCAACTCTCCTGACCTGAACCCCATAGAGCACATGTGTCAAACTCAAAGCCCGCGGGCCAAATGTGGCCCGCTACATCATTTTATCTGGCCCGCGAGAACGTGATGGGTACATGATTGTCTTAACATACGTTTTACGGGTTAAAATTGGTGTGAATGGACTGCTGTGGCCTCTGCTCTAAGCGTCTCTTACTGCCGCGGATGGGTTTACATTCGAGTCAATTGAGAACCCAGAGCATTTAATAGAGACGTGGAAGGGTCCCTTTTGCATCAGTATCAGACGCCTAGGGGCGTGACAAAGCGTTGGTGGTCAAGGATTATGTTTGGTGTAGGCCTTTCCGCTATCCAAAACATACCAATAAAACTTTATTGATCAAAAATCATAATGAGGGCCACATAAACTACATCTGCAGCAAAGTCACGTCAAGGCGATTTGGAATTGAGAAATCTCGACAAATTAACCTCAACATGTCCAAGAAGAGAAAAATTGATGCACAAGGAAGGCAGTTTCACGAACGATGGGAGAACGAATACATGTTTGTACTTCAAGGTGAAAAACCAGTATGTCTTTGTGTTATGAGGCGGTGTAAGTCATGAAAGAGTAAAATCTACGTCTGCATTTTGACACCCAACACGGAGCTAAGTATGGTAAATTTAGCCTCCAAGAAAAACAAAGAATTGTAGCAGAATTAAAAGGCAAACTGCAGTCGCAGCAAAATGTGCTCACAGCTCACAGCCAAAAATGATAGAGCACTGAAAGCAAGTTTTTTTGTAGCTGAAGAAATTGCCCGAGCTTCAAAGTCTTTTTCAGAGGGTGCAGTTTTGAAGCAGTGCATCCTAAAGGTGTGTGAGCAGGTGTGTCCCGACCAGATACTTACTTTTCAAAACGTTAGTTTGTCAAGAAACATCATCACGGACCGAGTTAAGGAATTAGCAGGAAATTTAGCAACACAGCTGGCTGAAGACACACGCTGCTGTGTAGCTTTTTCATTAGCTGTGGATGAAAGCACAGACAACATGGATACAGTGCATCTATCCATTTGAGCTGGATGAAATTATGACCACGGTCATGAAAACGGTGAACTTTATTCGGGCGCGAGGCCTGAATCACCGCCAATTCCAGCTGTTCTTGCAGGAGGGGGGCTCTGAGCATGCAGATATGCCGTACCATACAGAAATAAGGTTCTGAATGAAGTTACGGGTTAATATCATAACTTTATAATATTTTTCTTTATTTGCTTAAATAGTTCGACTGATTCAAGTAATGTGGGTTTCAAACTGAACATTTATTTTTACATCTGAACAAATGCATATGTAATATTTGTAAGTTGAATACATAATAAATACAGTAACAGTTATTTAACAATATAATAAGGTGTAGTTTAATTTATTTTAAATTACATTGCATTTTGTTACATTCATACTGTTAATGTCGAGGGCAACCATTATGCTGATGTGGCCCACAGTGAAAATGAGTTTGACACCCCTGCATAGAGAATCTATGAGAGACACCAGTCCCAACAATACAGATGAGCTGAAGACCACTATCAAAGCAACCTGGGCTTCCAGAACACCTCAGCAGTGCCACAGGCTGATTGCCTCCATGCCACGCCGCACTGATGCAGTAATTCATGTAAAAGAATTAAAGCCCGGACCGAGTATCAGTGCATAAATTAACATATTTTCATCAGGTCGACATTTCTGTATTATAAATTCTTTACTCTAATATTCTGAGATACTGGATTGTTGATTTCCATGAGCTGTAAACTGTGATCATCAAGATTGAAACAAAAAAGGCTTGAAATATTTCACTTCGTGTAATGAATCTAGAATATATGAAAGTTCCACTTTTTAAATTAAATTACGGGGAAAAAATAACTTTTCCACGATATTCTAACTTATTGAGATGCACCTGTATACTGGGGATTCTGCCATGTATATTGAGCCCAACACTTCAAGGCTGTTCTCTGTTCATCTAAAACCACACTATATGCACCATTAACCTGATATTTACTGCTCTCTCCTGGTGAAGAGAGGAACTAGCACTGCTGTTTTAAATGTGAACAAAATCACCTGATTAATCTGCAATAACATATGTTTCGTTTTGTGTTACTGGGGCCAGTTTACCAACACACATTTTGATATCATCAAATGCTCTCCAAAAATTACCTATATGATGTACACTCACTATCCACTTTATTAGGAACACCTGTACACTCATGCAGTTATCTAATCAGCCAATCATGTTGCAGCAGCACAGCGCATAAAATCATGCAGATACAGGTCAAGAGCTTCAGTTAATGTTCACATCAAACATCAGAATGAAGGAAAAGTCTGATCTCAGTGATTTTAATCGTGGCATGGATGTTGGTATCAGGTGGGCTGGTCTGAGTATTTCATAAACTGCTGATCTCCTGCGAATTTCACACACAACAGTCTCTAAAGTTTACACAGAATTGTGTAAAGTTTACACAGAATTGTGTAAGCAAAAAACATCCTGTGAGCCGAGGGTCTGCCGGCTGAAACACCTCGCTGATGAGAGAGATCAGAGGAGAATGACCAGACTGGTCTGAGCTGACAGGAAGTAAGACAAGATAAGATAAAATAACCTTCATTGATCCCACACTGGGGAAATTCCCTCGTTACAGCAGCTCAATTATACAAAAACAGATAGGAAAGAATACACATTAAATAGGAGAATACATATATATATATATATATATATATATATATATATATATATATATATATATATATATATATATATATATATATATATATATATACACAATAGGAATAGAAAAATGAGAATTAAATTAGTAAAAAATAATAATAATGGTAATATGGACACTATGGACACCTCAATGTATGTGTATAATTTGAATATGTGCAGATGTGTAACACCTTGTTTATATACATGAGTGGATAAATGGATTATTAATAGAGGGCTGAACAACAAATAATCATAATGTGTGGGTTGCTGATGCAAAAAAACTGTTAGCAGTGCTACATTATGTTGTTGTTGCATTAAAGTGCCTGACTGCTGTAGGGATGAAGGACCTGCGGTAACGCTCTTTCTTGCACTGAGGGTGCAGCAGTGTGCTCAGGGACCTCAGAACCTCATACAGGGGGTGGGAGGAATTGCTCCTGATAGACGCCATCTTAGCTAGTATGTTAGTATTATATCTGAAGTCTGCTGTGTACAGGATGAAGAGAAATGGAGCGAGCACTGTACCCTACGGTGCTCCCGTGCTGCTGACCACCACATCAGACGTACAGTCCTGGAGCCTCACATACTGTGGTCTGTCAGTGAGATAGTTGGTGATCCATGCAGACAGGTGGCGATCAACTCCAGCCCTCAAAAGCCTCCCCCTAAGCAGTGATGGCTAAAATGTGTTTAAAGCGCTGGAAAAATCTCAAAAAAACATGGAAAAAAACATCATCCTCACAGTGCTCCCAGTATTCTCCAGGTGTAGAAGTAACCTGTGCATCATGTATATAATGGCGTCCTCAACCCCCATGCCTGGTCGGTAAAGTAGTTATATTAACTTAAATAATCACTCTTTACAACCGTGGTGAGCAGAAAAGCATCTCAGAACGCGCAACACATCAAACATTGAGGTGGATGAGCTACAACAGCAGAAGACCACATCGGGTTCCATTTCCATCAGCCAAGAACAAGAACCTGACGTTCTCATGGGCACAGACTCACCCAAATTGTTTTGAAGGTTCGATGTTATGTGCATGCTGAGACGCTTTTCTGCTCACCACGGCTGTAAAGAGTGATTATCTGAGTTACTAAATCCTTCCTGGCAGCTTGAACCAATCTGGCCATTTTCCTCTGACCACTTATCAACAAGGCTGACCTGTCACATACTCTCTATAGTTTTTTGGTTTGTTTGTGTTTTGCACCATACTGTGGAAACTCTACAGATTGTTTTGTGTGAAAATCCCAGGAGATTCTGAAATACTCAAAACAACCCTTTTGGTAACAACAACAACCATGCCACGATCAAAGTCACACGAATAACACTCTTCCTTCATTCTGATGTTTGATGTGAACATTACCTGAAGCTCTCGACCTGTATCTGCAGGATTTTATGGATTGTGCGGCTGCCACATGATTGGCTGATTACCGTAATTTCCGGACTATAAGCCGCTACTTTTTTCACACGCTTTGAACACTGCGGCTTAAACAATGATGCAGCTAATTTATGGATTTTTACGGGCTAACGAGTTTCATGCTGCCAAATGAAACCAATGAAACTGTTCGAATTAAATCTAACGAGCTCACATTACATTCTTCAAATCAGTCGTTTTGCGCTTCATGCACACCCCCTCATCAGGGAAAACACACAAAGAAATGTGTATCGGTGATGTCATGTCTCCGCCCCATCTTGTCATGTGTTGTTGAGTCACGTGTGTTTTGGTATTGCCTGCAGCTGTTAGCAGTTTGGCTGGTGTGTATATATAGAGTTAGAATTAGATAGCGAATATAGTTAGAGTCTTTGTTCATGCCATGTGTCTTAGTTCTTGTTCATGTCTGAGTTCATGTCAAGGCCAGTTAGCTTATAGCATAGCTTATAGCATAGCCTGTAGCCTAGTAGCTTATATCATAGCTTATAGCCTAGTAGCTTGTAGCATAGCTTAGCCTAGTAGCAGATAGTATAGCTTAGAGTTGTATAGACTTAGAGTTTAGAATATAGATGTAGAAGTGGTTTATAGAGTATAGATATAGTCTTTGTTTCATGTCATAGTTAATGTTTAGGTTAGTTGGTTTAGTTAACTTAGTTCATTGAGTTGGTCATGTTTTGTTTCTTGTATCTCGAGTCTGCTCTCCTCTGTTTCAATAAAAGCTATCGTCCTAACTGCATTTGTATCCGTCCTGCTTCATTTATGTCACGAATCGTGACAGTTACAACGTGGACACCTGCGGCGATATATGTACAAAATTGCTTTTCTTCTTAAAATTAGTGGGTACGGCTTATATTCAGGTGCGCTCAATAGTCCGAGAATTACGGTATATTAGATTATTTTAAATAATTTTAATTAATTTTTTGTTATTTTTAAAATTGTTTTAAAAAAAAAAAATAATTTAAAAATATAAAAAAAAAAAAAAAAAAAAAAATAAAAAAATTTAAAAAAAAAAAATTATAACAATAAAATTTAAATAATAATAATATACCAACTCAAAATTGAAGAGGTTCTTTAACCGCGCCAAAAACCCTTCTTTGACAAACAAAAAAAAAGATCCAACATACTAATTAATAATGATAAACTCGAACAGTCATATTTACAGAAAAGCTGCTTAATTAGGTCTAAGTTCAAACGCAAAAGCAGTTAAAACAGATATTTGGACATGACCCTGGCATTTGCAGGAAAAGAGACGATGATACTACAGTAACCTGACAGCATTGTGAGCCACATCAGAGTGTTTGACACATTTCTGAAAATGAATGAGATCACTTGACATTTCTTATATTTTTAACAACAATGCCTGGCTTCATCCAATGCACTGTGACTTACCAGTAATTCATGTAAAGTCATATGTAAAGTAATATGAATATATCATATGGAAAGAACAGGTAATGTGTTATAAATAAATACAAATACAGATGGAAACATTTCTGAATAAAGCTTTCCAGAAAGGTTCGCTTGGCATCTGGTTGAGACTAGAAGTGTGTATTATTACATTAGACCCTTTGTTTGTTTATATATTTAGGAAATAAAACTGATTAAATTTGTTGGAAGATGTCACAGGCAAGTACAAACCAAAATAATAACTGTCCACGTGGGATTTTATTGTTTTTACCCGCCCCACGTACATCTCTATTTCAGACCAGTTATGGACCTGAGCAATGAATCTGAGGTTGAGGAACTGTCAGAGCCAGAATTCACACACCACTGCTGATATTTCTACACGACTGTGCTACTGTGCTCAACCTATAGTGTTTAATTCCTATCAAAGAAATATTATCCCTATCAGAGCTGAAATTTCAGAGAAAAGAAAATCAAGGACTCCTAGCTGTCCCAAAAATTCTGACTGGTCACTGTGGGGGCAGATGTTTTAGCTCTCTACCTCAATCTCTCCAGCTTAAAAACCTTTCTCTTTTCTCAACACTTTCACAAATCTTCTCACTTATATCTCAATGATATTTGTGTGTATTTTGTGTGATTTTTGGCTGTACAGTGACTGTGTGTATAAGAAAGGTGTGTACAGTGAGGGAAAAAAGTATTTGATCCCCTGCTTGGCTTATCATAGGCAGCATTCCTCCTCCTCCAAACACGGCGAGTTGAGTTGATGCCAAAGAGCTCCATTTTGGTCTCATCTGACCACCAGAGGACAACTGGGTGAAAGTGTTGTGGTCAGATGAGACCAAAATGGAGGTGTAAACAACATGGAGACAACATGGAGGTGGAAACATTATGCTTTGGGGGTGTACCATCAAATCTTGGGTGAGAACCTCCTTCCTTCAGCCAGGGCATTGAAAATTAAAAGTAATTACTAAGTCATTACCAAGTACTAAGTCATGTTTTGCAGAGGGTTCAAATACATATTTCCCTCTTTAAAATGCAAATCAATTTATAACATTTTTGACATGTGTTTTTCTGGATTTTTTTGTTGTTATTCTGTCTCCCACTGTTCAAATAAACCTACCATTAAAATTATAGACTGATCATTTCTTTGTCAGCGGGCAAACGTACAAAATCAGCAGGGGATCAAATACTTTTTTCCCCTCGCTGTATATGTCCATCCGTCCGTTTTCCGTACCACTTAGCCCACACAGTCGCGGGGAGCCTGGAGCCTATCCCAGGGAACTCGGGGCACGGGACGGGTGCCTACCCATCGCAGGGCACATTCACACACATTCACACAGTATGAACAATTTAGACACACCAATCAGACTACAATGCATGTCTTTGGACCTGGGGAGGAAACCGGAGTACCCAGAGGAAACCCCCAAAACACAGGGAGAACATACAAACTCCACACACACCGCACGGAGGTGGCACTCAGACCCCCAATCCTGGAGGTGTGAGGCAAACGTGCTAACCACTAAAGCCACTGTGCCCCCGAGGCACTAAGTAAATTAACCTATTAACTTATTATTATTATCATTATTATTTTATTATTATTATTATTATTATTATTATTGTTGTTGTTGTTGTTATGTTCTAATAACCACTGATGAAAGGAGACGATGTTGACCCAAACCCCATAGTTTTTCTTTGCTGGATTAATGTTTCAACACCAAATGTGCAGTAGATAAAAGTACATGATTATCACTAGTGTGTGTGTGTGTGTGTGTGTGTGTGTGTGTGTGTGGTGTGTGTGTTTACACCCAGACACTGAAGACCAAGTAGTAAGGATGCGTCCCTGAACATTTAGTCAGAAACAAGCGTTTGAATTATGGCTCAGCTTCAGTCCTGCAGGACGAGACTCCGGCGCAGTCTGAAGACACACACTAAACATCTGCTGAGGTTCCTCTGAGCAGAAACGCCAGCAAACTGGACTGGACTCCACTCCAATCCTGTAGGACTGGACTGGGCATCGCAGCCTGGAATAATAAACCTGTGTGTGCTGTGTGTTTACACAGTGCTTTTGAATCTTTGAACGGACCAGGACATGGGGTAGCCCAGCAGGACGTCAGGGTGGATCAGTGGATCAGCAGTTTACTCCAGTGCTACACTGTAATGTCAGAGCAGCATCCTTCAGTGGAGTAACACTTTCTCATGGAGCAGGGGCTGAATGAAATGGCGACTTGGTGTGTTGGGAGTCTAACGTGTGTGTGTGTGTGTTTGGGACGCGGCCCGGACTCGACTCTGAGAGCTGTCCAGCCTGCAGTCCTGAAACACCGCACGACAGACGCACACACACACACACACACACACACACACACACAGGGAGGGATTTAACTCGCATTAGGGCAAAATCACGGAGATTCTAATCCCACGAGCGATAAGGCCTCATTGTATCCATGACAACAAACCCAACAACCCGCTTTTAACGGTTTAAGCAAAGGTCATATCGTTAAATCCGGGTATTTTCCAGCTCTCTGGACCACAGTAAACACGGTATTAGCTTCTAAATCTGGCAGCAGGAAGTCGCCATCATCTCGCACCTCCTCCTCCTCCTCCACAACCCCCTCCAGGATCATTCAAATGACGTGAAAATAAAAAAAACAGAGCAGAGAATGAAACGACTCCCTCACCTCTTGTAGTCGGAGGAGAAGATCCCGCCGCTGGCCGGGTCGTGGCCGTATTCGGGCTCTGCGGCGGTGGAAGAGCCTCCTTTCTCATCGTTAAAGGCTGAGCTGGTGGACATCACTGCAACCGTTTCTGCAGGGGAGCGCGCGCGTGTGCTCGTGCGCTCTCTCTTTCTCTCTCTCCCTCTCTCTATCACCATCACACACACACACGCAAAACAGAAGTCACGTGACAATCATCGCCCCCACCCCCATCCCTCCCTATCTCTCCCTGTCTCTTTAATAACAAATACAAGCAGCTGCTCTGTGAAATGTACAGACCTTTCATCTCCACAGAGTGGGTTTAAACTTTAAGTTCACAGACAGACTGAGCTTCAAAATCTACCTCACCGTGCAAAAACAAACAAACAAACAAACAAACAAACACACGACAGGACTACCCTGTTGGGAAAACAACAACAATCATAGAATTTGTAATGAGTTGAATGGTTGTAATGGGAATTGTATTGGTTTTAATGGAAAATGTAATGGTGCCTGTGTGTGATGGATTTACAGCATCTGTGATCTGGTCTGGTCTGGTTCATGGTGTATTAAATTGGACCGTTAGTTTGTTTAGATATTTGGGAAGTAATGTATTGGTTTTTAATGGAAACTGTAATATACCTGTGGGTCTCTACTGGAGGCATGTTATGTCTAGTGGATTCCATTATATTTACATTTACATTTATGCTTTATCCAAAGTGACAAATTAACGGATTAAATTAATGGTTAGCTGATGGTTTGTAATGGTATTTGTAGTGGAAATCATTGATGGTTACTCAATTCAATTCAATTTTATTTGTATAGCGCTTTTTACAATAGTCATTGTCTCAAAGCAGCTTTACAGAAATAAAAAACAGGTATAAACAGTCAGAAACATCTAAAGAGAGACAAACAGGAAACAGATAAACAGAGACAAACAGGTAGAAAACAAATGGAATTTATCCCAACTGAGCAAGCCACTGAGTGGCGACGGTGGCAAGGAAAAACTCCCTAAGATGTTTTTTGAGGAAGAAACCTTGAGAGGAACCCAACTCAGAAGGGAAACCCATCCTCATCTGGGTAACACAGAATGTGAAGGTAACACAGATAATGTGAAAAATGAGAAGTATGGCCTTAGGAGCAGCCGTAGTCCCAGCAGAAGATTTGGGCTCATCCAGAGGCAGAGGGGATCTGGATCTCCAATATCTCCATAAATTCGTGTGGGGCTCGGCAAAAAGAGAGAGAGAGGGAGAAAAACGATTAGGACTGTGAAGTAGTGAGATAGAATCTAGTCAGGGTAAACTTGAGTAAACAAATACGTTTTAAGCCTAGATTTAAACACTGAGACTGTGTCTGAGTCCCGAACACTAATAGGAAGACTGTTCCGCTACACTGTGGGGCTCTATGCGAAGGCTCTTCCCCCTGCTGTAGACTTCACTATTCTAGGTAATATCAAATAGCCTGCATCTTTTGATCTGTGTAGGCGTGGCGGATCATATAAAACCAGAAGGTCGCTTAGATATTGTGGTGCAAGACCATGTAGTGCTTCATAGGTTATTAGAAGTATTTTAAACTTAATGCGAAATTTTACAGGGAGCCAATGCAGTGTGGATAAGATCGGGGTGATATGGTCGTATCTTCTAGTCTAGTAAGGACTCTAGCAGCTGCATTCTGGACTAACTGGAGTTTATTTATATTCCTACTGGAACATCCAGACAGTAAGGCATTACAGTAATCTAATCTAGAGGTGATGAATGCATGAACCAGTATTTCTGCATCATGTAGTGACAGTATGTTTCTTATCTTAGAGATATTTCTGAGATGAAAGAACGCTATTCTAGTAATATTATCTACATGAGCATCAAATGATAGACTGGAGTCAATAATCACTCCGAGGTCTTTAACTGCTGTACATGATGAAACAGAAAGACCATCCAGAGTTACTGTGTAGTCAGGAAGATTACTTCTAGCTACACGTGGGCCTAATAAAAGTATTTCTGTTTTATCAGAATTAAGTAAAAGGAAGTTAGTTAACATCCAACGTCTAATGTCATTTACACAATCCTCAACTTTACTAAGCTTCTGTCTGTCCTCTGGCTTCGCTGACACATACAGCTGTGTATCATCAGCTTAACAGTGGAAGCTAATTCCATGTTTACGAATAGTTTGTCCTAGGGGTAACATATATAAAGTAAAAAGCAGTGGGCCTAAAACAGAACCCTGGGGAACTCCAAAAGTAACCTCAGTACGCATGGAGAAATCACCATTTATATCTACGAACTGATAACGATCGGTCAGATAAGACCTGAGCCAGGAGAGGACTGTTCCCTTAATGCCAACAACATTTTCTAATCTATCAAGGAGAATAGTTTGATCTATGGTATCAAAAGCTGCACTAAGGTCTAGTAACACAAGCAGCGAGACACAACCCTGATCAGAGGTCAGAAGAAGGTCATTTACTACTTTAACTAGTGCTGTCTCTGTGCTGTGATGAGGTCTAAATCCTGACTGATACATTTCATGAATGTTGTTCCTTTCTAAGTATGAGCATAACTGCTTTGCTACTACCTTTTCTAGAAACTTAGAGATGAAGGGGAGATTCGATATTGGTCTATAACTGGATAATTGAGATGGGTCAAGGTCAGGTTTTTTTATCAATGGTTTAATAACTGCTAATTTTAGCCAATGGTTAGGGAAGAATTTACTATATTCAAAAGTGACTTAATTACTCCTGGACAAATCTGTTTAAACAAACATGTGGGTATAGGATCTAGTATGCAGGTTGATGAATTAGCTGATGAGATTAGTGTAGCTAGGTCGGTCTCTATAAGTGGAGCAAAACACTCTAAACATTGATCCGGTATTGCCACATTGTCATCTAATGGGTTTGTTATATTACTGACCGGTTGTAATTTTATGGCCTGTATTTCATCTCTAATATTTTCGATTTTATAAATGAAAAATTTCATGAAATCCTCACTGCTATGAAATGATTGAGTGTTTTCCTCTGAAGTGGTTTTATTCCTAGTTAGTTTTGCTACCGTGTTGAAGAGGAATCTGGAATTGTTTTGGTTGTCTCCTATTAAGGTGGAGAAGTAGATCTTTTTAGCATCTGCAAGAGATTTCCTATATTGCAGTAGGCTCTCCTTCCATGCTGTCTGAAATATCTCCAGCTTGGTTTGGCGCCATTTACGTTCTAATTGTCTAGAGAGTGTTGACTCCAAACTTTCAGTTGCCTGATCGAGTTCTACTGGATCAGGCGCTGATCCAAATCTAATTGATGTCTCTGGTAGGTTATTTATGAAGCTCAGTGCTGTAGCTGATGTGAATGTGCGTTTTACGCGGTAGCGAGGCGAGGTGGAGATATTATAATCCATACGGATTATGAATGAGATAAGATGGTGGTCTGAGATAACTTCAGACTGTGGAATAATTTCAATATTTTCTATACTTAGTCCATATGTTAGTATGAGGTCAAGAGTGTGACCACCACTATGAGTAGGCCCGATTACGTTCTGATTAATCCCTACTGAATCTAAGATGGACACGACCGCTGTACTCAGAGGGTCCTCCAGGTTATCAAAATGAATATTAAAATCTCCGACGATTAATGCTTTATTTACAGACACAACCAGGTTTGATACAAAGTCTGCAAATTCACTAAGAAATTCAGTATAAGGCCCTGGGGGTCTGTAAATAATAATTAGAGGAATTGACTTATTTTTTTTGGCTACGTAATTTACACTGGTATAAAGAATTTCAAAGGAATTAAACTTATGACTATATTTTTGTGTGACGACTAGATTTTCACTATGGATAAGACCAATACCTCCTCCTCTACCAGTTGAACGAGGCTGATGTACATAACTGTATCCAGGAGGACTGGCCTCATTTAATGCTATGTACTCATTTGGTTTAACCCACTTGGATTTACTATTGGATTTTGTTTGTTTGTTTTTGTCTTTTCTTCAGCAGGGTACTCTTACACAGTTCACAAAACTGGTAAAGAAAAAAAAGGGAAAGTATATATAATATAATATAAGACATATATTGTTATATATATATTGTGTGTGTGTGTGTGTGTGTGTGTGTGTGTGTGTGTGTGTGTGTGTGTGTGTGTGTAACCCTAGTCCTGGAGTAGCCCTCCTGTCCTGTATATTTTAGTGCTTTACCCTGCCCTAACACACACATTTCAGCTTCAGGAAGGGATGTGAATTAGATAATTATCCGATTATTGACGTGAATCAGACATATGTGAGTTAAACCATGAATAAAGAGGTAAGAAATAAATATTCAACACGTAGAGATAGAAACAAACTGAGCAATATAAACGTTTTAACACAACGAATGATGCGCTTTAGGGATATTTTTGACCTCTTTTATGTAAACAATCGACTTTTTGAATCCAATCTTGCTGGACGTCTGTACAAAAGACTGAGTAGCAGTTCCGCTGTTGGCTGCTAGATGGCGCCAGCGCTCCACTGAGGACAGACTGAACAAAGAGAAGAGATTATTATCTTCCCTATGAAGTGATTCAGGTTAAGTGCACACCGTACACTGGAGACCATAATCTTTTCATCATGAAAGTCTAGAAGATACAGCATATTGGATTTGTTTGTGTTACATGAATGGTCGAATTAAAAAAAGACAGCAGCTGTTTGTATTTGGATCTTTTTAACGCACTCCTGCACGCTGTGTGCTTTTATCTCACCAAGAGCAATAGGGGAAATATTCTCGACAATAATCTTATGTTTTTTACAGTTGTGCAGATTGGAGTTTTTGTTGTGTGTTTAATATTGTAACCGTATATTGGAAAGAACGTATGGCAGGCGGAACTATGTACGCGGAGCATTATTTTCAGTCGGACAACAACACATTGGCACCCGTGTTCTGATTGGTCGGCTCTACGCAGCTGCCGCTTCTAATTTGCATAAAGCTGAATTGAACCTGACGAACCTGAATCAGGTTCTCGCAGGAAGTCACAATAACCAACACTCACTTTTCATTTAATTACATTTTCTTTATAACAACATCGTGTTATGCCTAGGAAATAACCAGCTCCAATGAATGTTGTATAATCACACTAGTTTCACAGAATGATAAAAGAAACTTACAATACGTCGCCGCTAGATGGCGATATTTACTGGCTAGCAGAGCAAGACAGCTGAGAGACTTTGTAGACAAAACGCTGAAGTGATCTTGAAATTAAAGCATGGGTGCTTTATCTTGTTTACTGTGGTTCACTGTGGAATAAATGATTTATTTTCTATAAATTTAACATAAGAAGCTAGTATTAGAAAGTATTAGAAACTACTGTGGACGAGTACAAGCAAAAAATAAAATGTCCTGCGCTCATCTCTACTTGAAATTGATCTGTATTTCAAAAATTAGACTGCGATCTGATGTTGAGATTCAGATTAGATTGTCTTTCTGCAGTACTCTTTTGAAAATATATACGCTAAGAAATAATACTGTAGCATTTTTATATCCTTCTGTCGAGCCACACATGATTTTAATGAGATGCCAGTGATCCTGACCCTTTCTGCTCTCCGGACCTGCCTGATCCATCCGGATGCCCTACCTCTGGATGGCGCTCTCATCAACTGGAGACTACATGAGGATGACCCTAATAATTGCAACTTGGAGATTGCTGAGGATGGTGCTGCTTGAAATACCATGGAAATGGTTTTGGACCTCAATTCCACATGGACATTCTCATGGTGGTTGTTGGGACTACGGTTTCTGCTATGGCTTCAGGACTGCAATTACCACATGCAGTTTTGCACTCGGGCCTCCTTTCGTGGACACTGGCCTACTTCAACAAACAGACTTCTTATAAAACCATAATGAACTTTCCTTTACTTTCACACTATCCGTTGTGACCCAGATGATGATGGGTTTCCTTCTGAGTCTAGTTCCTCTCAGGGTTTCTTCCTCATATCATCTAATGGATTTTTTCCTCACCACCGTCACCACCGGCTCGCTCAATAGGGATAAATTCACACACTTAAAATCCGTATCCTGTGTTTATATGTTTATGTAAAGCTGCTCTGAGACAATTTCCATTGTTAAAGTGCTAATACAAATAAAATTGAATTGAATTGAATTTTATTTTGACTTGGCATATGAGAATTCAGAAAGCTACTCTTTCTGTTTATACCGGATTGTATTTTAATTAAATTTGTCATTTAATGTCCTTCACTGGCACCCTGTCCAGGGTGTATGTACCCTGCCTTGTGCTTGATGCTTCCTGGGATAGGCTCCAGGTTCCCCTGAAAATGTCTGAAATGTCTGAAAATGATCATTATAATAATTATAACAATTTTCTTTCTCTTTTAATAACCCCCCAACACAACCCCCACCCCCTTTCCCCTTTGGTCAAATGTGAGTCAAAATGTGTAGATAATTATTATTCCCCCAGCATCATTACCTCCTTCCTGAATGTTTAGACATATATATATATATATATATATATTTAGTTTTGGGAATATTGTTAATAACTGGTTACATCAGATGTTGCCATGGTCTGACACAAAAACACTACACACAAAAGTGTGTATGTGTGTTGGGGAGTGTTAATGAAAGCAGTTGTTATTTTAAATTAATCTGACATGACAGTGAGCACAGGGAACCTCCTACATCCTCAATCAACCAGCTGCTTCACACACACACACACACACACACACACACACACACACACACACACAGACACACACAACGACACACACCGACACAGACACCACACACACACACACACACACACACACACACACACACACACACACACACACACACACTTGAGTCTTTAATAGGAGCTCTTTTGTCTGGCAGGAGAACCCACTGTTAGGTCACTACAATAAGAGAGCTAGCTAGTGAGTGGTCACTATTATAAGCAGTAATCCAGCTAGAAAAATCATCAGCTAGCCCATCAGCGCTCCTCTCACACACACACACACACACACACACACACACACACACACACACACACACACAACACACAGGGTAGTGTTCAAGGGAAAAGTCTCCAGGTGTAAAATATCCAAGTGTAGTGTCCAATAGAAAAGTGACCAATTAAAGTGACCAAGTGGCAATAGAAAAAGGTGTGAAGTGATTTAGTGTCACTGGGAGTGTTGATGAGCTCTCTGTGGTGTGTTTAGGAGCACAACAGCTGACGGGTTTAAAAAAAAAGTTATTTACTGGTCTTGTCCATGGTTGGGAAATCAGAAAGTGTTTGCCAGATGGTAATCTGGAGAACAGTATGCTGAATGACTGAGGTCTGAGGTGAGTTTGTGAGCTTTCCTGTAGGTGTGTCTGGTAGATGTACTTTATGAATGTATCCTTGCTGGGCATCTGTACCCTGTCTGGGAGTCTGTACCCTGGCTGGGAGTCTGAATGCTGTCTGGGAGTCTGCACCCTGGCTGGGAGTCTGCACCCTGGCTGGGAGTCTGTACCCTGTCTGGGAGTCTGCACCCTGTCTGGGAGTCTTTATCCTGGCTGGGAGTCTGCACCCTGTCTGGGAGTCTTTATCCTGGCTGGGAGTCTGTAATCCTGGTGGGTAGCTCTAGATTTCTGGAAACTTCAATCCTCACGAGTCTGTACCTTTCAGAAGTGTGATATCAAGGGGAATTCAAAACTGTTAAGTTACAAATACATTGCACATGAAAGTTGTTAGCACCAATTTTATCATCAAAAACACATTATACTTGCAGTTCCATTTTTCAGTTATGCTGTGTCTTTTTCAACAATCTGTTGTGTTTGTTGTGTTTATACTCTATTATTTAATTAATATGAATTATTATTGTGTTTATAATTTATGAATGAAAGCCCAAGCCATCATTGGCAGTCATTTTGTAAACTTTATGCCAACAAGCTGGGAGCTAGACAGTTAAATCAAATGATTTATTATTATTATTATTATTATTATTATTATTATTATTATTATTATTATTATTATTACTGTTATTATCCATCCTTTTTCCATACCGCTTATCCCACACAGGGTCGTGGGTCGAGTCTGGAGTCTATCCCACGGTACTCAGGGCACGAGGCGTGGGACACCCTGGACATGGTGCCAACACATCACAGGGCACAATCGCACATGCATTCACACACTACAGACAATTAGGAAATTCCTTTTAGCCTACAACACATATCTTTGGACTGGGGGAGGAAACCGGAGTACCAGAGGAAACCACAGAAACATAGGGAGAAGATGCAAACTTGCATATACAGGGCAGAGGCAGGATTCAAACCCCCAACCATGGAGGTGCGAGGCAATTATTATTATTATTATTGTTATTGTTATTAATATTATTTTAACTACTGAAATACTTTATTTTTACTTTGTCATTGTGTATAACTAGTATTATATGAAATATCTTCAAAATATCTTATATTTTATGTATAATAGTCAAATTTCTTATTTCCTATTATAAGATAACAATAAACCAAATATAAAGTCATTAAACTTATTTCTAGACGTTTTTATTTTAAGTGCAAGCTTAAAATAGTATTGTTCTATTGACAAATTACTTTGCTAATTTTCAGCATTTGTTTCTATAAAAATGAAATTAAAAGCAAAATTAGAATTAAACATTATAAATGGCTCCTTTAAACAGACTGAATCAAGGCAGTAAAGTGAGTCATAACACTCACTCCTTCTCCAATCGTGAGTGAGCAGTATCTATTAACCCACAAAAACATTCATTATAACTAGTCACAATGTAGTCCCCGACCTCTCACACACACACACACACACACACACACACACACACACACACACACACACACAAGAGAGAGAGAGAGAGAGAGAGAGAGAATGGTAGAGCCAGGGATCTCAAAATCAGGAATTTCCTGAAGGGAAACAAAGAACAGGGAGCATATTTCTGACCCGCCAACAATATGTAAGCACGTTCATGTTTCTGAGACACATGTGTCATGTGCATGCTGCTTACACAGTCAGAGACTTATGACACTGGACACACAGTACCCTCCACAAATATTGGCACCCTTGGTAAATATGAGCAAAGAAGGCTGTGGAAAAATTGTCTTTATTGTTTAAGCTTTTGATCTTTTGTTAAAAAAATTCACAAAAATACTCTGCTCTCATGGATATCAAACACTAGACAGGTTTATCCAAAAAAATGAATCTTTGTTAAATATAGTTATGTAACAGTTATTGGCACCCTTTTAGTCAATACTTTGTGCTACCTCTGTTTGCCAAGATAACAGCTCTGAGTGTTCTCCTATAATGCCTGATGAGGTTGGAGTTGGTACTTTGAATTTTGTTTTCCTTTGTGTTGTTTTATTTCTTCTTCTCAATTAAATTTTTGGGAAAGGGAAGGGAGGAGAGAAGAGAAAAGGAAAATGAATCACATGAAAATTAATCACATTTAAATGAACCACATGTAAATGAATCACATGAATATGAATAAATAAATTAAAACGAAAAAAGAAAAAAGAAAAAAAAACAGCCCAAAACATTAAAGGTCCACCACCATATTTAACGGTGGACATGAGGTACTTTTCCATATGGCTACCACTCTATGTGCTCCAAAACCTGAACTGAAGACGTTTGTGTTTGTTTTTGGATGAGAGTAGAGACTTTATTCTTGAAACCCTTCCAAACAGCTTGTGGTGATGTAGGTGACTTCAGATTGTAGTTTTGGAGACTTTCTGACCCCAAGATACAACTAACTTCTGTAATTCTCCAGCTGGGATCCTTGGAGATTTTTTGTCCGCTCGAACCGTCCTCTTTACAGTGCGTTGAGACGATATAGACACATGTCCAATTCCAGGTTGATTCATAATATTTCCATTTGACTGGAACTTCTAAATTATTGCACTGAAGGTGGAAATGGGCATTTTCAATGTTTGTGCTATTTTCCTATAGCCACTTACCATTTTTTGAAGCTCAACAACCTTTTGCCGCACATCACAGCTATATTCCTTGGTTATACCCATTGTTATGAATGATTAAGGGATTTTGGCCTGTGTGTTACCTCATATTTATACCCCTGGTAAACAGGAAGTCAAGGTTGAACAATTTCTTGTTCCTAGTCACCCAGATGTATTAAAAATCAATGTGAACATACTTCAAATATTTTTCTCCTAAGAATTCATAGGGGTGCCAATAATTGTTGCACCTATAAAAGTTTATCCCCCCCCTATAAGCCTGTATTGTGATTGAAAATGTTTGAAATCCATGACAGTAGAGTATTTTCATTTATTAATTTTTTTAAACAAGAGTGAAAGGTTAAAAACAAAGACAATTTTTCCACAGCCACTTTTGTTCATATTTACCAAGGGTGCCAATATTAATTGAGGACACTGTATAATGCATACATGTAGAATTGCTGTCTAACATGTTTTAGACCGTGTATAAAGTCAGGGCTCCAGTGTGCTCAGCCCAGCTGTTTTGAGATATCTCCTCTCAGCTTACTTTGTCCTGCGATCAATCCTGGAGCATTCCTACAAATCGAGCTTTCCTGTTTGTGTAGTGCATTTGAACATGTTTCATGACCATCAAGTGCCTTCCTGACTCAGTCTTTATGGAATCTGTATGAAGAAAATTAACAGCTTGAGTTTATGAGAGGATAAGCTGTATTCCAACTATGAGAGATAAGGTGAAGCATAAAATGTGCTAGTCTAAGAACAATGCCCAAAAAGGAAGTTGAGGGAGACGTCAGAAAAGTCTCAAATTATACGAGTGAGTACAGAGTGACCTAAAATGGAGATTGAACAAGATTTATTTATTTATTTATTTATTTATTTATTTTTAAACACTATGTATTTCTGGCTTTGTGTTTGACCTTATGAGGAATACAGAGTCAATTTCTAATTCAGAAAGAAATCCAGAACAATCTCAGATCAAGCTGTTTATTATCCAGTTTCACATTCTGGAAAAAAATAAAATAAACAAAACATACAAAAAAACAAAAACAAAGCAAAAAATTTCCACTTTAACATTTCATGTTAGCAGACCATTTCATTCATTATACTCTGGGTACTCGATCTCACACACACACACACACACACACAAATAAATTGCACTTATCTACTTTAAACAAGAGACAATATAATCAAAACAGAAGGGTAGACTTAACATCTTATACAGATATACTTATTTAATTTCACAAAAATGCATAAATATCCATTATTACACAGATGTACAAAAATACTTGTACTTTTTTTGTTGTTCAAATATACTCTAAACAAGCACAGATACCAGAGCAGGGGTGATGGATTTGAGGTCTCGAGGAGAAGCGTCTCAGAAGGATTTGTCCATCATGGACAATTTTACAGTCACAATCATAGAGAATAGAGAAGGAGGAAAAAGTAAAGAAAAAAACAAAAAACAAAACACTAAACCCAGTGCATGTGGAATTCATTTTTATCACACAAAAACAAAGGAGACTCGATAATAACAAGATGTAGACCTCTACCTTGCGAGTAACATCATACATGTCAAATACAAGATCTTCACAGAAACAAGAAAGCTAAAGGGCTTGACCAAATCGCAACAAAAGGAGGAAAAAAATTATAACCGACGACAACTTCGCATTCTATGTTTCATGCCATATACTCTACTTCAACATGCATAATGATTATCCCCTTTCCCCGAAACACACACACACACACACACACCCCCAACATTGAGCAGCTAGAAAACTTCAACTTGCACATGATTGGCTCGTCACATGCGGCTTTGAAAAGTGGAGACTGTACCATTAACCCATGAGGCCTCAGCTGTAGACAACATCCTGTTTTTTAATGCTCAGGGTCCTTCAGAGAAGAGAATTCTCCAGAATCGTAAAGTCCTTTATACATTTATTTTTGTTTGTTAAATATACCTGACTGAATTAGATGTTGAGCTCAGTACACCTTACTGAGAGGGACGGAGGGATGGAAGGAGGAACCTGTACTGAGCAGCACCTGTACAAACAGAACAATGTCGTGAACCAACAGACACACAAAGGAGTCCACGTTCACACGGTTAGACGTTAAAGCCGAAGCTCAGCAGATTTAAAGACACTTACTATTACACATTTAACAGAATTGGCGGGATTTCCATCCGGGCTGTGAAGTGTCGGAGGTCGAGGGGTACCAGCGCATCTGTGAAGCAGAACAGCAGATTAGAGCACAGAAAAATCTGTTGAAAAAACAAACAAGCCAAGATAAAACCCCGACCCTGTTGTAAGCACACAAAGTGGATGGTCATGTTCTGCACATTACTCCTTTAATTGTGGCTTGAAGAAAGCTAATGTGCACCTGCATTTAAACCGTGATTACTTCAAGTATGACTTTAATCAGATTAAGGTCATCAATAAACACAAATCGAATTAAGACGTGTGGAATATTGCTGTTTTAGTCGCATTATCGACGTGCGTTACAGACATGTACACACCTTAATCACACTATTAACGTCGTGTGGGAGTTTTCACCACATGCGACAGGACACGTACACACACAACCGTTTTACAGTAAACAAGAGAGCACTGCAGCGTCCAGAACCACGTACTTACCTGCTGTATAGTAGTCAGGATACATGCATCTCAGCCATTTTACAGAAGGTAAGTATGCGGTTTGGGACGCAGCCCACAGCTTCAAGCAGTCGTCTATTTGCACGTACAGCATTACAAATAATTAACTGCACTCGAAGCTTTCGTAAAATTTTAAATTAAACTCACAAAACTGATACTGTCCCATAATAAAGACAAACTGTATGTTAATATGTGAAATTCTGGAGGGACGTTGGACAGTGTTGCGTGGGGACGTAATCACGTGTGCTGTTAATCGATCTATGTTCTAGAACACTTAAAACGGGATCATGAAAGGAATATTCTAAAAGCGACTCATGTAAACACCTTAGTCACAATATTGTCTTATTCAGAATAAGATCACTAATTAGATTACTGCTGTCCATGTAAACGTAGTGACTGTTAGCTGGTTAGAGTGTTCCCAAAAGAGAGTAACATTTTTCACAGTCACGTTTGAATGCACGAAGGTTGAAAGTGACATCACTACCGAGGCCAATCGAACGCAGCATTACTCCAATCCTAAATTTAGTTAGTTCTCTACACCATCCTGCAGTTTCGGGTCACTTATCGCAAGTGTGTCAGCTCTAATCGTGGACTATATTTTGCTCTACTCAAAAGTAACTCTGGATGACGAACACAGAAGCCATGTTTCCATCCAAATTTATATATGGGAGATCACGTTAAAAAACAAGAATAAAGAATAAAATGAGAAATTTAAATGCTGCATGGAAACACCAGATGCGAATGAAATCTCCAAAATGCGCAATTGAGGCGGACAATTTTTATATACGATAAGATGACATGCGCATAAACATTCACCAAATTAAAAATAAATAAATAAATAAATAAAAATTGTGACTTTGCCTCAACAAATCATGTAATTGGATAATTGGCTCAGAGTAAAAACTTTCCAGTTTCCCTGGAAGTGACCATTTTGTTTTCTTCAACACATGGAATGGAAACAATGCTTTATTCGCAAATGTTTTATGCAATATGCCTATTTAAATTTAAAACTTGGATGGACATGTAGCTAGTAATGTGGTGTAGGGCTGAGGAAGACGATGATATAATTGATCATGATGTCAATATTGTCAGAATACGCTTGAGATATTGTGGGTATTGTGACATCTTTTTATTTATTTTCTTACTATTTTTTTTTTTTTTTTAAAACAATGACAATTTCTGAGCTGATTTAATAGTAAAGTTTTGTATTGGATTTTATAAATGGAAAAATGTATTTTGTAGGCATTAAATAAACAAAAATCACTGAACTGCATTTTTTTTTATTAACTATGTATTGTGACACATCATGTATCCCTACGAGTCCATCTGCAACAATCTTTCACTAGATTCACCAGCTGTCTTGTGGTCTGGTATCAAGCGTGCTACTGATCCTCACCAAGAGCAGGAGAATGCACAACAAGCATGCTACATTTCCCAGCACACTGCTTGATAAAAACACACCAAAAAAATTAACCAGACAACGAGCACCCTCTGAATTCTACAACAATGCAGTCTCTCAGCTGTAGTGTTAAAGACTACAACCTGCTCTTGCAGACTGAAGACGCCATTAACACAATCTTGTCTGGAATCAGTTACTGATGCATTTTTAAGTATTTAAAAAAGGTTGAATACTTTTAAATGGAGTGTGTGAATGTCCATGATGCACTATTTACCACTTGCGTGCAATAGTGCATCATGGACATTCACACACTCCATTTAAAAGTATTCAACCTTTTTTAAATCCTTAAAAATGCATCAGTAAATGATTCCAAACAAGATTGTGTTCAGTGAACTTCCAAAACACTCTTGATCCTGAAAATGATTTGACCTTGCAATGAAAGTTTGGACTTTGGATCATTATACAGGTGCAATCAAAATTATTCAACCCCTATTGCAAATAAGGTTTGTCAAAATTTACAGACTTTCAGCTGTTTGCAGTGAACACAAACAAAAGAAACTGAAGTTAGTTCAACACAACAAATGCTTCAAGTTGTTTCCCAAAATTCAACTGGGGGAAAAAAAAAAAAAAAATATAATAATAATAATAATAATAAATAAATAAATTCTTCCCCTTCATGGCAGCATCTTCAGCACTTAGTAGAGCACCATCTTGCTGTTAAGACCTGCAGCAAATGAGATGCAGAGCTTCTGGCAGCATTCCTGAGGAATCATCCCATTCCTCATGAGCAACGACCTCCAGTTCAGTAATATTCTTGGGTTTGCGTGCTGCAACCGTCTTCTTCAAATCCCACCAGAGATTTTCTATGAGGTTCAAGTCAGGTGACCCTGATGGCCCTGTAGAATCTTCCAGGACTACTTCAACCAAACCTTGGTGGAATTTGAGGTATGCTTGGGATCATTGTCCTGGTGGATGACGCCTAAGCTTCATCACAGATGGCATGACGTTTTCTCCCAGGATTTCCTGATACTTCAATGAATCCATCTTGCCTTCCACACGCTGCAGGTTTCCAGTGCCAGAGGATGCAAAGCAGCCCAAGAGCATCAACGAGCCACCACCATGTTTGACTGTGGACAGAGTGTTCTTTCTTCGTTCTTCTTCCTCCAGACATAACACTGATCCATTGTGCCAAAAAGTTCCAGTTTTGCTTCATCGCTCCACAGAACAGAATCCCAAAACTTCTGTGTCTTATTTACATGATTGAGTCGACTTTCCTTGTGCCTTTGGATCAGCAGTGTTGAACGTCTTGGAGTTCTAGCATAGAAACCTTCTGTGTTTAGTACGTGCCATACTGTGCTCACTGAAACCTCAGTACCTGTTACACCAAGTCTTGCTGCAGTTCTTTCGCAATCACTCGAGGGTTTTTCACAATCTGCCTTCTCACAAATCTGGTTGCAGCCGTTGATAGCTTCCTTTTTCTGCCCCATCCAGGTATTTCATATTTTTTCCTACCCCTAGCCAGTTCAGGTATGTCATGTGTTCCAGCTGAAACATACCTGGTCCAACGAATGAAGCCCTTGATCAGGTGTGCTGAGACAACAGCTGTTTTGCATATCTGTGCTGTTGTAAGGGATTCTATTCGGGGATGAATAATTTTGAAACTGGAGAAATCATTAGTTAAATTGCATTTTTCAGTTGAATTTGGGGGAAATGACTAAGCATTCATCGTGTTGAACTATTTCAATTGCTTTTATTTGATTTGTTCATTGCAAACAGCTGAAAGTCTCTACATTTTGACAATAAACCTCATTTGCAGGTGAATAATTGGGGTGAATCATTTTTGATTGTAACTGTCTTTTTGTAAGTCAGAGTTTATGGCTGTTTAATGTCTAGCTTTCAACTGCGCATGTGATTTTGGCCACAGATTAAAGGACTAACTACCAATGCACTTTACGCACAGGACATCAGCAGCACTCACACACAAACCACTCACTGTGTCCAAACACTGGTGAAATAACCAAACTCCATTAACAGCAGTCATTTGTCCTTAGTAGAAAGAAATATACTGAAGTGGAAAAAAAAGTTAGATTTGTAGGTTTTTAAATATAAGAATGATGGCCCAGACAGGTTTTAAGTGAGATTTGTGACAAGATGTAATTTTCAAGAGCTTGGTTAACCACTTCAGTTCAGATTTCACCTTGCGTTTAGGTTGCCTTGTTGTCATGGGAACAGAAGGCACTATTTGCCTGTTTAATCAATAAGCCTGATCTGTCAAGAATGAATGAATCTGCTAGTCCAGTCACATTCAATTTCGCATGGAAGTGAACAGCATTAAATATTAAAAAGAGCCTAACAAGAAACCCTACAATGTCTTAAGCGCCAATCTGAAACCTGTTTTTGGCTTCAACACCAGTTTATTAATTGTTAAATAATACACACATTCACTGACATGACCTTTAAAATGGAAAATAAATTGTTCACAAGAATTGTTAGGAAATATTCCTTGACTTTACTTGAATCAAATCGTCATGTACATATATTGACCCATGACTTGTATATAGAACAAAAGTCATCACAGTCTCTCTCTGCACTGTTTTAGTAGCTTGTAAAAATCCAAACACATGCCTTTTTGGCTAACATTTAACCAGCCTCCACTGGCCACAGATTCACTCAACAACCAACATATAATCCGAGCTGAGACGCAATTAAAAACAGATTTTCTCTGTTGTGATTCCTTAGCAACACTGACAAATGGAGGAATTTTTTTGAGAGATATATTGGGAAAGCAGGTTTGTTACTCATTTCCAGAGGACAGCAGACTGAGGACACTGAAAACAGTGACAAGGATAAATTACATTGATCTGCATAGTGGATGTCTTGGACATAACCAATTCCTCACTCAAATGGAATAAACTTCAAGAGCAGCCCAAAAAAACCCTCTGAACCAGGTCTGCTCACTCGCTCGGTTATTCATTCCTCAGACACTGACGCACACGTTTAGTAAGAAATAGGAGTGTAAAAAGACCTGCACCCTGTAGTTAAAAACAAGACGAGCAGCAGGTGTTACAGGCTCATCCATACAGCATGTGTTTGAAAGGAAAAGAACAGGAACACACCGGTTGCTCCCTCACCTGGGCGTGCAGGGCAGCGGCGGCTGCAGCGGCTGCAGGGTAGGTGAAGGCCGCGTGGGGCAGGCCAGGGGTTAGCTCAGTGGTGTAGAGTGGATACGGTGTCCATGCCTCTGGGGATGCTGGGATCAGTGCTGCGCCGGTCAGGTCATCTGCAAAAATAAGATACCAAACATGTTAAGAACAGCCAGTCTCATGTGGTTCAAAGTGTGCAAGATACGCCTCCCTATATTCCCCCCATATATGATTTTAATTATTTTTTACTTCTTTATTTTTCATATGGAACACAATAAAAAAAAAAAAACAATTCTTCAATAGACATGCAGTAATGAAAACAGAATTAAAATACAAAAACAAGTCCACTTATATATATATATATATATATATAAAAAAAATATGCATGCATGCCATGTCAGTTACCATGCCTGTTTTCATGGCAAGAAACAGGAGCATGTAGCAAAAAAGGTTGACTTAAAAAAAAAATCCTAAGAATTGAAACCATCACATTCCATTAAAATATGCCCGGAAGATATTGGACTATTCAGAGTTACAAAAATAAATTTATTTTCCTAATCCAACTTGCCGTCTGTTAGAGGATCCAATACGTTGTATCTGATTAGAGCACCATGTTTTGTTGATATCAGCTGAATTATTGTTGATATCAGTTGAATTATTGCCATCTCTACTTTTCAAAATCATTTTACTCACAGCAAGTGAATTCAGATTGATCTGTACTACAAATTTTTAACAAGCCTGTTACTTAGATCCTACATCAGTGTAGAAAGACTAGCCTGAACCATGATCATAATACACTGGTGACGGTAGCACCGCCAGGATGATGACAAAAAACGTGCACGTGTGTTAAAAGCCAAAGTAACACTCACATGGATCACGTGCAATAAAGTGAGCCCCAAGAGCGGGGTGCAGGCTTGAGGGGTTTGGTGTGCCCATCAGCTTATTCTTCGCCATCTTGGTGTTCGCCTTAGCAAACTCCAGACGCAGTGTCTGGGGGTTCTCTGGGTCAAAGCGTATCCCCTTATTTAAATAAATAAATAAATAAACAAACAAACAACAAGACAGGACAGGACAGTGTAGCAGACCAAAACCGCTTGAGGGTCATTTCTTAGTAAACGTGATCTTGGATTACTCTAATGAACCGTCTGTGAATGAAAGAGCCGAGAAGTCAAAAAGAAGTGAATTTCAGACCATGACCATCTTTGTTCATAATTTATAGACAAGAAGCAGAACCTTAACAGCAGCAGTCACTGATATAGTAGAATATACATAGATCAGTTTGCTTTGCACCACTGCAACGATGAGGTTATGAGGCATCAGAGACTCTGATTTGATGTACCCTTTTTTCAAGCTTGAAGTGGACCAGCTTAACAAATACATCAGACATCTGCTGTATTTTGACAGTACTGAGGGCTTTTAAAAACTAAGCCAACAACCCAGTGACGTCATGGAACTTTCCAGTTTTAGGGACCGGGAGCGAGTCAAAGTTATTTAGGCATAAGTCATTGAGTCAAACTTTTCAGATGCGAGACGTGGTGCACAAGGAGGGGAGCTAATCAATAATTCAGAGTACTCACTGCCACAGACATTTACTTACAGACGACTGAATGGTTACTTACATTTAATGCGTTTTTTGCTGCTTCCGCCCCGGACCTGCTGTCAAAGGTAACAAAGCCAACAGGCTGAGAGAGAGAGAGAGAGAGAGAGAGAAGAAAAATGGATTAACCATGTAACGTCCTTCCACTTAATATCTGTAGTGGTCAAAGTTGTTTTATGACAAGGAAAAAAAAAGAAAAAAAAACAGGAAAAAAAAAAACCCACATTAACCATAGTAACTGTATTTCCCACAACATGCACAAGACATGCCTGGAAAATGATAGGTAAAGCACAAGTGTAATTCATAAATATTACCTGCTTTGAGGTTAGTTTTATAAGTGACCCTTCATATCCCTGTAAAAAAAAATGTAAATAAACCAGAAATAATTATATTTGTGGATAAACAAACCTTTTTACACAATATAATTACACCATAAGTAGCTTAATTCCATACATAAATATAGTTACATAGCTGATAGATTAAAATATACACAATCATGAAAAATTCCAGACAAAGACAGCGCATTACTTTGGAGCGCTCTGTTGTTTTGAATACCTTGAACGGCCTGAACAGCAGGTACAACTCCCGTGGCTTGATGTCTACCGGCAGACCACTGACAAAAAGTGTTCGTACCTAGGAAATGAAAATGCCTCAGTAACTACAGAACAAAAATAAAAAGAAATAATAGAAAGAAAAAGAATCTATTATGCCAAACTAGCGTGAATATGCAATGGGCTTGTAAGACTCATGAAAGTGTGCTTTCACTGTGAAAGTGTTCTCGTTGGAACATTAAGAGTACCTGAAACAGATCAAATATACCGTGTATTAATTCAAGTTGCAAACTACCTTTAGTCCTGCCCGCTTGAAACTTTTCCCTTCCTATTGTCTCAGAAACTCTCTCCATTTTCTGCAGCATTTGTTCTGTTTTTTTAAGATCGACTGTACACAAAAATCATGAGAAACCGTGTTAGTTAAGTGAAGACATTAAGTGTGTGCACGGCTACCAAGTGTGAGTGAGCGAAACTGAGCGTGAAAGTGTTTTGTGGATGCAAGAATCTCTCTATGGGGAATGAAAAAGAAATCCTGCATCAATGCAGTGGAAGGCAGAAAAGTCTAATTGCACTACAAAATGAATCAGATGAAGCAAATGATACTGGTGGATACAGAGAAACAGTGATTGGAAAGGCTATAAAGGGGCTCGGGGAAATTTACTGAGCACCCCTAAAAAAAATTTTTTTTAAATAAGGGAGTTGATTTATACACATTTGTGAAAATACATAAAACAGGAATCATGGCCCAATCTTGTGCCAGACATTTAAAGAATAGAATACTATAGAAACTTAGAGCATGCAATTTCTATAAGTTTCTTTCTTAATCTTGTCTTGGGGAGAAAAAAAAAATTAATTAGTGCTGACTGCTCGAATCCATCCTACGCAATACCTTTAGCTTTACAAAAAGAGATTGATGGAGAACGTCCCAAGTGGGGATTTATATAAAGAACAAAAACCTTCTTCCTATAAAAATGATTATATAAAACACAGCAAGGCATCTGCCTTTCAAATCTGAGCCACCTCAACCCAAGCTTCATATTCCTACATGCATCATTTCCTTGAATACTGAGTCCGCTGGAAAGAAGTTTCCTTCATTCCAGAGGTCACCATGGCCTGGACCAAGCCGAGGACAGTCTCGCAGCGAGTCCGCTCGAGTGACCCGACAAACACCGAGTATGAATGTTAAAGCTACGTCTAGTCTTGATGAGCTTTTCCTAACTGAATCCACTGTAAAGCTTCAGCACTATGTTTTGTGACAACAAAACAGAAGAGAAACTATTGCAGTAGTGAAAAACCTGATGAATGAACCTGAAAGAACAAAATGTCCTATGAATCTATTTTGGCATGACAAAATCTATTTTTTCTAAACAACAAACACACTTCCTTTTGTAGCTACAAGAGCTGGATGAGAGCATGCAGCACCTGGCCTGATTTTAACCAAGCTTCAGTGTTTACAACGTGCCACAAGGAACGCACAGGCCCAGTATCCTCACCTTATACAAGGAACCCTATGAAACTCCACTGAAACCGAGGCTCATGTATACCCAGAACCATGCTGACGGACCATCTCATAACAACTGAGGAGCAACAGGAGCTAGACAGAGTACTGTCAAACTCTTAATCCAGGACTAATTGAGTTGTGGACAATTATAAAATGCCACACAACACGATAAACATCTTGCAGATCCACGGTATGCTTTGATCCACAGGTTTAAACATACACACAGGATGCCTGGAGACAGACTGGTGGCTTTCGGTCTCCTGCAAAATAATGGGAAAACTAAACTGAGTAGACAAGCAACAGGAAATCCCTCCAGTGAGTGGGCCAGAGGTGACGGGAAGACGACTGGACAAGGTCTCAGTACAAGGAGGTGTTCTTTCCAGCTTGGCTTTCAATTAATATTTTAAACCTCAAAAACACCTTTTGTTATAAGACCTAACAGACGTTCACCTTAACTGTGCTCATACAGGCTTCTCCACACATCTGAAACAGCACCTTTATTTTATTTATTTATTTATTTATTTTTTACATAATAGTCAACCAAAGAGCCAAAAAGTCAGCTAAGGAAGTGGATTTATTTTTTTACTAAAACTATCAGGAGATGCTTTCCAATATTATTATTAAATACTACAGCGTGATAAGTTTCAGAACATTATATTTTAATAAAAGTGAAACCAAACACAAGCTCGTCATTGCTGTGGCTCCCTCAAAAGGTACTGTGTATCTTCAGTCATGTAGAATACCTTTAAAAATGATTTAATGGACCTTAAGGGCCACTCCTGAAACTTTTATTATTATTTTGGAGATGAATACTACACAATATCCTCCTGTCCAGGTGAAAGACAGCTACAGAGTAAAAGCTACAAAAGATGTACTACTGAGGACGACAAGGAGTTTGTTTTTCTCCGAGAGTACATAATCTATTTTAGGCTAATAAAAGTGTACCCCTCCTCATGGTGTGTTCACTTAATTCCACACTTACTGTGTTGAATATTATTCACTAGGAGACAGAGCTAATTCAACAGAAAGAAGTTAAGTGAAGGAGACGAAACAAAAACAGTCCAACTAGAAATTAATCAATCATCAACCAAGTACACAGTGAACACAGCCTCGCATTCTCCAAGCAATTACAAATAAATAAACTATTTTGAACAACAACAGCAGCCACTATGAATACTCTCACACACCTGTGCTGCGTTCAAGAGCCAAAACCCTGGACACTAGTCGCTGAGATTTCGACATTTTAATGCAATTAGGAAGCAACAAAACAGGGGGGAAATGTCTTACCACTCTAAATGAATCGTAGAAAGATGTTAAATGAGGTTTTATATTAAAACTACGTGCAAAAAAAAGAAAAAGGCAGGAAAAGTTCAGTTCGGACATCTTATTCAGCGCCGTCCCGCAGAAACACACACACTTTAAAGATTAGCGTTTTTCCCTTACCTCCTCCTCTAATGATACACTGTTGCTCGGCTCAGAATCTGATTTGAGACTCATTGTGTAACTTTAACGCTTCTTTACGCGATAGAGGGGGGAAAAAACTGCGTGTTTTCCCTGTCGGTGGATCTTTTCTTTTCTTTTCGCCCTGACGTGCGTTAAAGTTGGCAGAAGAAAATCTTGGTGTTGTTTTGGTGAGACTTCAGGAAAAGACGTGCCCAGGTGAAGCGGTGCTGTAAGCCAAAGTATCCAAGGAGGTACCAGAAAATTAAAACACACACACACAAAAAAAAAACCCAGCAACAACAAAAACTGTAAAGGTGATGTAGTGGAGAAGTGCACTGTGAGGGTGAGAAAAGGGAAAAAGAAGTGATTTTTGTTGTTGTTTGTTGGTGGTTTCCCCCCCTGCCTTGCTCACATCAAGCTCGTTTGAGTTTAAATTCAATCAGGAGAGAAATAGAAGAGAGGTTCAGTTTAAAAGGTGAAGATCTCTCCGTGCTCGCCTTGCTCCTCTGCCTTTCCATTCGCTGATCAATCATATTAAAGGTGGAGGAGAAGTGAAGAGCTGCAGATGGACTTCAGCTGGCCCCAGGCCCGGCCCACTGCCTGCATCAGCCCCTCATCAGCCCCTCACAGAGGGCGGACCTGTCGGTGCACTACTACTACTACTACTACTACTTCTACTACTACCACCCAAACTTTCTATCTTACTTTTCTTTTCCTCCCTCTTCTTTTTTTCCTCCCAGTCGCTTTAACAACATCCATTTTATTACCTCTTTCTGTTATAGGAAGGATCCCATCGTTATATTTATCCAACCATCCATCCATCTTCTATATCACTTATCCTTATGGACAGATTTACAGAAATAGATCAATTAAGGATATAAATGTACATTTTTTTTAAATGCGTCCCTAATGAGCAAGCCAGAGGCAATGGTGGAAAGTAAAAACTCCCTGAGACAACAAGAGGAAGAAACCTTGAGAGGAACCAGACTCGAAAGGGAAAGTGCGATTATGAATAATTCCCTTTTGTAACTGTTTCCTACATGGTCGAATAGTGCAATGTAGCCAGGGAATTCATTACAGTTCATATGAATTGAGGTCCAAAGCCATCTTTAGGCTTTTTAAGTGGTACCATCCTCAGTAATCTCGCTGATCGTTAGGCTGCATCATGTGAGGCCATCATCAGCAGCGTCTTGTGACTTCCAATTGATGAGAAGTCCAACCAGAAGTAGGACATCAGGATGGATCAGGCAGGTCTGGAGAGCAGAAGGGGTCAGGATCACTGGTATATCAGGAGTATCATGTGCAGCTCAACAGAGAGAGAGAGAGAGAGAGAGAGAGAGAGAGAGATTATTATGTGTGATAATTATCACATAATGGTTAAGGACAATGTTCTTTGCATGCAGAGTGCAAGCAGGGACTCCGGCAAGACTAGCTATGACAACGTGACTAAAAGGGAGACCCAGAAGGTAGTACGGACACAAGGGTGTCCTGGAACTTAAATCAGCCAGCTACTCCACTGTCAACAAACCCATTTATGCTAAACATACGCCCTTATAATATTAAAGTCACAGATTTATAACACTGCTAGACCATAGGATTCTGCTCCAGGTCCTGGAGAACCCCCTGTCCTACACATTCTAGTCTTTCTATCCCTAACCCTGATCTAACACACCTCATTCAACCCATCAACTAATAAACAACACTTCCAGAGTTCAGAAGCAGGTGTGTTAGAGCAAGCGAAAACACTAAAATGTGCAGGACCAGAGATGAGAACCTGAGTCGTATACAGACAATGAACCTTTGTGTTCTTTAAACTCTAACAGCCTTTCCACATGACCCATCCTAAAGTATATATTGGGTTGTGATTGTGTGATTACTGATTATTATCCTTAAGGAAAATAGAAATGTATTCTTTGAAATGTATTTTTATATTTAATGTAAATTTATTATTTTGTGTAACCTAAAATCAAAATGTAAAAAAAAAAATACAGCAATTAAACACTAAAGTGGCATTAATAGTGTTTAATATTGTTAAAGATCTTCCATCCATCCATCCATCCATCCATCCATCTTCTACCACTTATTCCTTATTCAGGGTCATGGGGAACCTGGAGCCAATCCCAGGAAGCATCAGGGTACACCCTGGACAGGGTGCCAGTCCATCGCAGGGCACAATCACATACACACTCACACACCCATTCATACACTACGGACATGTTAGACACACCAATCAGCCTACCATGCAGGTCTTTGGACTGGGGGAGGAAACCGGAGTACCCGGAGGAAACCCCCGCAGCACGGGGAGAACATGCAAACTCCGCACATACGGCCCCGGCGGGAAATCGAACCCCAGACCCTGGAGGTGTGAGGCGAACGGGCGAACGTGCTAACCACTAAGCCACCGTGCGCCCTACTACTACTAATAGTAATAAAAATAAAAATAAGAATTTGAAGAAAATAATAATTAAAATACTCATTAAACATGTATTTTATTATTAGTTATATTATTAGTTATTATTATGCATGTAATTAAAATGTACAAAAAATTACATGGATTTAAAGGAAAGTAGGATTAATAGCAATGACAATTAAGAATATTAATTTAGGTAATTAATAAATACAATTAATTTGAACAACCATAAGAAAATACATCAGCACAAATAATAATAATAATAATAATAAGACAATAATTGCATATTTGTTTTATATTAAATGATATAAAATGTTAAATAATTTTAGATATTTTTAATGATTTCAAAGTCATATTTGCATATTAACATGCAATTAAAAAATATAAGTACTCAATGCCATTTGCTTAAATTAATTAAGAAATTATACAGCTGTGGTGGATTTTTCACCCCTCTCATGGCCACTACACTCCTTAGAGGAGGATAAGGTCTAACGGAAAGGCTCTTAGAAATCCCAAAAGGCTTCACAGTCTATTCTATGCAGTTAAGACGTGGGAGGAAACCCAGGCCCTCCCTCAGAAACATTCCATTTCCTGCCATTACACGGTTTCCCCTTTCCACTGATCATAAACAACTCTTGGTGTGTATACTTTTCTTATAGTTGTAAGAAGATCTGGACAAGAAAATTAAAATATGTATTGTAGAAACAGGGAATCCTCTGCACAGAGCCTATTTCCTCCTCCCTCAGGTGCAGGTACTGTTTTCTATACATTAGTTTACATATATGCGCACTGACCTGACAGTGCTAAATAACTACAGTCAATTAAACAGTAAAATCATTACATGCCAGAAGAGAGAATGATAGTGTGACTTGTAAATGTGTCTGGACGTGTTGAGATACAAAGCACCATTGGCGTGATACACCAGACATCTCTGAATAATTAGCAAATCTCTGAATTGTATTAGCTTGTTATACATGAGGTAATATGGACACTGACAATGTGGAGCACGAGGCCGGATTCCAGGTTACGCACTTTGTAAGTATATGGGGAGAGTTTATGTTTTCAGCAACAAACAGTAGCCAGCTTCCTGACTTTGTGTGAGAACATAATCAGGGAAAGGCAGGGCACGCCAAAGGGAGGCTCTGGAAATATTTGGCTCCTTTGTAATCATTGACCTGCTGCCGTTTCTTGCTTTCTAACTAAAAATAGACTTGCTGTGTCTTTACTCCTAATCCTCTTTTTGCAGGCTAGGCAGAGGTAAAATACGATCCATCTTAATCAAACATCAAAAAAGTTGGAGCTGGTCATATGGTCGAAGAGGTGTCCTGAACTCTGCTGTTCATTCATGTGTGATTGTCCATATTTGGCCAACTGTATTATAATGCTGTTTTTAAGGGTCACTAGTTAATCTTTCTTCGCTGTTAACCTCAAGCACATTTTGATGCTATTTTAAGTCTTCGGGAGCATTGGAAAACAAGAGATTGCTCTGATTTGGGACATGAGGGAGCAGAAAGAGCACTTTTCCCCATAGGAAGAGTGTTGTAGCATAGAGACATTGCATGATTGCTGTTCCTCACCTCCACCTTTACACTTCATCAGAAAGCCCCCTTTTCCTGATTTCAGACTAATCTGGGTCTTTTTTGCAACCAGGCTGTACTCGCATCTCTTTTTGTTTACACCAAATACAGTGCGTCTGGAAAGTATTCACAGCACTTTTTCCATGTTTTGTTATGTTACAGCCTTATTCCAAAATGGAATAAATTCATCATTTTCCTCAAAAATCTACAAATAATACCCCATAATGACAACATGAAAGAAGTTTGTTTGAAATCTTTGCAAATGTATTTAAAAATAAAAAACAAAAAAGCACATGTACATACAGTATCTCAGAAAAGTGAGTACATCCCTCACATTTTAGTAAATATTTGATGATAACTTTTCATGTGACAACACTGAAGAAATGCCACTTTGCTACAATGTAAAGTAGTGAGTGTACAGCTTGTGTAACAGTGTAAATTTGCTGTCCCCTCAAAATAACTCAACACACAGCCATTAATGTCTAAACCGCTGGCAACAAAAGTGAGTACACCCCTAAGTGAAAATGTCCAAATTGGGCCCAAACTGTCACTATTTTGTGTAGCCACCATTATTTTCCAGCACTCCCTTTCACCAGAGCTTCACAGGTTGCCACTGGAGTCCTCTTCCACTCCTCCGTGACGACATCACGGAGCTGGTGGATGTTCGAGACCTTGTGCTCCTCCACCTTCCATTTGAGGATGCCCCACAGATGCTGGGTTCGCTCCAGGTTCCCCCGTGACCCTGAAGAAAGAGTAAGCAGTCGAAGATGTATATATCTATATCTATATCTATATCTATATATATATCAATTTATATATGTATATATATATATATATATATATATATATATATATATATATATATATATATATATATATATATATATATATATATATATATATGTGTGTGTGTGTGTGTGTGTGTGTGTGTGTGTGTGTGTGTGTGTGTGTGTGTGTGTGTTTGTATGTGTATATATTATTAGGAAAATGCTTAGTTTGAGGTATAATACCAGTGTTGCTTATTTACAGCCCACTCAACCAAGGCCAAAGCTTATCTCCACTGATAATCTATGAGTAAACAATAGGCTGAAGATGGACTGGAAGAATCTCTAACTAAAGGTTGGAAAGGGAGTCCTGATATAATCTCCCAAGAGGTGTCGTTATCCATTGCTTCTCTAACTGGATGTTGGATTGGGCATCAAACAAAACATTTCAGTCCATGGTTTGTTAACTCATAACAGAAATGCCCGAGATCTAGCTTCCTGGCTGCCAGTATTGTATTTCTCTCTGCTTGAATTAGCCAATTACTTTTTTAGAGAAACATCGGGTGAAGCTTGGCTAGAACCTTGCTCTGATGCTCACCACCTCTATTATAAAGATATTCTAGGTGCCCCAGTATTGGTACCATGGATAGCTGGTATTACTTTAGGACCCAAAATGACTCTGCAGAAGTCTGCAGAAGAACTCTGCAGAGACTTTGTGCCTAAACCTTGTACTCCTCCATCTTTCAGAGGTTGAACCTACCACAGAAAACCAACAGATGTTAAATGAAGTTGATAGTTTTCTGCCTTGGCATACAATGTGTGTTATAAAACTTGGCCAATACTGCCCTCACATGATGAACATTCTCAGGTCTGTGATTGATGGAAGCCATGACAAACACAAACTACATTGCTGTGAAAAAGTATTTGCCCTATCCTGATTTCTTCTGTTGTTGTGTATATCTCATACTAAATAGTTTGCGATCTTCAAATGAAGATCTAAATACAAAATAAAACAAAGGTAACCTGGGTAAACACAATGCATTTTTTATTAAACATTTTATTTATTAAAGTAAAAAAAAGTTATTGAATACTTATCACCAATGTGAAAAAGTAATTGCCCCCTCAAATTTAAAATCTGGTTGTGCCACCTTTAGAAATAACTGCAACCAAATGCTTCTGATAACTGGAGATCAGTCTTTCACTTACTTCTAGGACTAGGATTTACTCATACGCTTTAGATCATTGTCTTGCTGCATAATCCAGTTGGCTTTAGTTTCAACTTAGGGACTGAAGACCCAACATTCTTCTTTAGGATTTTCTGGTAGAGAGCAGAATTCATGTTTCCCTCAATTATTGCAAGTTGCCCAGGCTCTGAAGAAGCAAAGCATCCCCACACCATCACTCTTCCACCACCATGCTTGACCGTAGGTATGATGTTCTTTTTGTGGAATTCAATGTTTTGTTTATGCCAGATGTAACAGGACCCCTGTCTTCCAAACAGTTCCACTTCTGACTCATCAATCCACAGAACATTTTCCCAAAAGGTTTGAGGATCATCAAGGTGTGTTTTGGCAAAATTCAGATGATCCTTAATGTTCTTCTGGTTTAGCAGTGGTTTTCAACTCACCACTCTTCCATGGATGCCATTTTTGCCCAGTGTCTTTCTGATAGTGGAGTCATGAACAATGACCCTTACTGATGCAAGGGAGGCCTGTAGGTCCTTTAATGTTGTCCTTGGCTCTTTTCTGACTTGCTGGATGAGTCGTTGCTGTGCTCTTGGAGGAATTTTGGAAGGTCAGCCACTTCTGAGAAGGTTAACTACTGTGCCAAATTTTTCCATTTGGAGATAAGGCTCTCTGTGGTTCTTTGGAGTCCCAGAATTTTTTTAAATAGCTCTGTAAACATTACTAGACTGATGTGTTTCAATCACCTTCTTCCTCATCATTTCTGGAATTTCTTTCACTTTTGACATAGTTATTACTGGGTAAGACCTTTTAACCAATTTCACGCTGTTGAAAAAGTTCTATTTAAGTGCAGATTTGATTGAACAGCGCTGGCAGGAATCAGGCCTGGTTGTGTCTAGTCCAACTGAAGCCCATTATCAATGCAGTTTCATAGATTTGTTGAATTAGTAACAAATTAGGGAATGAGGGCAAATACATTTTCACACAGGCCCAGTTGGTATTGGATACACTTTTTGCTTCAATAAATAACTATCATTTAAAAACTGCATTTTGCGTTTAGTCAGGGTGCTGATTTTATAGGCTGGGTTTGTTCCTGGATATTTGGCCAGTTTAGAGGCATCTATCCAGTGGAATGTCAAAGTGGCAGTTTCTGAACATCCATATCAACCCAGTCACACCTGCAATGGTGAGCCAGTTAATCTTCAACTGAATATGAAAAGGATCAGGTACAGTTATTGCCATTCATTCAGTAGAACTACTGTCAGATTTCTTTAAACATATTTTCTGGTGATAACCCCCAAACCAACCTCCAACCCCCACCCACACCACACAAACACACATGGAGCTCCTATCTCTACTCATATGTAAATGCAGCCGTTAAAGATAAAGATATCTCCCATGCTGCCATGCTGTCCCCTCTCCATCATCCTAACAACAACAACATTGTCACATTCCCTTCACAGACAGAGATAAGATGGAGGATTTGGTTGAGACCTTTCACATGCAGACCTGGTCAATGATATTTATCCTCTCAGTCTAGACTTCATTCATTACTCTGTTGTTCATGCATTCATGTGGTAATAAATCAGTTAAACATGTCTTTACAAAGGTACAAAACAATCCAGAAAAATATCCCTTTTTTCCCAACAAAATGGTAGGAATATATACTTGTTCAGCCACCCAAGACTAGAGAAGACTTTTTCAATGAGGAAATCAGTGACATCCGTGATCTGTGATACCAAATGCATCAAATTCTTACACGACAGTGTTCGCAATAAGCGCTTAGTGCATACCGCCTTCATATAAGCGGTATAAAATACTCTGTATACAGCGTCGCTGCTCAGGAATCCTTACCATGACAGGATACAGATCACAGGTGCTGCAGGACACAGCAAATCAGACAGGTATTGTTTGACATCTGAATGAACTGAATGTACTTCACACTCAACTCCTCTGGATCTCCTCTGGGATACAAACAGAGCGCATAGCAGAGATTTTCTGGGTCTAATATGTGACGTATTGGCTGTCTTCTATATGCTTCATGATATTCAGTTGTTTTAAGCCAATGAAACCATACAAAAGTTGTATAAAAAGCTTTTAAATGTACAGTGTACCTTTGTCATGTTTATATCATGTTCAACATCGATGCATCTGAGAATGAGAACCAATCTTCCTACCTACCTAAAACATTCTTGAAACTATGAACCACTGGAATTACTTCAGTCCAGTGACGATATCCAGCTGTTCAAAGCTTGTCATGGTGTTCAAAATTTGTTTCCCTGTCAGACTGATAAAAGTCTGATAACCAACGAGATGAAGATCAGACAGTCCATGGGTGGAGCGTATGATGCTGAGACCTAGAGGACTTCAGAGGACAATTTGGTGAAGCTGATAAGACTGAGGGAATGTGAAAATGATTTCTAAATCTTGGGTGTCCATTACTCCAGAGTCATACAGGCAGTTTTACAAATGGAACAAGTTGCTGCATTTGTATGAGAAAAGATACCAAACAAAACACTATAAAATTCTGACCCAAGTGACAAAGAACCTTTGCACATCTCTTGCACAGCCGGTCAGTCAGTCAGTCATTCAGAGTCTACTGGATAGTTGAGGTTTTAATGGAAAAGGAAAGGAAACCACTACTCTGTTTAAACTGTTCCCCTATAGCCAGGCATTAGTATCGTCTATTCTTGACCTTGTGGAGGCCAATAGTGAAAACGGGATGAATAGTTTGGAATGAAATGTTTTAATTATATGTGTTCTCTGGGGTGGACATGGTGTTCCACAACCTTGTCAAGTAATTAAGATAAAATCTTGTCAGGCATGTCACATGGTGCCTTGCAGCCTTTTAAAAAAGGCTAGTGTGATCTGTGATGGCTACACAATAATGATGACTATAAAGGCTATTTTTTTCTGGTTTGAGTAAATGATTGATCAGAACTTAAAGTGTGCTTGGACTTCATACTTTAATTTATCATCATTATTATTATGAGATTGCGTGTTGTTGTACCTGTTCTATAGCTGAGGTTATTGCCAGTAAAGCAGGTCCTACGTTGTACTAGTTACCAAATATTTATCTTTCTCCTTAAATAATCTTGATTTAAACATTTGTACAATAAATATAAAAAGTGGGATATGTCAAATTTACATAAAGACAAGTTTGCCAATATGTCTTGACCACAACAACAATTCAGTAATTAATTCCCATGGGGCAGCATGATTTTGGATGTGTTGGTTGTTTAAACATCACAACCCCATAAATCAAATCAAAAGTCAGGAGCACAAGGCAAACTACGAGGCAAGGTTCTCGTCACACTTTCAGAAATAAACCTAATTCTGCCAGAGTAAGTTCATTTGCCAAGGTGTAGCCCGGTCTCTCTGTCTACCATGTCAGCTGTCTCTGATATACCTCAGGCACTGGATGAATTATTTAAAGCCTCTTATTGCAGTTCCATGTTTGGGTATAGACTGCAAAGAGCCACATATTTTAAACCATCGACAAAAAGACTTTACAAAAATAGATGCATTACTGTTTATATTATTAGTACAGTGTAATACATACTTTCAAAAGTTTTATATTGTTTGTACTGTAACACTGCATTTCCACTCTATTTGCAGTATGCATTAAAATATTAAAACATATAAAAATCTGCACTATATTTACACCGTATACCCCATCATTGCTTTTTTTCAGGGTCTTTGTTATAAGAGTGTGGTTTAAATGAATTTGTGTATTTGTTTTGTTGTTACAGTATATGAACTGGCCAAACCCGAGACAGCAGCATGGCCCTACCGTTCAATTTCAAGTGTGTACCGGAAAAAAAACTTTCTTTTAATCTGATTTAAACCCACTACAAACTGTCTAGAGACTCCAATGATCTCGTCTGTCAACTGATTCTCAATAACATGTCAATGGTGTTGATCTATTTTTCCACATGGAATGGATTTGTTTTTGCTAGAGCATTAGGGGAAAATTATAATCTATAGATGATCTACAAAATACTGAACGCTATGAAGTGGATCATCTAAATATAGTCAAAGCAAAGGAGACTATGATAGTCTATAGAGTGTGTGCGGTTTATCTACTAAACACCATAAACTGTCATCTAATTGTTGAGAATTTCCTGATAGGCTTGTTTATGACAGTCAGCTGGCAGGTTCTCAAAGTGCGTTCACAATTCTCCACGATTAAAGTTATTATATTTATGCCTGATTGGACTGGCTGTTTGAAATGAATGGGCTTAATCCAAACCTCACTAATTTATAAACAAGTAAGCTTAAAAATAATGTCAACTTGTTCCTAATGTGTATGGGCCCATACAATGTCTCTCTCTCGCTCTCTCTCTCTTTTTTTTTTTTTTTCTTTGTGTGTGTGTGTGTGTGGGGGGGGGTCCCATCTCAGGTGAATTCTTCTTCTTTAGGTCCAGATCCACCACATCCCAAGATAAAGTGGTTACTGAAGGTGAATTAATTAATAAATGAGTTAAAGAGGTCCCTACCTAGCTCTCTCTCTCTCTCTCTCTCCCTCTGTCTCTCTCTCTCTCTCTTTATACATACATATATATATATATATATATAAACCTGCTATACTGTATATGACTTGTTGCCTGTTTGTCAAATACAACCCCAATTCCAAAAATGTTTGGACACTGTGCAAAATGTAAACACATTTGTAAATAAAACCAGAATGCAGTGATTTGCAAATCTCATAAACCCATATATTATTTCACAAAAAGGAAATGTACTATTTACAAAAATAAAAAGGTAATTTTGAATTTGATGGCTGCAACAGATCTCAAAAATTGGGACAGGGGCAACAAAATACTGGAAAAGTAAGTGTTACTAAAAAGTAAAAGTTTTGTTACTGAAAATTTTGCAACTAATTAGCTTAATTGGCAACAGGTCAGTAACATGATTGGGTATAAAAAAGAGTATCTTAGAGAGGCAGTCTCTCAGAAGTAAAGATGGGATGGAATCTGGATGGAAGCAGACCTTTCAGCATTGATGGTACCTTTCCAGATGTGCAAACTGCCCAGTCTATAGGCACTAATGCATCCCCATACCATCAGAGATGCAGGTGATAAAAAACCGGATGGTCCCTCCCTTCTTTAGTCCTCTTTAGTTTAGAGGATGCAGCTTCCATGGTTTCCAAAAAGAATTTCAAATATCGATTCGTCTCACCACAGAACAGTTTTCCACTTTGCCTCGGTCCATTTTAAATGAACTTTGGAACAGAGAAGACAGTGTCATTTTTGGATCATGTTCACATATGGCATTTACTTTGCTTGATAGAGCTTTAACCAGAATTTGTGGATGGCACAGGGCACTATGTTCACAGACAATGAGTTCTGGAGGTGTTTCTGAGCCCATGCAGTGATTTCCATTACAGAATCATGCTTGTTTTTAATGCAGTGCCGCCTGAGGGCCCGAAGATCACGGGCATGCAATATTGATTTTCACCATTGTCCCTTGGGCACAGAGATTTCTCCAGATTCTCAGATTCTTTTGATTATATTACGTACTGTAGATATTCATAGTCTTCACAATTTTACATTCAGGAACATTATTCTGAAATTGTTCCCCAAATTGTAGGTGCAGTTTTTCGCAGATTGGTGATTTTCACAGATTCACTTCTGAGAGACTCTGCTTCTCTAAGGTACTATTTTTTATACCCAATCTTGTTACTAACCTGTTACCAACTAACCTCTAGCTGTTTCTTTTTACTAACACTTACTTTTTCAGCCTTTTGTTGCTCCTGTCCAACTTTTTAGAGATGCGTTTCAACATCAAATTCAAAATTACCTTTTTTTTTCTTAAAATGGTACATTTCTAGAAATTGTTCTATTGTGAATAGCATATGGGTTTATAATATTTGCAAATCATTGTATTCTGTTTTTATTTACATTTATATACATTTTACACGGATGTTCCAACTTTTTTGGAAAAAGTTGTAATATCCAGTGTTACCAAAAACTCCTGATCCTGATACTCGTTTCAAATTTGTATTGTAGTCTGATAGTTAAGACATCGCAAAGCATCAGCGTGTCTGTAAACTCGGGCTCTAAGTAGGCCTTCATACAAAGAGCACTCTCTGGTTTATAGAGCCCACTCTTACTCCTTTTAAGGTGCTTTCTCAATTTTCCGAGCACCCTCTGTCTATACAACTCACTGCCAAAGTCTCTTGGAGACATTTATAGTGACTTCCTCTGCCATCATGACGATATTCCCCAGCCCACTCTTACTGCACGTCCGGTCATCCCTCCCTCTCCCTCTCTTTGTCTCTTTCTGCTTTAAACCTTGCTGTATATTAATCATTATCAGTTAAACATTTATATATTTTATATATACATTTATATAAATATATATCATATATATATATTTTAATTATATATATATAACTTTAATGTTAGCTATTAGTGCCCGCAAATTAACATCAAAACCAAATGTTCTTTTTTTTCATTGTTACAAATAATATACAAACCATTTTTTTTTGCCTACCAACTTTTAACAATTTAATGTCTTACACCCAAAGTCCTGTTTATTTTAAGAGGTCAGTATGCCTCCATTTCAAAAACCTCTGGATGTAGTGGCAATTAAACCCGTAGCCTGCATAAATCCGTAGCCTGGTAATAGACTAAAAAACACACCGAATATCCAATGGATCAATACAACGTTAATTATATGTGTATGAAAACATATCCGATGCCTTGATTTTCTCAGAAACATACTGTGTCTAATGACTGAATGTTATTTTCCAAAGACATGGTTGGCTCAAGGGCATGTGTGGAAGTGCTCGCTCTCCCAGAACAACAATGTAAAGAGTATTAGATGAAGGTGAGTGCAGCAAGACCTTTTATGGAGTGTAAAGCTGCAGAGATGAGCTTAAGCTGCCCTGTTTACTTTGCAGCACATCAGGAGATCAAGAGGCCTCAATCACAGCTCAGTAACAGTTATTATTCAGCGGCGGACCAAACGCAACAGTAGGACTAGGAGCAAATATGAACCTGGCAGTTGAAACTTGTCGAGTCAATTTGGCTTATCAGCATGGAAGATCGGGCTGTGACTCACCAGGCTGTACGGTCAAGCGAGCCTGTGAGTTGTTTATTAGTCTGATGATTTAAAAGGGTCTTTTTCATAAGAGATTGAATACTCTTAGTCCTTTTAGGGAAAAGAAACAGTCATGAACATCAAAGGATTACAGGGAAGAGACAAAGCATGCTTGCAGTTATTGTTACACTCTCAGATTGCAGGTCTTTGTCTGAGTAGAAGAGCAGAGCAGTATATATGGGATAAATTATGAACCATGTTCACTAAACCATCACATACATCACATGAAACTTAATATGTGGTTATAGACTCTCATGTTCTCTTCTGTGTATAGCTTACTTGGTAGTAACACCAAAAACTGTTCATGTATATAAAAAGAAAGGGAAGATTATATGTGCTGCACTACGCATTCAGGTATACATTAAATATAATGCATTTTCCTCTATTCTTTACACATGCACAGTTTTGAGAGTTTGTTTAATTTTTTTTGGAGAACAGCGGGCAGTTTAACTGCTCAGGGCAAACAAGGGACTCATGAAGAACTATCACAAAACTTAAAAACAGTCGTTGATCATCCAGGTAACAACACACTGTATTAATAATCAAGCGTATGTATGTTATATTGTGTCTTGTGGACTATATGTAGATATCTTATGTGAAATAGCTGATTCAGGGCAGTACTGGGGGAAAAAAATTCAATTTTTATGATCCCTCTTTTTTTTAGTGGTTAACATTTCGCAGATTCTGCAAGGCGTATGTAAACTTATGACCTCGACTGTATACACATTTATACACAGCGACCTACTGCGATGTTTTTTGGGAGGTGCGAGGAAACCAGAAAACCTGGAGGAATCTCTCATATTACACAGATTGTAACCTGAGCTCAGGATCGAACCCTGGATCTGTGAAGCGGCAAAACTGTGTAAGTCTTTAATGTTCTACATCATTAAACAGGTATTTAGAATATCCCACCAACCTCCCTGTGATGTTCATGACATAAGCACAGAAGGTTTGAAAAATAATTGCTCCAACCTCCCATGTCTAATTGCCTTCAACGGTTCTCTGGAAGACACTCGAGGCACGGAGGGTCAGCACACTGGAATAACTCTAAGAGCAGGGACAGTGAGAGAGCTCTTGGCTTGCAAAAGATGCATGCATGGGTGAGAGACAGATTACTGTGACGTTTGCCTTGCTTGCTTCCTTAAAAGGGCCAACCTGTCAGTTGTGTTTTCAGCATGGGATGGCCGGTGACAGGCATCTGGTGTGTGTGAGTGTGTGTGTGTGTGGTAATAAACCTCAAAGGACATTTACTGATAAGAGCACAGAGTGGCCATTGCAGCATGTCTGCACCAGGGTCAAAACACACACTATGTATTCTCCACTACCCCTTAAATTAAACAGGTCAAAAATTGTCCTAGCTCATATCAAACATATACATCTACATCGGTGGTCACCAACCCTCTTACTCAAGATTTACCTTTCCAACCTAAATCTAACACACCTGTAGTTGATCAAGAAGTTCTTAAGGTAATGAGTAGATGGTCAGGTGGGCACGATTATGGTTGGAGATCAAGTCACCCGGAAGGTAAATCTCCAGGAACAGGGTTGACGACCACTGATCTACATCATACTCTGTCAGACTGTTATAAACACTCAAAATTTCTCAAGCAAACTATTACCCAAATGAGATAACCTGAACAGCATTACCCATGGTGTTTGTTACTGTATTAGATTTGCAGCTCTGTAAGAGAGAACGTTTTCTCGTTTTCCGGATCACTGTGTAGAAGTCATTCAGGACTGGGAGAGCTGCATTTGCTGGAGACAAAATTGTCTGTGGGGCTGTATACAGGCCCGGTGTGTGGAACTCTCAGGCTTTTAGCAGTCCTCCGAGGTTCCTTTTTCCATTTCACTGCCCCTCTTTCCACACAGTCGATTCTTCTGCTTCATTTCCCTCCATGAGTTCCAAACTGCCACACTATCGAGATTGCCTGCTCTTAGAGGGAGGTAGCTGCATAAATGGAATCAAATTAAAAATAAATGCCCGAATGGGGCGGAGGGGAAGAGGTGTACAGAAGGTGTGAGTAAGTATAAGCTCTTGATTAATCCATGGTACTTAACTACATGCTGGTACTTTCCTGACACACAGAACTCAGAGAAGGACAAATGATAGCATCTAACTCACTGTAGTACATTTTCATTAAGTAATAGATTACATCTCTGAATCTATTTGTATGGATCAAAATTAGCAATATGGACCAATCAGTCGGGATGCTCATCTGGTCGATCTGCTATCCAGCTGAGTCATGTTCCGGCTGGAACCCCTGAGATTGTGTTGGTATGACAGACACAACTTGAGACACTTACAGTCTGCCCTTTGCCTTGTCTGTATGCATCTGGCTCCATGTATGTCCTCCTGCACCCCTGTATGTTCTCTTTGCATTAGCCTCCCACTAACACCCAAGTGAGCTAATGCAGTCTCTCTCTATGTGAGCACTGAGAGTACAAACCCCTTGGACTCCATAACCTCCATCACAGACCTCCTCCTCCTCAGACTGAGTTAGTGGAGAACCAGAGTTAGGCCATGCCTTATTAATGTTGGCCAGCTTGAAGTGGCTCTCAGTGGGGGGGGAGGCTGTGGTCTGTCTCTGTTTCCACTGAACCTCCATAAATCATGAGTCCAGGAACCGCGCAAGTGCCTGTACAGTGCCCTCCACCTCACAGCAGCATCACCACAGGGATGGTAAATTATTCACACAGTCACGAGTTTGAGAAGCAAAGTTTTTCTGCGTCAGAATTCGTCCCTCGACTTTGAACTTGGCTGAAGTTCATTACTACGCCATGGATTTTCATAGAACATCATTGCTATTGTTTCTCAAGGTGTCCTGTGATGTTTGTGGTGCTGAAAGGCCAGCTTGTTATGGACAATGACAATGAAGGAAAGAAGGAAACACAATAAAGTGAGGATGTGACGCCACTCTGTTGAAAGAATACCTGAAGCTAGTGCAGCTGGGATGAAAAGAATGACCCATTGTTTCTGAGTAGGCAATACAGATGTTGTGCGAATTAGGTCCTCTAAACTCATGAGATGTAAAACAAATGAGTAAGAATAAGAATGCCTTCATTTCTGACATATACTTTACAGTACAGTAAAAAACGTGTTATGGTCAGCCAGGTTATGTCATGATGCCCCTCGAGCAGAAAGGGTTAATGGTCTTACTCAAGGCCCCAGCAGTGGCACCTTGGTGGTGCTGGGGCTTGAACCCCTGACCTTCTGATCAGTAACCCAGAGCCTTAAAGTCTGGGCATTCACGTCACTGCGACTGTAGGAACAACATCCTTGATAATAAAAGCAGTTCCACCTTTGAACTGTCTGCTCTAAATGGTCTAATATGCATTTAATTTTCATATCAAAATTAAATACTTGAGTAGGTCTAATATAGTTTGTCGTTAAAGATTATATATTAGCTGTGGTCTGATCAGATATGTGGGTTCCAGACAACCTACTTCAGTCAGACTCCCATGAGGAAAGTAGGACTTCAGCGTGTTTTCTGCTCTCTCGAGATGACATCACAGAGCCAAACACCTTCACACTGCAGCTTGAAAATGACAGACGTCTCTGATGCCTCTGTGGTGATAAGAGATGATGTCAGTATCTGTGCAGAAACCAGGCTCTCTTCTCTTAAGAGACATACTGTTGCCAAGTATGGATGCCCACTCATTTCTCCTTCCCTCTCCCTCTCTTTCCTTTACACTTGCTCGCCTCACTGCAGCCGTCGAATCGTGTTAACTTCATCTCGCCGCTAAAGCACTCTTTCTCCCTCTGTTATCCACTGCAGCGTTTTATCATGTCACAGGAACACTGGAGCTTCTGCTGTTTCACAACCGGAAGGATCTCCACCCTCATTGCTTGTAAAGTGTTTGTGTTGGATAAGTTGCATTTTCCTTTAATCTCTTACCAGATAACAGTGATAATGACCATAAGACACCACAGCAGTTAGCATTTATCATATCTTGGAGTTTGTTTTTGCAGGGTCTTTAAAGATCATGTAGAACACTTGCGTTGATTTGATATGTCTGAACTCCCTAATCATTTTCCTGTTCTGAACTTCTCGAATTCAAGACCGAACATGCCTTGAATACTGGTTTGCCTCGCATCTCTGTGGTCGGGGGATCGGATCCTGTCTCCACCCCACGTGTGCAGTGCTTGCATTTTTTCCCCGTGCTTTGGGGGTTTCCTCCGGGTACTCCGCTTTCCTCCCCAGTTAAAGACATGATGGATGGACATGAAAGTAGCAATGGGTTGGCATCCCGTCCAGAGTGTCCCCCCACCTTGTGTCCTGAGTTCCCTGGGATAGGCTCCAGGCTCTCCCTGACCCTGTGTAGGATAAGTGGTACAGAAGATGGATGTATGGGTTTGGCGCTATTTATAACCCAACAAAAATGTGTTTCCATACTAGCTATGGATTTAAGTAGAACTAGATTTTGCTAAGCACGCAGCAGAAATCCTGATCAATGAGATTATCTGGAGCAAATTTCTTCCGTTTCCTAGTCACACACCTTGACTGGTCTTTGTGGTATTTCTTCTCGTGTAAAATTAATTTAGTGTTCATTTAACAAACACAATGAATCTGTTTGGCATCCAGACAGATACAGGCTCTCAGTACAGGCGTTCTGATTGGAGGATGCTAATATGCAAACTGTCTTGTTTGCAATCAAATCCACATTAAAGCTGAGATGTCTTGGACTTCAAATGGAAGGTCGGAAAAACCACGAAACTCCCCACAGTGTCAGAGTAACCCAGCAGGAGAACTTTGGAGACCACTGAGAACTTCTCGATCTTTCTTTGATTCTAGTTTATGAATCATAATCTGATGATTATGTATTTATTAACAGAATTTCATCCTGGAGCAAGCACACATGTATTATCTCTCTGTTTGTTTCTGCCTTTCTATCTTTATCTGTTCTCTGCGAAGCTTCATAAATCTCTTGAGCTCTAAACATCAGAACAGTTTGTAGGTCTGGGTGTTTACATTCTATGAAGCAGTTCTACTTACTCATCCATCTCTCTCTCTCTCTCTCTCTCTCTCTCTCTCTCTCTCTGTGGAGGAGGATGGTGCTCTGGCACAGTGGAGAGACGGCAGCCAGCAGTGTAAAGAGAGAGATAATTAAATGAGAGGCATGACTACATGATTGTTTATTCGAGCATACCACAGCCAAACAGAACACATATACAGTGTTCTTCTGTCTGAAAACAGGGCTGTACATTCACTATTTGTGCTGGTAGCACTGGTGCTACAATAATATTCCTATAAAGTGATAATAGATATTTAAATAGTGTCCACATAGATATTTAAAATACCATATGAAACTGTATCTGGATGACGTAAACACACACACACACACACACACATAATTACTAATGCGGATTAATTAACGCTAAGCCTACACCTGTCTAAGGCTAGCCTTAACCTCAGTATCCAAAAGAAAAGGCGTATGTTATGGCTCTTCTAGTAATTAAAACCTATCATTTTTGTAAAAGAAAAAAACCCACCATATCGCTGATCCTCATCTGGACCAGTCCAAACTGCCAGATATTCCCATACCTATCATTTGGACCTGACCAAAATCTACAAACCTGCTCACACACACAGGCCTGGTTGCCTGATCCTGAAACAAATCTATAAATGAGATCATAAACATAATGGGAAAAACCTTCAGTGTGTGTGCATGGTGCCCTGCGATGGACTGGCATTCCATCTGGCGTCAATCCTCCCACGACCTATTCACTCGCTTGCTGCCTTGCTATCTTCTGGGAGTGTCTCAGGTTAAACAAGTGAAACGGCCAAAAGTTTGTGGACACGTGACCACCACGTCCGCATACACGTTTTGAACATCCCATTCCACATTTATTCCACCTTTGCTCTTGAAATACTATTCTAGGAAGGCTTTCCAGTAGATTTTGGAGTGTAGCATTGTCATGCTGGAAGAGGTTTGGGCTTTTTATCTCCAGTGAAGGAAAATTGTAATGCTACAGCATACAAAGATATCCTATTCAATTGTTTATATACTTTGTGGCAACAGTTTTAGCAAGAACCACAGATAGGTGTGATGGTCAACTGCCCACCAACTTTGGGCCATATAATAGTGTCTGTACAAACACACAGACATACATGGCTACTCATTTATATATGAATTTATAATTAGATATCATACTAGCCCTAATTATTAAAACATACATAACACACTCAAATATTCACTACATGGTCCAGCTGTTCTGCTGCTCTGCTGGTCAGGACATTGCAGAGATCAAGACACAGAAAAGCAAGAATGTTTCCCACACACACACACACACACACACACACACACACATAGAGAGAGAAAGAAGAAGGAAGATTAGATCTCGTAATAATGACAGAATCCTGGGAATCTACATATTAAAGAACCCAAGAGGGGGGGTTTCCTCTGTTTCAGTTGTGCAGGCCATGAGAGAGCTGATGTGGTGGAAGAGAGTAAACACTCTGTCCAGTATAAGATTGAAAATATGAAACAGATTCTACTAAAGAGTTGCTAAATTTAGTTCTCTGAGAATCACAAAAACACAGGAAACATGGGGTTAACATCATTCTCCTACTGTCCCCTTTTTTTCTCCCACATTGTGTTCATATCAGTTCCTACTGAGAGTTACACAAATAGGATGACTGCTCCCCTGTGGTCTTCATGTTTCCCATAATACATTCAAAAATAATTGCTGGAGAACTTATCCAAGATCAGCATTTGTTCTGACAGTGCTGGTACTTTAATTATCATGAGCATCACTTTAAAACAGATTCTGGAACATCTCTGCACTGACTCTGGGTTTCCCAGGATATCTGACCTGACTGTTCATAAAAATAAAAAATAAAAACGTGCCCCTGTGACCTCCAGAAAACCCCACACAAGTCAACATATGGAAAGACGAGGGGTACAGCTGGTTCCTGCTATTTCTTCCCAGTGGCTGGTGACCAGCAAGTCCACCCGGTCTGCTACATATACAGCATCAAGCCAGAAATCACACAGATTTATGTTTGCCTTTACTGATTAAAATTCTACAGAGCATTATCTAATATGTTAGGCCATAAGCTGTAGATTTTTATTTCTCTCTCAAATCCTTGAAGGCTAGCTTTCAATTTTGACTGTGTTCATGATGCAAGATTTTTTGTAACTTTAAAATTCAGTCCCTTCTGAAACTATTGGAACGGCAAGGCTATTTGTTTGTGCTCTACACCAGAGACAAATGCTTTTATGTTTTATGTTGTCTAGATGTAAATCCCAGAAAATGAAAGCTGAAATCCTAAACTCTCCTCCTTATTTACCTCCTTATTTTGCATTGTGCATGAAATGTAGAAAAGTATGCGTGGTCTGTGCATGCCATACATAAAACTTTATAATGCTTATTATTAAATTGAGACACTAGTCTTGCTTTCTTTATTATTGTATTCCTATTACAGTCTGAGGCCTGACATTGTTTTTGTAATTTTTTGAATGAGATCAAATAGAAACACCGCCACTGTTTTAACTTTTGAAGTAATGTTTGGCCTCTAGAGCTCACTGACTGTTCCACCGCTCTTCTTTCCCAACACGAAATTCCCAAGAAGTCACATGAATTTGTGTCACCATAGACTCTTATTATAAAGTCCATAACACTACATCCAGGGAGTTTTTATTATTTCTGAATCCATGAAAATATTCTCCTCCATACTTTAAGTCCTGTTCCACCTCATTCTCATCGGCTTCGTAGTGCTTTGACGCCACTTTCTAGCGTTTCATAGTTTTGTTTTCATTTGGAATTAAGAGTGTAGATTTTATATGTCGCTCCTAAAGCTCTGCCGCACTGCCTAGAAGACCTGCACGAACATCAGGGTGAAAAAAGCTTTTTGCTATCAGAGAGGATCATAACACTATCAATCAGAGCTCTGAAATCTAAACAGTTCAGACACACAGCACCTCTGTTTAGATATCTCTCTCCGCTTGTCTTCTTCTCCCCCCTCCACCCTCGCTATCTTCATGACCTGGAGGATCTCCGCACCCCTGCTATGAGCTGTGAGTGAGAGACAGCAGACCTACCTTACACGTACACTTTACATAGCAAATCCGTACAGGCCCTCTGCTCATCATGACACCCTTCGAACACTAGATAACCGTGCCATGATAGTATACTACAGTATATATACTATTTACATGATTGAGAAGTTTAACAAGCTTTTTGCCAAAAGAAAAAAACCTTGCTCAGAGGAGACACACACACACACACACAAGCTGAATTCTTCAACCAGCCATGAAAACACTCCTACACAACCATGTATGGTATGGCAGGGCAAAGTGAAGAGGAATGCTAATCTAGGATCAAATGTACTTTAGCCGACACTGAGCTCGGTTACTGTGAAAAAACGGCCCATCTTAACAAGCTCAACGTTCTCCGATCCAGAAGCAGCACTCAAACTCGTGGAAGTTTTAATGTGGCTGGGGGGACAGAGCAGGTCAGTTTAAAGCCCTTGTTTTCCTCAGCTGCTCCATTAAGGCTCTTCAGCAGCAGCAACGCAGAGCACAGGCACTGGGCAGAACTAATTTCATTAATTATGAAAGAGGGAGAAAAAAGAAACAAGGCATGAGTGCAGATCCACTTCAGATACAGAGCTGACAGAACTGACACAGCTACAGTCATATCCCGGGTTTAGTGTTCGTCTAAACTGGTCATTAGCACCTATCATGAGGTCCGGAGAGCATTTATTTCACCTAAACATTTAGTCACACTGTCAGAAGGAATTTCCTGTTTGGGCAGATAGAAGAGGTGTGATTTAAATGATGGACATCCCACCCGTCGAATGAGAGTGAGGGTCTGATTTATCCTGGAACCCAACAGGAAATCTCTACCGCTTTTCGTTTACATAGCATCCCATCTCTTCTTTCTGTTTTTTCTCCAGTGACAAATTTTAAAAAAAGTTATTTGTACTGAGTAAGTATAAAAAGTGCCTCTCTGTAGCTGTTTGAATTCACCGGTCATTCAAAAGCAGAACAAATCCCATGATCTGATAAGCCAATTAAAGTTTTAGAGAAATGAGCTCAAGGGACACAGAGAAAGGAGTCCAGAACATTTCCATTCAGTCTGAATAAAGCAAATCATTCTCCTTTTTTTTTTTTTGTCTTATTACCACAACTTGTTTTTGGAAATTAAACTGGTAATGCAAGTAATTGATTATTGTTTTGAAATGCAGTTTTTACCATTTTTCTGTAACCGGTCAGTTTAGAAATCGCTCACTTCACTCTCTCACCCACTTTAAAAAAATAAATAAATAAATGTTTATGTGCTACAAGATGCATTTCAACAAATAAAACCCCAGAGTAACAGAGCCGTGTAAAGAGTTACACACTTATTTATCTGTGTGATACAGTAGTTCTCGACACACTAATGCCGGTAAGAAGTAACTGGTTCAATCGAGTAAGTGGAAATTATCCAAATATGGGCGCTCTGATTACAGCGAGCATACAAAGCAACGGAAATTTGAATACAAGGGTTTACTTTACTTGGCAAGCACAGCCTGGGTTATCTAACATTACAAAAATGCAACGCAGCCGAAGAGAGAAAGCCAACGTGATTAGTAACTACACACACACACACACACACACACAACAGGTAGCTACAGTTTAACCATGTTAGTTAGGCCTGTAACTCTGCAAATGAATCAGTAACAGTGATGTCTCACTCTCACTTAAGCCCTTCAGGTCCCATGTTCATTATAATGGCTATCATATGATTTAGGGATTTTTTCCATTAATATCTGAACAGACACCATACTTTTAAACAGGTCTCATTCTGCTTTTAAGCAGTATTAAAGATTGAAAGGGTACAGTGTGAAAATGATTATAAGACAAAAGGAAAACGCAACATAGTACATAAAGGGATACAAGGGAAAAAGGTAGATAAATAGAGCGCCGTGAAGTGTGTAGAAAGGCTAAAATTAAATAATTAAAAATCGACATTTGTACGAGGACTAGTTGACTATATTCTAGTGTACAATTATATACATATTTAAAAGGGTTGTTTTTTGGTTTTTTTGTATAGCTTCACAATTCCTTTCAAGCTGGAGAACTATAACTTGTCTTTACTAGAAGAAAATACTGGAATAAATATATGTCCAACTTTGATCCCAATCAATTGATCCCTTTGTTTTTGTTTTTTCACGTTTTCTAATCTGTTATAGATTACTGATGTTCATGAGGGTTTCCAAGGCCAGCCCCTTTACATAGAGCGGAGCAACCACTGTTTGTGTGTGCACTTTCTCGGCTGAGCCTTCTGACTGTGTGTGTGTGTGTGTGTGTGTGTGTGTGTGTGTTTTTGTTTTATCAGGCAAGAGTATCTGTGTAGGGTAAGCCGAAGTGGTGAGACGGCACCTTCTCTCAGGAGGCCCTCCATTTTATAGCATTATACATCACATTGCATCACGTCAGCATGCCTGGGCACAGGCCTACTTAACGGGATAAATATTTTAGAGGCACCTCTCCCCCTCGTGTTGACTTGTCACTTTCTGTTTCTCCAGCTGCCCCATCGTAGTGTCACAGCTTCTCTAAAACTTCTCTGTTGTTTCATCAAATTTTTTTTTTTTTTTTTTTTTTTTTTTTTCAAAAAAGGGTGTTTTTCCACTTTAATGCTTTTATTTTTGTTTTTTTTTATAAAGTACAAATACTCTGCATACCCTGTTTAATCAGTGCTTAATTCCCAGAGTGTAGGAGCAGAGGTAGGTCTGTAAAATTTTATTGCAACAGTAGTCTTTTGTTTTGCTGCACCAGTGCTTCTGACCTTGAGCCAGTGCAAAAAAAATCAATGGTAGCACATTCAGGGTTGTGCATTTACACTTCACGTTATGGCAACGTGCGAGGGCGAGGGAGTTAATATAGTGCACCAGAGAAGCGTGGATGGTTTACGTGCTTATAGTATGAGGCAATCCAAAGTGGACTACGATAAGAGGAGTGCCATGGAAAACTGGCCTCCCTTTCCAGTGGAATTCAGCATGTTGCATGTCTATGGTTCCCTAAGTGCACTACATAGGGAATTAGATAATGCATCCAAACTGTATTTATTGCACCGTATTGGACTGAGGCATCAAGCATTTTATGTGTTGTCAAAGTGACTTCATCTTCCTGTGACACAGAGAGACAAGAAAACACATTTTGAGTGGCCTCTTCAGAACTTCAATGAAGGCTTGTTATGTTGTTTTTTAAATACATTTATAAATGAATGTATGAGAGTTAGACATCCTGAACTGAAGTTAGACAACTCAAACATGAAAAGTGAAATAGTTTTCTGATAGTAAATATAGTAGGGTAAGCCAGAGATAGCAAATCATGCTGATGTTCGAAAGAATGCACTTTGAGAATTAAAATAAAGAAATAAAAGCAGCAAAAACATCTACCCCCACAAGGCCACTGTGATTCAGATAACCTATTTAATCATCAAACCACCAACTGAGCAACACGGCCACTGAGACAACGTGTAGCTGTGGTTTGTAGGTTCTGCCACCTACAGGGCAAATATCCTTCCATGCAGTAATTACTAGACCATTATCACTCTGACTACAACAGTAAATCCTTTTAAAGATACACTGTTTGGCCAAACGTATGTGGACACCTGACCTTCACACCCATGTGTGGTTCACCAAATGTGTGAAGCACATGACTGTATACAATATGTTTGTATGCTGTAGCATTACAATTTCCCTTCAATGGAACTAAGAGGCCACAAACCTGTTCCAGCCTGACAATACCCCTGTACACAAAGCAAGCTCCATAAAGACGTGGTTTGTGAAGATTGGTATGGAAGATCTCGAGTGTCCTGCACAGAGCCCTGACCCCAATCCCACTTAACACCGTTGGGATGAACTGGAACGCTGACTGAACCCCAGACCTCATCAACATCCCAACATCAGTGCCTGTCCTCACTAATATTATTGTAGCTGAACAGCCACACTTAGAAATCTAGTGGAAAGCCTTTCCAGAAAAGTGGAGGCTATTATAATAATAAAGGTGGGACCAACTCTGTTTTAATGTCCATTGTTTATAATGAGCACATATGGATGTGAGGGTCAGATTTCCACTTACTCTAACCAGGAAAAAACGCTCTCTCAACCCAGAATTCCTACTTGGGGTCGCGTCGACATGGGGTTCGTCTGAGTTCAGCAAATGATAGCAAATCAACATGGCTGCTTACAGAATGAACAATAAACAATGAGTTACACTGTATATACAAGTCAGGGTGCCAGTCAGACAAACTGCCCTAAATCTTGATTGAGGTTTTAAAGCCAGGCTTTGGTTCTTTGTTGATATTTGTTGTTAGCCCAAGATATCATCAAAAGCTGAACTGAGCTGTTGGGGCTCAAAATGAAACAGGGAATCTGAACACAGAATCCCACAGCGTCGGCCAGATAACAACTAGCTGGTGTGAGTTATGCAATGAATTATGTTTGGGAATATTCCAGCCTGAAACAGATGGGAAATATATTGAAACTATCAGTAAAAGCTCGCTCCAAGTCCTGAGCCATTTGTATAAACATTAGACAGTGTTTCCTGTGCTGTGACTCTGGAATCTGAGTGAGAGATTAGTCGATACAGAATTCCGCCTTCTGTTTGAGTTCAGTTTGTGTTTACTTCAATTTCAGAGTACTGTAAAGTCGGCTGAATGAGCACGACACAAATCTCTTAAATCTGGGAATTCATATTCGGAATTCAGACGGATTGAGGTAAGAAACACGTCGCCTCTGGTCAGAAAGAAATAAAAGTCCAAAAAAGTAGAACCATCTTCCGATCTTATCTTAAGCAGAGCCCAAGCCAAAAGCTCCAGGAGGGAGGGAGTGAGAAAGAAAGACAGAAAGATGGAGAGAGAGAGAGAGAGAGAAAGAGAGAGAGAGGGAGAGAGGGGGGGGGCAGAGGAGGGGGATTGTTTATTGTCTCCAGCTGTGAGTTTTGTGCAGCTTCTGAGTTGCCTCTACTCACCTTTCATCCATGACGTAGCTCCGAGTCCAAGATGTGCACGTGGACATCTGTAAACACGTAATACACACTCAAGATCTGCAGAATAAATAAGATGTGCATTTTATTTATAGTCAGCAGCTGTGATTAGTCTTATACTATCGTTATCTATCACCCATAATTCTTCTGATGGCAGCTTAAGCTTAATTTACAACCCCAATTCCGAAAAAGTTGGGACAGTATGGAAAATGCTAATAAAAACAAAGAGGAGTGATTTGTAAATGTACTTTGACTTGCAAAATAAGGCAATGGAGACCCCGTACAGTTGCACAGCTATAGGAATGCTTAATGGATGAATGGGGGAAAATTCTACTTGTTAAACTTAACTAACTGATGTCTTCACTCAGCGTCTAAACACTTAATATTTGTTATTAAAAGAATAGGTGCTGTTACACAGCGGTAAACAGTCGACTGTCCCAACTTTTTTGGAGTGTGTTGCAGTCATCAGATTAGAAATGAGTGTATATTTTCAAAAATAAATTAAATTCACAAAGTAAAACATCGTGTGTTAATAATGTTTTTCAGTATAGTACAGAGTGAATTGAATTTTCAAACGACTTTCTTTTTTTGTTTTTCATAATTACAATTTTGAATGTACTTTTCTACCTCTAGTGCATTAGACTTAATAGATACACAACAGACATTTATGAGTGAGAAATGAGAAGCTTAGGAGCCTGGTTGTAAAATATTTTTGAATAATAAATAATAATAATAATAATAATAATAATAATAGGGGGGCTTAGGTGTTAGCACGTTTGCCTCACACCTCCGGGGTTGAGAGTTCGATTCCCGCATGTTCTCCCCGTGCTTCGGGGGTTTCCTCTGGGTACTCCAGTTTCCTCCCCCACTCCAAAGACATACATTATAGGCTGATTGCCATTTCTCAATTGTCCGTGAGATGTGAATGTGTGTGTGTGATTGTGCCCTGCAAGGGGTTGGCACCGCATCCAGGGTGTCCCCCACCTTGTGCCCCAAGTTCCCTGGGATAGGCTCCAAGCTCCCTGTGTAGGATAAGTGGAATGGACTATGGATGGATGGATGATAAATAAATAAATAATATTACAAAGCTGAATTTTGCTATATTATTACTGTAATTGTTTTTACTACACCGTATTGATGACGTGTGATGCAGTGGTCTTGATATTTTTAATTATGAGTCAGTTTTTATCTCCTCTCAGCAGTCCAGACCCTTGTATATGTGACAACAGTGACCCCTGGTGGAAACAAAATATCCATCCTGATACAGTACATGTTCAGGAACAGATCCAGTTTAAGAAAGCAGATGGCGCCAGTTTCTGCAAAACCATCATGAATATGTACACAGCAATAGAACAGAACAGCTTCCAAAAATACTCTAAGCACAAGCCCAAAACACCTACCTTCCATCTTTTTCTTTAATCACAGATATATTACAGCAAGTCCAGTAAAACAGACAACATTCATATCCAACATATAATATAAGGTTTTTCCCTTTAGCATAAATCAGTGTAGCTCTTCCCGTCCTGTCAGTCTGTGTGTTTATGAGAAAAGAAAGCTTCTTTAGTGCTGTATATTAATAGCCTAGTAGTGTTTCTTCACTGAATATATTATTGTGATGACAGTTACACTGATTTCAGCCTCTGCACTTGAAGACATTCAGATGAGGCCAAGCACAAACAACACTCATGGCATAATCACACGTTTCTGAATTGCTCAGTCTTATTATCGTAGCTGTAAATAAATATTAGTCTTTAGCTCAGCACCATGTACTGTCTTGCGGAACGATAATGATATAAATCAGCACTGCAAAACAAAATGAAATGAAATTGTTTTCAGTGTCTGGTTGCATTATATTTTTGTCTGCTGCGTGTGTGTGTGTGTGTGTGTGTGTGTGTGTGTGTGTGTGTGTGTGTGTATACACATGCATAATCTACTGCTTCATGAACCAGAGATGCTCAGCCTCCATTACGTCACCTGATCTGGCTCTGTGCAGCAGGACAGTGTGTTCCACTGCAGCACATTTATAGGATTACACTTATAGGATGCTTATACAGTTTGATCTTCATACTTCTGGATTTTCTCTTGCACGCATATGATATTTAATCCGCCAGTACTGATATTTAGAGCACAAAAGTCCAGCATAATTCTCTCTAAATCTATAAGAGGAGAATGACTGGTCCAGTTCCAGGTTCAGTCACCACCGGCTCATTTCCCTCCTGTCCATTCATGTTTTACACACAGTCCACATTCGGCCTTCTGCACCCACTGTGCACCCAGGCCGTGGGAGTTTCCCTTTCAGGATGACAGAGAACATCATCACAGAGTTCAAAATAGTTTTGATTTGACTCATTTATTCATGCATGTAAAGTGGGTTTTGTAATGTAGAGAAATGAAATGTCCGAGCAGAGAAATTACATTTAAACTGTACAGTGAGTGGAAATAAGTATTCAGACACTTTTGTTATTGTTATTTAATATTCACTGTATGGCCAAAAGTTTCTGGACACTAGTCAACACTCACATGTGCTTGTTGAGCATCCCATTCCAGATTTAGGCCCTATTTTGATGTTAAAATAACCTCCACTCTTCTGGGAAGGATTTCCATTAGATTTTGTATAGATTTGTGCTCATTCATAGACAAGGCATCTTGATGTCCAATCCCTGGTGTGAAGTAGATGTTACAGTTCATCCCAAAGATGTTCAGTGAGGTTGAGGTCAGGGCTCTGTGCAGGACACTCGAATTCTTCTACTCCAACCATAACAAACCAGGTCCTTGTGCACAGGGGCTTCGTGATGCTGGATCAGGTTTGGGGTCTGGGGTAAGCTACAGCATACCAAACTTTGTGGCAAATGTTTGAGGCAGAACCACCAGACCATGTGATGGTCCAGTGTCCACAAACTTTTGGCCACACCATGTATATTAAATCACAAGAACAAAAGTGTCGGAATACTTATTCCTCCTCACTGCATGTAAAGCAGATATGCAAATAATATGCACAAGTTCCTCACGTCTCCAATCAGTCAGTGTTATATAAACGCCATAGTCACTGAGCACGGTGCTCGTTATTGTTAGGTATTGGTTATGTCTGAGTGTCAGAGTATTAGTTGTATGCATTTGTAGCGGTTGTAGGTTTTGTCTCCATGCCAAGAAGGATATTGTTCCTTGCCACATTTCTTTGAGTTTTGTCTTTATGTTAAATAAAGAGTCTGATCAGCACCTGCATCCGCCTCCGACTACGTTCCATGACAGAATAACGAGCCTGAAATACGGAAGCAGCAGATCATGGAGGAAAGAATGAGAGCGGAGCTGGACCGAGTCTTCTGGGAGAAGCAGAGGATATTGGACGAAGCGCTGGCGCGGCTCACCAAACCTTGCTGCAGTGAGCCGGTGTATGCGCCACGCCACCATCCGCGTTGTTCCTGGAGTGCAACCATCAGCTCGATGAGGAACTGGCACGGATTGAGCGCATGATGGCAGAGCAGATGCAGCTGCAAGCTATGCTACACGCCGTGCCACCCCCCGCGCCCTCTACACCAGCCCCGCCACTGGAGAAGAAAGAGAGCTGAACAGCGCTGCGCACTCCAGCTGAAGAGGTCGTCCTGCTGCCCTGCACAGCCGAGGAAGCTGTCCCACTGTCCAGCCCAGCTGAAAGGGTCGTCCTGCTGCCCTGCACAGCCGAGGAAGCTGTCCCGCTGTCCAGCCCAGACAAAAGGGTCGTCCTGCTGCCCTGCACAGCCGAGGAAGCTGTCCCGCTGTCCAGCCCAGCCGAAAGGGTCGTCCTGCTGCCCTGCACAGCCGAGGAAGCTGTCCCGCTGTCCAGCCCAGCCGAAAGGGTCGTCCTGCTGCCCTGCACAGCCGAGGAAGCTATCCCGCTGTCCAGCCCAGCCGAAAGGGTCGTCCTGCTGCCCTGCACAGCCGAGGAAGCTGTCCCACTGTCCAGCCCAGCCAAAAGGGCTGTCCCGCTGCCCTGCCCAGCCAAGTCTCAAGTCCAAGTCACGTCCAGTCTCAAGTTCCGGACATCCAAGTCCAGTCTCAGGTTCCGGATGTCCAAGTCCAATCTCAAGTTCCGGACGTCCAAGTCAAGGCTCCAGTCTCTGACGTCCCAGTTCAGGCCACATCCAAGTCTACCAATACAGCTGAGGAACTTGTCCCAGATATTTTTTGGAGGGGGGCAAGGAGGACAGAAGAGCTCCAGCCTGAGGCCTACAGGGAGGCCTCTGCAGTCCTACGCTGCCAAGGTACCAACCCTGAGCTCCAATCTTGCTGGGGATGCCGCCCAGCTGTCCAGTGCCGCCGGGAGCGGTGCTCTGCGTTCCAGTGCCGCCGGGGGTGGCGTCCTAACTTTCAACTCCAGTAGGGGTGCTGCTCCGCCCATCTGCTGGGAACGGAGACTGCCTCGTTGCCAGTGACAGCGAAAGACATTTCAGACGGGAGTCCAGGACCCCCATTGGAAGGGGTTTCTGTCACGGTATGTCTAGCAGAGGGCGCTGTTGCTCGTCAAAAACATAATTGCAAAAAAAGTAGTATGAATATTTGTAATGATGAAGTGCTTTTCCAGGATGGATAAATGTATTACAGGTGAAGCGGATGGAACTGGAGCAGGAATATAAACAGAATCTGTACGAAGCTCTGGCTCGGTCTCAGATTTTGTTTCATTTATATTTCTGTATTAAATGAGAAGAAATTTAGCCAACAATATGTCTATACAGAAATGAGCCTTGTTGGTGGGCATGTTCTACACCACCAAAATGTTCTACAATCCTTTCTAGACATTCCTACAGACACAACAACAGCTGGAGTCTTGGACTTGACCCCAAACCACCTGAACTTGAGCCAGATGTAATAGCCACTGCATCGTAAAGCAGCGTAGGCATTACTTCCTATCATTCCAACCATCTACAGCTTTAGCTATGCTGAATGGGTTCTGCTGAAGAGGAGCTCCTTGTTTTGACCAAACTCAGTCATGCATACTTTGCCTCACCATGGTAAGTATGGCAAGAATTCCCATTCCTTGCCATGAAGCTGCTCTTCTCTAAACCCTCCTGTTATGCTGCTTGGCCTATGAGGATTGTTTATGTGCGGAGCTCTTGAAAAAATGTTATTCTACTTTTGTTGGCTCACAAAGAACAGTGCAGAGTTTAGAACCCATTTGAAATAGCTGTCCCTAAAGGCTTTGTTTTCTACACCCAGGCATTAGAGAAACACAGGATAATAAAAGCATGGTGTAAAGGTTAGTGCTGTTATGGTTCTGTACACAATAAGGCCTGTTTATCAGATACTCCACTGAATAGGAAAGCGGGATAGCATCATAGTTTATCATCATGGTTTTACATCCTGAATGGCCTGTTTATTGGACATGATATTATTATTGACTTTTGAAATAGTGACTCTCTTTCAGTAGTCAGCTTTTGCCCCGGGGTCTATTTTAGTCTTTCAACAAACAACAGAACAAAACCGGAAGCGATCAGTCAACAGGGCTGAAATGGAACTGGAGAGAAAAACACACAAAGATAATAGGGAGACATGCATACTGTCCAAACGGACACACACACACACACACACACACACACATATATTCCCAGTACAAGCGTCAGTCCTGTAAAAGAGGAAAGGAATCAACAAACAACTCTGTAAACAATAAGTGCTGTCATCATGGGAATGTAAGCATGGGAAACGGAATCATGGGAAACAGAACCTGTTTTTTTTTTGTTTCACAGGGTTTCCAGGTCCACCAAAATGACTGTGTCATAGAAACTCATTGGGTCCCACACCCTGCTTCAGCATTGTGGCGCATGTGTGTGTGTGTGTATGTGTGTGTGTGTGTGTGTGTGTGTGTGTGTGTGTGTGTGTGAACCATCCACATTGTACCTCAGCTTCCCCACGTCTTTCTTCTGGCCTTTGTGCTGGTTTGTAATGTTTTCGGGTGGAAGTGCTCTGGGTCCTGCTCACGTTGTTGTTCCCACGACCTCTTGCCCTTCTGCTAAACTCTCCGACCGCAGAGGACCTGGCCTTCTACTGCTTTCTTTACTGCACTGCTCCAGCACAGGATACAACACTGCATTCACACACACACACACACACACACACACACACACACACACAAACACACAGAGCTAAATCATAACCACCACACAAGAAGGCTGTTTGTTTTTTCTATTTGTATAACTATTATTAAGACCTGTATAAATATAGATCAAACCCTGCTGGGAAAGATTAAAATATCGGAATATCGGGAAAAGACTAGAGCAATAAACATTCACTTGAGATGGCTATCTTTGTAACTTATGGTGTAGATATTATACTGCATTTCCTATCCATTCTTTCAGATTAGAGATGGCACAAAACCACTTTTTATTTTCTTGATACTGTAACCTTGAATATCAGCCGATACCAATCTCAATCTGATATTGTTATATTTAAAAATATAACAATATATTTGCAAAGTAAAACATCAGACATTTTACGTTATGCGAGAGAGCTCCAGCGGATTAAAGCGAGGGATTTGACCATCTCTGTTTTCCCTGACTACATAGCCAAGATAGCCCAGGCCCGGGCTGCATTTAACGAGGTTCGCGTCAACTTTGTGGTATTGAGGGCACTCACTATGGAATACTTCACCCAGCTCCGCTTCGCATTACATATAACGGTGTTCAGAAGGACTTTATTTCAGCAGAGAAAGCAGGAGACTACGTTAACTGCATCACATAAACATCGGGGTCTTTTTCGCTCTTCTATTATTTTTCTTTTCTTGCACTTGGCCTTCCAGCTCTACAGAATTCGGATTATTATTGACGATATTGTATTTTCATTACTTCGCATTATTAGTGTTATTTCCTCTGCTTTACATGCCACACTGTTATATTATTTGTTACAAGTCTTTAAATGTTAAGGACATTATATTTATTATTGTGCGCAGACTGTTTATCAGACTTGAAGACAGTGGGGGCTTTTTCTCTTACAGGAACTTTTTGGCTTGGTAATTTTGTTGATTAGTTCAGCTTACTCTCCGAGTTGTTTTCACATTGTTGACAACTTTACGTTTATGTAGGATACACTGCTGTCTCATATTTTTTATGGAGACTTTGGTTGTGTGGGTGTTTGGAGGATTGTGAGAGTAAACAAAACAAGCCAATGCTTTGAAGGATGTGAATTGGAACAGAGTAATGTTATTTAATTGCAAATCTGCTTTTAGAGGATTTAAACCTAACATGGTGAACAAATTATATTATAGAATTCAGGCAATTTTACTGGGGTTATCTCATACAGTGTAGGAAGTAATAATCTGGAAAGACCTTTGTAATATCACAGTCTAAAACTGGATTTAAAGAGAAGCGAATTAGAAAATGAATCATATGTAGATGAATCACATGGAAATGAATCACTTGATTATAAATCACATGAAAATGAATCATATGTAAATGAGTCACATGTAAATGACAAAAAGACAAAACATCAAACAATGTGTTAATAGTGTCTTTTCAATATAGTACAGCGTGAATTAAATGTTCAAATAATTAATTTGTTTCTTTCACACAAAAAGCACTTACATTGATACAAAGATAATATATTGTCCTGGAATTCCCCTCACGCGGAATGCTCCAACATAAACTACCTGAAGTTCTCAAACTTTGTTTACTGTTATACGTGTGTTTGTTTTGATTTCTGTTCTGTCTCCTTGTTTTATTATTGGTTGTTGCCTAGGATTAGCTTTAGGGTTAGCTATCAGTCAAGACATGGGTCAACCCTAACCCTAACCCTAATGGGTCTCTGCTGTTCTTTGTTAACCCCTTTGATTACTTTATCTATTTATACCCTCAAGTCTTTAGTGGCGAAGTATTTGTCACCTGAGCTGTACCAAATTTATTTATTTATTTGTATGAAATTGTTTGATATCCATGAGAGCAGAGAATTTTTGTGAATTATTTTACACCACTATTAAACAATAAAGACAATTTTTCACAGCCTTCTTTGCTCATATTTTCCGATCCACCATTTTTTGCAGGCATCAGCCTGATAACGGTACTAGCATTCAGATTGGTGTCGTTGCTAGTATTTATACAGCTTTCTTTTTGGCTCACAGAAACCACAATAGAACTAATTTGAACTAGTTGTCCTTTTATTGGAGAGAGATACAAACACAAAGACATACATTCAAATATATACTCTAAAAATTAGTGGATCTTCCTTTTCCCCATGCCCAAATGGTCATATGATGTCTTTGTCCATGATGCTAAAACACCATGCTCTCCGTGTTACCTTTTTTCTGTCATGGAAACCTGCGAACTAAATCTGCCACACAAACATTCCATGTCTAGAAAGCTGATCGTGTAGCAATCAAAGTAGACAGAGCGTGATAGCAGGATCACATGAACACAGTTAACATGCAAGTGCACTTTAGTGAAAGCCAATATGTGAATCAGGTGGCGGTGGATCATCCTGTCCTCCCAACTCCAGCTCTGTGCACAGGCTTCACAGAATAAGGAGATTATAAATAAATATTCAGAAAAACAGTATTCATGGTGAAACACATAATGAATACATAATGAAGCCTAGACAGCAGGTCTGCTCTTAGATTTAGGAATCAGGTCAAAAACAGGACCATGGGCAGTGCGGATAGAGATCACAGGTGTGCGAGGTAATCTACTATGACAGTACATCTCGCCTGCCTCCAGCAAAGATGCTGCTACGTCATGATATACGATGGTAGAGCAGGGGAGGGTTTACACTTGTGATTTTTTAACTCTATACCTCCTTTCCTGCTAAGAGATCCAGAGTATGGAGAGTATGAGTATGGAGATAATGTAGGAAGTTGATTTTTGTGCCCAAGTTTAACATACTGTACACCAGCTTCCTCTTCTTTTTTTCCATGCATATACAGAGACATAAATCTTCATAAAACTGTCATATGGTTGAGTGAGTATTAACGCACCACAGCTATCTGAATGTAGGCTTTAAAAAAATGCAGTGGTGGACAAAGTACTGAGAAATGATGTATACTTAAGTATAGATACTATACTGTGTGAAAAATTGTTACTGGTATAAAATTGGAAGTATCCAAAAAATGAGTTAAGGTAAAAAAAAATTTACATCATGTACATTATATCACTTCCTGGATGAGAGAAATGAGACTTTAGTGATTTGTAATGAGTACATTGAAGGTCAAAATAAATAATATTAATATAAGGCATAATTTTTTGGGGTTTTTTTTCCAAAATGTAATTAAGTAAGCATAGTATTGAGTAAAGTATAAATATTTCAGAATAATTAATAACAACGAAGTACAATTACTCAAGAATTGTCCACCCCTATAAATGTGTCATATAGCATCACATTCAATAGCAGATAGCAGATCCATCAGACATCACTTACCAGTCACTTTAATCATCATGTACAAAAGATCATCATCATCATCATCATCATCTCCATAATAATAATAATAATAATAATAATAATAATAATAATAATAATAATAATAATAATAATAATAATAATAATAATAATAATAATAATAATAATATCCTCAGTGTTTTCATTGACTCTGATTCAGTTCTCTGTGGATTATGGTAAGAACGTCACTTCAAGAAAATCCTTGATACAAAGCTATAAAAAGCCAGGACAGTCATTATCCATTATCCACTGGAAAAGTGTTAATGGCACGAGCTCAGTTAAAGTAGTAAAGTAGTAAATAGTGTGAGTGTGTGTGTGTGTGTGTGTTTTATGCGTGCTCTAGCCATGGAATCTTTGAGCATTATAGCTGCCAGACAATCAGCTTAATGCTTTATTTACTGAACACAAGGCTCGTCAAGAACCTAAAACCTAAAGCTTAAATCTGTCTGTCTGTCTACGTATATAATATTTGTGTTGTTTATGGCTGTTTCAGGTGTTCACACACTTGCTATGCTTGTACCACCTGAGAATAGCTGTGACAGCACTCATTGCTGGCTAACCCCTGATTCTACACCTCTGCCCATGAGAGAGAGCGAGAGAGAGAGAGAGTGCGTGTGTGTGTGTGTATGAGAGAGTGAGGAGAGAGAGAGAGAGAGTGTGTGTGTGTGTGTGTGTGTATGAGAGAGAGAGAGAGAGAGAGAGAGAGAGAGAAGAGAGAGAAATGCTCACAATAAACCCCACAAAGAGCAAAACTTGCAAGACAAACTTTTTTAACCTCTACACTCTCGATAGATGAAGATCCCGAACATGTTCTTTGGCACAATGTTCTTGACTTCGTCTCTAAGTCAGCTCCAGGCCACACTGCTATTAACCTCAGCTTTGGGAGGAAACTCATATTCAAAATAAAACAGCCCAAGTGGCGTCAGAGAAATTCCAGGTAGTGCTCCCAGTCAGTCAGTCTACTGCAGGGATGAGCTCTGATCTCCGCTCACTTTCTGTTTGCTGTGATTACCTGATACTGTAAATATACATTTCCCGGACATGAGGGCGAGCCAGAGGGGAAGCGATACAATGGGCTCTTTAATTAGATCAAACCCAGGGAATGTAGCATGAGGGAAGACACTGATTTCATCATCACAGGCCAAGTCAATTGTGTCTCCAGTGTTTTGTCCAAATCAGAAGAGCTCTCATGTATATATATGAGAAGATTGTTCACATATTACACATCTTATAAATATATAATTATTAGTGAGAGGATATCTCCTCAATCAGTCAAAGCCCTGATCTTATTAACTAGCTGTTTGTCTCTGATCTTCCTGCTGTGTCTGGGAGGAATATACACACGTCCTCCTCTTGAGTCCAATTACATTTGCTTTGTTCCTCACCTAGCACTACTGAATATTTTATCCCCATGGGTTGGATCTGGTGCTGACAGCAGGCCAAGGATTGTCTTTCCAAAGCCAGAGAGCTGCATGCCACAGGCCAAGGTCATCCATGTGTAAAGGGTGCAGTACAAAGGTTGTGTGAGGTTGTTCCTGCTTTGCATTAGATGACCAGATCTGCAGACAAAGGTTGTTTTGCATAAATGTAGAAATTCATAGAATATAAGAACATACATCCATCTAGTTTCTGTACTGCTTACCCTTTACTTGGTCGCAGGGGAGCCTGGAGCCTATCCCAGGGGACCTAAATGGGGTGCCAACCTATCACAGGGCACAATCACATACACTCTGGACAATTTGGAAATGCCAGGATGGACTGGAGAGGAAACCGGAGTTTTCCTCCAAGAAATGTTTTTCTCTGTGAAGTAATATCAGCAGCAGCTTTTGGTTGGCTTCATGTTTATTGGTGGAAGCATGTGTTAGCCTTCACCTTCCCTGGTTGGTAGATGCTTAGTGATACAGGAGTACTGGCTAGTTGGTAAAATAGAATATATATATATTTTTAATTAACTAATTGGTGAAAGTAAGAAGAAATACTAGACAGACATATGGTTTTATGCTGGCACAGAGCTTTATGTAAAATAACAGCCAGAGTCAGATTTCTCTGAGAAGTTTATAACAGACTTACTGTGAGTGTACAGTGAAAACTGCATTAGAGATTGGTTCAGACTGAGTCAACAAGAGTGCATTCAAAAGCGAGGGAAGGCTTACATCACCATTTTCCCACATTATTTATACTGACGTTGATATAAACCACTATAAGCTAATCACTTCTCCCTCACATTGTCTGTGTGTATTATAGGCTTTAGTATGTTGTGGTTTCTGTTTTCCAGTGGCTGCTCTTCAGGCACTAAAAGCCTTAACTGGAGAAATCACAGCAAGGGTGTGGTAGAGAAAAAGAGCGTGCGTTTTTATGTAAGAAAGACTTTCATAATATAAAAACATATTATTTGCAGATATATAGCAGTGTCAGTATCATATACAGTATCTCAGTACCTTTTCATGTGACAACACTGAAGAAATGACGCTTTGCTACAATGTAAATTAGTGAGTGTACAGCTTGTGTAACAGTGCAAATTTGCTGTCCCCTCAAAATAACTCAATGCACAGCTATTAATGTCTAAACCGCTGACAACAAAGTGAAAATGTCCAAACTGGGCCCAAAGTGTGAATATTTCTTTTGGCCACCATTATTTTCCAGCACTGCCTTAACCCTCTTGAGCATGGAGTTCACCAGAGTTCACCAGAGCTTCACAGGTTGCCACTGGAGTCCTCTTCCACTCCTCCATGACGACATCATGGAGCTGGTGGATGTTAGAGACCTTGTGCTCCTCCACCTTCCGTTTGAAGATGCCCCACAGATGCTCAATAGGGTTTAGGTCTGGAGACATGCTTGGCCAGTCCATCCCCTTCACCCTCCGCTTCTTTAGCAAGCTTCTTTAGTTGTCTTGGAGGTGTGTTTGGGGTCATTATCATGCTGGAATACATGATGGGATCATGTTCTGTGTCAGTAAGTCACAGTACATGTTGGCATTCATGGTTCCCTCAATGAACTGTAGCTCCCCAGTGCTGGCAGCACTCATGCAGCCCCAGACCATGACACTCCCACCACCATGCTTGACTGTAGGCAAGACACACTTGTCTTTCTACTCTTCACCTGGGTCCACACCCACTTGACACCATCTGAACCAAATAAGTTTATCTTGGTCTCATCAGACCACAGGACATGGTTCCAGTAATCCATGTCCTTAGGTTTCTTGTCTTCAGCAAACTGTTTGCGGGCTTTCTTGTGCATCATCTTTAGAAGAGGCTTCCTTCTGAGCGGCGTATGGTCTGAGCACTGACAGGCTGACCCCCCACCCCTTCAACCTCTGCAGCAATGCTGGAAGCACTCATATGTCTATTTCCCAAAGACAACCTCTGGATATGACACTGAGCATGTGCACTCAACTTCTTTGGTCGACCATGGCCGAGGCCTGTTCTGAGTGGAATCTGTCCTGTTAAACCACTGTATGGTCTTGGCCACCGTGCTGCAGCTACGTGTCAGGATCTTGGCAATCTTCTTATAGCCTAGGCCATCTTTATGTAGAGCAACAATTATTTTTTTCAGATCCTCGGCAAGTTCTATGCCATGAGGTGCCATGTTGAGCTTCCAGTGACCAGTATGAGGGAGTGTGAGAGCGATGACACTAAATTTAACACACTTGCTCCCTATTTACACCTGAGACCTTGTAACACTAACAAGTCACATGACACCGGGGAGGGAAAATGGCTAATTGGGCCCAATTTGTACATTTTCACTTATGGGTGTACTCACTTCTGTTGCTAGCAGTTTAGACATTAATGACAGCAAATTTACACTGTTACACAAGTTTTACACTCACTACTTTACATTGTAGCAAAGTGTCATTTCTTCAGTGTTGTCACATGAAAAGTTATAATCAAATATTTACAAAAATGTGAGAGGTGTACTCACTTTTCTGAGATACCATATATATATATATATATATATATATATATATATATATATATATATATATATATATATATATATATATATATATATATATATATATAAATATAGTCACATGAAAAAAAACCACTTTGTTTTACATATTTTTGGTCAAGCAAACATTTGATCCTCTTAGAAACAGTGCCTATTAATAAAGGTGACACACTTTGTCAAATGACACATACAATTTTAATTTTGTAGTACTTTTCACAATTTAAATTAGCAAAAAAATACAGATCAGTCACATGGAAAAAGTAAGTACACCCCTACATTTATTGTTGCAATCAAAATTATTCAACCCCGATTGCAAATCAATTTTATTGCTAAAAAAGACAGACTTTCAGCAGTTTGCGATTAACAAATCAAACAAAATCAACTGAAATAGTTCAACACAATGAAGGATTCAAGTGGATTCCCCATATTCAACTGAAAAATTATTCAATCTCTTCATAGCAAGCATTTTTAGTATGCTTAGTAGAGCACCCTTTTGCTGTTATGACCTGCTGCAAATAAGATGCAGAGCCTCTGGCAGCGTTCCTGAGGATTCTGAACCCGGTCCTCATGACCAGTGGCCTCCAGTTCAGTAATATTCTTTGTTTTACGTGCTGCAACTACCTTCTTCAAATCACACAAGAGATTTTCTTTGAGGTTCGTTATCAGGTGACTGTGATGGTCCTGTAGAATCTTCCAGGACTTCTTCTGCAACCAAGCCTTGGTGGAATTTGACATATGCTTGGGATCATTGTCTGTTGGATGGTCCAGTAACACCCAAGCTTCAGTTTGCTCACAGAAGGCATGATGTTCTCTCCAAGGATTTCTGATACCTCAATGAATCCATCTTGCCTTCCACACTCTGCAGGTTTCCAGTGTCAGAGGATGCAAAGCAGCCCCAGAGCATCACAGAGCTACCACCATACTTGACTGTGGACAGAATGTTCTTTCTTCATTCTTCTTCCTCCAGACATACCACTGATCCATCGTAAAAAACCTCAATGTTTATTTATTTCTTAGTTATTTGTATTTTGATATTTTTAATCTTCTACATTTGATTAATTCTAGTTAATTCTATACTTTAAATTGTGCTTGTTCATTTGGATTTCATGTCATGTACGCGGTTCTCATGGTAACAAACTCGCCAGTCTTGGTCATTAGCCAGAGGTAATTGACTAATACTATTTAGATGACCACCCCATGCTTGCCCTGTAAATAGTACTTTATTTAGTCCCCTTAGATAGTAACACTTATTTATAGTAATGTTATTACTAGTCAGAGGTCATGATCACTAAAATCTACAGAGATAGATCAATAATATCTAAGGAAAATTAGCTTTATGTAATCATGCCATAGTTTCCTATGTACACATTAACTTGAAAATATTACAACAACCAGAGGTTTAGACTTCCCCCTACTTAGACTTGGTTGATCAACTTTATGTTGTCCTAAATGGAAATTCCATATCAAGCCTGTACACACCAAGTACACTTAACTTAATGCCAAATTGTTAGAATGGACTCTCAAATCTCAGTTGGTATGCCCCAACGCTCCACCTAAAACTGGATTTTAGCCTGTACTAACCTGATCGCAGATTTGCAGTAATAAGGACTTAAAGTAATCTACTAGAGCCAATAATTTCTGAATAGGTCAGAATATAATCAAGTCTAATAATTTATTGAATCAGTTATGGAAACATCCAAATCCAATACTGCTGTTAACAATAAGAAGAAATTCAACATTACATTACAATCTAATTCAAAACATAACACAACATAAGAAGGTCAAAACGTGCATACCTGTTATAGAAAACTACACACTGCAGTCGTGCGGGAGATCTGTCTACAGATTCCCTGAATCTTTGGCCAGCTCTCCCAATAAATACCCAGATGTGGGTCCACCAAATGGTGCTGTTTTGAATATAATTTGATGTCTGTGGAAGGATGTACCTTATTTACATACAGGAGGAAATTTTCATGAGGGAGCCTGGGAGGGTATGCCTTTAACAGCATGCAATATTTTTTTATTTGAGCCGCTGTTGAGGGAATGCAACCATATTTTCCAGTTGCACTGAGACCTTTTGTATAATACAATAAACCTGTATAGTCGACATCTTATTCGCATTAAAACATGTTACATGTTATGTAATGCATATAGACCTTGGGTGTGTTTATGGTGATCTCAATACAGAGAAAGAGGGTATGGGGACAGAGGAAGTGAGGATCTTCCAGGCTCCAGTCAGCATGATGTTCTATCTGAGGTGAGGATGCTAATCCTGTGAGAGAGAGAGATTGAGTGTTCATTCTCATAGTAGTCCTTTGTCCTCAGAGAGTAGTTCTCTTTGGTTCAGACATCTTGGCACAAGCCTCGCAGAGAATTAAAACCAGAATAGACAAAACAATGGATCGGCTTGGTAATTAAACAAAATCTATGGCAACTTAAAGTATTACTTCACAAAGACCTTGTGCATTCTGGGACATGGAGTCGCTAGTTTGCAGTGACATGATACCTTGTTAGTGAAACAACTCTATAAAAAGATAGATGTTATCCATTATCCACTAGAAAGGTGTTAATGGGACGATCTCTATTAAAACGGTAAATTAATAAAGTAGTGTGTGTGTGTGTGCGTGTGTGTGTGTGTGTATTATGCATGCTCTAGCCATGGAATCTTTGAGCATTATAACTGCCAGACAATCAGCTTAATGCTTTACTGATCACAAGGCTCGTCAAGAACCTAAACATAAAGCTTAAATCTGTCTGTCTGTCTATATAATATTTGTGTTATTAATAAATATTGTTGTTTATGGTGTTTCAGGTGTTCACACACTTGCTATGCTTGTACCACCTGAGAATAGCTGTGACAGCACTCATTGCTGGCTAACACCTGATTCTACACCTCAGCCCATGCCAGAGAGAGAGAGAGAGAGAGAGAGAGAGAGAGAGTGTGTGTGTGTGTGTGTTTGAGGGAAAGAGAGAGAGGGAGAGAGAGAGAGGGGAGAGAGATATTCACGCCAAACCACACAGAGAACAAAGCTTGCATGACAAACTTTTTTAACCTTTACACTTTAGATAGATGAAAATCCTGAACATGTTCTTTGGCACAATAGTCTTGACTCCATCTCTGAGTCAGCCTCAGGCCACACTGCTTTAACCTCAGCTTTGGGAGGAATCATAGGAGGAATGTATGTTCATTGCTAAGGCACTTCTAGGTAAATTGCCCACTTATATTTCTATTCTCTATACTTTGTATACAAATAGTTATTGTACTGGATCCCAATCACACATTTGATTGTGATATCTCAATAGGATCTTCCTGGTTAAGTAAAGGATTAATAAAATAAAGAAATAAAACAGCCCGAGTGGTGGCAAAGAAATTTCAGGTAGTGCTCCCAGTCAGCTGTAGCTATGAGTTCTGATCGCTGTGATTACCTAAAAAGTATTGCAATAACTGCATCAAGCCAGTGATCCGATATATATATATCGGCTTGATGCAGTTATTGCTTTACTTTTGCTAACCTAAAATATATGTGGTCTGGTCTGCCACCAAAAGTGCCATGTTCTAAGTTTAGTTAAAACATCTAGATGTAAATATCAGGAAATGAAAGCTGAAATTCTGATCTATCATCTTGTATTCATCTTTTGATCTCAAACCCAAATGTATTCAGTGTATATCAAAAACAAAATAATTGGTCTTGCCATTTCAATACTTTCAGAGATGTTGATTTGTTGATTTTGCCCCATTTCAATGTTGAATTTGAAATCTCTATTGTCCATGACAACACTATTGTAGGCTAGCAAAATTAATTTAGATTCCACTGCACATAAATATTAAGGTGCTAATTAAAAAAAGGAAAACTTACTTTGAAGTTAAATTTAATGAAAGTAGACAAAATATTATCATAACTGTCTGAAAGGGACCTGAACGAAAAATGAAAGTTCTCACTCTTCACAACCAAGCTAAATAACCTAAAATGATTTTGCCTGAAGGGTTTTGTTTTTAATTCTCTGATTCTGTTTGAGGGTTGAATTTGCTCTGACAGGATCAGATCACCAGCCTGGTGTCCTGTTATAAATCTATTAATCCACTTGGCAGATGGTCTTTTCCATCTCTAGCCTTACATAACCCATCTCCAAGCACTCAAACTGTGCAAACACAAATGAAGTGTCCCCTCTATAATTCTGCCAACTCTAATAAATAGTGGTTAAGAGAAGATTTTAGGGAAATGTACAATACTCGTGTCAGTAACTTCTTCGATTTCATGAGGGTTTTGGCAGTTTTTCTCACACCACGGTGAACTCGCAGCCACCGAGACGGCGTGGACTACATTTCCCAACCATGCCCGCGCTCAAGTTTGCCGGAACATTGAATGCTAACACCTGTGCGCCACCCAAGGTTATTTAAGACCTTGTTAACAACAGCGCAGCGCGAAGTAACACTTAGCTTTCCCTAAATTCCAGCTAGTTACCAAGCTCCTTACTACACTTCGGATTTACATGGTTAAGAACTCCAGCCTCGTTTTCTACTTTCGATTCTCAGATCTTGTCTTGGATTATCCCTTTCGCTTCGGACTGAGTGCTTCATGCTTCCCTCGCTTTCCTGTCACTGCTTGGCTTGCCTCCCACCTGGTAACGTAACAGTTTACTTCGCCTAGCATGGAGGCAGCGGGCGATCCCAGATTGGGCATGCATTCAGGAGGCACTCCAACAGGGGTACATTCAGAGAAGAAGGGAGGGGGTCTGTGACCGTGCATTGACTATAGGGGTCTGCTGAGGTCTGCGACCTTCTTCACGAAGCTGGACTTATGCAGCGCGTACAATCTGATCCGCATCAGGGAGGGTGACGAGTGGCCTTTAGCACCACTTCTGGGCACTATGAATATTTGGTCATGCTGTGTGGGCTCGCTAACGCTCAGTGTTCAGTGTTCCATAATCTGATCAACAATGTCTTGAGGGATCTATTGGGGCACTGCGTCATCGCGTACATACTGATCTACTCGACGTTCCTGAAGGAACACACCAAACAGGTCAGAGAGGTGCTGCTCCGCTTAATGGAACACCAGCTGTACATGAAGGCCGAGAAGTGCGAATTTCACCAACGCACCATCACGTTTTTGGGGTATGTCATTATTCCACAGGGGGTCGCCATGGACCAAAGTAAGGTGAGGGCAGTGATGGAGTGGCCCACGCCCCAAACCGTCAAGGAGCTGCAACGCTTCCTGGGCTTTGTGAACTTTTATCAGCGGTTCATCCAAGATTTCAGCAAGATTTCAGCAACCCCTGACGTCCCTCCTAAATGGGAAGCCTCTGTGTCTCGCCTGGACCGCTCACGCCTAGAAGGCCCTGGAGGGGCTTAAGCAGGCATTTACCACTGCCCCCATCCTCCGACACCCAGACACCTCCAGACTGTTTGTCGTGGAGGTCGATGCGTCTGAGACGAGAGTAGGGGCTATCCTGTCTCAGAGTTTTGGAGACAGACCCAAGCTACACCCCGTGGCTTTCTTCTCGCAAAAACTGTCTCTGGCAGAGCGTAATTAAGATGTGGGGAACCAGGAGCTCCTGGCCATCAAATTGGCCCTCGAGGAGTGGAGACACTGGTTGGAGGGCACCGACCACCCCATCATGATCTACACTGATCACAAGAACCTCGAGTACCTGAGGACGGCTAAGCGGCTCACACCCCGCCAAGCACGCTCGTCTTTGTTCTTCTCCCGGTTTCAACTCACCTTGTCGTGCAGGCCAGGGACTAAGAACACGAAGGCTGAGGCTCTGTCCCATATCAACGCTCCCGAGCGCCAGACAGATCAGGAGAGGTACATCGTACCCCCCTCCTGCATTGTGGGTGCCAGTGGGCCCTGGACCAAGCCCTAGCTCACCTCCCCAGGTCACAAATGACAGCAGCCTGTTCCCCAGGGAAGCAATTCGTGCCAGAACGCTACCACGTGGAACCTTGGCTTACACGATGCAAGCGACGGGACACCCGGGGTCCCAATGAACTTACAAACTGCTACCTGAAAAGTATTGGTGGCGCCACATGCCTAGGGAGGTACAGCTTATCGTGTCCTCCTGCTCCACCTGTGCCCTCCAAAGACCTTACCCGTCAGGAAATTGGTACCACTTCCTATCCCCGCACGTCCGTGGTCCCATATGGCCCTGGATTTCCTAACGGACCTGCCGGAATCACAAGGCAACACAGCTATACTAGTGGTCATGGACTGATTTTCTAAGTCCCTGTGCCTGATTCCTCTTCCGGCCCTTCCCTCTGCCTTTACCACAGCCGACCTGTTGTTTCAGCACGTGTTCCACTACTTTGGCATCCCAGAAGAAATTGTGAGTGACAGGGGCCCCCAGTTCACATCTCAAGTCTGGGCCAGCTTCATGGAGAAGCTGGGGGTCTCCATTAACTTCACATCTGGCTACCGCCCACAAGCCAACAGACAGGCAGAGGGGTCCAGATCAAAGAAGAGTGGGAAAAAGCCAGGTCAAAAACCACAGTGCCAACAGACCCATCATTTCAGAGGGAAGGCAGGTAGGTGAGGAGGAAGACCATGTAGTGGACATCAACCTGTGAGGGGGTGTGGCGGCTAGGCTGAACTGGTTACAAATTCTGTACTAGGAGTGTGGGATGTGAGAGAGACATCAAGCAACTGGTGCAACAGTAAAAACAACTCCAAAAGAACTGCAGGAAGGAAACAATAGAGAAGAAAGAAGGTCTGAAAGTGTTGTGGAAGGAAATCAAACAGAGGCTGTGGAGGGCTAAGTGCATCCTAAAGGTGAAGGAAGAGGAAGGAGATGGAATAAGCTAACTTCTACAAGAATCCCTTCAAGCATCCCAGACAACTATAGGAAACAAAGAGTGGGAAGCTAGAAACAACCAGGGAGGAGTTAGAAGAAGTAGCAAGGAATGAGCAATTAGGTTTGCCAGGGTACACCTGGAAAAAGCAATGCATCCCATCAGAATACTGATTGTATTCATCCACAAGGAAAATGACTCTAGAGTGATCAGCCAATTCAGGAGCATTACCATGCTCAGCACTGACAGAAAGATCTTCTCTGATTTGGCATGGAGAATAACCAACTACCTCACACAGAATGGTGTGCCAGGTTTCCTAGGGTGTGTGGAGAACTCATCTGTGATTTGGGAGCAGATCCAACTGGCCATGTGCGAAAACAAAGATCTGCAAGTTGTTTGACTTGACCTTGCGTACGGATGAACACGTATGGATCAGTGCAACATCAGTTCATCAACTATGCCACTGAGTTCTTCCACATGCCTGACAACATCAGGAGCCTGGTCTCCAATTACTTCAAGGACCTGCAAATGGGTTTCCAGGATTTCACTACTGAAGTGCAGCATTTGAACTTACTGAATTGCCATAGGATGCTCAATCTCCTCCATCTTGTTTGAGGTCAATTGTGGGAAGAGTCAGATTGCTTTCTGGACAGGAACTACTACCCCTGAGAAGCTACACAAATGATGTTACTAGCCTCCTGCTGACAGCTCCATGTCCAGCTAAGCTGCTAAAAAGGATGGATGAACTGATGTTTCTGAAGTCTCTTGTGCAGGAGCAAAGTTAGGAACGACAACACCATCTTCGTCATGGGCAGTGAGATAATCCCACTGCTGGCTGAACAGTCCATCAAAAGTCTTGGGAGACAATACATGAGCTCTCTGATAAGCACAAGGGGAACAGCGTGCTGAAACAGCTTTCTGATGGTTTGGCAAGGATTGACCAAAGCCAGCTTCCGGGAAAGTTCAAGGTATGGTGCTACCACATCACACTGTATCAGAGAACAATGCGGCCATTGAAGTTGTGTGAAATCCCCTTATCCATAGTAAGCAAGATGGATGGGAATGCCAACTCTCTCAACCGCAAGTAGCTGGGCTTGCCACAATGCCTATCTCAAACCGATTACTTTGGAAAGAACATCTTACTACTGCTGCTGCAATCCATCAACATGGGCTGCAATCAGGAGAAGACCAGGCTAGTGTTGGAGCTGAGGGATTCCCTCAGGTGAGGAGTACAAATGTCCAGGTCCACATGGGCTGCAAGTGGAAAGCCCATGCTGAAGTTGATCTGGCAATTACCAGGCTTCAGCACAAAGAGATCATAAGGAGAGTCTAGATAGGAAGGACAGGTCTTGGGTGGAGAGAAGCTCAGTGGGTGTGGTCCAGGGCCAGCAGGGAAAAGAAGAAGGAATTGGAAGTGTCTGATGTGACAAGAACGGAGGATAAGTGCTATAAAACAGCTGTGCTGTAGCACAGGGACAACAGGGGGGCTGGACAACATGTTGGTAGAAACATCAGTATGGTGGACCTGTGGAAAATCCCACATTTAATGCTTAGTTTTCATATCAGGGCAACATACAACACACTCCCTTACCCACTGTAGCAGTCCAAATGCAAGTCTCCAGCTGCAAGATTGCGCTCTCCAGTGGGTGTTACAGGTGGCACAGAAGGAACAGAAGCTGCATTTGAGAGGAAGAGGCTGAAGTACTCAGATCTAGTTGCTGATTGTAAGGAGGCTGGCTGAAGAACCATCATCCACCCAGGAGAAGAAGAATCCCTGAAGGATATGCAAGCAACTGGAGCAAACCTGCAGAATGCCCTGAAAGACTTCTATGAATAGGCCAAGAAAAGCAGCTTTTGGCTCTGGGTGAGGAGAAAGGAGAAGTGGTGAAGTAGTAACCTTTAACCCAAGGTATGGGGGGTGGCAAGGAGACATCCCTGCCACTGCACCACCACCAGGAGACATTCCGGGTTTAAAGGAGCGAAACACTGTTGAGGGGTGATACCTGGCTGACATCTCTGCAGCTGACATATGCCATATGGAACCAGTGGCACTGAGCATGCATTAATGGTGCCAATGGGGCTTGCTACAGCACTAGTCAGTAGAGAGGCCTGTTTTGGTTGCATTAGGCATGGTGGCATGGCTGAAGGAAGATCAGTAATCCTATGGGCACCGGAGGAGGTGTGAAAGGCAGTAATGCCATAGCAGGTCTACAGTGCCTTGCGAAAGTATTCGGCCCCCTTGAACTTCTCAACCTTTTGCCACATTTCAGGCTTCAAACATAAAGATATAAAATTTTTATTTTTTGTGAAGAATCACCAACAAGTGGGACACAATTGTGAAGTGGAATAAAATCTATTGGATTTTTTAGCAAATAAAAAACTGAAAAGTGGTGCGTGCAAAATTATTCGGCCCCTTTACTTTCAGTGCAGCAAACTCACTCCAGAAGTTCAGCGAGGATCTCTGAATGATCCAATGTTGTCCTAAATGACTGATGGTGATAAATAGAATCCACCTGTGTGTAATCAAGTCTCTGTATAAATGCACCTACTCTGTGATAGTCTCAGGGTTCTGTTGAAAGCGCAGAGAGCATCATGAAGACCAAGGAACACACCAGGCAGGTCCGTAATACTGTTGTGGAGAAGTTTAAAGCCGGATTTGGATACAAAAAGATTTCCCAAGCTTTAAACGTCCCAAGGGGCACTGTGCAAGCGATTTTGAAATGGGAGAAGTATCAGACCACTGCAAATCTACCAAGACCTGGCCGTCCCTCTAAACTTTCAGCTCAGACAAGGAGAAGACTGATCAGAGATGCAGCCAAGAGGCCCATGATCACTCTGGATGAACTGCAGAGAACTACAGCTGAGGTGAGAGAGTCTGTCCATAGGACAACAATCAGTCGTACACTGCACAAATCTGGCCTTTATGGAAGAGTGGCAAGAAGAAAGCCATTTCTCAAAGATATCCATAAAAAGTCTCGTCTAAAGTTTGCCACAAGCCACCTGGGAGACACACCAAACGTCACACCAAATGTTGAGAAATGGCTTTCTTCTATAAGCTGCTACTTTTTTCACACGCTTTGAACATTGCTGCTTAAACAATGATGCGGCTAATTTATGGATTTTTACGGGCTAACGAGTTTCATATTGCCAAAACATTTAACCTCGTCACATCGGACCAATGAAATTACCCAACAGGTCACAGTGGACCAATGAAACTGTTCGAATTAAATCTAACGCGCTCACACTACATTCTTCAGATCAGTCATTTTGCGCTTCATGCACACCCCCTCATCAGGGAAAACACACGAAGAAATGCATATGATGCCAGTTTAGTTAAAGGCGATCGATCTGGCTGTCGAAGAAGGAAATAGAGCTGCTGCACATAAGCTTGGCATCAATGAATCGATGGTGAGATGGTGGAGACGACAGCGTGAAGAACTGACTCTGAAACTGAAGCTTTCAGAGGCGGTGTGTGATGAAGTACCAGTAATTCTGAGGCTGTTCAATTCCGACACTGAAGACGACGACTTTAGTGGTATAATAAAAGCATTTACGGTACGTATTTAATTAAAAGTTTAAAAAATCTTTCTGTGTAACATCTTTCTGTGTAAATATCTCATGTTACTGTCATGAGTCCCCCTTTGTGCGGCACGCTGTGGAATATGTGAGTGCACAAGAGGGTGCACGAGCACCTGTCTCTCTGTTGTCAACAGCAGTGACAGTCCGACACGTGATAACACCGTGTCGTTTGTTGTGGTTGACGTCATGTCTCCACCCCGTCTTGTCATGTGTTGTCGAGTCACATGTGTTTTGGTATTGCCCGCAGCTATTAGCAGTTTGAATCTAATAAGGCTGGTGCGTATATATACCGGAAGCCATGATACACACAACGCGGGTAATTAGATATAGAGTTAGAATTAGATAGCGAATATAGTTAGTCTTTGTTCATGCCATGTGTCTTAGTTCTTGTTCATGTTTCCTAGCCATAGCTATAGTCCATGTCTGAGTTCATGTCAAGGCTAGTTAGCTTATAGCATAGCTTATAGCTTAGCCTGTAGCCTAGTAGCTTATAGCATAGCTTATAGCCTGGTAGCTTGTAGCATAGCTTATAGCCTAGTAGCGGATAGTATAGCTTAGAGTTGTATAGACTTAGTTTAGAATATAGATGTAGAAGTGGTTTATAGAGTATAGATATAGAGTCTTTGTTTCATATCATAGTTAATGTTTAGATTAGTTGGTTTAGTTAGCTTAGTTCATTGAGTTGGTCATGTTTTGTTTCTTGAGTCTGCTCTCCTCTTTTTCAATAAAAGGTCTCGTCCTAACTGCACTTGCATCCGTCCTGCTTCGTTTACGTCACGAATCATGACATTTACAACGTGGACACCTGCGGCTTATAGACAAGTGCGGCCTATATGTGTACAAATTAGTTTTTCTTTTTAAAGTTAGTGGGTGTGGCTTATATTCAGGTGCGCTCAATAGTCCAAACATTACGGTAATTTGAAGGTGAAATTAGAGTCAGGTGTTTTCAATCAATGGGATGATGATCAAGTATGAGTTAGTGTCCTGTTTTATTTAAAGAACAGGCATCTATCAAAGTCTGATCTTTACAAACACATGTTTGTGGAAGTGTATCATGGCACGGACAAAGGAGTTTCTGAGGACCTCAGAAAAAGAGTTGTTGATGCTCATCAGGCTGGAAAAGGACACAAAACCATCTCTAACTTTTGGACTCCACCAATCCACAGTTAGACAGAGGAATTTCAAGACCATTGTTATCCTCCCCAGGAGTAGTCGACCACCAAGGATCACTCCAAGAGCAAGACAAGTCCACAAGTAGAGGTGGGTAGAGTAGCCAACGATTTTACTCAAGTAAAAGTAAAATTACTTTTTATAAAAATAATCACTCAAGTTACTTGATCTGATTAAAATGAAGGGAAAATCCTGAATCTCGTACTACATGGAGAACTGATAGCTCTCCTTGAAAGTCTCTCTGTTCTGTTTATATGATATAAAACCTGGATTCAAACGAAGCAGCAGATCCCAGTCCTGTGACGGGTATAATAACACACAACCTGTCATTTTCAACACAAAATCTCTCTCTCTCTCTCTCTCTCTCTCTCACACACACACACACACACACAGACACACACACACACACACACACACACACACATACACATAAAACTCGCGACCCCATCATCATGAGACTTGTGACCTCGTTAAGTGATATAAACTAATTATTAAAACTACATATATTCATTAACATTTAACAGTAACAGAGGAACACCACAGAACGTAGCAAAGTAAAAGTACATTTCTGAGATTAAAATTTACTTGAGTAAGAGTATAAGTATGGCCAGTTACACCTATTCTTAAAGGGAATTTTTTTTTTCAAAAAGTTACTCAAGTAAATGTAATGAAGTAAATGTAGCATTTTACTACGCACTTCTGTCCATGAGGTCACAAAGGAACCCAGGATAACCGCTAAGCACTAAGCACTACTAAAGGCCTCTCTCACATTGACTAATGTTAATGTTCATGAGTCCACCAACAGGAGAACACTGAACAACAATGGAGTGCATGGCAGGGCTGCAAGGAGAAAGACACTGCTCTCCAAAAGGAATATTGCTGACTGTCTACAGTTTGCTAAAGATCACATGGACAAGCCAAAAGGTTATAGTAAAAATGTTTTATGGATGGATGAGACCAAATAGACATTTTGGTTTAAATGAGAAGTGTTATGTTTGGAGAAAACAAAAATCCTGCATTCCAGCATAAGATCCTTATCCCATCTGTGAAACATGGTGGTGGTAGTATCATAGCCTATTTTGCTGCATGTGGGCCAGGACGATCATTGGTGGAACATTGAATTTTGAATGATACCAGCGAATTCTAAAGGAAAATGTCAGGACATCTGTCTATGAACTAAATCTCAAGAGAAAGTGTGTCATGTGGTAGGACAACAACCCAAAGCACACAAGTCATTTTACTGGAGAATAGTTAAATATGAATAAAGTTAATGTTTTGGAATGGCCAAGTCAATGTCCTGACCTTAATCCAATAGAAGTGCTGTGGAAGGACCTGAAGCAAGCAGTTCATGTGAGGAAACCCACCGACATCCCAGAGTTGAAGCTGTTCTGTATTGAGGAACGGGCTAAAATTCCTCCAAGCTGATCTCCAGGATTGATCAACAGTTATTGGACATTTATATGCAGTTATTGCTGCACAAGAGGGTGTCACGAATGTCACGTTCCGTAACGTAACGGACGATAAGGCAGATGCAAACGCAGTGTGAACAGTTGTTTTATTAAAAGAGAGATGAGCAGACAAATCCAAATCGTAATCCAAAAGACGTAATCCGAAACATGCAAGGTCAGATGATCGGTCAACAGGCATACACTGGGGCAAGAGATGAATGAAGCGGACACAGGATACAGGATCGATATAACAGACGTGAAACAAATAACAGCGAGTGACTGGTAGTGGAGAACCAGTATAAACTAATATAACAAACTATGAAACAGACTATGACTACATCAATACTAAACAAAAACCTAATCTATCTTTACGCTAATCTAAGTCTAATATTCCGCATTGAGTGTTGCTAAGCATGCGGTATATATGCTGACTTGATTATCCTCGTAACAGCTAAAAGCTGAGGGTAATCCAGACACACGTGAAATGACAACCAATGACAGGACGGGGAGGAGACATGACATAGACAATAACAAAAGCACATGTTGAAATGTCACTGCTGTCAATATTGGAAAAGCAGGTGCTCACGCATTCGTGCTTAGAGCACGCTTCTTCAAGGGGAAATCATGACAGAGGGTCACACCAGATACCGAAAACAAAGGTTCACATTCTTTTGCCTCTCACAGATTTGTAATATTGGATCATTTTCCTCAAGAAATAAATGACCACGTATAATATTTTTGTCTTATTAATTTAATTGAGTCCTCTTTAGCTACTTTTTAAAGCAGAAATTAAGAAAATTCTTTCAAGCACCACTGTACATGGTTTACAAGGGTTTTCTTCCAAGAGTCTACAGTATATTAGATTATTAGACTGCTGCACAGTCTGATTTTCTGATTCTTTATTTTATATGGAATGACTAGACAATATAATGCCATTTTTATGTGTATCTTTTAATTTTTCTTTTATTAAATATTAGGGCTGGGAGGCGATCCCAAAAAGAATCGAGTCCTCATTTCCATGCATTGGGAATCAAGCTTTGGACTCAATTCCACACAATGACATTGTAATTCAATTCAATTCAATTTTATTTGTATAGTGCATTTTCCAATGGACATTGTCTCAAAGCAGCTTTACAAAAATATATAAACACAGGATACAGATTTTAAGGGTGTGAATTTATCCCTACTGAGTGAGCCGGTGGTGACGGTGGCAAGGAAAAACTCCCTAAGATGATATGAGGAAGAAACCTTGAGAGGAACCAGACTCAGAAGGGAACCCGTCCTTATCTGGGTCACTGCTTGTGTGTCACGATTCCCCTGTGCAGCAGCGCGCCTGGGGCGCTGATGCGCATGCTGCTTCCGGGTTGACGTCATGTCTTCGTCCCGTCTCGTCATGTGTCACGTGGGTTATGGTATTGCCTGCAGCTGTTAGCAGTTGAGGGCTAACGAGACATGTGTGTATATATACCGTGAGCCGTGCTTCACACGGTGCGGTTGAATGAATGAATATATGTATATCGCGAGTGCGACTATAGCGAATCTCCATTTCATGTCATGTTTATGCCTTAGCCTTAGCGTTAGCCATAGTACTAGTTAGTTAGCTTAGCTTAGTTTATTGAGAGAGTTATGTTTCTTGTTTCCGTTTTGATTTTGCTTTCTTCACTTTGTAAATAAAAGTCACCGTTCGTACTGCGATTGCATCCTGCCTGATTCCTTCACGTCACGACCCATGACATTGTGGTAATTGCAGTCCTAATGCCAAAGCAGCAACCGTAGTCCCAGCAAGAATGTCCATGTTGAATTGAGGTCCAAAACTATTTTATGGTACTTCAAGCCATATTAATCAATCTCCAGACTGTAGCCTCCAGTTGATGAGAGCTCCAGCCAGAAGTAGGGCATCCGAATGGATCAGAAAGGGTCAGGATCACTGGCATCTCCATAAAATCATGTGTGGCTCGACGGAAGGAGAGAGGGAGAGGCAGGTAAAGAGAGGGAGAGACTGTTAGGTATGACTGTCTACTTTGTGTAATAGAAAGTCTACTCATGGTAAGCTTGAGTTAACGAATACATTTTCATCCTAGACTTAAACACTGAGTCTGAGTCCCAAACACTAATTGGAAGGCTGTTCCATAACTGTGGGGCTTTGTAAGTGAAAGCGCTACTCATCTTTTTTGACAGGTTTAATGTATGTGTTTGAGCAGGGAAATCACCAAACTCTGCTGGAGACCAGCCCTCCAGGTCCAGAACTGAAAAGCCTGATACAGACCAAGTTATCACCTTATGTGGTTAACTACTACATAGCTGAACCTACCATATTTGTTACAAAAATCCTCTTATTTGTCAGATTTATCATCTTAGACGTTAATTGACTGGTCTTAGCTTGTCTATTTCTCTAAACAATAATGTTTCATTGGCCATTTCCATGAGTGATGTTTGAACACAGGTTAGGTTATGCTATGGTTTCATATATGGCTACATAGACAGTGCCCTCCACTTATATTGGCACTCTTGGTAAATATGAGCAAAGAAGGCTGCGGAAAAATTGTCTTTATTGTTTACCCTTTTGAGCATTTGTTTAAAAAAATCACAAAAATACTCTGCTCTCATGGATATCAAACAATTGCAAACAAAACACAAATTTATTTTTAAAATCTTTGTTAAATATAGGTGTGTAACAATTATTGGCACCCTTTTATTCAATACTTTGTGCTACCTCCCTTTATCAAGATAACAGCTCTGAATCTTCTCCTATAATATCGCTTTGCTTGTATTTTCTTATTTGTAAGTCGCTTTGGATAAAAGCACCTGCTAAATCAATAAATGTAAATGTATAATGCCTGATGAGGTTGGAGAATACATGGCAAGGGATCCGAGACCGTACAGTATGTCCATACAGAATCTCTCCAGATCCTTCACATTTCAAGGTCCACACTAGTGGACTCTCCTCTTCAGTTCACCCCACAGGTTTTCTTTGGGGTTCAGGTCAGGGGACTGGGATGGTCATGACAGGACCTTGATTTTGTGGTCATTAAACCATTTTTGTGTCGATATTGATGTATGTTTTGGATCATTGACCTGCTGGAAGATCCAACCACGGCCCATTTGAAGCTTTCTGGCAGAGGCAGTCAGGTTTCCATTTTATATCTGTTGATATTTGATGGAGTCCATGATGCCATGTATCCTAACAAAATGTCCAGGTCCTCTGGCAGAAAAACAGCCCCAAAATATTAGTCACTACCATATTTAACGGTGGACATGAGGTACTACATCTCATTGTGTGCTCCAAAACCACTTCTGGTGTTTATTGCCAAAAAGCTCTATTTTGGTTTCATCTGACCATAGAACCCGATCCCATTTGAAGTTCCAGTAGTGTCTGGCAAACTGAAGACACGAGTTTGTTTTTGGAAGAGAGTAGAGACTTTTTTCTTGAAACTCTTCCAAACGACTTGTGGTGATGTAGGTGACTTTGAATTGAACTTTTGGAGACTTTCTGACCCCAAGACACAACTAACTTCTGCAATTTGCCAGCTGTGATCCTTGGAGATTTTTTTTGGCCAATCAAACCATCCTCTTCACAGTGCGTTGAGACGATGCAGACACAAGTCCAATTCCAGGTTGATTCATAACATTTCCAGCTGACTGGAACTTCTTAACTCATGCAATGGCCTCCCATCACTTGGAATCAGAATCTAGAAAATTACTGTATGGAATCGAATCTTGGAATCGACTCCCATCACTTGGAATCGGAATTGAGAAAAATACAGTGTGGAATCGACTCGTGGAACCGACTCCCATCACTTGGAATCAGAATCGAGAAAACTACTGCGTAGAATCGACTCCTGGAACCGATTCCCATCACTTGGAGTCCGAATCGAGAAAATTATTGTGTGGAATCGACTCCGCCACTTGGTATCGCAACTGAGAAAAATACTGTGTGGAATCGACTCTTGGAATCGACTCCAAGCACTTGAAGTCTGAATCTAAGAGATATCCGTTTGGAATCGACTCCCATCACTTGGAGTCCGAATCGAGGAAATGACCATGTGGAACCGACTCTTGGAACCGACTCCCGTCACTTGGAGTCAGAATCGAGAAAAAATTACCGTGTGGAATCGCCTCTTGGAATCGACTCCCATCACTTGGAATAATACTCGGACTCGACTCCAAAATTTCTGGAATTGACCATTTCTATTAAATATACAGGACACTTCAATCTATAACGTGTTTACACAAAGGAAATGTTATAATGTACATAATATATATTAAACTATTGCAGCATTAAACATGAAAGGATTTGAGATTCGGAAATACAATAGCGTTGTAGCACTACACTGTAGCATTTCATCAGCATTCCATTCAACTCGTAACCAAGCAACTTCACGGTTCCTTCCTTGAGCTTGGTTCTTCTCCCATGATGCACTGGGGCGGCCTTTAAAAGCGCACACACGCAGCTTCTCTCTGGGCAGTAGGAGTGCTGCGGTGTTTCACACGCAGGTCTGAATCGACGCTGTCCACTAACAAGTCCTCAGTCCAGCAGCACAACATTCCCCTGCGGTCGGAGTGGGTTACGGATGGTGAATTACTCGGTGGAGCTGCTGCTGAATAGTTATTGTTTTGGTTGTCAGAGGAAACACAGGACTCTGTTCGATTCTCAGGAGAACATGCGTGACACCGAGGACAGGTGAGACGAGAAGGATCTCATTTTGTCCTCATTATACTATAAGGAGTTTTTAATCATTTATTAATATCTTATTACTCATGCTTATTATTGAACGACTGTATGTTAGGTCTTTTATAATAAGCAGTGAGAGGTATGCAGGCTGTTCTTCATCTTGGCCTGCTGCTGCTGCTGCTGCTGCTGCTGTTGTTGTTGTTGTTGTTGTAATTTTCCTTCATCATAGGACATGACATTACTGACATACACTGTATGTCAAGATAACAAATCATTATTCCTGTGGGGAATTATCTGTCAGACTAAAGCATCAAATAATAATAATAATAATAACTCTTCTCTGCCTCCGTTATCCGTTTCTAAGTGTCACAGTATTTCATAATACCCTAGAATCTAGTCTTCTGACTCTCAGGCTTGCGGTTTAATCTTGTCCGTAGACAGCGAGATATCAGGGATTACTTTGGGATTAATCTGTTTTAAGCAGGAAGAGCACAGAACTGTGCTGACTGCAGAGGAGAGGAGGATCAGCTGATGCTATTCTCAGCCTCGAAATGATCGAGACGCATCAGAATAGATACAGTTTTGCACGTTCGTGAAACCCGAATGTCCGAAAAACGTCCTGTTTCATTGTCTTCCCGTCGATTAAGATGGAAATGTATAAAATGTGTACATTTCTGGAAGACTTTGTTATGCCTAGGCAGGTAACAGGTACACGGCGATGTGCCCGATCCATCCTGGCTGATAGATAGACAGTATATAGATAGATTGCTAGACCCGGCTGGCCATGCCGCTGACAACACTATAATTTGTGATTACGCCATGTTCTTTTCCAACAGGTACAGCAGCCTGTCCTTTCACACAGAGCACATTTTGTGATTTTGTGTGACTGGGCCCAAAGCTTGAGTAAATCATTTCTATCGAATCTGTAAAGGATTCAGCACTCCTGCTCCTGTCGTGCGTCTTTCTGGATTTAGAAGCGGTCAGGATGGGTATGTGTGTTTTTGTTAAAATCGCTTGAAGTCGAATTCTGGAAGTGCTCGTTGTATGTCGAGAATATGCTGAAAACATTGTGGTAGGCGTTAGAGAGAGGTTGGCAACCCAGCTGCCGCAGTTGAGCCCCATTTTCCTGGAAGACTTTTGGGTTTCCTGTTTTGGAGCTGAACTTTTCCTGGCTGTCTTACTGCCTCTCTCTCTCTCTCTCTCTCTCTCTCTCTCTCTCTCTCTCTCTCTCTCTCTCTCTCTCTCTCTCTCCCCTCTCTCTCAATATATATATATATATATATATATATATATATATATATATATATATATATATATATTTATATATATATATTATATCCTTGTGGACATGGCATCATTGCAACAGACAATGAAGCATATCAAGTACTTGGATCACATTTTTAAACGTGATCGGTCAATTAGAAATCCTTTACCAAGTCCTCTCGGCTGGTGAGTTTGCATGACCTCACACCTCAGCATTTGATTCTGCTTCTCTTGCTTTCTGTTTTGTTTAATAACCCATTGACAATAAAGAGCTAGTCTGATGATTGAGAAATGGTGGAAACATTTTTAGCTTAGTCTCAATAGTTGCGTCTGCGCTGCTTTAGTTCATCACCTGTCTTCCTACTGTAAAGTGGGAGGATATAACTGGAGACACCGTTTGGAACAAGTGAAAAGTGTTGAGCTAGCGCTGCTGAGAGGAGGCGGGAGTCGGAATGTCAGAGGGTGAGGAGTGTTGGCTTTCAAAACAAGCTGGCATTGCAGCCAGAGCCACACGCAGCGCTATAATAGGCAACATGGAAAAACGGTGCAAATTAGGTACTCTAAACTCGGACTACTGATCCGGCAAACGTTTGAGTTTTTCTTCCCACATACCAGGTCAAGTGTGCAGTTTCACAAGAACATGTCGCACACAATGCTTTAAATCACTAAAGCACTAAAAAGAAATCACTAAAGCCAGTATCAGCTGAGATCGCATGATCTTACACTGCATAATGAGTTTGTTTTCCACCTCATCGATCTCATCTTCTCTCTATGCACACCAGGTCGTCGTGGCTACCTGTCCGGTTGCCAGGGTATCAAAAGTGCAGCTCCTCCTTTCCCTCACCTGGCTCTCGTTCCTTCAAAACAAGCACCAAAAAACAAAGTGTTTACTCGATTTGCACTTCCCTCACACAGCCAGAAAAAGCTCGCCGTCTTTTCAGACTGAGTGGCTGCAGTTCAGTTGATGCGTAATAAATAATTCAAATCGTAATTTGCTTTTTGTTTCTTTTTCACATTTTCCATAAGCCCTTCAGTGACGCTGGTGGCATTAGACTGCCCGGATAAACAACTTTTTTATAAAGCACCTGCTGGTAAAGAAACTGGAGGCTACTTTGGTAGAAAGTGGAACCCAGGGCTGAAACCCAAACTGCCCAAAGGTTAGCGCGCTATTCTGAGACTTGTTTACAGATCACGCGCTTGTTTGCACTGCGTATCTCGACCAAACGCCAGCTCTCTGTCTCAATTCCTCTTAGCACTTGACCATGAGGCGTTTGCGTGTTAGAAAGTGAAACATTCCTGCTAAGCAGAAAAGATCAGATTAAAGCTCTCTATGCTGAGCATGATCAGCAGTGTGCAAACTTCCTCTCCGTTCTTCCTGTTTGAACATTCAGACTCGCTTCCTCGATTTCTAGCCTAAATGTCTGACGTCCAGTTACTTCACGTTGGTCGGTAGTTATGTTACAATGTTCTGCAGCTGCTTATCAGGAGGTCTGTTGTTAATGTTACTGTGCTGCGTGATAGCAATCTGGGCGAGTTTTCACACTCGGAGCACAACGCAGCTGTTCGTAGGGCATTGGAGCGCAGTGCTGACTCTGGAAAGACTTTGCTACATTTTTTTTATACATTCAAATATCTTTTATCTTATATTTAGTTAGATTTAATGTTGTGGGACGTTCACGAAACAAGTTAGTTCCTGTTATCACTTGCACTATAGCAGCTGTAACCCATAGTTCCTTCACCAGCCTTTCTTTTTTTCCCACTTTCTCTTGAAGTTAATAAGATGAAAAAAGTTACTGAAAGACCACAAGGCCCTTAATCAGGGACTTTCCAGTGTCTGAAAATGTAAATGATCAGCCTGACTGTTATAAAGCACTGCTGCTGGAGAGTCTGTCCAGAAGTTTTAAATAAACGTCTCCTCAAACAAAAGTACATCATATCAATGATTACACATTGACTTTCATCCATTTATGCGGAGCATTCTTTTCTAAGTTGTGGCAAAAAACTCCCAAGTAGCACAACAGAAAATCTGCTTGCCCTATCTACTGGAGTTTGAATCCCAACGATGCCACAGCCATCCATGACCGTGTGTCAAATAACCAAACTTGGTTGGTGGGCTGGAGGGATGACATTACTCTGTCTATCCCGTGGTGTCTGTGTATGCGGAATAGGGCGGATAACACTCTGACTGTTACAAGGAAACTGTCTAGGAGGAAACGCCTCCACCGCTGTAGACGTATCATGACGTATTAGAGCAAGTGCTTTATTATTAACCTTGGAGCTGCACTCTTGTCAGAGCTCCTGTTGTAGAAAATGAATCAGTACCTTCTAGACCAATCAGAATTGAGAATTCAACAGTGCAGTGGTATCAAATATTATTACTACACTATATGGCTAAAGGTTTGTGACCACCTGACCATCAAGTCCATATGTGCATTTGTTTAACATCCCATTCCAGATTTATGCCCAATTTACTGTTGTAATATCTTCCACTCTTCTGGGAAAGCTTTCCACTAGATTTGGAGCGTGGGGATTTGTGTTCATTCAGAGAGTATTAGTAAGATCAAGTGCTGATGACTGAGAAGAAGGAGGTCTGGGGTGCGGTCGGTGTTCCAGTTCATCTCAAAGGTGTTCAGTGGAGTTGAGGTCGGCACTGTGCAGGACACTCGAGATCTTCCACTACAAATTTTGCAAACCATGGAGCTCGCTTTGTGCACAGGAACATTGTCAAGTTTGAGCCTGTTAGTTCCAGTGAAGGGAAATCTTAATGCTACAGCATACAAATACATTCTATACAATTGTGTGCTTGAAACACAGGCAGCAGTTTGGTCAAGAACCACATACAGTGCTGTGGAAAAGTATTTCCTGATTTCTTCTGTGAAATACTTCTCTTAAATAGTTTTAGATCTTCAAACAAAATACAACATAAACAAAGGCAACCTGAATAAACACGCAATACAGTTTTATTTTTATTTAAGCAAAAAAAAACAAACTTATCCAACGTCTATCACAAATGTGAAAAACTAATTGCCACCTTAAACTTAAAATGTGTTCATGCTTCCTTTAGCAGCAATCGCTGCAACCAAACACTTCTGATAACTGGAGATCAGCCTTTCACTTACCTGTAGGACTAGGATTTACTCATACGCTTTGGATCACTGTCTTGTTGCATAATCCAGTTGCACTTGAGTTTCAATTTACGGACTGAAGACCCGACATTCTCCTTTAGGATTTTCTGGTAGAGAGCAGAGTTCATGTTTCCTTCAATTACTGCAAGTTGCACAGGTCCTGAAGCAGCAAAACATCCCCACACCATCACACTTCCTACACCAGGCTTGACTGTAGGTATGATGTTCTTTTTGTGGAATTCTGTGTTTGGTTTACATCAGATGTAACGGAACCCCTGTCTTCCGAACAGTTCCACTTTCAATTCATCAGTCCACAGAACATTCTCCCAAAAGGTTTGAGGATCATCAAGGTGTGTTTTGGCAAAATTCAGATGATCCTTTTTGTTCTTCTGGTTTAGCAGTGGTTTTCACCTCAGCACTCTTCCATGGATGCCATTTTTGCCCAGTGTCTTTCTGATAGTGGAGTCATGAACAGTGATCTTTATTGATGCAAGAGAGGCCTGTAGGTCCTTTAATGTTGTCCTTGGTTCTTTTGAGACTTGCTGGATGAGTCATCTCTGTGCTCTTGGAGGATTTTTGGAAGGTCGGCCAGTTCTGAGAAGGTTAACTACTGTGCCGAGTTTTTCCATTTGGAGATAATGGCTCTCACTGACTACGTTTACATGGACAGCAATAATCTAAAGAGTCCCAATTGTCCCAATTCAGAATAATATTGACCTTATTCTGAATAAGACAATATTCTGATTAAGGTGTTTACTTGAGTTGCTTTTAGAATACTCCTTTCATGTTCCTGTTTTACATGTATCGAACATAGATCGCTTAACGGCACACGTCATTACATCCCCACACCACGCCGTCAGACGTTCCCTCCAGAATTTCATGTATTAACATACAGTTGGTCTTCGTTATGGTACCGTATACAGTTTTGGGTGTGTTTATTTTTGATTTTACGTAAGCTTCAAGTGCAATTAATTATTTGTCATGCTGTACGTGCTAATAGACGACTGCTTGAAGCCGTGAGCTGCGTCCGAAACCGCGTACTTACCGTCTATATAGTAGCTGAAATACGTGTATTTCTACTATTACATAGTAGGTAAGTACGTGGTTTCGGACACAGCCGTGCTTTTGTTTGCAGTCAAATGGTTGAGCACTGCCGTGTGTGTACGTGTCCTGTCGCTAAATGCGGTGAAATCTCTCACATGACGTTAATAGTGTGATTAAGGTGTGTACATGTCTGTAACGCACGTCGATAATGCGACTAAAACAGGAATACTCCACACGTCTTAATTCCATTTGTGTTTACTTCGAGTATGACTTTAGTCAGATTAAGGTAATCAATAATCACTGTTTAAATGCTAGTTTCTTAATCAGAGTATCGTCTTAATCTGGTTAATATCAGATTATTGTTATCCGTGTAAACGTACTGAGTTTGGTTCTTTGGGGTTTCATTTCTAGAATTTCTTTCAACTTTGGCATAGTGTGTTATTGGGTAAGACCTTTTTAACCAGCTTCATACCTTGAAAAAGTTCTATTTCAGGGTTTGCATTAATCAGGGCTGGTTGTGTCGAGTCCAGCTGAACCCCGTTGTGAATGCAGTTTCATAGATTTGGGGAATTAGTAACTATGGTGGCAAATACATTTTCACACCGCTCTGGTTGGTATTGGATAACTTTTTTTTCCTTCAATCAATAACTATAATTTAAAAACTGTATTTTTGTTTACTCGGGTTGCCTTTTATTTTATCTTAGATTTTGTTTTCATTTCAGAAACAATTTAGTACGATATGTACCCAAAAACAGAAGGAATCAGCATACTGATAAATACTTTTTCACAGCACTGACTGGGTGTGATGGTCAGGGTTCCACAAATATCTGGCCATATAGAGTATGTAGTGTCTTCTAAAGTGTTAAGGCAAAATTGTTCTGTGTTTTATGTAGCGCTTCTCTAGTGGGTTCCAGACTGCACTGCTCCAGGCAGCAGGCTCCAGGGCCTCTGTGGTGCTCCTGATGCCCCTCACCCACTAGCGAAGATCCCGAGTGGGCGAGGGACCGGAAGGGATCTCTCTCTCAGTGTACCTCTTCACAAGGTAACACACACACACACACACACACACAATGGTGATTGATGAGGCAGCAAGCTGAGCTCTGTCAGCATGATTATTGTGCGCTGAAGTGAACTGAATACTAATACTACAAGGTTTTTTTTTTCTTTTAACTGGTTTCACCAATATTCACTTGGTCAGACTAGGGCTTGGTGATATGACAAAAATATATCACGATGCTTGAGGACGTTTCTACGGTACACGACATGTATCACGATTAAGCTAACAAACTGTCTGCAAAGCAGTAGTAAAACACACAAAAACCAGTTAAACTGATTTCGACGAATCTTTTTGGAGATGCTTATGAAGACCAAGAAGATTAAAGAAAAAAATCATAAAAAATACATTAAAACAGCATCTATACCTTACCATATAATTTGCAATTATTAAAAACTTAAAAATACATCACCATACCAACGATATCTTAGAAAAATGTATCACGTAATCATTCATCACGATATCGATGATTTACCGATATATCGCACAGCCCTAGGTCAGAGTACACTAATTTGATACATTTTTCGCAGAGCTGCTGAGGTTATGTCAGGCCTGAAATTCTATTTAGTGAGAATCTACATATTTTTGATATCCCAGAGCTTATTAATAATCATTTTTTAATCAGACTTTTTTCAGCACACACTCACCTTTGCGATGTACAGTGACTACACATGCCTTGCCGTTCGTGTGTGTGTGTGTAAATGCATGGTTGTAGGTCAGACATGTGACTGGCCTGGGGGTGCACAGAGGGACAGGATCATACCGCATTTACACCTGTGACTGACACGAGCATGCTCACAAATACACGTGCTCAGTCCTGTGAAAGGACCTATTGTTAAAGCAGATGCTGACTAGTTTTATCCAAACAAGAGCATAGTACGGTATTTAGTGACAGGTTCCTGTTACAACAGCGTAAACATTGCTATAGAAGATGAATTCCTAGTGACACGGTATTTGCTTTGCCTTTCAGGATGACAGGTTGACAGTGACTCGGTCGGGTGCGGTGAGTGGAAACCCCTCAATCCTGCACTTCCAGTACAAGCTGAACGAGCGGCGTTTCTCCTGCTGGGACACGGTGCTGGCAACCAACTGCCTTTATCTGGAGATCCCCAGCGGTGCTCTGCCGGAGGGCAGCAAAGAGGGGTACGTACAACACAATTACCCTGCTGCCTTTACCACTGTATGGGGGGAAGGGGGGGGCATCTTTCATACAGCATGCGTAATGTTTGAGCTTTTTTTGTGGTTAAAATACAGGTGCATCTCAAAAAATGTGAAGTCATTTTTTTTCTATAATTTAATTCAAAAAGAGGAACTTTCATATATTCTAGATTCGTTGCATAAAGTGAAATATTTCAAGCCTTTTTTTTGTTTTAATCTTGATGATCACAGCTTACAGCTCATAGAAATCAACAATCCAGTATCTCATAATATTAGAGTAAAGAATTTATAATACAGAAATGTCGACCTGATGAAAATATGTTAATTTATGCACATATACTTGGTCCGGGTTTTAATCCTTTTACATGAATTACTGCATCAGTGCGGCGTGGTATGGAGGCAATCAGCCTGTGGCACTGCTGAGGTGTTATGGAAGCCCAGGTTGCTTTGATAGCGGTCTTCAGCTCGTCTGTATTGTCGGGTCTGGTGTCTCTCATAGATTCTCTATGGGGTTCAGGTCAGGAGAGTCGGCTGGCCAATCAAGCACAGTAATACCAAGGTCAGCAAACCAGTTACTAGAAGTTTTGGCACTGTGGACAGGTGCCGAGTCCTGCTGGAAAAGGATATCAGTACTTCCATAAAGCTCGTCAGCAGATGAAGCATGAAGTTCTCTAAAATCTCCTGGTAGACGCTGCATCAACTCTCGACTCGAGAAAACACAGTGGACCAACACCAGCAGATGACGTGGCGCCTCAAATCATCACTGACTGTGGAAACTTCACACTGGACTTCAAGCAACTTGGATTCTGTTCCTCTCCGATCTTCCTCCAGACTCTGGGACCTTGATTTCCAAATGAAATGCAGCATTTACTTTCATCTGAAAAGAGAAATTTGGACCACTGTGCAACAGAGTTTTTACTAAAAAGATGTTTTGAGTTAATGAGCTGATTAGAGCTCTTCTCAGGTCGACGTTTCTGTATTAGAAATATAATATTTTAAGATACTGGATTGTTGATTTCCATGAGCTGTAAGACATAATGATGAAGATTAAAACAAAAAAAGACTTGAAATATTTCACTTTATGTGTAATGAATTTAGAATGAAGTTCCACTTTTTAATAAAATTACAGGAAAAAAAATTTTTTCCACGATATTCACATTTTTTGAGATGCACCGGTATAGTGAAACTCAGTAGAGGTTTCAGTAGAACATCAGTACATCAGTAAATCCATTGAAGTCTCTCAGGTTGAATGAGTTTGACCCAGTGTTGAGGTTAGTCTTCAGCTCTGCTACCTGAGTCACCGTATTAATGCAGCTTCGTTTCCTTTCGTGAACCGTAATGATAATGAGATTCTGCTTATTAGAGTACAAGTCACATGTCCAGCAGTGATTCATTGTTCACAATCACCTTTGTGGAGTGTGTTCTGTGCAGCTGAAGAGGCCATGATCAGTTAGCGAGGGGCTAAATTAGCACTGCTGCAGCTGCCTCTGCATTATGTAAGCTGGGGATTATGTAAAACTGCCAGTGCGTCATCCGTGTCCCTCTGTGTGCTTCCAGTCTTACCAGTCTGTTGGAGTTTGCAGAGGAGAGTCTGAAAGTCAGCTATGTGTTCCTGTGGTTCTACAAAACCAGGGAGGATCGATGTAAGACTTTGTTTTCCTTATTTTCTTGCTTATATATAAAAAAAATATGTTGCTGTGTTTTCTGGTTTGATCTGATCGTCTTTGTGTGTGTGTGTGTGTGTGTGTGTGTGTGTGTGTGTGTGTGTGTTCATTGCAGTATTGATCACGAAGACCTTCCACTACATGGGTTTCGAGGTTGTGAAGCCCGGTCACCCTCTGGTGCCGACCCGGCCTGACCTCTTCTTCATGGTCTACTCCATGGACAGCAGCAGCTCCGATGAGGAATGAGCGCTCATGCTCTGAAAAATGTCCCCCTCGATTCCCAGCTAGACCTTCTCGCTCTTTCTCCTTGTCCACAACGTTGCCTATTTAACCCCATCCTCACCAATAAACTATTAAATAAAGCGGGGGCTGGAGGAGTAGGAGTAGAAATGGAGAACAAATCCCACAGATTGGTTGACATCCCTGGTTAGTCGGTGCTACATCCTGTTAGTTTGCACCAAGTCTATACTCCTTATATGTGCGGGATGCTTTAGACAGGATATAGTTACGAGGGGAATCATATAAGGAAAAGACTTTGTTTAATAGATTGTAAGCCATTCCACATCAGGGTCATAGTGCAGCACAGGAATTCTGTTTTTTTTTTTTTTTACTCCTACTGTTTTACATTTCTCACTGTTCTGTTGGTCACCATTCCTTATTTTGCATCGCAAGGTATAGATCAGGTCCGAGTAGATCAGGTCTCCGCAGCTCATACAACAAACATAAATATACACCATAGCGTTAAATAATCTGTAGGTTTGCTTTATTCGAAGTAATGTGGAAAATGGCTACGCAAGGCTGAATGACGCAAGTTATTTATTAATATCGGGACTATTGTGCTCCATTAAAAGGGGTCTAATAAGATTCTGGGGGTTTATATGACGCTACAACCCTTTCAATGTAGTTCAGTTCAGATGTAGCTAAAATTAGGATCAGTTATGGATTGAGATGACATTTTTCAAATAATGCTCATGATTCCACCACTAGAGAAGCAATTACGCAAGCACTTAAACTGATGACGAGAACCGAGAGAGGTCTCCGACTCGTGCTATTTCAGAATCATCCCTTGTCCTTTATATTGTGTTTTATTCTGCGCCAGTCTTACTTAAGCTGCATTTACGCTTCATACAGTTTTTCATCGGTCGGATAAATAAACGTGGATCTATCCTCTCTCTAGCAAACGTACTTCTAGTTGTACGCATGTAAACGGACGTGCATTCTGGGTACATCGTGACCGTGACGTCCCACACCTCTAAGCTGTCTTTATGTATTTAGTGAAATTGAGACAGTTGCCAAAGAAACCCTCCCCTCCCCCCTCTTAAAGCTTACACATTTTCACCTTTAGAATGAAAAGTAGCACCGTTCAGGCTTGAGGCTGACCTCAAACACTAAACAGTAGATGAGTCTAAATACATTCCCCATAGCCAGAGCGTTTTGATCTCCTTTCCGCGAACACGGTCAGGCCTGTGGAAGCCGAGTGCAAGCCGTGTTCTCTGGGACTTTGGGTTGTGCATGTGTATATACAGTAAATCTTACATTTATAGAGTTCACTATGAGCCATGACGATAAACTGTTATATAAGTTTCTTTTCATCTTTGGAGATTTTATTTTTGTTTATCTGCATTGATTGATTTAATTTTTTTTGTCTTGATTTTCTTTCTAGAATTAGGATTTTGTTTACTGTAACAAAAAAAAAACCTTTTTTTAAAAAAAATAAGTAAGGACAGTCCACACTTGTATACCCAACCCCTTTTTTTTGTCCAAATAAAATGTAAAATGTGAACTTTATGGGTGTCTTTTTATTACAGAATTACTCATTTACGATCATTTTTACTGATTTTTTCCACAGCAGAACAGAACAAGTTTGTCGAGTTTGGTTTGTAAAACAGGAGAATGTGACTACAATGGAAGCACAAGGCTACTGCAGTCTCCGATCTCCTGGCACAGAGACAACACGACATACAATCAGAAATCTCAAACACACACACACACACACAGTGCATGGGCCTCTGATCTTGCTATTTCAGGAGCGCTGGACAAGCACATCTGTGCCAAATGCCTTCCATATAAAATGCTTAACCTTCTATGTTCTCGAAGTCATTATAGCATGTACGTGACCTGGTTACCAGGTGGGGAGGAGGCCTGGTCGGCTGGTATTCTAATGGAGTCATGTGTTTAACATTAACTCGTCCGTCTGTAGCACTTACAGCAGTCACATCCCACTGAACTCTTGTTGCTGGGTTACTGTGCAAACGTTCGTGTTTCTAGCTAGAACAGCGTGTGTGTGTCTGTGAGAGAGAGACATCTGATCTTTCAATTTTCATTGGCTTTATGTAACACCCTTTAGTTTGTGAAGGTCATGTGGTTCTCAGGAACATCTTCTATTACTGAGAGATTGGCATGCTGTCCTGAGAGGCTCAGCAGCAAACAGACCCAGCAAGAGTCTGTGACTAATCTCCACTCAACCCGTATTCCAAATAAAACCACGCTCAACCTTTACTGATCCAATTCCTCCTGAAGAACATGAGACAGGCCGTCCTGGAGTTTTCATCTGTCAACCGTGTGTGTACACACACACACACACACACACACACGTTTTCCTTACTGATTTAAGTGCTTACACGTTACAGAAAGGTAGCCCTGGGGAAAAGTACAGTAAACTGGTATACAATACACATCTAAGGACGAACTGCTGAGTGGCACGTTTTAGTTTTAGTCGATCTCTATGGGGTTTAGTCACGGGTACATTTCAAATTTGGGGAGGAGTTTCTTGGGGAGAAGCCACGTACAAGCAGAGCAAGTCAGAACACGTGGGATTTACCAACCTTTATTGCAAACAGGTTTTTCTGCACGAATTTAGACCTCGTTCTACCCATGCTTTGATGAACGAGACACCTGGGGCCTGTACCATGAAGCTAGTTGAACAAAGTCAGGGTTACGGGATTAGTTTCCAGGTGACCAAACCAAACCAATCAGGCTTTATTGTTACCATGACGCTGGTTATCAACATACTCCGTCAACTCAGGCTTTGATCGTGAAACTATGATTAGGCCATGAGCGCGTGCACATTAACCCGTGACATCTGCACCGAACAGCCAATAAGAGTTCAACCTGGGGGCAAAAAAAGCAGGTGTGCGTATATCCAGTTAAAAAGCAAGAAATTATTTAGCAGAAATATGAGGAATTTAAACCTACGCTAACCGCCAAAAGCTCAGGAACATTGCTGATTGTGTAAATACACAAGTTTACTTTTGTAGGTTCACAACGAGAATAAACAGATTGAACACTTATAACCCCCCATCTTTCATGTCATCGTTTCAACTGTTTTAATGAAATGTATCTCAATGAAGAGCTCTTCTTACAATTGGCACTGGGGAGTTGAATTAGTTGCATCACTTATATGTCACGTTGCTGACAGCTGATTGGGCCAAGTTGGGTTTGAGTTCTCTTACCCAGAACATATCCTGACCCTGAGCAGGTCAGCCATGGAGCCCAAGTTACTATGGCGATGAACTCTGGTCAAAACCGAGCCACTTTCAACGTACCTAAAACCCAGGGTTGGCACAAACTAAACTGAAACTTCCTTATTTGGCTGGCCACCTAAACCAGCTTCATGGTACAGGCCCCTGGTCCGTTAGCAACTAATCCCAGATACATTTAGATGCATCAATTATACACTCTTCACACACACACACACACACACACAACACACACACACACACACCTTTTAGTGCTCTGTGAAACTCAGAACCATCCAGACACCAATCATTGTGTTGTGTTTATTAAAGAAAAAGAAAACAAAATATCAGACATACAGACAGGACCAGGTGGTGTATTATGAATTCAACCCTACTTTTTTTTTTTATTGGATTTTAAAAAGGAGGAAGTGCGGGATTCTCATTTGTCTTTCTCTTTCTGTTCCTTCTCTTTCTTGTCTTTCTCTGCTTTGGCCTCCTCCGCTTCGTGCTTCTTGATCAGCTCTTCCACCTCTTTCTGTTTGAGAACCTTGATTCTGGTCTTACCGTTCTCTCGCGTCAACGTGGCGATCTCGACTAGACGAACACAAAAGAAGGAGGCGTGGAATCAGCAGGAGAGACAATACCGGCTAAAGATATCGAGCATAAACTATTGATTTGATGCGTATGTTATAGAGACAGTAGGAAACTAAGGATGCTGTTACACCACCTGAAAAACCTACACAGCTGCATGTGTGGGTAGGACAGGGCTACAGGCACGGCTATGCATAATGAATTCTCAGGCATCTCAATTAACTAGTCTAAGAGGTATCTGTGTATTTTCCATTCCATTCCTTCACACACACCTTTCTCTGAAGAGAGCTTGCTGACGTCCATGGTCTTGTTGAGCACTTTAACAGCGAGAGCAAGCGCTGAAGAGAGAGTCATCTCTCCCTCTTTAAAGTCCTGCTTCAGCATTGACACAGCAGCCTGCAACACACACACGTCCAGAAACTTATATTAGTTGATTCTTTATATAAAAATAAATAAATAAATAAATAAATTTTAAAAACTAATACACAGCCGGTCAAACGTTTGTGGACACTCCGCTAGAGACAAAAATATAAACGTGCTGACGTGTTAATTTCTTATATTAGAAAACGTATTTTATTTACAAAAAAATATTTTATTCAGATGGACGACTCTGCGCTAAATATTCAGAAAAGCAGCCGATAAGAGTCCAGCGTCGGTGTGAACTCCTTTAATACTGTTTAAAAATCATCTTGGAAATACCTCAAGAAATCAGTCGAGAAATCGGCTGAGAATACATTTCTGGAAATTCTAGATGAAAAGGGCGTTGATTTTGAAGATGCGAAAATATTAAATTATTTTGATTTATTTTGGATTTTATAATCACAACATAATTCCCAGAAACTATTTAGTGTTACTCCAGAGTTTATTATTAATTTAAAATAATAAAAATAAAGAATGAGTGTGTAAATGTTTGACCTGTAGTGTAAATCTGGCAAGAATAAAATGATTTTAACAAAAACAAGAACGTAATGAAACTGCTTTCAGAATCAAGATTTATTTATTCGTTCATTCATTTATTTATTTTAGCTTGCTGTTAGAAACAGATTGGGATAGAATGTTCTGGAATGCACTGACTGGCATCGCTGAGGCTCACACTCCCCCTACTGGCCAACACTTCACAATCAACTAAGTGGTCATTTACAGTGCTATACACTACATATTATGTTTAATTATCAGTCACTGAATGTCCTTTAGTAAGCGCTGAACTCTTTAAGCTGTTTAAATGAAAACCCAGTTTATGTTTTAAACTAAATATTTATTTTTTGCCCCATTCTGAATAAACTCTAGAGACTGCTGTGTGTGAAAATCCCAGGAGATCAGCATTTATACCCGAACTTAAGGCTGGGTGATATGACAAAAAAAATTATATCACGATACTTGAGGACAATTTTATGATACATGACGATATATAATTTAGCTAACAAACTGCCTGCAAAACTTTAGTTAAAACTGAGTTAAACTGAGCTTGAAGATACTTTAAGTTAAAAAAAAATAGTCAAATCAACAGCATCCATTCAGTACCATTTAATTTATAATGATTAAAAACGTAAAAATACAATCACCATACCACCAACGTCTATAACTACTGATATAATATAGATACCGTGATAAACGATTACGTGATGCACCTTTCTGAGAGATGGCTGGTATACAGTACTGATGTATTTTTACGTTTTTAATAATTACAGATTAAATGGTACTGAATGGATGCTGTTTTTTTTTTATAACTTAATCTTCTTAGTCTTTGTAGGCATTAAATAAAAGTATCATCAAACTCAGTTTAATGTTTTTTTTGTTTATTTTACTACCTCTTTTTTGTTTATTTTACTACCGTTTTGCAGTTTGTTAGCTAAATTATATATCGCGATACACGTTATAGATCGTAGAACCGTCCTTAAGTATCGTGATATGATATTTTTGTCATACTGCCCAGCCCTAGGGTGAAGCCTGAAATGAGTCAGGATTGATCAATTAGATATGATTTGGACTAGAGCTGCAAAAACTAATAGTTAAATCAACAATAATCGATTATGAAAATCATTGGCAATGAATGTTATTATAGATTATTTGGTCTGTGCGTGGCGGGTCGTATTTATTCCCTACGTTACTGTTCTGAAAACACGCTACGGAGAGTAAATACTAAAGTTGTGTCCCAAATGAGGAACACTTACACTATGTACTGTGTATTCTACCATCTAGTGTGTGAAATTTAGAAAGGTAATATCATCTCAAATATAACACTAGCAGTTTTTTTTTTTACTAACCAGAAGTGTAACCCACTTCGAAAGCACATGACGTCATACGCACATAATGCGACACCGCTAACTTTAGGAGATACCCAGTCACGCACACCGACTTTCTTCAGTTTACTGTTTCTGTCAGCGTTACCCTTATATTCCCAACAAGACCTCAGTCTCCATCAAACAGAGGAGAAATCACCACGTGACTGAGAGAAGAAAGTCCTCTAAGGCAGGGCACATTTTATATTAAACACCACAAATAGCATGTTTATATCCAAAATGCTCCACTGTGTGTAAGGGGCAGGGGAACCTGGTGCAAGCTGCTTAAAAGGTTCAGTTTAATTTAAGTTTATTGCCCTTATATGCGGTAATTGCATGATTGCACATGTAATTGTCGTTTATTATAACGGAACTGATGTGTTAGTAACGAAGCATTTTGCTGATCACTCGCAGTGTAGACGTGCTGATACAGAGTATAGCGGGAGTAAGATCTGTAGTGTCTCATTAAAACACTACGATCAAAAGTATACAAGTAAAATAATGTCTAAACACAGTGAGGCACAGAAACCACAAGGTGCAGTGAAAGTGAGTTTTTTAATTATTCATTTAGGACTGTAGTTTAATTCTGTGCTTTTTGTGCAACCATAAAACGTTATGCATAAATACTAATAATATATATATATATATATATATATATATATAATGCATGCATTATTTATGGATGTTCAAAAAGCATGAACTTTTACCTACAGTACTAAATTTATAAATATACTGGTGTCTCTTTTGGACAAACAGTTGTGTGAAGTTTATATTTGTAACAACAACACAAAAGGGTACTGAATGTTTGCCATAATCCGATTAATCGAAAGTAAATAAATAATCGGCCGACTAATCGCTATGAAAGTAATCGTTAGTTGCAGCCCTAATTTTTGATTCGTTTCTCAAGCTGGATACTTCAACTCATAATCTGCATGAAATACTGCACATTTATATCTGAAATATACTTTTGAGTTTAAATTGCTTGTTTTTATTATGTTTGCAGCGTTTCTTTTATTTTCAAGTAACGCCAGGTCCATGCACACCCCTGGCGTGTTATTTTAGAGCAAAAACGTTTTCTTACCCAACAGTATGACTTGTCACAATCTGCCTAGTGCCCTACATGCATAGTGTAGCAAGGCACTTCAGATTCGAAACATCTGAAATGCAAAGCACACTTATATACAGACTTACCTCAGTCTTACATCTAGAAACCTGGATGATTCACCTACTCTGCTGTTTCTTTCATACACCTGCATTCCTACTACAGCGCAACGCTGCACAGTGTGTGGGGAGACGCACTTACAGCACTGTTGTTGCCGATACAGGTCGCCTTCCAACCTCCGTAGTTTCCACTAGGGTCACTCTGGTACAGCTGGAAGCCATAGTGTTTATCCCAGCCCATATACAGCAGAGACACACCAAATGGTCTTTTCCCTACACACACACACACACACACACACACACACAGAGCAGAAGCAGTGTTTACACCTCAAGCTTTACTCCTCAAGATTTAAAATATAATGTTTCTCAAAAAGATGAAGGTGATACCTCCAAACTGTGTATAGGCTTGTTTGATGTCACACAGAGCTGTAACCAGCTGTTCACAGGGGATGGGCTCCTGGTACTGGAGGAGATACCTGTGTATACACACACATACAGAAATAGCTTTCTAGGGTGAAATATTTACAGATTTTTACCCAGGCCATTGCAAGCTGCATCGTTCAGTGGTGAAGTAGAGCTTGACTGATAAATTGATCCACACTGATAGTTTTTTCCGTTTGCATCCAGGAGCAGCTGAGAAGGGTCCGCTGTCATTATACAGTACGAGAGCGGTCTCTAGAGGCGAAATAAAAACTACCACTGACTCATTTTGTTGTTATTTAAAGTAATTTATTTTGGGCATCTATTTTTTACGAGTCATTTTGTATTATTGTTTTTTGGTTCAGTTTGGATGCATGTATTTATTTAATTTAACATTTATTAACAATTAATATGTATTAATATTTATTTCATTTTAAAAACGTACAGTACATTATCATGGTACAGTCAGTACTGTTTATTTTTGTAATAAAGTTCAGCAATGTTTTACTTTGAGTGTTATATTGTCATTCAATATCAATTGTAAAGACTATCGGTTGATTAATCGGTTATCGACAATTACCAGCCAACTAATTGGTCCATAGTATCAGTAAAACACACTAATCGCTTTACCTCTATAGGGAAGTGCTGTTAGTCATATACAAGTAGACTAAAATATTTGACCCATTATGATTTCTCTCACCTCTGTGCGATTAGCCGCAGTTCATTTGTGAGGACGTTGGCATCAGACGTGATTCCTGCTACGCTGCATGCCATATCTCTGTAACACAACAAAATGATATATGATATATGTGGGGCGTCTGTGGCGCAGTTGGTAGAGTGGGTTGTCTACTAATCGTAGGATTGGTGGTTCGATTCCCGGCCCAGGTGACTCCATATGCCGAAGTGTCCTTGGGCAAGACACTGAACCCCAAGTTGCTCCCGATGGCAAGCTAGCACCTTGCATGGCAGCTCATGGCATTTTTTCTGCTACCATTGGTGTGTGAGTGTGTGTGAGAATGGGTGAATGAGACAGTGTAAAGCGGTTTGGATAAAAGCGCTATATAAGTGCACATTTACCATATGTGTGTGTGAAATTATATATATATTTTTTATTATATATATATATATATATATATATATATATATATATAAACAAACAATGCAGGGAAAGAAATCAGGCTTGTGCAATATAACCAGATTATCTTCTCTACACTTATACGAGTTATCCCTTTAACCCTCAGCAATACAAAAGCGTCTTATTCTCCCTGATAAAAAAAAACAAAAAACAAATTGGCACATGAAGCTGGAATGATCTACGCAAGTGTTTTTCACACTCCGACTATTTATCGGACGCTTCCTGGAAGCCCCCGCACAGTCTCGCTTTCCGTCACAGTAAACTGAGAATATTTTGAGTTAGTTAATGTGCAATAATCTATTAGTGTATGTTCGACCAAGCTAACATTACACAATGACCAAATTATTAGCAACCCCATTCTAAAACTTAACATTTTGTATTCAGAGATGCTTCTTTGTTCACAGCTGTTATAAAGAGCGATGTTGGTTGATACGAGTCTGTCCGTTCTCTGTTAACCTCTCTCATAAACAAGGTGTGCCCACTCACAGAACTACTGCATACTGGGTGGAGCTTTATTTATTTATTTCTCTCCACACAACATTCTCTATTATAAAAGTTTAGACAGTTGTTGAAATCTGTGAAAACCTCCGGAGACCAGCAGTTTCTGGGGAAAAAAAAAAACCTCCCTAACCAACAGTCCCTCCAGGATTTCACGATTTTTTGTGAATGCAGAAATTAGCACAACATTCGGATGAGCTTTCAAATTTTTCAGATTTTCCGCAGATTTGGGTCGAGACGCACCGAGCTGCTTCCTCATGATAACCTGATTACATATTTGCATGACTGGGGTTCCTAATAAATTGGACAGTATTATTATATATTGAACATCAGTTCACGCTGATCATCAGTGATGGCACCGAACAATTTTGGTAAAGCTGCATTTCAGTTGTTGTTTTTATCCGCAGGAGAAAACAAAAATGATTTTGACCAAAAAAAAAAATTAAACAGATCTACAACTGCGTGTCACATCTAACATTTCATAAATAACGTTAATGATGATGATTAGAAAGTGACTAGATGGGCTACGCTGTTTTTATTTCATTTAGACTTTCGCTCTACACTGATCAGGATCACTGCAAACGTCAGTCATATGAAAAACTTATGGTATTTTTTTTTTTTAAACCATGTGTTACTGCAGAATCTCTTAAATATCCACCACTCAGCTGAGTTTTTGTGATTCACACAGCTGGTAATATTCCGCCTCCTTACTTGACCTCAAACTGACATGGTGGAAATGCTCGTTTTCCTCTCTTTATTTAACGGCTCGGGATGATTAAATCGCTTCTTGTGATATTTTTAAATGGAAATTCACAAGACCGTAAAACCAGGACTGTAGGGCAAGTGGAGCTATACCTGCGTGTGGCTTGTTGGAGGTGTTCACTGGGACACTTTGATAAACCTCCAGCTGAGTGGAATAAAACGGACAGAACCGGAATCTGAAGACTAATACGGGAGCTTATTAAATACAAACTGAGTACAGACTTACTCGTTAAGTTTGTAGATCTTCTCTGAAAAAAACACTTCATCCAGCAGTTTGTGGATGTTCCTTCTCTCCGCCGCCAGTAGCACACCGTCGTTGGCTAAAATCCCTAAACAGGTTCCAGCGTGACCGATAGCCTCCATGGCATATTCAACCTGATAGAGACGCCCTGTTAGAGACGGAAGAAACAGGTCCGTTAACGCGTTCGCCAATCATCACATTGAGTAAATATTCTAACGCATACATAAGTCCTGAGTGCTTTCCGTTCACATGAGATCCGACAGGTCCTAGATTCATTATTCACCATGGCTGTGCAGGGTCTGTCAGGGGGTCTTATAACATCGAATAAGGAAAGGATTTCTGACAGAACCATTAACTGAGTTCTTTAGAACATTAAACACAATTAGGGAGGACTAAGATCTCCTAATCTTAGTGTCTTAAACTGCCACCACGGACTCGTATATAAATCATACTGACCTTCAGGGGAAAAGATGGTGGTTCTTGAATCATATCTCCGAGACTATAGACAGACAGACACACACACACGCACACACACACACACACACACACACACACACACACTGTCTGAGAACCCTAATGATACCTTTTGGAAAGTAAACAGTAAATAAATCACACTTGATACTTAAAGCTTGACTCACCATGGCGACTTCTTACTACAGAAATCCTGCAAAAACCCAGAAAAGAAATCAGGAGCTGCAGTGTGAAGAAATCACAATGACAATACACCGGAAACGGAAACAGAAACAGAAAGCAACTCGGCTAGCTGATGAGTTAGCATTGTAAACATGCTAGCTAGCTTGCGAACATTGCTGACGAAAGTCCAGTGCGATATAGAACTCAGGTCTCTGTAACGCATATCACAATGATTCTGGAGTTCTTATAGTGCAGCAGAGTGAGATGAATCCAGCAGAGGCGTCTCAGTGGACCGGAAGTGAACAGGCTTTGCGAGCATGAAGCAGCAACTTTTACTTCTAGCGCGAGGAAGAAATACGTGCGCGTGTGTATATATATATATATATATACACCTCGCGCGCACACATATACATAGCAGTAAAGTCATGTCAGTTCGGCATTTATTTTAATTTTGTGTTCAAATGATCTCCGAGTGTAGTTAACTATAACAAACATAAGTGAGTTACCTGACAGAGTGCTGTTGCTGTGGTGTTCTGACCGGCGGGGAAGATACGCTTTACAGCAGCTCCCATGTCCCACACCCGAGCGCTCACAGCGCCACCAAGCGTCCGGAGGCTGCGTGACTCGCACTACATATTACATACACTGCCTGACCAAAACACAAACAAAAAAGTCTCTGTTTGGTTTTAAACAAGCAAATACTTAAGAGCCTGAGACTGTAGTGATTAATATTTTCAGCTGGCAACAATTATTTTAACCCTTACTGATGCAGTGTGTAGCTTCTCACTTCTTAAACAACCATATCAGAAGACACCCCGTAGTCGTGGAAAAGATGCAACCTTGTTTCAGAATAGGCAAATTATTGGCCAATATATCAAGCAAAGAAAACAACTAAGGAGATTGCTGAAATCTCTGGAATTTGGTTAAGAGCTGTTCAAGACATTTTTAAATCCTTGAAGGACGGCTGTGAACTTTAATGTCAACTTTGAGGAAGAAACTTGGTCGTAAAAAAAATCTTAAAAATTTTGAATGATCATGATCAGAGATCTTTAAAACGTTTGGTGAAGTCACGTCGAAATCAATCAACAGCAGAACTCGTGGCTATGTTTAAAAGTGAAAGTAAAAGCATTTTCACATGCACAATGCAACGAGAACTTACAGGACTGGGACAACTGTAATGTGGTCTGATAACTCCAGATTTAAACTACTCCAAAGTGATGGGTGTGTCCGGGTAAACAGAGAAGCACATGAAGCGATGATCTGGGGTTGCTTCAGTTGGCCAGGTCAAGGCTCAACAACAATAAAATTAACTCAGCTGAGTACCTGAATGTACTGAATGAACAGATTATCCCATCGGTTGGTTATTTATTCCCTGATGGCACAGGCATATTCCAGGATGACAATGCCAATCTTCATCGGGCTCAAATTGTGAAAGAAAAAAAAAAAAAAGCTCAGCAGCCCCACTCACCTCTGTGAAGTCCCCTCTCTGACAAGCAGCCCCCCTCACAACTGTGTTGTCCCCTCACATCTGTGTTGTCCCCTCACTGCCCAGCAGCCCCACTTACCTCTGTGCAGTCCCCTCTCTGAGAAGCAGCCCTGGGCTGCTGGGCTACGAGCGGACGGCACAGAATATAGTGGGGCTGCTGGGCAGTGAGGGGACTGGATATAGGAGAGTGGGGCAATGAGGAGACTGCACAGAGGAGAGGGGCAGTGAGGGGACTGCACAGAGGAGAGGGGCAGTGAGGGGACTGCACAGAGGAGAGTGGGGCAGTGAGGGGACTGCACAGAGGAGAGTGGGGCAGTGAGGGGACTGCACAGAGGAGAGTGGGGCAGTGAGGGGACTGCACAGAATAGAGTGGGGCTGCTGGGCAGTGAGGGGACTGTACAGAGGAGAGTGGGGCAGTGAGGGGACTGCATACAGGAGAGTGGGGTAGTGAGGGGACTGCACAGAGGAGAGTGTGGTAGTGAGGGGACTGCACAGAGGAGAGTGGGGCAGTGAGGGTACTGCACAGAGGAGAGTGGGGTAGTGAGGGGACTGCACAGAATAGAGTGGGGCTGCTGGGCAGTGAGGGGACTGCACAGAGGAGGTTGGGGTAGTGAGGGGCGCTGCACAGCGGATAGTGGGGCAGTGAGAGGACTGCACAGTGGAGAGTGGGGCAGTGAAGGGACTGCACAGAGGAGAGTGGGGCAGTGAGAGGACTGCACAGAGGAGAGTGGGGCAGTGAGAGGACTGCACAGAGGAGAGTGGGGCAGTGAAGGGACTGCACAGAGGAGAGTGGGGCAGTGAGGGGCTTGCACAGAGGAGAGTGGGGCAGTGAGAGGACTGCACAGAGGAGAGTGGGGCAGTGAGGGGACTGTACAGAGGAGAGTGGGGCAGTGAGGGGACTGCACAGAGGAGAGGGGCAGTGAGGGGACTGCACAGAGGAGAGTGGGGCAGTGAGGGGACTGCACAGAGGAGAGTGGGGCAGTGAGGGGAGTGCACAGAATAGAGTCGGGCTGCTGGGCAGTGAGGGGACTGTACAGAGGAGAGTGGAGCTGTGAGGGGACTGCACAGAGGAGAGTGGGGCAGTGAGGGGACTGCACAGAGGAGAGTGGGGCAGTGAGGGGACTGCACAGAGGAGGGTGAGGCAGTGAGGGGACTACACAGATTAGAGCTGAAACATGCTAGCAACATGCCAATTAATACAAGCAACATGCTAAAACATGCTAGCAACATGGTAGTTCATGTTAGCAACATTGTCATTAATGCTAGCAATGTGCTATAACATGCTAGCAAAATGCTAATTCATGCTAGCAACATGTTAATTAATTCTTACAATGTCCTAAACACGTTATCAACATGTTAAATCATGCAAGCAGTGTGATCAAACATGCCAGCGAAGTGTTAAAACATGCTAGCAATATGCTAATTAATTCTAGCAATGTGCTTAAACTTGCTACACCTTGCTTGCAATGTGCTCAAACATGCTAAAACATGCTAGTGACATGTCAATTCTTGCTAGCTGTGTGCTACAACGTACTAGCAGCATGCTAATTCATGTTATAAGTGGTAATTCATGCTAATAGCATGCTAAAACATGCAAGCATCATGTTAGTTCATGCTAGCAATGTGCTAAAATGTGCTAGCAACATGCTAATTCATGTTAGCATTGTGTTAAAACATGCTAATTCACCCTTGCAACCACCCATAACTTCTTAGCAACTGCCTAGCAACCACCCAGAACCATTCAGAGCACCCTAGCAACCATTTAACATCTTTCATTAGCCATATTTCAGCACCAGAACACTATGCAGACTCATGGTTTGGATTTCTTGCAGTCACTTGCATCATGGTAGCAACTGCCCAGTTCCAGAGTTTTACTACAGCAAGCACCACTCACATTTTCTGCAGGAAATGTTCATGTCTGCTTATTATATATTATATATATTCTTCTTCCACACAAAACATCTGTGCGTAACTCGCCGTGCACTGTTTTTCATAAACACATGAATGAGGTGTCAAATTGATTGACTTATTGATGAGAGGTGTGGTATGACCTTTCTAAGTGATCAGAATTACTGAATTCCCAGTACGGAACCTCAAAATGGCCAACAATTCCCATTCACTTGTATAAAAAATTTCTGACTGTTGTAACTCCTTGAAGTTTGAAGCTACATACAAGAAACTCAGCATGGTCCTTCAGACTGATCACACTGGTTAGGCTCTATTTATCTAGAACGATCGGACTCCCGCTATTCCCGTCGTGGATGATGAAATCTCCCATTCACTTACATTGAGGGAATGTTCAGAGCCTGGCTCCAACTGTCAAAACTCACACACATGCACACTGCAAGTATTGGCTCCCTATTTGTCCAGCTCTAAAAGTATTGGCACCCTATCCGAGCTGAGTGCACATGCCTGATGCCTAAAAGTATTGGGACTTGCTTTGTCCAGCCAACATCAAAGCTTGTTGTGATGAAATTATCTATCTAGTTAAACATGATGGAAAAGATTGCATTATACTGTACCTTTTAAGAAAACTTGAAGTTTTTCTTTAATTACTGTAACCCAATGTTTAAATTGTCTGTTAAATTTTTTTTTTTTCCTTTTTTTTATCGACAACACCCCACAAAAAAAATTTTTTTTTAAAATTTTTTTTTTTTTTTTTTTTTTTACTTCTGGACAACCACCTTTTTTTTTCAGGACCAGCTCTTTGCATGATAAGGGTTGATTTTGCGACTATATTATGCTAACTCAAATGAGGATATTCGCTCTTGTCACTCTGTATTGAAGGGACTTGGGACCAAAAGCTTTTCTCATTAAAAGGATTTAATGTTGACTCAGTTATTTGATTCTTTTCTACAAAACATTACCATACAATTAACATAAAATTATCCAAAACTGCTGCGATGGACTGGCACCCTGTCCAGGGTGTACGCCTTGTGCCCGATGCTTCCTGGGATAGGCTCCAGGTTCCCCGCGACCCTGAAGCAGGAATAAGCGGTTGAAGATGGATGGATGGATGGATGCTTCAAAATCTATCTATCTATCTATCTATCTATCTATCTATCTATCTATCTATCTATCTATCTATCTATCTATCTATCTATCTATCTATCATTACATCCTAACAACCGTGTAGCAACACCCTAGCAACCACCCAGAACACCCTAGTAACTGCCTAGCAACCACCAATAACATCCTAGCAACACCCTAGCAACCACCCAGAACATGCTAGCAACCGCCTAGCAATCACTCAGAGTACCCTAGCAACTGCCTCGCAACACCCAGAACATCCTAGCAACCACCCAGTCCCTTAGTAACTGCCTAGCAACCACCCAGAGCACCCTAGCAACTGCATAGTAATCACCTAGCAACCCCCATAACACCCTAGCAAATGCCTAGCAATGCCCCAGTAATCTTTCTAGCAATCTATCTGTCTGAGTCTTAAGATCTTCTTAAAACTGCGTCAAAATCAATCAATCAATATATCTATCTATCTATCTATCTATCTATCTATCTATCTATCTATCTATCTATCTATCTATCTATCTATCTATCTATCTATCTATCTACCTATCTATCTATCTATCTATCTATCTATCTATCTATCTAACTATCTATCAATCATCTGTATAACGATTTGCACTCTATGTATCTTTCAGACTTGCTTTCTCAAGCCAACATCAAAGTTTGTCATGATAAGCTTTACCTATCTAGTTTATTGTTGTTTTCTACCTTTAGCAGTATCAAAGGATTCTGAATAATGTAACCAATGGACCATGTTTGGGAGGGGCAGGGGGGATTGTGTTATTTAAGTTTTTCTGTTAATTTGGTGGTGGTGGTGGTGGTGGTGGGGGTGTTATTGTTAAGATGAAAAAAAGGGAATGTGCTGATATTTCTATAGTGCATTTGCATGATTCACATTTGTGATTATTCACAGTGAATATAAATATATCTATACAAAAGCAACAATAATATTTAGTATCATATTGCATGATAAACATGTGACAAATGCCATAGAAATGTATATCATGCATGTGCATATGTGTTTGTTAAAAAACCTTTTTTCCCAAGCTCGCAATGGCTTGAAACTGCTGATAAACAGTGTTTACCACAGTATTTTGTGAGACTGGGGTGAGTGGACCAATGACTCTCCAGGTGAATCTGAGGGCATGCTTATGGAAGTATATCTATCTATGTATTTATCTATGTAAAAATCCGAGCGCATTATTGACTCTCACATGTTGAGTGTATTGCTTGTGCATACACTCAACAGACACTCTTCATGTGAGTTAATTATTTATTTTATTTTTATAACTATCAACAACAACAAAAAATTAAAGCCATCTCTCTCATGCAGAACAGGTAACTTCGCTAATGGTTCGTCATAGACGCAGGCAGCCAATGATGTTTGAGATTAAAGTCAAACCAGTTGGGTCCACCCTCTGCTATCAAAAAGAAAAAGTATTTGTGCGAGCAGAAGTAACAGAAGAGAATTCCCCATGTATGAGCTTTCTTCAGCTCAAACGAGCAAATGATCCATTCATAACCGCTTAATCCTTTTCATGGTCATATCTCAAGGTGCAATCACATACATGAATCAGCTTACCATGCATGTTGTTGGACTGGGGGAGGAAACCAGAGTACCTGGAGGAAACCCCCTGCAGCACGGGGAGAATATAACACACAGTCGGACTCAAACCCCAGACCGTGGAAGCATGAGGCGAACATGCTAACCACAAAGCCACCGTGCGCCCCAAGGTGTAAAACATCTTCATATTTTTGGTTCATTATGAAACTGAGGCAGAACAAAGTAGACTGTGGCAGGCCTTCACATTTTAGGTAATTAATGGAAACACTGCACAGTTTGTTAAGAAAATAGTGTGTTATATTTGACATATACTTATTTGATGAATAATGGCTTTCTAGACCTTTTTTCTCAGATTTTTACTTCTTCACACTTCAAATTATGCATTTTGATTCAAACAATCATATTTTGTATCACAGTCCATCATAAACATGAAAAATGTCATAGAAAAGTAGTTCATGCATGTCCATATACGTTTGTTAGAAAATCCCTTTTCCCAAGCTCACAGTGGCTTGAAACTCTGCGTTTTTAGCACCCAAAGCGTGCACACGTTAGCACACAGACCTTTGTTAAGAAAATAGTGTGTTAGTACATTTTAGTCATGCCAGCCCTCAGAATGAGATTAACAGTTTTTATTGATTGGAATTGAATGTAAGTAGGGTTGGTCTTGGCAGACTAGATCTGCTACAGCTACAAGAGTTGATTAAAAGTCAGATGAAAATCCATGCCAAGAATGTCAGCATTCATCAAACATGCCACAATGTGCTGTCCTTCAACAAATTCCAATACACTGCACAAGTGGGCACCCCAGGCACAGAAAGCACCACCCAGTGAGCCCCAAGGTGCCAGGACCTAAGGAAATAGTGTCCTCAAGTGTGGTTTTCAGATGATGGTGAGTCTGTGTATGTTCTTTAGTAGAACAACTTGTTTGCTTTGGGTCGTTGTCTTTTTGCATGACCCAGTTTCTCTTGTGATTCAGATCTGTCAGGGAAATTATTAATTATTCTCACTTTGTAATAACTCTGTTCATTTTCATCAGTGAATAATCCCGCTTGTGGTCATGTCATGGAGACTAATAGGAATGTGCTTTCCTCTTACATTGACACAAACGTGTTATTGCCTTCAGGAATGTCTGCACATCTGCTAAGACCTTGAAACCACCAAACTGGCTAAAACCGCCTAGAACTCGATTATCAAGACTCGCAGATGTCCAGCACTCCTTAGTTTAATCTTATATAGTGCATGTGAGAGACGAGTGCTTCAGTGCACTCTCATTATTCTATCCTGCTTTCTTCTATCCGGCATTCATGCTTCTGTAATAAACTTCTACACCTGAGAAGACAAGTCTGCGAGTGTTGTCTAATTTCCGTGACAGATCACAGACAGATGTCCTGACATTTTCCTGACAAAATTCACTGGTATAATTCAGATCTCATTATTCCACCAATAATGGCAAAATGATACCATGATACCATGCCACCACCATGTTTCACAGATAGGATAAGGTTCAAACACTTCTCATTTAAATAAAAATTTCCATTTTAGTCTCATCCATCCACTAAACATTTTTCCACTAGCCTTCTGGCTTGTCCATATGATTGTTAGCAAACTGCAGATGGCAGCAATGTTCTTTTTAGAGAGCATTGACTTTCTCCTTGCAATCCTTCCAGGCACACCATTATTGTTCAGTGTTCTCCAGATGGTGGACTCATGAACCATCAGGAGACATTAGCCAATGTGAGAGAGATCCAGATCCTTCCAGATCCAGTACCAATGATAGGATAGTATAGCTTACCTGCACATATTCATGTCTCAGTTGTTTTATACGGTTGGAGTGTCGTTCAAAAAAGACACTGTACATCTGCTTCATCCTAATACTATTGTATTTTAGTTGACAGAAGAATCTACCTCTGTAATACTTTGTGTTGAAGCTCTGATTTCTAAGTGAACTCATTATCTAGAAGCGTTTTCACGTGTCAAAGTTGAAAGGCAATTGGTGAAATAGTGTAATAGTGTAGCAATGTAGAGACCAATGTTCAGACTGAGAGTAAAGCAGAGAATGTGCATTCAGTTTGGCACACTTTATAAATGTATTGGCTACAAGTGTTAATGGTTTCAGAGAGAATGTTTAAAGAATCGCTGTATTGTTTAAGCATTCATAAAAAACTGTAAAATAGTAGGCTATGTACTGCACACTATGTTAGTTTATTGTTTATTGGGAAGGAAGAGTGAAATGATAAACTGATGTAACCGTAGAGTCAAATTCACTGAGCACATACATCACTCACTATATCTAAATATGTGGCTGTGGCGCAGGTGGTAGGTGGCAGATTGTCCTTGGGCAAGACACTGAACCCCAAGTTACTCCCAATGGCAAGCTAGCACCTTGCATGGCAGCTCTGCTACCATTGGTGTATGCGTGTGAATGGGTGAATAAGACACAGTGTAAAGTGCTTTGGATAAAAGTGCTATATAAGTGCACATTTACCATATATATATATATATACAATCGATAGGACAATCGCATTTGTCAATACTTAGGCCACTTTTTCACAGTTCTGGTAACCAATTTTCATCTTGGCACAGCAGTTACTTTCACACTTAAAATGCACTAAAACTACCAAAACCCTTCATACACGTCTCGAATCAACTAAATCTTTCACAGCACTAGCAAAGGTTGTCTCCCGAAAAGCTATAAAATTATATACAATTATAAATGTTCGCTGATTTCGCCTCACCTCATTCCTTTCTTCACCTGGCACAACCCTTCCATAGAGGTCATCCAGGAATGAAATGAGATGTATGGCCATATTAGTGGTTTGTGTAACAGCAGTCGTTCAGTGGATATTGCTGCACGCTTTGTGATGTTGGCAGCCCTCTGGCCTGGGACATCCCCTATGGCTCTTTCCCAATCACATTCCTTCCTCGCCATCGTGTTATATCAACGTGGCTAAGTTGAAACCCTAAGATGAAAAGATGAGTATGTGGTGTGTTTGCCTGCCATGACCCTCTAAAAGAAATCCACAAAACAACATAAGAGTTAAAGTAATTTACATTATACATAAAAACATACCTTTGTGTGTCTCTACCTTGTTTGGTTTTGTTCAAAATTCTGTATTTTATAGTCATCTTACATGGACATAAAATGCCCTCCACTAATATTGGCACCCTTCGTAAATATGAGCAAAGAAGGCTGTGAAAAATTGTCTTTATTGTTTAACCTATTGATCTTTTGTTAAAAAAAATCCATAAAAATACTCTGCTCTCATGGATTTCAAAAAGTTTTAAACACAACACAGGTTTATGAAAAAGATATTTGTTAAATATAGGTGTGCAACAATTATTGGCACACTTTTAGTCAATACTTTGTGCTACCTCCCTTTACCAAGCTCTGAGTGTTCTCCTATAATGCCTGATGAGGTTGGAGAATACATGGCGAGGCATCTGAGACCGTTCCTCCACACGGAATCTCTCCAGATCCTTCAAATTTCAAGGTCCATGCTGGTGGACTCTCCACTTCAGTTTACCCCAGAGGTTTTCTATGGGGTTCAGGTCAGGGGACTGGGATGGACTTTGAGATTGCGGTCAGTAAACCATTTCTGTGTTGATTTTGATGTATGTTTTGGATCATTGTCCTGCTGGAAGATTCAACCATGGCCCATTCATATAATATCTGTTGATATTTGATGGAATCCATGATGCCATGTATCCTAAAAAATTGTCCAGGTCCTCTGGCAGAAAAACAGCCCAAAACATTAAAGATCCACCACCATATTTAACCGTGGGCATGAGGTACTTTTCCATATGGCTACCTCTCTGTGTGCACCAAAACCACCTCGGGTGTTTATTACCAAAAAGCTCTATTTTGGTTTCATCTGAACCTAGAACCCAATTCCATTTGAAGTTGCAGTAGTGTCGGCAAACTGAAGATGCTGGAGTTTGTTTTTGGATGAGAGTAGAGGCTTTTTTCTTGAAACCAATCCAAACAGCTTGTGGTGATGTAGGTGACTTCAGATTGTAGTTTTGGAGTCTTTCTGACCCCAAGACACAACTAACTTCTGTAATTCTCCAGCTGTGATTTTTTGGTCACTCGAACCGATCTCTTCACAGTGCGTTGAGATTATATAGACACGCGTCCAATTCCAGGTTGATTCATAACATTTCCAGTCGACTGGAACTTCTTAATTATTGTCCTGATGGTGGAAATGGGCATTTTCAATGCTTGTGTTATTTTATTATAGACACTTCCCATTTTTTGAAGCTCAGCAACCTTTTGCCGCACATCACAGCTATATTCCTCGGTCTTACCCATTATGAATGACTAAGGGAATTTGGCTTGTGTTACCTCATATTTACACCCCTGTGAAACAGGAAGTCATGGTTGAACAGTTTCATGTTCCTAGTCACCCAGGTGTACTAAAAAATCTAAAATAACTGTGCCAATAATTGTTGCACACTTATATTTGATGATGTTTTGTTTTTTTTGGATAAACGTATTTTGTTTGCAAATGTTTTATTTCCATGAGAGCAGAGTATTTTTGTGAATTGTATTAACAAAATATCAAAAGGTTAAACAAATAAAGACAATTTTTCACAGCCTTGGTTCTTGCATTGAGTGACTCATTCAAAGTTCCTCTCAAAAGGGGACCATGCACATCTGCTTCATCTTGACTTGATTTTTTTTTCAAGACTTTTAAAAAAAATTATTGTTATACTTACATTGTGAATATTTCAAAATGTGGTGTTGTCTGCCAACACTCCTTCCCGAATCTCTGTGAGTTTTATGCCATTGTTTTTGATGACCATATCAACGACTGAAGTTTCCTACCTCTCCCACCTTTGGGAGGTAACCGTTGGGGCCTAAGCAGAATTACAAAAACAATTACACACTAGTGGGTTTGGAGGCTTTGCTCAATGTAAGTCTGAAATGTGCAGTTCAGTCACATGCCCTTCGAATGCACATCTTACCTGTTGTTTTGCCTGAAAATTCTCACAATAGATGGCACTGTTGAGCATTGCAGCTTTGGCTGCACTCTCAGACCAGCCTCTCTCATAAACCATGATTTATTACACAATCAATTACAGTAGCCCTAATCTCCTCTGAGACTACAGCTCCTGATCTACCTCTCAGTCTTCTTTCACCACGTATATTTACTCCTCTCCCTCTCCCAGCAAATCTTTCTCCTCTGTTAGCCACTTCATCTCCGGCAGGGTCCATGCTTACATTATGTTAAATTATTCCTAAGATGTCCCCTTTTGTATAGATGGTAATGAATTTGAAAGACTAACACCTGGGTAAGGGTTCGAGCAATGACAGGACTCAGCTGCAGGAATCATCAATGAGAATTGATTTCATAGTACTTCTTTTTTTAGATTTGGAATGTATTTCAATACGGTATTACTTATTCAGTTGTGTGTTCGGGTTTGTAGAACTAAAGTAGAACAGTTTTGAAAAGAGTATGTAAACATGCAAATTGGCCTGTAGGTGCATAGTTTTTGCTGATGGCTGTGTTTACAATTTTTTTTTTATGATTGCGATGACAATTTTTTCAGTACTTTTAACAATTTTCCTAAACTCTTAACACAGTTAGCGCAACACCTGTCTGTGTAGGCTATACAATTAACACATTTCTTATTTTTTTGACAGAAAAAGCATAGTCAACACAAATTGAAAATGCTTGAACTTCTTTTACACACAAGCTCAACCAAGACCAAATTTTTACTGCCAAATTTACAAATGCTTTCACACTGTATGTCGGAACAGATAACATCATGTTCTAAACCTAACTTATAGGCTAAAGTCAAAGTGAACAGCTGTTCATATTGTAAATTGAAACACACTGTAAATATATCCCCTGTATTCTATTCCATTGCTACTGAGAAACAGCTGATTGAAGTTATGCAAGTAGATCAATCACAACTGATTCAGATCTAGGAAACACACTCAGTTGTTGAGGATCTTTCAATCGTGTGACCATATGGTATACAGTAAAAGAGGACCTCTTTGGGCTGTCCTTGTGTGGAAAAGGAACAATATAGAGCAACATAAATAATGTACGAAAAATGCCCACACAGCGGCGAGGAAATTGAGTACCAGGACCAGGGTGATGAAGACGAGTATCAGGACAAGCGAGATGAGTTGGACAAGGGCAAGGGTGAGGAATACCTGGACAAGAACAACTTACAGAGAGAAGAGTTAGAATGCGTGAGAAGGGCCAGAGCTAGGGTACCTGATGAAATAAGAGCTACTATCATAGAACATGCCATAAACCATGGACGATCATGCAGTGAGGCTGGTGAACGAGTGCAACCAAATCTCAGCCGGGACACAGTGGCATCCATTGTCCGGATTTTTCAATAAACCAACAGGTAGGATATTGGAGAAGCGCTCATCTCACTGCAAAGTGTAAATACAGTCATTTTACCATGTATTACTGTACAGTGACTGTATGCCTGTATTTCAGATTAGAAGAGGACTTTTTTTCTTTTCTTTTTTTTTATTCTTCTGGGGCTTTTTCTGTTTGTATATTTTGTATTTTCACACAATAAACAGCAACTATATTACATATTTTTGTTATCTTGCAGTAATGTCCTGTGGGAAATAGAACCTTTACTGCAGCAATTCTGTCCCTGTCTTCTTTTTTTCAAAAACCGTACATTCTATAAAGCTACTTGGAGATGGGTCATTAATTTTTTGTATTGAATTTCTGCAAAAGAAACAAAATGGATGCATTTACTAAACGTAACAAAACAATAATATAGAGAGGCTTCAAAAGACCCTGCAGTACAAAGCACAATCTTTGATCAATACATTATACTGTCTATTGTATACGGGCAGACTTGACACACATAAAATAATGCAGTTTTGTCATGTTACAAAGAAGGATACGGAAGCAAGAGCAGATCTTCAAACATTCAATAAACAAACAAACAAACAACAAAACAAGGACACTAAGACAACTAGACAGAAAACTTTGGCTAAGGCTAAACATAAACTAGGAAACAAAACATGGTACAGGGACAAAGGTGAAGTTAGGAGTGCTCGTTAAACAGAAACGTGATACAGGTGCAGGTGGTCATTTGACAATGATGTAGTATGGTGCAGTGGCTACTGGGAAATGAAGTCCAGAGTTACCTACTTGATATTTGACAGAACCCCACCCCTCCATCTGGTCCAGGCCCCCTGGGCAAAATATCCCCAGCAGAACTAGGAGACTGAACGGCATCCTCAGTGGCGCAAGAAAGCAACACAATGTCCTCAGCAGAACAGGTAAGCAGAGCGACGTCCTCAGCGGAACAGGTAAGCAGCGCGATGTCCTCATAGGAACATGTAAGCATAGTGACCTCCTCAGCAGAACAGGTAAGCAGTGAGGTCCAGCTTAAGCTCAGAGCGATGTACTCAGTGGGGCTGGAGCTCAGAGCGACGTCCTCAGCAGGGCTGGAGCTCAGAGCGACGTCCTCTATGGGGCTGGAGCTCAGAGCGACATCTGCGCAGCAAAGAAGAGGAATAACGTCTTCAGTGGAACATGGAGGCAACATCCTCAGTGAAGTAGGAAGGCAGAGCAACGTCCTCAGCCGAGCAGGAAAGCAGAGTGACGAACTCAGCTGAGCATGAAAATGGAGCGAAGTCCTCAGCCGAGCAGGAAGGCAGAGCGACGTCCTCAGCCGGGTAGAAAAGCAGGGCGAGTTCCTTCTCTCGGCTCATTACCTGTATAAAAGACACCTGGGAGCCAGAAATCTTTCTGATCAAGAGGGGTTCAAATACTTATTTCCCTCATTAAAATGCAAATCAATTGATAAAATTTTTGACATGCATTTTCCTGGTGTTATTCTGTCTCTCACTGTTCAAATAAATCTACCATTAAAATTATAGACTGATCATTTCTTTGTTAGTGGGCAAACGTACAAAATCAGCAGGGGATCAAATACTTTTTTCCCTCACTGTACCTGCCTTGAAAGTGTTTTTGGTGTGTCTGGAACAGTTTTAAACTGGTTTAAATCCTATTTTACTGACCGTTCCCAGTTTATTTTTATGGGTGGTTACAGGTCTGACACTAGCTCTGTGCTCACTGGTGTTCCTCAGGGTTCAGTTTTAGGCCCTGTTCTCTTCAATATTTATCTATCTCCACTTGGGCTCCATCTGCTGCGATCGCTCGGCCTCCATTATCACTTTGATCAGTTTGTTTTCTTTCTGAATGTGTTTCTGAGGTAAAAACATGGATGAACAATAATTTGCGGTGCCTGAACAGCGTTAAAACTGAAGTTATGCTTATAGGCTCCCGTCATTAAATTCGCAAAGCTGGTCCACTGTCTCTGTTTGTTGATGACTCTGTTCTAGAGACTCAAAGTAAAATGAGGAACCTTGGAGTAATTTTGATACCAGCCTCACATTAGATTTTTTTGAGCACTGTGAAGGTATCCTTTTTTCACCTCAGAAATATAGCTAGTCTGCGCCCAATGCTAAACTTCTCTGTAGCTGAAAAACTGATTAACTCATTTGTTGTCACTCGGCTGGATTACTGTAACGCCGTTTTGGCTGGAGTTTCTAAATCCACAATTAACAAATTGCAATATGTTCAAAACTCTGCTGCCAGGATCCTGACGGGGAGCAGGAAATGTGAACATATCACTCCTGTTTTGGAGTCCTTACACTGGCTCCTGGACAGGTTCCGTGTCCATTTTAAGATCATGATGTTGACATACAAGGCACTACATTGCTTGGCTCCACATTGCATATCTGGTTTATTAATCCCTTACACCCCAAATCACAGACTGCACTCCTCACAGTGCAATTTTTTAACTGTTCCACAAAACCACCTAAAATCTATAGGTGACAGAGCTTTTTCTGTCTCTGCTCCTTCACTTTGGAACTCTCTTCCTCCTGAACTCAGGGAAGCTCAGACTTTTGGCATTTTTAAAGCTCAACTTAAGACATACTTTTTAAAACTTGCAGTTGGCTGCTGATGTCTTTTATTATTATTATTTTATAATAATAAAAATAATAATAATAATAATAATAATAATAATAATACGGTGGCTTAGTGGTTAGCATGTTCTCCTCACACCTCCGGGGTTTGATTCCCGCCGGGGCCATATGTGTGCGGAGTTTGCATCTTCCTCCGGGTACTCCGGTTTCCTCCCCCCCTCCAAAGACATGCGTGGTAGGTTGATTGGTAAATTGGTAAATTGTCCATAGTGTATGAATGGTTGTGTGAGTGTGTATGTGATTGTGCCCTGCGATGGACTGACACCCTGTCCAGGGTGTACCCCGCCTTGTGCCCGATTGTTGTTCTTATTAACTTTTATGTTTTATTTTTCTGTATACTGCTTATTTTGTGTACAGCACTTTGAGAAGCAGCTTTTAAAGATGCTTTATAAAATAAAGTTGTTTATTATTATTATTATTATTATTATTATTATTATTATTATTATATAATAATAATATTATTATTATTATTATATTATGTGATTATGAGCATGAAATTAACCATTTACCGTTAACCTTAACCCTATGTGTGTGTGTGTTGAGTTGTGTTCAGGTGTGTTGAGGTATGGTTTCGTGTGTTGAGGTGCATAGAGATGTCTAGAGGTGTGTTCAGGTGTGTAGAGGTGTGTCAAGGTTTTTTGATGTGTGTTGAAGTGTGTTCAGTTGTGTCAAGGTTTGTTTATGTGTGTTGAGGTGTGTTCAGGTGTGTAGAGGTGTGTAGAGGTGTGTCAAGATTTGTTGATGTGTATTGAGGTGTGTTGATGTGTGTTGAGGTGTGATTACGTGTGTTGAGGTGCATAGAGATGTCTAGAGGTGTGTTCAGGTGTGTAGAGGTGTGTCAAGGTTTGTTGATGTGTGTTGAGGTGTGTTAAGGTGTGTAGAGGTGTGTCAAGGTTTATTGATGTGTGTTGAAGTGTGTTGATGTGTGTTGAGGTGTGTTAAGGTGTGTAGAGGTGTGTTCAGGTGTGTAGAGGAGTGTCAAGGTTTGTTGATGTGTGTTGAGGTGTGATGATGTGTGGTGATGTGTGTTAAGGTGTGTTAAGGTGTGTTCAGGTGTGTAGAGGTGTGTAGAGGTGTGTCAAGGTTTGTTAAGGTGTGTTGAGGTGTGTTGATGTGTGTTGAGGTGTGTTGATGTGTGGTGATGTGTGTTAAGGTGTGTTCAGGTGTGTAGAGGTGTGTAGAGGTGTGTCAAGGTTTGTTAAGGTGTGTTGAGGTGTGTTGATGTGTGGTGATGTGTGTTAAGGTGTGTTCAGGTGTGTAGAGGTTTGTTCAGGTGTGTAGAGGTGTGTAGAGGTGTGTCAAGGTTTGTTAAGGTGTGTTGAAGTATGTTCAGGTGTGTAGAGGTGTGTCAAGGTTTGTTAAGGTGTGTTGAAGTATGTTCAGGTGTGTAGAGGTGTGTCAAGGTTTGTTAAGGTGTGTTGAAGTATGTTCAGGTGTGTAGAGGTGTGTCAAGGTTTGTTGATGTGTGTTGAGGTGTGTTGATGTGTGTTGAGGTGTGTTAAGGTGTGTTGAGGTGTGTTAAGGTGGGTAGAGGTGTGTTAAGTTGTGTAGAGGTGTTTAGAGGTGTGTCAAGGTTTGTTAAGGTGTGTTGAAGTATGTTCAGGAATGTCAAGGTGTTTTGCACTGTGTTTGAAAAATTGCATCTCAGCCAGGTGAAGAGACAAGAAAACAATTTGAGCCATTTCTTTATTTAAAGAGTTGAATATTTGAACATCAATATAACACATCTACTACACTTTCATGCACTGCAAAATTATTATATATATATATATATATATACATATATATATATATATATATATATATATATATATATATATATATATATATATATATATATATATATATATATATATATATATATATATATATATATATATATATATATATTTTATATCTCATCAATCACAAACATAATAGAGACCCAAGCCTAAATAAAATATTGCTTCTCCAGTGGTTGATTTGGCACATGAAACCTCAATTGCTGCACTGAGATAGTTGACTTATGCTAGTCCTGTACTGTAGGCTACATTAAGAAAATGCGAACCTGGTTAGTAGAATACTATTTCTTAACATGTCTTTGACTGCAGACTTGCCTGCAGAATGTATGTAGCAGAATGTTTATAGAGTTTTACCTTTATCTGAATGTGAATGTTAACTGGCTTTCTACTAAAAGAGAGAAATTTTATTGCCAAACTCCTCATAGTAGTCAGTAACAGTTGGAGGCAAGCCTTTTTGTTTTTTGTTTTTGTTGTTGTTGATTTTTAACAAATCTCTCTAGACAGAATGCATAAAAAAACTGCAGAAACTTAAAACTCAACAAACACTTCCAACACAGGATTAATAATACTCGTAATAAATTTCCAAAGTGCAGGCAAACAGAGGGTGCAGGAGGAATGTGAAAACTAAAAGAAGATAAATATAATCCATGTTTAATGCATTCACATTCCACTGTAATACTACAGAAAGCCTTACCAGCTCGTCTCTCTTCTCTCTAACTGTCATCACTGCCACTGCAGAAAGGTTCTGGTGGACTGGAATGTAACTGCACTTTAGTAATAACAACTTATTTTGATATTTTTTAAACTCCTTCACTCTCACAAAGAAACGGTTAAAAGTCCCTCCATCATACATACAGGTGTGTTCTATTGCTTTATACTGAGCATAAAAATATAAAACCACACAGAACACTGAATAATAAATAATAATAATAATAATACATATCTCTATTAATAAGAATAATAATTTGTAGGTATTAGAATGTGGCTGCACTAATTCCTAACACAACTAAACAAACTACAATGCAGTGTTGCCGGCTGTTCATTCAGGTCAGCCACCCTGTTATAACTGCTACAAATGAAGAGAGATTTAACCTGGATAAAAGGACCTGGGAATTAAAGCAGAGACAGGCAGAGTTTCAGTCTTTCCCTTGCAATCTGCACTGTTGCTCTGGCTGTGCAACTGCTTTTAAAAGATAATGGTTTTCCTGAATAACAATGACCTCTTGACCTTTTTAGAAGTCTTCATGTTTGGGTCACGGAGATAGTAGGCACCATGCAGGTGGGAACGGGGGGCAGAAGTCAGATTAGGTCCTCCGCAGCGGGTGCCACATGGAGACGGGTTTGCGCAGAGTAGCTAGCATTTGGTTCCAGTGAGTGATGCCCATACCACTTGCCTCTGGCCCGATGATCACATGACCTATGTTTTCACCACGCCCGTCTTCTGTGTTTTCAGCCACTGTGACTCTTAGAGAGAGATCCTGTACATAGAACGCAAGCATTACACAAACAGTAAAGAAAAAAACAGCTGGATAAACCATCCATCCATCTTACATGTATTCACTTTTATCCAAAGCGACTTACAAATATTTATATATATATATATATATATATAATATATATATATATATATATATATATATATATATATTCACTGGACAGGGTTCCAGTCCATCGCAGGGCACAATCACATACACTCTATATACACACTCACACACCCATTCATACACTATGGACAATTTAGACACATAGGCCAATCAGCCTACCATGCATGTCTTTAGACTGGGGGAGAAAACTGGAGTACCTGGAGGAAACTCCCGCAGCACGGGGAGAACATGCAAACTCTGCACACGGCCCTGCGGGAATCGAACCCCAGACCCTGGAGGTGTGAGGCGAACGTGCTAACCACTAAGCCACTATGAAAACTAATGTACACAATATAGCGTATTAAAGTAAAAAACAAAAAAAGGAAGATTATAAATTCAGATCAATGTTGGACACCTTTCACAGGATTTAATCAGTTTTTAATCATAGCTTTACTGGAATGTAGAGCTTGCTTTCATCTTTCTCAAGGCTGAAACATGCTACACTGCCCTGACACTAACCCTTGATATCTGACATGAAGAACTCCCAGTACGTTCAAGGCTAAATGGTGTATAAATCTCAAATATGGACGCAGAAAGTCAATAATCTTTAGGGCTAAACGATTTGGAGAAAAAATCTAATTGCAACTTAAAATGCAATTTACTAATATTTAATCAAAGAAAGAGCTACAGGTTTGTTGCGGTGGTTTGCACAGCATAATTACAAATGTATCTTTTGACACTACAATAAACAAACAAAACAATGCAATTTCTAGTGCTACTAAAGCGATTATTCGTCCAGGGCGACCAGTAGCTGGTAAGTGTTTCTTCTCCACAAGACACGTTCTCCCACTGCTCCCGCTCGTCTTTTCCAAATGATCTTGTTGGCTCATTCACTCAGCATGTTCAGTGTTAATGCTCCCTATTTGTTAAACTCTGCATCAAATGTAAAATGCTCAGGAAGCAAACCATCAAGAACTATGTGGATGCTTATTACCATATTTGGTAGTTCTTAATCAAATCACCACTCTTATTTTAGATAAGTCTATTGTATTAATAATGTATTCTCAGTGGAACATGTTACCTGAAGCACAACGGCAGGCACAGAGAAGATCATAGCCTCATTGAAGATAGGGTTAGTATCATCTCTCTTTATGGAGGTTTTCTTCTTACTGATCTTCCTGCCGTCTTGGAGGAGGTATACCTTCACAAACGGATCTGTTTGAATCCACAGTGGGCATTAAGTTAGAAAAGCAGGACACGAAGGAGTGCAGTCAGGAAAGTGAGAGTAAAAGCTGTGCTGACCTGCAGTGGTTTTGCCATTAGTCCAGACCAGGTTTTTTGCTTTAGCCACCACCACAGTTAGGCGCTCTGCAGTGGGTAGGTAACTGAGTGAGAGCAGAATCTCTCCAACAGCATTCACAGCCTGTAGAACCAATACACAACCAAGTCACAACCCCCCACAATACATTACTCTGGAACTGCTGTGAAGGGGCAAGGCCAAGCATTTGAATGCCCCAGTTTACCATTTGAGCTTCAAATACAAAATCTTTTATTGGGTATTTGTTGTCAATAAAATATCTCTAGATCTTGTTCTAGATGTAGATCAAGATCTAGAGATATTTTAATGTAAAGAGCATTAATGTTGTGGTGAGCAACTCAGATGTGTGCACTGGAAGCCAGATGTTTTTATTCTCATGCTAGAGGGAGAGATCCAAACTTGCAAGACATCATATATTTCCATTAACGCTTAATATCAAGTATTTCATTACAAATGGATATAGAAAATATAGAAAATATAGTCACATTCCCGCAGTCTGAAGCTCTCTCGTGTCTTTATCTTATCTCGTTTAAATTTTGTATATTAATCATATATATATATGCACCCTGCCATGCTACCGTGTCAAACGTACAGTAAAGTCTACATGCTAGATAAGGTAGATCCACTTAAAGAAAAATAATTAGAGAGAAATAGATAGCACCCTGGTATAATGACCTGGTATAAAAACAGACCACTTTAAAATTAAAACGTAAATGGTGTCAAACCAAATTGGTAGTATTTCAAACAGCATTACTAGCAGTTATCAAAGCCCTGATTAAAACCCTGAGCTCGACCTCTGTCAATTGTCCAGGCCAATATCAAATCTCCCTTTATCTCCAAGATCTTAGAAAAGGTTGTAGCACAGCAGCTATGCTTGTACCTATATAGGAACAACATTCATGAAATGTATCAGTCTGGACTTAGGCCTCATCATAGCACAGAGACAGCGCTGGTTAAAGTGGTAAATGACATAGGCTCTGATCAGGGTTGTGTCTCCTTGCTTGTGTTGCTTGACCTTAGTGCAACTGTATACTATTCTCCTTGATAGACTAAATGTTGTTGGCGTTAAGGGAACGCCCCTCTTCTGGCTCAGGTCTTATTTGACTGATCGCTATCAGTTCGTAGATGTAAATGGTGATTTCTCTACATATACTGAGGTAAAGTTTGGTGTTCTGCAAGGTTCTGTTTTAGACCCACTAATCTTTTCTTTATGTATATTAACTCTAGGTCAAATTATTCATGGAATAATTAAACATGGAAACATTAAACATTAAACATGGAAATAGCTTCCACTGGTAGGCTATTAACACAGGGTTGTATGTTTCAGCAAAGCCAGATGAACGTGGAAGTATTCCTCAACTTTATTAAACTGGTGTCTGTCAACCATACAAAACCGGGACATTAGACACTGGATGTTTATCAGCTTCGTTTAACTTAATTCCTACAAGACAGAAGTACTTGTACTAGGACCACATGCAGCTAGAAGTAAGCTTTCTGATTACATAGTTACTCTGAATGGACTTTCTGTTTCATCATCATATTGTAATGCCTTACTGTCTGGATGTTCTAGTAGGAGAATAAACAAGCTCATTTTAGTCCAGAATGCAGCTTCAAGAGTCCTTACTAGAACCAGAAGATATGACCACATCACCCCGATCTTATCAACACTGCATTGGCTCCCAATAAAATTCTGAATTATTTATAAAATACTACTATTGACCTATAAATCACAGAATGGTATTGTGCGACAGTACCTGAGCGATATGAGGGAGATATGACTCTGGCAATGTCCTGACCTTAAACCAATAGAAATGTTCTGGAAGGACCCAAAGCAAGGCAAAAGAAAATGTCAGGACAACTGATCTGAATCTCAAGAGAAACTGGGTCATGTAGCAAGACAACGACCCTAAGCACACAACTACCTAAGAATGGTTACAGAAGAATAAAGGTAATGTTTTGGAAAGACCAAGTCAATGTCCTGACCTTAATCCAATAGAAATGTTGTGGAAGAACCTGAAGCAAACAGTTCATGTGAAGAAAGCTACCAACATCAAAAGCAGCAAAACAATGTGAACCTTTGCTTTCAGTATCTGGTGTGACCCCCTTGTGCAGCAATAACTGCAACTAAACTGAGGAATGGGCCAAAATTCCTCCAAGCTGATGTGCGAGACTGATCAAACCGGAAACATTTACCGGTAACATTTAGTTGCACACCACATACTGAAAACAAAGGTTCACATACTTTTGCCACTCACAGATACTGTATGTAATATTGGATCATTCTCCTCAATAAATAACTTGACCAAGTATAATATTTTTGAAGGACTTGTGTGATAATCTCAAAAAAGTCATATTTATGCAAAAATGTAGAAAATTCTCAATTTTTAAGCACCCCTGTATATTGAAGATTATTTGTTAGTCTGAGGAATATCAACACCTTATTGATGTCCTGAAGGTACAGCCAAGCATTGAAAGGCCTTATGGACAAGTCTAGATCAGATAGTTTGAGTTCAGCCTGCCCTGCACTGATGTTCCTTTCATCCAAGTCCACTCCAAATGCTGAAAAACGCAGGCTGTACTCCTCCACAGCCGCTGCTTCCAGTGGAATAGAGAAACGCTCATCAAACATCACGGTGAAGGCGTTGCTCTGAATCTGCCGGACAGAATACATTGTTTAGAATGATGAAGTTCCTACATAAATAATAAAGAGAAAATGAATCTCGTAAAAATGGGAGAGCAACTCTCTGACATTTTACTGCCCCAAAAGAACTTATTTCTCTTAATATTACGTAGGTATTGCATTAATTTATGAGTGCTTAAATATCTTAATTTAGTCTTCATTCATGTTTTGCAAGCACAGTATATTTGCATCACCGCAAATCATATTTATATTGTATTTCTTATCAGATTACAATAAAAAAAATCAATATAAGATTATTAAACCGTAATAATGAATAATCTTAGTAATGCTTACTAATCTTAGATACAGTTCATCGGAATCTTATAATAGTAAATACTAGATACAGTTCACTATATTCAATGTATTTCCACTAAGGTGTAATTATTTATTTTTTTGCCATGTTTGAGGAACAGTTCCTGGATGGTGTTAATAGACACACCTTGGCACAAGAAGTACTTCCAAACTCCAAGAATTTAGTACAACAGAAAGCAAGCTAACTGAGTGCATTTTGTGTCAGTAGTGGGAAGGGTATCAGTGCTGCTCGGAGCACTTTAAACAACACCGATGCACCATATCATCAAAAAGAGTTGTGACTGTAACACTAACCACCTGCTCAGTTAATCACATGACATGGCCTTTAACATGTGATTAAGAATCTGAAGGTGGAAGTGTTTGGGGGAATAGCAACAGCGCTTGAAGACCTCCATAGTGCTGAACACTGTCACGTATCCGGAAACTCGGGACTCCATGTCCCATCAGCCACTGCACTACACCACCTGACCACATGCACCTGACTCACGTTTTTGTTAATGAGCACCAATGTGTATATATAGTCTTTGTCTGCACTCTTTCGGGGTCTTTCGTTGTTATAGACTCACGTCACTTCTGTCTCCGTGTTTTGTTTCTTGCCACAGTGTTATGCCCAGTTGTCCTAGTGTTTTTGTTTCGTTGTCCGTGTGTTTAAAATAAATGTTTAAAAAATCTGCGATTGCTTCTGCCTCAACTCGCCAAACGTGACAGAACGAAAGACCGTGACTACGAAGCAGTAGATTTTTTATTTATTTATTTATTTTTCGGATACAGCAGTTTGCTCCCACCCTCCCTCCCCGATGGGTCTCATGAATTCACCTCTGTTCGCCGACCTCAAGGATTCCCCGCTGTTCAGCTACCTCAGAGTCACGCAGCCGGTGAGTCCTGTGAAGGAAGTCTCTCTGCCGCCCCGCTATGCGTGCGAGGACGCTCCGGCTCCGTGCGGACTCATGAATTCACCTCTGTTCGCCGACCTCAAGGATTCCCCGCTGTTCAGCTACCTCAGAGTCGCGCAGCCGGTGAGTCCTGTGAAGGAGGTCTCTGACGCCCGCTATGTGTTGGGCGGCTCCCCAGCTCCGTCCGGACTCATGAATTCACCTCTGTTCGCTGACCTCAGGGATTCCCCGCTGTTCAGCTACCTTAAGGTGCCTCAGCCGTCCTGTTCAGCTGGGGTCGTCGCTCAGCCGTCCTGTTCAGCGGAGGTCGTCGCACAGCCGTCCTGTTCAGCTGAGGTCGTCGCACAGCCTTCCTGTTCAGCTGTGGACGCCGCTCAGCATCCCTGCCCGGCTGTGGACGCCGCTCAGCATCCCTGCCCGGCTGTGGACGCCGCTCAGCATCCCTGCCCGGCTGTGGACCGTCGCCCGGCCTTCCTGCTCGGCTGTGGACGTCGCTCGGCCTTCCTGCTCGGCTGTGGAGTCGCTCGGCCTTCCTGCTCGGCTGTGGACGTCGCTCGGCCTTCCTGCTCGGCTGTGGACGTCGCTCGGCCTTCCTCGGCTGTGCGGCCTTCCTGCTCGGCTGTGGGCGTCGCTCGGCCTTCCTGCTCGGCTGTGGACGTCGCTCGGCCTTCCTGCTCGGCTGTGGACGTCGCTCGGCCTTCCTGCTCGGCTGTGGACGTCGCTCGGCCTTCCTGCTCGGCTGAGGTCGTCGCTCGGCCTTCCTGCTCGGCTGCGGTCGTCTCTCTGCCATCCTGCTTCGCTGAGGACGTCACTTTGCCTCCACGTTCCGCTGAAGACGTCGCTTCTTTCCTCGCTGCGCCAGTGGGTCGCGCCCCCTTCCTGCTCCACGGAGGTCTCCGTTCCCCCCTCATGCTCCGCCGGCGCGCTTCTTGGGCCTCGCGCGGAGAACCTCGCTCCTCTCCTGGCTCGCGGAGAACCTCGCTCCCCCGTGAGCCTCGCGGAGAACCTCGCTCTCCCCGTGAGCCTCGCGGAGAACCTCGCTCCCCCCGTGTGCCTCGCGGAGACCCTCGCTCCCCCCGTGCGCCTCGTCAGGTACTTCGCTCCCCCCTTGAACCTCGCGGTGAGGCATGTTCCGCTCTCCTGTCCCGTGGGGGACGTCGCCCCTCTTTCATGCTTTGCCAAGGACTTCCCCCCGCTTCCTTGTGCCATGGTGGAAGCTGCTCGGCCTCCTGGTTCGGCTGGGGACTTTTGGCCCGGAGGGCCGGGACCCCCGGAGGGGGGCCCTTTGATTTTGGGCGCTCCAGGAGTAGCGCCCCTTGGAGGGGGGTTCTGTCACGTATCCGGAAACTTGGGACTCCATGTCCCATCAGCCACTGCACTACACCACCTGACCACATGCACCTGACTCACGTTTTTGTTAATGAGCACCAATGTGTATATATAGTCTTTGTCTGCACTCTTTCGGGGTCTTTCGTTGTTATAGACTCATGTCACTTCTGTCTCCGTGTTTTGTTTCTTGCCACAGTGTTATGCCCAGTTGTCCTAGTGTTTTTGTTTCGTTGTCCGTGTGTTTAAAATAAATGTTTAAAAAATCTGCGATTGCTTCTGCCTCAACTCGCCAAATGTGACAAACACGAAGAGAAGGCCATTCTCAAAATATTGTTTTCAAGTACAGGTGAAACATTCAGTAACTTCAAAAATGTTTCCAGATACTTCAAAAATGTTTCCAGAAACAAAACTATTCATTTGAGATAACAAATGCTTTCATCCGATCTGAGAACATAAAAAGAGTTGGGTATAATGTGTTAATAGGTATAACAGTAACATCGGCTGTTTCCGAAATCGCTTACTGTGACAGTACTTATTGCATGGCCATTGAAAGAGTACGTACTAATCAGTATGTTTATTGCTGTGGTCACACTAAAGCTTGAAACATGCGTATTTTGATTGGACACTGCTGTGAATATGGGCTGGAACAGGATATGAGATCATCATAACTTCAGGGCACTGAAGTTTTCATATGTAATTACATTTTACAGCAGTAAAATGTCGACAATATTTGAAGCAATTAAAAAATGATTTTATGTTTCAATCTTTTAAATATACCATCTGTTCCTGTTTTCATCGACACCGCAAACCAATCAGACTCTCTTTTTTACATTGTTTTTATAATCTTTCAAAGCTGTGTTGTGAAGTACAGGATAGCTTAATCCCGCTAAAATTAGTGCTACCATTTTTTACTAAATAGGTCACGCAGTGATGTCGCGATCATCTATTGGTCACGTGATACAATTATGCAGGTCAGAGTTCACCAAATTTGAACTTTAATCACGCAAGTATGAAAATTCTACGCATGAGCCGCTGTTTTCGGATGCGTCTGAATGAAAGTTAGTCGAGCACTAATGCATAGTGTGACCGCTGCTTAAGGCATGATGGGAATGTTTTCTTGTTTAAACCTTCAACATGTTAACAGTTTATTCGGGTTTTGTTAAACAAGTCCTGTTTAACCAATATTTAATACTTAAAAATATGAAGTATTCTGTGATTTTTTTTTCCATTCGCACCAGTTGCATTAAGGAATTTTTATGCATCAGTTACATGCTGCAAAATCTCACAGAAGCAGTACGCCATCCAGGTATTTCTCGTCAACTGTTTCTCGCCTACTGAGACTTCAGTCCTGCTTTTCGTCTACTGTGTGGTAGGGTAGGATGCCGTTTTGGATGCAGCCATTTTCTCATTCTGAGCAGGAAAACAAGGTGTGTAAATGTCTATATTAGTTCCAGTTTACGTGACCATGATCTGAGCAGAGGACAGATAATGGCTCTGTAGCAGCGAAACCTATAGCTTAGTTGTTCCTCCCTTTGTCTAGTGACACCAAACTAACTTAGTTAGAAAGTTTTAATATTTTATCAGTCTGGTAGTCCTACAAACTGTGACAGTTTTATGATAAATCCAACTTTTGTAAGTGTATTTTTGTAGGTTTTGAAAGTAATGTGAAAGTAAAGAAATTAGTCATTTGATCATCTGATCAAAAAGTCATCTACTTTTTATATGCAGTAATCAGTAATGGCAATCAAATTGAAATTTTAAAATAATAAATAGGAATCCGTAGTGGAGGACTTATTTTTTTTTTTTTGGAGTAAGTTACCCAACACTGGACCCAAAAGTCAGAGCCTAATTGCTTCACTTGCAAATTTTGGAAATGTACAAATTCAAAAGCTTTTGTGGAACTGAAATCAGCAATTTGAAATAAAATGTGAACATAAATAAGTTATTCTTTTGCAATACCTCTTTGCAAAATTCAGCATGTATCAAAATTTCATCAGCATCCAGTACCAAACCTACCAGTTCCAAGTTTTCTAACACACTGTGACACACTCTCATCCATATTTATGTGCTAGGAAGAAGAGAGCAACAGCCCTTTTGCTTTGGAATCATGCTGAGCAGCTGTGCTGATGTCAGCGCTCTTTCTCTTTCTGTCTTTCTTTCTCTCTCTGACACTGCCAGCTGAATGAGGTCATTTAGACTGCATCATAATCCTCAGAATATGGCTCTAATGCAGTTCTACTGATGCTTTTGAGACACAAGTGACTGATGATCAGAGCATCTCTGCGGCTTTTTGAGCTTTCCAAGGTTGTCTTGGCTATATCGCAAGTTAATTACATTTTTACTCATTCCATCCACCGTGGGAAGAAATATCACACCTCCTGGACCACAGTGTTACCTACATGATAATACAGAGGCTCTGTGAAGAGGAAGTTTTTAAGTGCAGTACTTTCTAAGGCATGAGTTTCAGTTTTAGTTTCAACACCCCAGTCAAAAGGAAATGTACAGTTTAATACCTTTTTTCTGAGCGTGTCAGAAAAAAAACTAGATGGCAAGACTGTGCAAATGACTTGCGCTTGCTGTTTCCTCACCTGTGTGACGCCCACATTGATCTCGTCGGGTAAAAGCGTGACAGTGATGTAGCAGCCGGGAAAATTCTCCTCCTCCTGTTCCAGCAGGTCTTTGGCCTGAAGCAGGGTGACATGTAATAGTGAGGCTTGTGCCTGAAGCTCCAGAGTCACCTCCAGTTGGCCCACAGTGACATCATGGCCAAACGTGTGAGCAATGGATGAGATGGAGCACAGAGAGTCAACCGAGGCGGAGCGTTTCATCTCCAGCTCCCGGCTCAGCAGCTCCAGAGGGCCAAGTTCGCGAAAGCAGTCAGGTGTGACAGCCAGCTGCAGGCTGGGCTTACGGCTTGCTGATGATGCTCTTCGGTGGTTAGAAGCTGCAACGCACTATAAAGTAGAGCATACATTCTCAAACAAGAAAGGTTCATGGCAGGTTTTTACAGGCAGAATCATTGCACACATCAAACGAATGAAATATATTACCTTCTGCCTGACTTCTGAGTAAGAAGTGCCATATTTCTCCTGCAGGTAGCGATAATTGAAGTTAGGGTATGGTGAGGGAGCAGGGAAAGAGCCAGACCTCCATAGCTTCCACAAATTTACTCCTACTATGCCAAGTAGAACCATAAACCCCAATAGGTACACACCAACCTCCCAGGCAGGAGGATCACGGATCACTGACACACACACACACACACCGAGAGAGAGAGAAAAATCAGAAACACAATACATCACTAAGTACATAAGTACCTCTGTTTCTTTTTCTCTTACCGCTGACATGATAGTCTGAGATGTCCCAGCTGTGTGAAGAGGACATGGTCTCTGGAAAAAGAATGAAGAACAGGAAGACACAAACTGAGATAGGACACAATTGAACATAGTGACCCAAAAGTCAACGGCAAATTAAACCTCACATATTAACAGCCTAAACACTTAGAATGTGTACTGAAATATACTGCTCATAAAATAAAAGGAACGCTTGGAGTTACATTGTGCTGTTAAAGTGTTCCCTTTATTTTTTTGAGCAGTATATTTACAGGAATTAATGGGGGACATATGTGTGTTGATGTATGTACGTGTGAGAAAGAATGACAGGGAAAGCGACAGAGACACCTCCCTTTGAGAGGCAGGAACATTACTTCATATTTTATGTCATCTTTTCATGGTTTTCACTTTTTCTAGTTTGACATCCAACTAATCAAAAGCTGATTCATCACACCCTTTATTTAACAAGTATTTCCTTTGGCTGCCAGAAATGTCTGTCAAAATCCTGTTGAAGCACAACATCATTTTAATGTCTTTCCTCTGACACAAAGCAAAAGCTTTGTGTTTGACAATGAATGATCATGCGGCCTCTTTATACAGCTCAGGTCTGTTTACATGAAGAGTTTCAAGTTACAGGAGATAATGGGCTGAGAGAGGTATATTTGTTCACTATTTGTTTACTGTGTATAGATGGCCGACATATCCCAGGTGCATTGTTGTGGGTAATGTCCCAACCGTATTTGGTACAACTGATATTGAAAAAGTGGTGCACATGAGGTCCAGGGACTAGTCAATGCAATATGGTGTTGCACAAATAACATCTAGACAGGCTGGCCATGCTGGCAAAGCTGCTGTAAAGTGTATTCCTAGCACATACATTTTGTTTACCCATGGGATTGGGATTTACAGTTGCAAAAACAAAACCTAGAGAAGATGGATAAAAAAAGAATCAATAATTATTTACACTTTTCAATTATTAGCATGACAATAAAAATACCATTACACATTTGATTAAAAAAAGGTATAATACTAATGTCTGCTTTGTCGAAATGTACAGTGCTTTGAAAAAGTATTTACCTGATCCTGATTTCTTCTATTTTTGTGTTTATCTCATACTACGTAGTATCCTAATTTCCCCCTCATCGTGACAGCGTGCTTCCGGGATGTCAAACCTTGATTACTTTTTGACACGTGTGTTTTGTTATGGTTTATGTCATAACCCTGTGTGTCTTTGTTCAGGGCGAAGTATTGTGCGTTTCTGTGCTTTGCCACCAGAGCCATACCAAGACTTTCTTTGTCCTCCCCCACACACACTGCAATTAGATATAGCAGACATCTAGCAGACAGGGCTGTTTGCACCTGATCTTCCTGTCTGTGCTTCTTTAAAAAGAACTCTGATATTTCTCCCTTTCTTTTCATGTTTAATTGGTCCTGTGCAAAAATATGACAGTCTATGGTTACATCTAATAATCAACGACCAACATGTTTTTATCTTAATTACAAATCCTCTTTTTCATAACTATATATTAAAATCACCTACCAGTGTAAGTTTGATCATCGCTAGCCCTCTTCTGAACTGAAGTAACTGAGCTAGCTAATCGATTTCAAACTGCTAAATGTTAACTCTATGAACACTCGCAGCTGTAGTCTACTTCCCAACATTACAGTGTTACTAGTACAGATGTAAGCATAATGATTGTTATGCTAAATTGCAAACTGATCTCTCTAATCTGATAAACTGGTAGTGTAATGGTAGTGTAATGGTAGCATAGGGATATGTATGTTATATTTGGTAATGCAGAGAGTAACGTATACAACGTTAGTGAGATGCGTATCTAACAGGGACAGTGCGGTGGTGAATCAGTGGAGATACAGAGATGAAGTTGTGGGAGCACAGACATTGTTAAAGGCTGTTGGATGTTGTTAAATAAAAGGAACTAAACGGAGCCACACTTGTTTCGCCTCATTTATATGTGCTGCCCTAACATTACAGGTAACCTACTGGAGCCTTAATAACTCACACAGTGTCTCATAAAAGTTATTCAGCACACAAACCTGATGCTAAACTATGATGTTTTCTTATTCTACGGTTTCCTGCAACCATATTCTCTCGTCCTCGGCTCATCCGTGATTTGAAAACTGTACGCGCTGCGTCAGCGTGTCAATCAGGATTAACACCTGCCAGTAGCTAATAAAATGTTGGGGTGGCATCCGGTGTGGTCAATCGGGTGTTGACCACCCTACTGGACACCCCTGAGACCCGATTGAAAACCTCGGGTGCCAACCCCAACATTTTATTACAGCACCAGCAGGCTCTGGCTCCGCCACTGCTTTGGGGTCCCAGAGGCTTTGTAACCCTACCCAGACTGATGTATTTCAATCACCTTCTTACTCATAATTTCTGGATTTTCTTTCAACATTGCAACTATGCTATTGGGTAAGGCCTTTCAACCAAATTCATGCTGTTGTAAAAGTTCTATTTAAGTTGAATGAACAGGGTTTCCAGTAATCAGGCCTGATTGCGTCTAGTCCAGCTGAACCCAATTATGAATGCAGTTTCATAGATTTGGGAAGTTAGTAACTACAGGGTCAAATAGATTTTCACACCGTCCCAGTTGGTATTGGATAACTTTTTTGATTCAATAAATAACATTATAATTTATAAACAGACAGTCCATCCCAAATCGCATACTTGTGTACGCCATTTTGTAGTATAAATAGTGTGATTAGTGTGTTCACACTGAAAAACTCCAAGAAACAAAGTGCACTTTAAGTTCTCAGATGATGCACTTGTTCAACCAAAAAAAAAATGAATTGTGGAATGATGGACTCATGATACACTCAATGGTCGCAGATTTCCGTACGTAGTGGATGAGGAAGGGCTGAATCAGGATCAGATACTGAATGAAAAAAAGCTATTTACATTGCTTTATTCCAGAGCCACAACCACAACTAACTACCTAGTTGATTAATAAATTGTACAAGCAAAATTCGACTACAGAGACGATTACACCTACATCTGACGATGACTGAGGTCTTGTTGGGCATAACAGGAAACATTAACATAAACAATAAAATGTACCAATTCATTTTTGTTATCTGTTTAGCTATTTCGCTAATGCTAGCGCCATTGCATTAATTTGCCCTTAACTGGGAAACAGCAAACTTCCGATTAGTACAATAGTGAAAGTGTGCTGTTTGAGAAGATACTACCATTCTAAAATTCATACACTAGACGGCATAGTGTATAGTGCATAGTATAAGTATACAGTGCATAGTGCATAGTGTACGTATATAGTGCATAGTATACATATATAGTTCGTAGTATAAGTATATAGTGCATAGTGTGTGTATATATATATATATATATATATATATATATATATAATATATATATATATATATATATATAGTGTATAGTATATAATTTGGGACACACTATGTATTTTGTGTTTACTCAGGATTCCTTTGTTTTATCTTAGATTTTGTTTCTGAATAAACGAAGTATGAGATACAGTGGCAAGAAAAAGTATGTGGACCTTTTGGAATTTCATGGTTTTCTGAATAAATTTGTCATAAAATGTGATCTGATCTTCATCTAAATCATTATTGACAAATATAATGTGTCTAAAATAATAGCATAAAAAAATTCTGATATTTCATGTCTTTATTGAGAACAAGCAAAAAAACCTCATAGTGCTTGTGGAAAAAGTATGTGAACCCTTGAGTTAACGACCTCAAAAGGTCAAATGTAAAATGACACCAAGAGCACAATGAAGACTTATGAATGAGGTAAAGAAACAACCCTAAATGACCGCCAAAGATTTGAAGGCATCATTGGAACTGGCAAACATCTCTGTTCACGAGTCTACAATACGCAAAACATTGAACAAGCAGGGTATCTACGGCAGGACACCACGAAGGGAGCCACTGCTTACTAAAAAGAACATTGCTGCATGCCTGAAGTTTGCAAAAGAGCATAGACACTCCACAGCGGTATGGGCAAAATGTTTTGTGGACTGATGAAACTAAGATTGAACTATTTGGAAAAACCACACAGCACTACATCTGGTGTAGAAAGGGCACGGCATATCATCATGAAAACATCATCACAACCGTAAAGTATGGGGGAGGAACCTTCATGATTTGGGTCTGCTTTGCTGCATCAGGCCCTGGCCGCCGAAGATGAATTCCCAAGTATATCAGACAATTCTTCAGGGGAATGTCTGTATGTCTACTGAAACTGTGTAGAAGTTGGGTGATGCAACAGAACAAAGACCCAAAACACCGGAGCAATTCCACAACAGAATGGCTTCAGAAAAACAAAATCTGCCTTTTGGAGTGGCCAAGTCAGAGCCCAGACCTCAACCCAATAGAGATGCTATGGAATGACTTGAAGAAAGCCATACACATGAGACGTCCAAAGGCTAAAGCCGTTTGCCAGGAAGAATGGGCTAAAAGTCCTCCTGAACAATGTGCAGGTCTGATCCACAGCTACAGGAAGTGCCTGGTTGAGGTTATTGCTGGTTCACTTACTTTTTCCACTGCCATTTTGAATGTTGAATGAGTGTGTTCAATAAAGACTTGAAAGATCAGATTTTTTTTGTGCTATTCTTTTAGGCACATTATATTTGTGAATACCCCTGACTTAGATGAAGATCAGATCACATTTTATGACAAATTTATTCAGAAAACCATGAAATTCCAAAGGTTTCACATACTTTCTCCTGCCACTGTATACACAAAAACAGAGGAAATCAGGAATTTAAAATGTATATTTTTCGCAGCACTCTATTTTATCTTGCCACATTAGTTTTTTATTTATTTATTTATTTTTATAAAGACAACATTTATTACCTTAATGCTTAAAGTACATTATCAGCATTTGTATAGTATCTAGCTTGTTGGTGAAGACTAAATTTGGGAAGACAGAGTAACCATCAAATCCTGCAATGCAAATTCTTACTAATGTTGCACAATGCTGGTCCACACCTGGATCCAGAATAATAGTGGAATATAACCAATTTTGGGTGTCATACCAGAAGATCAGACCATCAGGTCATCCAATTGAGCACCTGAATAACAATATCTCTGACTGAGACCAGCACTCAAATAACCCAACCCCAAACTGAATCAAATAATCCTTCTGTGCACACTGGGGAACACTACTATAAATAGATTCTAGAAGTGACACTGCTTATGAGCTCTGCAAATGACTGCATGAAACTGTGAAAATGTTCTTGGGTTATTGTTCATGTGTGAATCAAAGAGAGGGAGAGCTGTGAAAATGTGTGCAAATGAGATTCTGAGAAGAATGTACATAAAAGCCTGTGGTAATGAACTTTAGAGTAGAATCAGTAAGATAATTTGTCACAATGATCAGATTAGATGTCAGTTCTGCAGCAGTACAATAAAATATACAATATAGCACTCCACATACTGAACCGTAGCACCATAAAATGGTTTATAATGATTCTAATAAGAATTTCTACTTAATGTCTGGAATTACTACCAATAATTATTCCTTCTCCTGCCATGATAAGTCACTAATTAAGAAACAGCTGAATTACATCCAGTTTGTTGATTTTTGAAAGTATACACAAGGCAAATACAACCTCTTAATGCATAGTTACTTTATATTTGATACTGATATTGAATAAAATAGTAATTGTGGCATGTGCAAAGTTTAAACATCCTAAGTCAGGACACAGCATGCAAATGCTTTTGTAGCTACCTTGGAGTCTTTCTGTTCGAAAAAATGAATCTATTCACCCCATTTTCCCTTGCAGAACGCTTCTAGTTCTGAGATATATTTGAGATATATATCTTGCATGTACAACATGTTAAAGATCTACCAACAGACTTTTAATGATGTTGGAGTCAAGAAGGCCAACTAGTGTTTCTTGAATTAGTTCATGATGAATTTTGAGGTATCTTTTGGATTGCTGTCCTGTAGCAGCCAGCCTCGTTCCGGCTTTAGTTTCTTGACTGACTCTGTCATGTTTGCTTTCAGAACTTTCTTATATTTACTGGAATACTATTTATGTTCTAGTAGAATTGAATGTTGTTAGCTATCCAACAGCTAGCTGTTGAAGAAGTGACACTGATGATGAGCTAACACTGAACATGACTGTTATCTTTCTAAGCAAAGGGAAGCTAGCAAATTGAGGTGCCTTCTAACATGAAAAAGTTGAGTCAAATAAAACGTAAATAAATTAAAAATCATAATAATACGTAAATAAAATAAAAACAGAGCAATACCAGAAGCTGGGTAGTTCTCTTGAGCTAGTTATAATGTTTGATAGCTTTAGTTGTGTCTTGTTGCTAATCTGTAGCAATGTCTTAACCTGCACATAGAATAGTGTCTGCATGACAATAGTCAGTTTACTGTAAACAGGCATGGAAGTAGCTTAAAAATTCATCAACTTAGCAATGAATGGTTGATATAGCTGACAAGCTTTTTAGACTCTTGATGAAACACTCCTGTAATTTGAAGTTGATTTTACCGTAGATGATTTAAATGACAGGTACAGCTGCATGTGCAAAAAATAACATCTTAAAAGAATTTTGAAGATGTTATAGTCCATAAGCCACAGCCACAGTAAACTTTCAGAAGTCTATTTTCTGCAAGCGTGGGTGTGTGAAGATATCATAAGAATGGAGATGAAGCCAAAGACAGATGCAATCTGACTCAATCATGCAAAGAGTGCTGGGGAAAGTTACTTCCTGGAGAAGCAAATTTACCCCAGTATAATGATATCATTTGCCTCTTATGTGAGTCTGATAATATAATAGATGCACTGTATGTTAGAACTGTGTATTTGTACTACCCAGAACTATAATACCAGGCTTTCCACTTGCTATTACAAATAACAAGCGCTTCTAGTCAGCTGTGAAAATCACTTCAGCTGGAGAATCACAGTACTGGGGGAAAACACATTAACAAGGGCAATTTTGAAAATGCTGTTTGGCACCATCAGCATCATGTTTCCGAATTTTTCTGTCCACAATTAAACATGGAAATGACTTAAGACAGCATGGCCAGTGTCTGACCCATGACCTTTACATCCATCCATCTTATATACCGCTTACACCTTATCAGGGTCATGGGGAACCTGGACCATTGGGCACAAAGGCGGTGTACACCGCCTGTACAGGGTGCCAATCCATTGCAGGACATAATCACATACACACTCACACACCCATTCATACACTACGGACACTTTAGACACGCCAATCAGCCTCCCATGCATGTCTTTGGACTGGGGGAAGAAACCGGAGTACCCGGAGGAAACCCCCGCAGCACGGGGAGAACACGCACACACAGGGCCACGGTGGGAATCGAACCCCCAACCCTGGAGGTGTGAGAGGCAAACATGCCAACCACTAAGCCACCGTGCGCACCTGACCATTACATACTGTATTATCCACCATTTTCATGTGTTCTGAAAGTATTTTGAACATGTTTACTTGGACACCCCTGAGTCACTTACAGTATATACAGTGAAAGAAAGAAGTATTTGATCCCCTGCTGATTTTGTACATTTGCCCACTGACAAAGAAATGATCTATAATTTTAATGGCAGGTTTATTTGAACAGTGAGAGACAGAATAACAACAAAAAAATCCAGAAAAAAGCATGTCAAAAATGTTATAAATTAATTTGCATTTTAATGAGGGAAATAAGTATTTGACCCCCTCTCAATCAGAAAGATTTCTGGCTCCCATGTGTCTTGTATACAGGTAATGAGCCAAGATTAGAGAGACTCTTATAGAGAGGATCTTGTCAATGATCTCAAGGCAGCTGGGACCATAGTCACCAAGAAAACAATTGGTAACATACTACGCCATGAAGGACTGAAATCCTGCAGCGCCCACAAGGTCCCCCTGCTCAAGAAAGCACATATACATGCCCGTCTGAAGTTTGCCAGTGAACATCTGAATGATTCAGAGGACAACTGGGTGAAAGTGTTGTGGTTAGATGAGACAAAAATGGAGTTCTTTGGCATCAACTCAACTCGGAGGAGGAATGCTGCCTATGAAGCCAAGAACACCATTCCCACCGTCAAACATGGAGGTGGAAACATTATGCTTTGGTTAAGGGGACAGGACATTTTCACCACATCAAAGGGACGATGGATGGGGCCATGTACCATCAAATCTTGGGTGAGAACCTCCTTCCCTCAGCCAGGGCATTGAAATGGGTCGTGGATGAGTATTCCAGCATGACAATGACCCAAAACACACGGCCAAGACAACAAAGGAGTGGCTCAAGAAGAAGCACATTAAGGTCCTGGAGTGATCTAGCCAGTCTCCAGACCTTAATCCCATAGAAAATCTGTGGAGGGAGCTGAAGGTTCGACTTGCCAAACGTCAGCCTCGAAACCTTTATGACTTGGAGAAGATCTGCAAAGAGGAGTGGGACAAAATCCCTCCTGAGATGTGTGCAAACCTGGTGGCCAACTACAAGAAACGTCTGACCTCTGTGATTGCCAACAAGGGTTTTGCCACCAAGTACTAAGTCATGTTTTCCAGAGGGGTCAAATACGTCAAATACATTAAAATTCAAATCAATTTATAACATTTCTGACATGCGTTTTTCTGGATTTTTTTTGTTGTTATTCTGTCTTTCACTGTTCAAATAAACCTACCATTAAAAGTATAGACTGATCATTTCTTTGTCAGTGGGCAAACATACAAAATCAGCAGGGGATCAAATCCTTTTTTCCCTCACTGTAATACACAATATAGTAAACATGGAAGTAAAGTACCACATATTGTAAATAAAATGGCCTCATTATAAGTTCTGGCCAGGGGGGTAATCTGGGCTGGGCATTCGGGCCTCAAAGATTTATCTTTAGCCATGAATAATTATCCACTTAGAGCAGTTTGTCATTACGTAGCTGAACATCAGTAAAAGAAGACAGCAGTGATGTAATTTTGTATCTTCAGTGAACAGAGGCACGACCAATCAGAAAATTTGTGGAAATACTCGTGTCTTATTGGCTGACAGGCCAAACGCTAGCTCACACAGTCAGTCAGTGTGAGGGGGAAAATGTACATTTATATTTATTTATTTATTTTACTGGTAACGGGGCTGAAACTAAGACACTAACATCCTCTCATGCAGAGCAGTAAAACAAGATGTGTAAATGTCCAAGTTACATGAACATGATATGAGGTATGGATAAGGAAAGATAATGTACTCTATATGGCAGCTAAACCCATACAATGATTTTTTAGAAAGCAGTTAGCTCTCACATTCATGAAAAAAGCATGGAAAAAGTCTATTTAGAAGAATGTTTTAAAAAGTTTTTTGATGGAGAAGAATCTGTGCTCAGCCCCTAATGATTAACAGTCCAGCTTACACCCCTGGTTCTGGCATCTTGGAATTCAAAAAGACGTGGTTTGGGTGGGCAAAAATGTTTTTTTTTTATTGTGAATGGAGAGGCAAACCTGATAAGAAAAGATTTCAGATATACCCATGTTAATGTGGAACAGGCCACAGTGAATCCTTCTTGCCAATAAAGAACCTTCAAACGCTGATGAATCTGAATTTAATGGAGAGAGACAGGCGCAGGTTGCCCCTGCCGAGGAAAAAATTTCATGTGTACTTCCCTATGTATTGGTCATCCATTCGAAAACAGCAGAGTTCAATAATAATGGGCCTTGTGGTTGTGGTATATTGGTTGTGTGAAAAAAGCAAGAGAAACTGATGGGAGGACGTACTCTGCACTGTCAGCTCATTCCTGCGTAGGAGTAAAGCTAGTGTGCTTTTACTAATAAATCAACTTTCCTTTTAATCTCCAGAATGAGTCATGATAACATTAGCTGCATCGTGGCCGAATACACACACTCAATCACAGCACTGTGGCAGACTATTGGCACGCAGCAAACACACACACACACACACACAAACACACACACACAGTTCTAGCTGAGCAGGCACACACACATGGTGGCCAAAGACACTCAGATTATGAGACACTGATTCTCTGAAATGAATCAGGTTCTTAATAGCAACCTCCCCCGACAAAACACTTTCTCTCTCTCTCTCACACACTCTCACTGGAATCTTGTGCAATGATGCTTGGGAGATGAGGATAAAGATTTCAGTTGCACCCACTCACAGCGGATGGACACCCAAATCAATCCCAATGACACAAGCAGTACATCCGTCCCCTGTTGGTCCTCTTATAAATAGACTAGGTGTTTCTCTGTAGTGTTTTTTTTCAAGGTATCTGGCACAACCTCTACAATACATTGGGTTAATAGACAACTGTTTGATTGTGTGTAGGTATTAAATAATGAGCTGGCTCAAGACCCTACCCCGATTTACAACACAAACAATAATAATAATATGCATTGGGCATAAAGCACGAGCACAGAGAATGACAGTGACCATGACAACCTTGTAAATATAACTCTGTCATCGGGGGAGAGACGAGTTAATAAAAAAAAATACACGGCCGTGTAAATATCCCAGTCAACATCAGCACGCAAGCATAATCTAGGACCGGATATCAGCCTTGTGAGACTGTAGAGAACCATACTGGCGCATCCGGAAAGAGGAAGCCGCTGATAGGTGACCTGAGCTCTCTGTACCTCTGACTGAATGCAAAACATCACGGAGTACAGGTCATGAGTAGATTGCTAGTTTTAGGTCAGTCACATAGGTGGCTTATAGAGACCTATATACAGGGCACTTTGGATCTTGGAACTAACAAGTGAATGAAATAAAATAATTAAGCAATATCATGAGTAAGAGTGTGTACATGAGCAGAGATCATGAAAGAATTATAAATTATGTATAGCACGCAGTTTCTTTTTTCATGTGAACCTTTGCTCAGTCTCCCTCTCCCCCTCTCTCCCTCTCCCCCTCTCTCTCCATCTCTCCTCTCTCTCTCTCTCTCTCTCTCTCTCTCTCTCTCTCTCCCAGTGTGTGTGTGTGTGTGTGTGGTGCTGAATGGACACTTCCTTTAGGTAAAATGTGTGGATTCCTGCTGAGACCCTGCAGAAAGGTAAAGCAGTCCATCAACCAGCCTCGTCCCAGTTCACAGCTACAATATATGGCACAAAACTTATATATATTCTTTAAAAACATTATATATATATATATATATATATATATATATATATATATATATATATATATATATATATATATATATATACGCACACACACACACAGAGTCTCTCTCTCTCTCTCTCTCTCCACACACACACACGCGCGGACTGCGGGTGTGTTGAAGAGCTTCTCGCGCAGTGAGCTGTGTACTCTGAGTAGTAAACATGCACTGTCTGTGAGCAAGCTGTGAGAGAGGAATGGCGGGTTTGAAAGCCTACCTTAGAAGACTTTGTTTTCGGTGTAAGGGGATGGGGGACTCCGCTCTCCCTTCTCTGCCTCTCACGCTCCTCTCTCCATACGCATCAGCTGCGTTTATCCGCCAAACCAAATGCATTAACGGGTTCTCTCTGGATCAGACTGAGAACATCAGTTTAAAGAGCACATCCTGTGACCGGTGGGCTTTGGGAGATGCATTCCCTCCAAGAACGGAGAGAGAGAGAGAGAGAGAGAGAGAGAGAGAGAGAGAGAGAGAGAGAGAGGGAGAGGGGGGGGGGGACAGAAAGAGAGAGAGGGAAGGGGTGTGTGTGTGTGTGTGTGAAGAGAGAGAGAGAGAGAGAGAGAGAGAGAGAGGAAGAGAGAGAGACAGTGAGAGATGAGAGAGAGAGAGAGTGGAGTGAGAAATGAGAGAGATGGGAGAGAGAGAGAGAGAGAGAGAGAGAGAGACAGAAAGATGAGAGAGAGAGAAGAGAGAGAGAGAGAGAGAGAGAGAGAGCTGAGACAGAGAGACAGAGAGATGAGAGAGACAGAGAGAGAGAGTCCCACCCCTGCAGTGTAACTTCCAGTGCTCACAACACACAACACACTGCCGCAATCAGGCTTCATCATCACTCTCTATAGTCCAATCATAAAGTTCAAATCTTACCGATACCGAGACAGAACTCTTCTTTTATTTCTCTTCTTTTCTTTTGTTGTACTGTTTTGTCTCTCAGAAGCACCACGCAACAGTCAGACATCTGCATTTTGCACATCTGCACTTGCACAGGAAAGAACATGTTTTTAACAGTATTACTTAAAAATAGAGAAGGGTTTTTTTTTTTAACTGTTTATTCAAACACATATATCATGTATCGTTTCAGTGATGCCTCTCAAACAACGCCCACAAAACATGCCCCATAGCTAATGACCACACATATATTTCCTTGTACTCATTCTCCAGGTGTTCTGGTCATCATTGAACATAACATGCATCTTTTATTATTATTATTATTATTATTATTATTGTTATTATTATTGTTATTGTTGTTGTTGTTGTTGTTGCTTGCAAAATCTTGTGTTAAACAGACCATATAAATGAAATCAAATATTTCCATTCATGTTGACTTTTGATTGGGAAATACTGAGAGCACATTTTATTATCTTTGCCAGCAGATTTTTGGCAGGTTTTCCCTGAGAGCATCAGTATTCCCAGATGTCTGTTGCTTAAAATCAGAGTTTGTATATGTAGAATGTATATGCTGTAGAATTACAATTTCCCCTCAGTGAAATCCCAACAACTATGCACCAAAATCTAGCGGAAAGCCTTCTCGAGAAGAGTAACTGCAAAAGGGGACCAACTTTGGTCAGTGGCCGTTGTCCACATACTTTTGGCTATATAGTGTATATAGCATCTAAAACTAACTTTTGACTGAATGGATAGCCAACATAAAACTGTATTCAGTCTGCAGTTTACCCTTAAAGATTTAATGAGGTTAAAAAGCCACACTGGTTTGCCCGTGGCATTGGCGGAATAGGCATATGCTAGGTGATCAAACGAGTGAGTGATATTTTATATATTTTTTTGCTAATACTATTTTAATACTATTCATTTGAAATATTACAACAACAACAAAAAAATGGAAAACCCCACAGCAGCATAACTACATAGCTTATATTTTTAATTAGACTACCTGATTGTAGGGGATGGGCGAGTTCATTTATCTGAAGTGACCATCACTAAACAAGATAAATTAGCATCAGTAACCTTCTTCAAACATGTCAAAAAGACCAAGGCGCTCTGGTGCCCAGGGAAGAAAAAGAAGAGGAGGAACAAAAACAGGATAAGAACAGAAGTTATGTGATATGATAGTTTATCTAATTGCATAGTAGTTACCGTTGCATCAGTGTTACTATTAGCTTGCTTACTTTGGACAATGCCAGTAACATTTGCTAATAGCTAGTAGAGTTAGTGTTGCTTTTACCTTAAATAAAATTGGAATTGGTTGCACCAGTTAAAATCTTGCCTAGGGCACCAAATTGGTCACCACTGTTCAATGGTAACCAACCATACACTATAGATTCAATAGACAGAAGCCCATTGATTCCTTGCTTTATGTACACAGTACCGACATCACAGTAGTTTGCTGGTCCGAAGTTTGGCAGGCGTCTATTCATGGTTAAAGTTAATGTGCAGGTGCTCAAAGTTAAAAAGGGACACGTGGATCAAGATTTCAAAACACCATTTACTGAATAACCTGCTGAGCTCCAGTAAAGTATATTCCACAAGAACATAACCCCCCCCCCAAAAATTTTATAAACAACCCCCCTTTCACTTACCACAAAACACATTTTTATTATTTTTAATAATAGCAATATGATACACATAATAATTTTTAATAGTGGCAATTGTACCCAAAAAAAAATACAGTTCCACATTTGAACCTTAAGTTGAAAAGTGAACTAAACATACCCAATGTTTGAATTAAAAAATCTGGGTACCAAATCTAGATTTGCACTGCTTCAGTTCAACATATACTGTACATTAAATGTTGATTATACAGTATACCTATCATTTATGTAGACTCCCATGTCCTGGAAGGTGGTTAGCTCTGATGCCATCAGTTAAATGACACCTACTCTTTCTTGACAATGCCAGCGCCTCTGCATGTGTGTGCAGTGGTTCAATTAAATTCCAATTAAGTGAAATTTCATTTATAAATCACTTTGAACAGGTTGATAGGTGACAATTGTTAGCATTCTGTCTTCTGGGAGACATGCAACTATCTTATTTAGCATCTGAAGGTTAGTACTAAATGAAAAAATAAGCTCTTTAAACAAACTAATAACAATTTACACTGATTATCCTGTTCAAAAGTTTACATCCCCTTTGGCTCTTAATGTATCGTGTTGCCTTCTTGCGTATCAGTGAATGTTTGCACCTTTTGTAATAGTCGTGTACGAATCCCTCAGCTGTCATCAGTGTAAAAAGATGGATCTCAACATCATTTAGCCCCTGTCGCAAAGAATGTGCAGGACCTGGAGGATTTTTCTGAAGAACAGCGGGCAGTTTAACTGTTTAAATGCATGTTTAACTGATTTATTTTCTCTGAAACCAGTTGAGAGTTTCCTTTGTTGTATGCTTTGGATTGTTGTCCTGATGGAAGCTCCACCCATGTCTTGACACGTTCAATACTTATTTCCCCCACTGTATGCAAACATCTGTAGGACAGGACTAAATAATAATAAATAAATTTAAAAAACATGGGATTTTTATGATCCTCTTATTAACAGTATTAAGATTTTGACGATTCTGCAAGGGGTATGCAAACTTTTGGGCACAACTATATATACTATGCTTTCCGTATCATTAAGCAAAGAAGCTTTCACTGAACGATGATGTTGGTGTGACTTCTTCCTGAGCCCAGACGAGAGGAAATCAGCCAAAGCAGGGTTCAAATTTTGGTTTTGACAGGTATCGGACAGAGAACTTATCAAGTAGCTTTACAGAAATCTGTAGATCAATTTAGATCCATAATAGGCAGGCCAGAGGAGACAGTGGCAAGGAAAAACTTCCTGAGATGACATGTGGAAGAAACCTTGAAAGAACTCAAAAGAGAAACTATTCTCTTCTGAGTGACAGTGAGATTATAAATCCTTACACTTCCACAGTCTTTATGATTACAGCAGCTGTAACTCTGTGAAATGCGGTGGTAGTGGGAAATTGGGTTCCAGTCTTTCTTTCGGTCAGGATTATGGTGGATCTGGAGCCTATCCCAGGAGCACAGGGTGTGAGGTGAGAACACACCCTGGAACAGATGACCGGCCATTGCAGGGCACCATGCATACACATAGCCCAAGGAATGCTCATTAATACTGGAGTAATTCATATTAACCAAACCACCTACTGACACGTTTTTGAGCTGTTGGAGGAAACTGGAGAAAACGCAAGTGACCAGTGTGAGAACCTCGACAGAAACGCCGCTCCTAAGCTCAGGATAAAACCTGGGACCTGGCGCTGTAGGGTGGCAACGCTACTCTAATTTGGAAACCCAGATAATTTAGTGATGAATTCAGCAAAATATTACTACAGCACTTTAGTCTCTACAGTTTACATAGAAGGTGCGAGAGAAAAAAAAAACCATCCTGTGTGTGGAGGGTCTAAAGGCTGAAAGATCTTGTTGAAAGATCAGAGGAGAATGATCACACTGTTTTGAGCAGACAAGAAGTCTACAGTAACTGAAATAAGCATCGTTACAACTGTGGTGAACAGACCCGTATAAGTCCACATCAGACTCACTGAAACTGGATTGTTGAAGGATTGCGGAAAAGGCCAGGTGATCCCCCGACAAGAAGTGTAGAATATATTCATAGACTGTATATTCAGCCATCTGTATTTTACAGTGCAGTTGTTATAAATACTTCCTTTCCACTTGGGGAAAAACAAAAACAAAAAAAAAAAACACCACATAGGTCCATAAAGGACAAAAATGTCCATATCCAAAAACTGCCACAAAAATTAAAAGTTCCCACTCTTCACTTTTTTTTATTTTTTTTTTAAACCAGCATTAGCTCTAAATCATAATTAACATTCATTTTCAGAATTGTAACCCTTTAAATGCTGGTTTGTTTACATAATACCACAGATGTCAGATTTTTTTTTGAATGGGGCAAAAAAAAGAAAAAAAGAAATTGTAATTATTTTCCATATACTAAATGCTCAGCAGAATTTCCTTTAATTATTAGTTTTTGACCTGTCAAACATTAACATAATAAATTTTGATGCATTCATATTTATGCAGTGTCAGATTAAAAAATAAAGTTATATAATATATTTTGAAGATATACCCCCACCCAATGTCAAATTATTTAATTTTTATTTACCAGCATCAGTATCAGTTCTGATCAAAACTACCAGACATACATTCATGATCAACCAGCACGCGCGAGCACACACAAACACGTGCATGGATTTTCCCCAACCTGAGAAAAATACTGCACATTTCAGGAAACAAAAAATTCAATGTTTTGAAACCTTGTCAACAAAATAAAATCCTATTAACCCAAAATGCATGATTTTATGCTTAAACGTCACAGGGATTAAATATTGCAGTTTCAATGGGGACATTTTTGTCCTTAAGCACCCGAGGGTAACCATTTTGTGTAGCTAATTTAAAATACATTTATGAAGGCAAATGAGAGTGTAATATTAAAATCACAGTAAAAACACACACCTTTTGCAAAACAAATAAAAAAAAAAATGCTGTTAAATAAAATAAAAAGAAAATGTCCATAAAGATAAACGAGGGTTTAAAAGTCATTTTTGATCCAGTCATGGAATAAAGAAGTTTCAAACCCAGCTCTGAATGAAGACATTTATTTACAGGTTGCCCTAGTTGTTTGTTTGCAAACAACTAACATCTGAGGAATGTACTAGTGTTAGGTATGTAGTAGAAAAAGAAATTAAATACAGATTTATCCTAAGAAAATTTACCCTAATACAACACATCTGCTTCCAAAACCATAAGATACTGTACAAGCTCAAATTAATAGTTAAAAATAAGATAGTTTTTATAAAAACTGCAATAAACCTCTTGATAATGACCTGACGGACGTATAGGTTTGCATGTTGAACTGATCTGTTAAAGATACATGTTTAAAAAACATACTACTAATAATAAAAATAAAATAAAACCCAAGGAGGAAAACCATTAAAACAGAAGTAAAGATATTTACACAGGTTCCACATTTTTTTTTTGAAGGTCATTTAAAATTCAGCAATCTCTTAATGTCTCTTCATCTACACGAACGCCGTGGCTGCCATGGTTCCAGGGTAGCAGCACTTAGCGCGTGATTGTCGAGTTCAGAACTCCAGCCTTGCAGCTAGACTTGGAAGCTTGTGAGAGTTCTCGCTGGAAGATAAAAACCAACATTATTATAATCTATGCCAGTTTTCATACTGCATTGTGCCATCCCCCCCAGCCAACCCCCATCTAAAGCCACTGAAACAATGCATTGAAACCTTTTATACGCCTACCTGATTGGAATAATGTGAAGACTAACTACCATGTCCCTCGGTTTACTAGAATGCATTACCAGACGTGTGCAGTTCCCTACACCATCCATCAACTTCAACAGAGCACAAATGTCTCCCTTTCACACACATTTATTGGTTGGTCGTTTCCTAAGAGTCACAGGTTCACAATTTTGGTACTGGAGAACACAGAGTCCTGCTGGGTGTGCAGAACAGAGGGAACTCATGGACCAGGGTTGTGAAGATGTGCTGTGAGTGAGTGTGCAATAGAGCAGAGGGGTGAGTGTGAACAGCAGTGAGTTTCATGCCATCAGTCTGGCAGAGCAATCAGCACAAAGTCCAGTTAAACAGGAGGAATAAGAGCAGGGAGCACGAGGGTGAGTGTTAATACAGGCCAGGGTGAAAATCATACAGACCTGGAGATGATTGTGGATTCAATGTTGACACAATCCCTCTAGAACAGAATGCAGAGTTAGACAGAATGATCACTGGACTGGTAAGTACCTGAGCAGGGGTGCGGAACTAGATCCCTGGATTGTTTACACACATCAGGTTTAAAAGCCCAGTGCTTTTACCCATAACGAGCCCAGGCCCATCAGTCACATTAAGTTTAATTATCTGCGCTATATCATGTTCCCCTTCTAAACTTCTCTGTGTAACTGGACCGAGTGCTGAGGAGAGTAAAAGGACAAAAATTACCGCAAACTCGGAGTAGGAGCTGGCGACGGAGTTGATGGAACAGTTTCGGTATGGGCTGGAAGTCATGGTACGCAATGCTCCACTCAGCTGAGAAACGTTTTCCTTATTCCTCTCCAGGCCGCGGGGGGTTCGAGTACGAGCGGGAGTACGCAAACCTAAACCAATCTGGGACAGAACGGGAGATATTAGGAGAGGACAATGTTACAGATCAGCAGCTAGCAGCAGAAACGTATGAAACCCACTGATCGACTTTGACAGACAAGGTGGTATAAAAAATTTTAATTAAAAAGTGGGAAAATTTCGATAAAATTTAAGGGTCTGTTCAAATCTTCATTTATTTTATTTCACCAGGATGTTTATAGGCACTGCAGATTACTTATAATTACTTATTTTTCTACAAATACTTATATAAAATAATTTAGAGCAACGACCTCTTCATGAGAAAATGTGAACTGCTGCCTTGATTTCATCATTGTTCTTTGAAAGTGAACCGAGTAGGTCTTAAATTGGAGTTTAAAATGTTACTATTTGATGTTTCTCCAACCAACAAACTATTCAAAAAGCAACACACATGGCTTACAAAGCAAGCCGTTTCCAGACATTTTTTTGCAAAGTGGTGGTTGAAATAACAAAAAGACATCAAAGCAAAACAAGAGATCACAGTGTCAGGGTGTGGCCAAGTGAGGTGTAGCTCACCCTGCTGGCAGAGAGAGGTGGTCTCATGGATGGAGAATGGCAAATAGAGCGCAAGGTAGTGTTGGGTGTAGCGCTAGCAATACTGGAGGTAGAATTCAGCTAAAAGAGAGAACGCAGCGTTATGTAAAGTAAAACGATGCGGTTTGTTGTGTTGAAACCATGAAAGTTCAGTCCGGTACACGCGTGAAGCATTACCTTGCGAGATTTTCCAGGTGTGGGTGTTCCTCCTAGTCTTCTCTTGGTGGGCGTTTTGAGTGATGTACCATACAGCATGTCCTCCTCTATCTGCTTGCTCTTTTTCATTTGCTGAAAACAGATGCAGGAAGCAAGAAAGAGACTGATGACATTTTGTGGAAGCTTTGAAAGGGTCACATTATCATATTCAACATGCAGAGACAAACATTTCTTTTTCTTTATATATTATGCATGTATTCAAGCTGAACTGTCATTCATACATCCTGAACAATTCTCACCGGTGACTATTGGTATGCAGGTCTACCACTACGAAGAGGAAAAAATGCATGTTCCTGGCAGGAAAAGTATAAAAGTAGTTTACTTAAAATAAACAAATAAATAAAAACCCTCAACCGGTAGATAAAAATATGACTTTTTTGGGTGATTACTCATACTAGGGCACTCAAATGTAAAAGCATGAAGTTTAGCAGATCTGACTAACAGAAGTCTGAGACAGCCCACTCACTGGTTACCAACCAATAGCTCAGAACCCAATAAAATTAGAAAACCTAAATATTTACCAAACAATCATTTCAGGCCTATAACCTGATCAATAATCCATGCACAACACCCCATTTTGGACTCTTATCCTTCCCATTCAAAAGCGAACATTTCATTCATAACCAGTATTTACCCTCTCGAGTTTCTCCTTCTCTTTCTCCAGCAGGTGAAGGTTCCACTGTTCCTCGACGTACTGCATGAAGTGCTGCCCGTTGACCCGGAACTCTGAGCCGTGCTCCACCTCCCACTGCTCGATCTGGATCTTCAGACTTTTCTCCAGCTGCAAAACATTACGCGTCAAACACTGCAAGCGGAAACATTCGAACGAACACAGCAGAACACTAAATTGTGTGCGAGCATAAGGAAATGGAGCAGTGGGCCAGGAGCGGACCTTGGGAAGACTCTTCTGAAGCTCTGCCCTTTGCTTCTCCTCCCGCAGCAGGTTGCCTCCTCTGTTGTGAAATCGAGATGGATCCGTGGCTTTTTTCTGATGACAAAAAAACAAACAAAGCTAATGTCACTTTGCAGTACTGACCTATACGGTCCATACAGGATTTGGAATTTTTTTGAGATTGTTGCGGCCAAAAACCTCGATTTGGCTCATCACCCCCTACTGAGGGGGAACATTAACCCAACAAATAAGTCTTAATAAAAAAAAAAAAAAAAAACAAAACAAAAAAACAAAAAAAAAAAACCCAAACACAACCCCACACTACATCACTCACTTTCTTCCATTTTTCTTTCACAGCTACAACAGGTCATCCTGTTTTGGTTCAGTTTTGAGATGCAACAAAATAGTTTTTTTTTTTTGGAAAACCATTTAAATTGGCACGGTATTTCACAGTGATGTTTGCCGGTTAATGAGAAATTTTAGCTGTACTCATGGTTGATGCACATGAAACACAGGTCTTTGACAGAACGCACGTCGTGATGAGGTCACGTCTTGGACATCAGCTGTAAAATTTTTTTTAAAAATGGCAAGCTCCAACAAACACTGCGTCGTTTGATTGTGTTAATTCTGCGATCGCAAAATCCGCTTTTAAAAAGGGGTGTGAGACACACAGTGGAACAAATGCAAGGAAAAGAGCGCAGATCTTACCTCCAGTTCCTGAAAGAGAGTCCAGTTACTCTGCCAACTAGTCACCCCATTATAAAGGTCTCTGTGCTGCTCATAATGTTGCTTTAGCCTCTGCTCCTCTTGCTCATGCATGGTCAGAAGCTCTTCAGTTAATTCATCTTAAATAAAAAAAAATTAAAAAGTCAACATTAAGAGCTACAAAAATGGAACAACCTTTAAAATTAGTGACACACACAAATTATCCTGAAAATTGAGTGATTCTAGTAAAATCCAGCTCTCTCATCATGTGCCCTACTGAGGGGCAACATTAACCCAACAAATAAGTCTTTAAAAAAAACAAACAAAAAAAAAACAAACAAACCCCAAACACAACCCCACACATCACTCACTTTCTTCCATTTTTCTTTCACAGCTACAACAGGTCATCCTGTTTTGGTTCAGTTTTACATTATAGAGCATTTTTCCTCATCTAGAAAGAGGTACATGATAAATACCTTTCATCTTTGTAGCCGTATTCTATTTGCAGTCTGAAAGGGTAGCAGGATTACATTTCAGCATATCATTCCATAAAAAGTAGAGCTGCAACAACTAATCGATTATGAAAATCATCGACGAATATCATGTTACTGCTGTTCCGAAAACACGCTACAGAGAGTAAATACTAAAGTTATGTCCCAAATAACTTACTGTACACTTACACTATGCACTCTACCATCTAGTGTATGAATTTTAGAAAGGTAATATCGCCTCAAATGAAACAAGAGTTTTTTTACTAAGTGCATGACGTCATACCCACAAAATGCGATGCCGCTAGCTTTAGCAGATACCGAGTCACCGACAGCGACTTTCTTCAGTTTACTTTACCTTTTATACCAAACATGACCTCAAGTGAAATCGTCAAGTGACTGAGGAAGAATGTGTGAGACCCAGGTCCTCTAATGCAGGGGAGCATTTTATATTAAACACCATGCAGAAACTTTAACCTGCAAACTTTATAAAGCAGAGTTTGTGTAGCACTGAAGCACGACAGTGCTGCACGAGCACAAACTTGTGTTTGTATCCAAAATGCTCCACTGTGTGTAAGGGGCAGGGGAAACTGGTGAGAGTTGCTTAAAAGATTTTGTTTAATTCCAGTTTCTTGTCATTATATGGTGTATTTGTGCGCTTGCAGTGTAACTTATCTTTTATTATAACGGAAATGATCTATTAATAATGAGGCCGCATTGCTCCTCACTTGCAGCGATACACGGTGTAGCGCAAGTAAGATCTGTAATGTCTAATTAAAACACTACGATCAAAAGTAAACAAGATTCCTAAAGGCAGTGAGTAACAAACCACAAGGTGCATTAAACTACAGTCCTAAATTAACAATTTATTCTGGTGTGCGTGTTTGGTTCTTTTCAGTCTCATAAATGGACAAACGTTTGTGTAAAATTTTGGTCCCAGTTTGTGGATTTTATTTTAAACCAACGAAGAAAAAAAGAAAAAGAAAAAAAAAAAAGGTAATTAGAGAGTTTGCCCCTGATCCGATGAACCGACAAAGATAATTGGCTAATTAATCGATTTTGAAAATAATCCCTCTTCAAAAGCGGAACCAAGATCGAGTAAAAGAAGAACAGAAAAAGAACCGGAGTCGCTAGAAAGTAATGGGTCATCGACAACCCTGACAAGGGCAGTTTCTGTACTATGAAGTGGACGAAAGCCAGATCGAAAGGGGACAAAGAGATGGACTGGGGCAGATATGATGGAAACGTTTATACTGTGGCATTATGATATAGCAGTGAAAGCAGTTGTACCGGAGTAAAACGCAGTAAAGGCTTGTCTCTGGTCCGGGCCATAAAAGCATTTCTCCCAGAGGCTTTCGATTTCTGCTCTGACCGACTCGATTACACCCTGGATATTCTTCATCTTCAGCTCTTCCAGGCGCTCCACCTCAGTGTGCAGCTGGGGGAGGAAAGGGACACAGATACAGGCAAAGCTTAAATCATGTATTTCTTATGAAGACTGAAAGGGAGTGTATACAGCAGAGGAACAAACCACATACATACATATACACACACACATACACAGTGGCAAGAAAAAGTATGTGAACCTTTTGGAATTTCATGGTTTTCTGAATAAATTTGTCATAAAATGTGATCTGATCATCCAAGTCAGGGGTATTGACAATTTGTCTAAAAAAAAAAAAACCTCATAGTGCTTGTGGAAAAAGTATGTGAAACCTTGAGTTAATGACCTCAAAAAAAAGCTTATTTTTTTGCACACCTGGAGTCTGGTTAAGAAAATGAGCTTGGAGGTGTGGACTACAGTTACTTTGACTGATAAAAACCCCTCAAACTTTTGGAGTTTGCTCTGCACAAGAAGCACACGCTTATGTGAGCCATGCCTCGCCAAAAAGAGCTTTCATAGGATCTACAAATAAAAACAGTTGATTTACATAAAGCTGGCAAGGGTCACAAAGTGATTTCAAAGACTTTAGAAATTCACCAGTCTACAAACAGGCAAACATTCTACAAATGGAGACACTTTGGGACTGTTGCTACTCTACCGATAATTGGGCACCCAGTCAAAATGACACCAAGAGGACATCGAAGACTCATCAATGAGGTAAAGAAACAACCCCGAATGACAGCCAAAGATTTGAAGGCATCATTGGAACTGGCTAACATCTCTGTTCATGAGTCTACAATACGCAAAACATTGAACAAGCAGGTTATCTACAGCAGGACACCACGAAGGAAGCCACTGCTTACTAAAAATAACAATGCTGCACGCTTGAAGTTTGCAAAAGAGCACATAGACACTTCACAGCGGTACTGGCTAAATGGTTTGTGGACTGATGAAACTAAGATTGAACTATTTGGAAAGACCACAGCACTACATCTGGTGTAGAAAGGGCACGGCATATCGTCACGAACACATCATCCCAACTGTAAAGTATGGTGGAGGAAACCTCATGATTTAGGCCTGCTTTGCTGCATCAGGGCCTGGCCAGCTTAGCAATCATTGAGGGGAAGATGAATTACTGAAGTATATCAGACAATTCTTCAGGATAATGTGAGAATGTCTGTATATCTGCTGAAACTGTGTAGAAGTTAGGTGATGCAACAGAACAACGACCCAAAACACCGAGGCAAGTCCACAACAGAATGGCTTCAGAAAAACAAAATCGAGTGACCGAGTCAGAGCCCAGACCTCAACCCAATAGAGATGCTATGGAATGACGAAAAAAAGCCATACACATGAGACGTCCAAAGAATATGACCGAGCTAAAGCAGTTCTGCCAGTAAGAATGGGCCAAAATTCCTCCTGAACGATGTGCAGGTCTGATCCACAGCTACAGGAAGCGCCTGGTTGAGGTTATTGCTGCCGGGGAGGGTGGGGTCAACCAGTTATTAATTCTAAGGGTTCACTTACTTTTTCCACTGCCATTTTAAATGTTGTATGAGTGTGTTCAATAAAGACATGAGGGATCAGAATTTATTTTGTGTTATTCCTTTAGACACATTATATTTGTCAATACCCCTGACTTAGATGAAGATCAGATCATATTTTATGACAAATTTCTTCAGAAAACCATGAAACTCCAAAGGGCTCACATACTTTTCTTGCCACCGTGTATATGTATGTGTGTAATATTAATTTAAAAAAATAATTATACACACACCCAATAATTTACTCTTACCACTTTATGTACACCTACCCCATTGCTGTACTGGGAGGCTGTTTTATCAGGTACACCTGCATACAGTTTTTAAAAAGGTGCAAAATTGCAACCTTGCAAGACTAGTTTGAATGGGAGAAACAGAGGTGTGTGTAAAACTCACAGCATCCATGTTCCTCTTCTTACTGCACTGCATGTGTTCAGCCATGGAGTCTCGTTCTTCCTGGCAGATCTGGAGTCTTTCCCACAGCTCCACAATACGGCCACGGTAGGACACACACACCGCCTCGATCTCTGCTTTCCGATTCTCCAACTGAATCCCAAACAAGGCACAGTTATAAACCGAGCGCATCTCCAGCTTTAGCGTCAAGAACTAAAATCCAAATACTCTCAAAAGCATAGTAGATTAATCTATTTAGAGTTCTGCTTGTATGTTTCCCACACATAATGGTAAATGTGCACTTGTATAGCGCTTTTATCCAAAGCTTTACACTGTGTCTCATTCATCCATTCACGCACACACACCAATGGTAGCAGAGCTGCCGTGCAAGGCGCTAGCTTGCCATTGGGAGCAACTTGGGGTTCAGTGTCTTGCCCAAGGACACTTCGGCATGTGGAATCACCCGGGCCGGGAATCAAACCGCCAACCCTACGATTAGTGGACAACCCGCTCTACCAACTGCGCCACAGCCGCCAGTTAATTAGTTAGCCGCCACCTTACAGACGTACCAATAAAGGGGTGTGAATAAGTGTGTGGGAGACAAGTTCAGCAACAAAAACTAAAGAAGTAATGAGTGGTTTTAATAGCGTGAAGAGTGTGTGTGCATTTACCTGGCTCAGTAGTACATTCAGGGCAGTGATGTTTTCTAGCGAGAGGCAGAACGCCTCCTCCTCCTCACACACAACATCTCTCTCAAAGCTAGTGTCCGGCATCTGCTCGAGATCCTCCATACACACAATGATCTGACGCTTGGTGGACATGAACTCGGCATAACGACGCTCCTGAATAAAAAGCCTTGAGTCAATACAACGATTAAAAGACCCTAAAAAAAAAAAAAAGATCACTAACATTCACTGTAAATGTGCACTTTTAGCATGTACTTGAAATCAATGCAATGTTCTCAAACTATAATTTTAAGTAACCTTCTGGTTAAAATACTACATTAAAGACATTAAAATACTAATTTAAAGCTCACACAACATTCCCCGACCTCACATTTCCACTTCTTACCCACACACACACATTAAGTGTACAGATTCAATCCATGAGTGAAAATGGACAACCATTGACCAGATATTTGAGAGACGTTTCTCGGCACAGCAGGGGCAACTTAATGGTACTATGTGGCGTGCATAAAGCACAGCCATGTCGGTGTAACTGCAGTTGAGAAACAGTCCACCAAACAAAAATATCCAGTCAAGAGCAGCTCTTCGTAACAATATATTAAAAAAAAAAAAGAATTCTTGCATTTTGCACATGATCACCGTGCGTTACCTTCTCCTGGTTGCGGCTCGCGATGTGCTGACGGTAGCTGTGCAGCTGTTGGGCAGAGGGAACGCTGTCAGGATCGATGGAGTGTGGGTTATCACACAGGATATCGCACAGCTCGCGGTCCTGCTGTATCAGAGTCTTTAGCTCACTCATGCGCTGGTTCTTCTGCTTCAGCATCACTTTCAGTCGCGTGCGAATCTCTTTCTCCAGCTGCAGCATGCTCAGGCCATCATCCTCCTGACACACAATCACACATTAAACAGCAGAAGACGAACGGCGATGAACTACAAGCACAGAACACGGGTCATTACTGAAACTACCTCAAACGGAGGGAGTTGAAGCTCGTCACACAAGCTACCCAGCTCCTTTCGACAGGACTCGATGCTGCTCAGCAACCTCTTTTTCAGACCTTCCTCCTCCGCTATCATCATGTCCAGAAGGTTCTGGAAGATAAAATCACATTAAAAAAAACAAACAAAAACAAAAAACCAACCAAAAATAAAAAATACAAAAAACAGTTAGTAGCAATACCAAGTCATGGTTATAGAATGCTGAAAACATCTATAAATGTGACCTTTAATTATAATTTTTTTATTAACCATAGTATTAACAAGAGTGTTTTATTAGCAGCAATGCTATACACTAAATTTGCATGTGTGAGCTTTTAGTAAAATTAAAACAGTCAGTAATCATGGAGAAAGTTAGCGGACATTAGCTTACAATAGCTAGAACAATCGTTTCATCACTAGCCTCAGTTTTTTTTTTTAAACTCTCTCCCAGAGCTAATTTAACCAACACTGAAGACTTTCAGAACATTTAAAGCCCCGGTGTTACAAAGCTCGGACACCCAGTAGACTCCTCCAACAAATTTTAAACGAGAAACACACTTTCGAAAAATGTGTTTAAGTGGAACATATGCCTTTTCTATAGGGACAGTTCATTTACATGAACGTGTGGGGAAAATGCATCAGAATTTAAAAACTAAATAAACGAAGGGGAAGAAAAAAATGGCTGAGACATTTTCTGCAAGGGGATTTATTGTATAATTTTTTTCGGGTTTATTTAGCATTTATGTACGAGTTTGCGATGTCCAGTTTCTCTGCAACACAAACGAGTCTTATTCATTTCGAGAGAGAGAGAGAAGAAGGAAAAAAAGAGAGAGCCTGAAGCCTTCCGCCTCATTGACGCTCCACAACATAGCAACAGCCCCCATAAGTGTGTCTTTGCCATTTTGGTTTAAGATCAAAAGATGAATTTGGGACGATCGCTCAGAAGTTCAGCTAATATTTCGATATAAGAAACAACCTGGAATATGGCAACTTTTGTTTGAACCCACTCATTTTTCAAGTGATCAGAAAATTTTTGGAACATGTAACGATCAGGTGTTTCTTGTTGCCAAGGCGTGCACTATTAGATTGACTGTTTAAACAATTAATAGTTCTGAATGTTTACTCTTGGTTTGAGCCCTAGGTTGCACCCATGAAAACGGCATTTGCTGTTAAAGCATCATAAAACACTAAACTACATTTTCTGAGATTTTAACGGAGGTGTTCGTGTCGCACATTATAAAAGAATATCAGTATCCATTCATTTTAATTGAAGAAGAAAACTGGTTAATTAGCTTTTTCCGCTATTATGGTCTTCCGGGTTTCAAATAAAGCTGCATTCTCATTATCGATTCGATGGTCTGCGCGCGGCACGGGGTGCGTTTACTCATTACGCTACTTCTGTACGTTTGTGGACTTTCTTTTAAATATACTAAGTTCCCCCCCCCCCGGATTAATTGAAAAAGAAATCAACTAATCAGTGAAAATAATCATTAGTTGCAGCCCTAGTTTACAATCTCATCATGTCACACGCCAGAGGTAGTGACATGGGAATGTACTATAGTACTTCGATGACGGTGTCTCAGTTATTCATGAGCCTGCGTGTTCTTATCCCATGAGAAGATGTCTCAATTATTCATGACAGCGCGTGGTGCTTTCCTACAGATGTAGTAGATGAGAGGCGTTTAAACGCGTCGCAGGCGTTTTGTTCAGTGGTGTAAGAGTACGAGTGCGTTTTCTTGGGAGAGCTGAGAGAATTGGAGAAAGGTGGACTTTGGACATGCTCATGAAAGCAGTTTGCATCTACACAATGATACTGTACTAAGTCCCGAGGACGTTTCCATCTCTTCAAATGAGGTACGTGTCTAATTTTTAACCAGAACAGTTTTACTTGCCTTTTGAGCAATTGAACCCGCTTAAAGCTCCGCAGGCCATCGCATGCAAAGCTATGCAACGAGAGTCCGTATTGAAGGGACGAATCTTCGCCTTTTTATTCGTGAAAAGCTCAAGCCTGTTAACGAACTACCATTCCGACACTTCTCCCAGCCGCGCTGCCCCCAGTTTGGTTTTATATTTTCCTCTATAGTCATGCCAGGGGTTAATGGTTCAAATAGATAGGACAGAGGACCTGCAGGGCCATCTATTGTGTCCCCATTTAGCCCTGGGGATTCAGGACGAGAGAAGTCCACTACCTCATCTGCAAACTTTGTACATCTTTATTGAGAGTGTACTGAAGTCCCCCCACTGGTGTACCAACAACCAGATACGGAACAGGCTGGCCAAGGAAAACAGCAGCAGCTGATAAACATTCAGTACGTTTACATGGACAAAAATATTCCACCATTAACCTGATTAGGACGATACTCTGATTAAGAAAGTAGCATGTAAACAGTGATTTCTGATTACCTTAATCTGGCTAAAGTCATACTCGAAGTAAACACAAAACCGAATTAAGAAGTGGAGTATTCCTTTACGGTACCATAATGAAGACGAGCTGTATGTCGATACGTGAAATTCTGGAGGGAACATCGGACGGTGTGACGTGGGGACGTAATGACGTGTTCTGTTAATCGATCCATGTTCATGATCTATGTTCATGTTATAACATTTAAAAAATGGGAACATGAAAGGAGCATCCTAAAAGCAACTCATGTAAACACCTTAATCACAATATTGTCATTCAGAATAAGGCCAATAATTAGATTATTGCTGTCCATTTAAACTTAGTCACTGACTACGTTTACATGGACAGCAGTAATCCAATTATTGACCTTATTCTGAATAAGACAATATTAGTTGTCTAGTTACAAGCATAGACAGAAAAATATCAGCAAAACACAACTTGTTATCTTTAAGTCATAAAAAAAAAAAGAAACGGCCTTTCCTAGACTTTCATAATACTTTGGGATACTGATCAGGTTATTAGTTCAAATCCCAGCACATTTTTAGCAAGTTCTTTAACACTCAATTTGACTTACTGTAGTCCTGTCTTTGTTCCAAGTCAATTTGAAAAAAGTACAAGCCATTTGAGCAAATCAAAGTGCAAATGATCCATACAAGCGAGTGTATTCTCTTTACGATGTCTGTGCTTCTCTTATACAGTACTGTGAATGGTGGGATAGAGATAGCGGTGCATGGGTAATCACCTTGATGTGCATTTTGACCGCATCAGTGCGCTGCAGTCTCTGGTCCTCTGGTATACCAATCTCCTCCCAGATTACCTTGAGGCGATTCAGGGCTTCATTCAGACACGCCACAGACTCTGCGGCATGCACCTCACTGACCACACACACACACACACACACACACAACACACCAATTAAGTTGCCCTTTTTCTCTTTTCTTTTTTTTTTTAAAGTAATAATTAGTTTACTGAGACTCCCTGAGGCAGTGTTGTGAAGTTTCACTATACGACCAAAAGGTTGTGCACACCGGACCATCACTCCCATATGTGCTTGTTGAACATCTCATTCCAGATATAGTCCTGCATTACTGTCATTACAACCTCCACTCTTCTATGAAGGCTTTCCAGAAGATTTTGGGGCGTGGCTGTGGGGATTTGTGTTCATTCAGCCACATGAACATTAGTGAGGTCAGGCACAAATGATAGACAAGGAGACCTGGGGTGTTCCAGTTCATCTAAAAAGTGTTCAGTAAGGTTGAGGTCAGGGCTCGGTGCAGGACAATCATGTTGTTCCACTCCAACCTTAACACACCATGTCTCCACGGAGCTCGCTTTGTGCACAGGGGTATTGTCAAGCTGGTCAAATGAACTCTTACAGATTAGTCTTTTTATTCCTCCCAAGATTAGATCTCTTGAAACCTGAAAGATTGTTGTTTTTTAAACTCCTTGAGCTCCCTCCCCTGTTCTCACAGTTCAGCCCTCAGGATCTAGTTCTTCATTCAAGAGGAGGGTGCAACTAAGGATGGGCGAAATGGACTTAAAACCATATCATGATATTTTCCGGTATTTATTGCGATAACGATCAGTGACGATAGAAATATAGTACCACGCACCATTGTTTTTAGCTACAGGTGATCGCTCGGACCTAAAATAAAACCGATTTTCTGAACCAAACCAGTACCACATTGTAGACATAGCTCGTCGTTTAGTGATAAACTCCTCAGCTTCACGTCCGCCTTCCGTCGTACGTTTTCGCTCTGCACGTGAGCGTCGCACACAAATACCCCGTCAACTAGGCTTTATCGTTATTATCACATGAAGACTAATCCTTATTGTGGGGAGCATTTCAACCGGTATATCGCAAACGATAAAATATCGCCCATCCCTAGTTGTGACTCGTAATTCAACAGGTTGTAGTTACAACAGGTAAAAAACATCCCGTCAAGTTGAAATATCAACCCCGGGTTAGTCTTCAAGTACCAGTTCGTTCTGTGTTTACGGAGTGACATCAAACCAACATGGCCACTCATAGTGAGCAGTGTAAATTAGTCTATTGACTTTAAAATCAGTTAATATACAGCTATAATACTTGGTTAAATCGAACATACTAATCACTGATTATGTAACACTAACGATAGCTGGAAAGCTACACTACCACTACTGTCCAACATGTTGCCTGAATGTGTGACGTCACTACAGCAGACCGGAACAAGGAGCCACTCAGGCCAGTAAATGTACAAGTGCAATTAAAGTCGCCTTTTATTAGCTTTATGTGCTCGGACAAAGAAAATTAAAACTATTTTAAAAAAACAAAAACAAAAAACACGAATGTCAAAAGACCGAAGGTGGTTAATGCTGTTATTAAAACCTGCACATGACCACTCACAAGGCCCATCATGTCCAAGAGGCACACCCAAACACAAACAAACACTCCGGACCGGAAACACTTCTCTCAGCGACCTTATAAACCTTTACTAAGGCCGCGACATACTCCATTGTATTTGTATGTTGTACACATTTTCCAGATTTCATGTAGTAATTATATGAAGGAATAATAATAATAATAATAATAATAATAATTTAAAAAACGGCTCTTGCACCTTTAAAGCTAAAGCATATAAAGACCTACAACACAAAACGGCCCTACACACCTACACACACACACACACACACACACACACACACACACACACACACACACACACACACACACACACACAGCTGTGTGGAACAGTTAGGGGAAGGCCAGCTTCACATTAACTAGTAATTAATGTAAAATCAGCCACACAAGAAACCCTAGCGAACATGAACACTAATGACGCTAGTGTATCTGAATTTATTGTCGTACATTACTATATTAAACCATTCTTCTTCTTCATCTTCATCACCACCACAGTATTAATGACAGTATTGAAGACACACAGCTCGCTGAGTGCACACAGAACTAAACTGCATCTAATAGAACATGATAATATTATTACCTCTTCCTCATCGTGAAGCTCGAGCAAAATCAACTTCAGCATAAAAAAAGAAATAAAACAAAACTTGAACGATAAGAAAGTCCTCCAGTTTAGTTTAGTTGATCTGATCTCTGCTGGACGGTGTGGAGTATAAACTTCGGCTTGAGTGTGTGAAGCCGTTCCCTGAACGATTCAAATCCCGCGTCTTTGAAGCTGATTGGCTGAAACTGCGAATACGTCATCGAAACTAAATTCCAGCGATGTGATTGGCCGAAGGAGGAGCCACACGTTAAGCTGAAAGACTCCAGTGTTTAGAAGACGGCGGTGTGATTAATCAGTCACGTGATGTAATCAGTGCCACAGAAAGGCATCGCTCAAATCTAATCAACGTACATATAGTTTATACATCCGAGGTTTGCAAGTCTTATACATTATATATAGTACATTAGGCTTTGAACACTTTTGGGTACCATGGAGTAATTTTATTTAATCAAACGTTTATTTTAGTTACAAATAAAAAGCAAGATTTAAAATGTAAGATTTTATTTGTCACACACACACACACATACATACACATACACACACACACACACATACACACACCCACAGTGTTATACAGTATATAACTTTCAGTGAAATGCAACCTGGAATAGTCCACTTATAAAATACAACCATGGCATACCATATTTATTTTTTTATTTTTATATAAATCAAGTATGAACACAGAATTTACTATATATAATATACAATAATTACAGTAACGATTGCTCTACTATTACATAAACCGATATCCATACATAAACATGTACATACACATACAGGTTACAGACACTTCCCACTTAAATTTTAGTGCCTGTTGTTGGATTTTACAATATCTTTATAACCAGCAATAGTTATTGGGTAGCCATGATGAGCCGGAGCGGTGGGTTGTGAGTTTTCGATATTTTTTATTTTGTTTTCCTTTGTATAAAAAGAAAAAAATGCAATATTTGGGAAAGGGAGGGGAGCACAGAACAGAAAATGCGATGTAGAAATGTTTAGCAGAAAGGTTCAGCAGAAATGTTTAGCAGAAAGGTTCAGCAGAAATGTTTAGTAGAAATGTTTAGCAGAAATGTTTAGTAGAAATGTTTAGCAGAAATGTTTAGCATAAAGGTTCAGTAGAAATGTTTAGTAGAAATGTTTAGCAGAAATGTTTAGCATAAAGGTTCAGTAGAAATGTAGAAATGTTCAGCAGAAATGTTCAATAAAAATGAAACTAAAAAAAAACATGTACATGAACAGGTAGTGTCCACTGCTTGCTGTAATAGTGTGATTATAATATAAATATCATTTGAAGCAAATGTAATTGATTTGACATTCATTTTTCATGTACGCTGGTATATGAGGTCATCAAATGTATATGAGGTCACCAAATGAGGTCATCAAATGTGTATGAGGTCATCAAATGTGTATGAGGTCACCAAATGAGGTCATCAAATGTGTATGAGGTCATCAAATGAGGTCATCGAATGCATAAAGATGAAAGTGTTTGGTGCAGAGACAAATCGACTGAGAGTTAATTGTATTATTTTTAGCTGTTCATGCTTTTTCATAAACACAATGCCTCTCATGCAGCAGAAAAGACTTAACTAGCATTTATTATCAAAAGCATTTTAACAAAATACAAGCTAAAAGTCAGTATACAGTGACGGGAAATAAGTATTCACACTTTTTTATTATTAAATCCTCCCGCGTATATTCACTTCATATTTACAATGTCTTTTTGCTTTGTACTTAAAAATAGGAAAGAAAAAAAACTTATACGGGGAAAAAAGTGTCTGGACAATATTTTAAAAAATATCTATGTAAAATTTAGGGATGCATGATATATCGGCGACCATATTGGTATTGCTTCAGACACACGCTGTTGGCTATGGGGTTTTGATTGGTTGCTTCTGCATGATGTGACACATGGCCCCGCCCACCGTTTTAGAAGAGTTTGGGCTATAATGAACACAAGATGTTCTCTGTGTGGGAATGCTTCTACGAGGGTAAAAAAGAGGACTATTGCTATTTGCAACGGTTGCGAATGTGAGGTAATGCGAGGAGGCAGTAGAACAAAAAACTTTAATACAACTAATTTAATAAGCCATATGACGTTTCGCCATCCCGAAATGTATAAAGATTATCAGACAAAAGTGACTGCCAAACAAACAGCGGCAGCCATGATGACAAGCCCGACGACAAGCCCGACGACAAGGCCGACAGTACAAGGAAATTCGACAAGAACAGTGCCAAAGCAAAAGCAATCACATGCAAAGTTATGGAAATGATTGCAGTCGATGACCAAGGTTTTCATCAGCTAAAAATGTAACTGGAAAAGTTTTATTTCTGACATGTAGTTCCGGCCTAAGTCCTGTGACTATGTAGTAATGCAGCCTGCGCAAGAGCCCAGGCTGAGAGAGCCCAGGCTCTCACACCGGCGCTGCTATAGTGATGTATCGTTCATAAAGAACGAATCTTTAATATGACTTGGAACAGTGAGTCGACTCATGGAGTGATTCATTCATTTTTGACTGCGCATGCGCTGCAACATCCCCTTGTGTTCTGTACCGGAAACAGAAATGATTAATTCATCTCTCGAGTCTTTGGGTTCGAGTCGTTTGCTCTTTTGTCACGTGACGCGACAGCTGCCTTGCTTACAGAAATGAGTTGTTAATTCACCATCTTCCTTACAAACAAACACAATAGTTAGTTGTATTTTGTTTATTTATTTTTTACTCTTACAGTGACGATGCATTTCTGGTCTCAAATTGTATCTTTTTTTATTTCTTACAACTGATATATTTGTGAATTTCTGTCATGATGGTTGTTTTCTATAACATTAAGATGTGGTGATAAAGAGTTGTTTAATGCATTAAACTTTATTCGTGTGATGGGGAAATCAATTTGATAAAACAAAGATTAAGACTTGTTTACAGTGGGTTCTAATCGTCAGTAAATATCATCGCCAAATCATCATAGCCGTACACACAGCAAGCTGGGCTTTTCAAATAAATAAAATAGAAGTAACCATATAACACACTGTGGCAATATTTTAGGGCCTATTTTAAGGCATGTTTTCATAAAAAAAAAAAAAAAAAGCTCCTGGACCTTGGATGGGCTGAATCTGTTTATTCTGTTGGAGATAATCTGTCCAGTCTTAGAAGAAACTCTTTCAGATGGCACAGATGTGGCCACAATGCAAAGTCTAGCCTTCATAACTTCAGAAAGGCTTTCGTTCACAAGTGAACATCTCCTCCACCTTGCCCGAGGGTCTGTGGGGTAAGAATGGCTCTGCAAGGCAGGCCTGCATCTCCATTATAGCATCTGAAGTAGTTGAAGTGGTAGCAGAAGGTCTCAAGCTTGCTACCCTCTCATCAAAATCTTCCCAAAATATGGCCCCTAAACTGGCAGTCGCACCAGAATCTGGAGAATCCTCCTCTTCACTTGGAGTTGGGTTAATAGCTGCTATAATCCTCTTTACTGTCTCTTCTGCTGCCTGGGGCTTGACAAAGGCTTACTTTTTGAACCTTGGATCCAAGCAAGTTGCATCAGCAACCAAACCTTCTAGTCATTTCTGACCTCAGGGTGTCCACTAGTTTAAGAGATGCAAAGCTGGATTTCTTTGATACCGAGCAACAATGCTCTGAAGACCTCTTGTCATCAAAAGGACTTTGACCCTACAAAAATTAACAATTGTTTACACACACTTAAAGTCAAAATCAATATTACACATACTTCTCTGTTAAAAATAAGGCTACAGGAAAACATGCATCATTAAGAAATGGAGTTTAAAATGTGGTTTTAATATGAATGTTGATCAACCGATTGAACTGCTTACTTTTCTGCACTAACGTCAGTGGTGACCTCCTCAAATGGATTAATCATATCCACGATTTCTCTGGCAATTTCCCATTCCTCTGGCAACAAGGTCGGCAGAGATGCTTTAGTGAGAGCCATGGTGGAGATGATCGGATCTTTGATTTCATTAAATCTTTTCAACTTATACAATGTTGAATTTCATCTTGTGGTCACATCCTGTTTTAAGTGCAGCTGCTCTTGACCCATCGGTTTTTGTGTGACCTTCAGCTTATCTGAACTAACTGTGCTTCTATGGAAAAATTCAACTATTGTCTTGACCTTTTGTAATATTGCTTGGACGTCATTCAGTGCAGCGCTAACAATAAGGTTCAGCATATGTGCGAAACAAGGAATGTTATCTCAGTGGCAGTGATCTCTCAGGGTTGAAACAATGTTGCTGGCATGGTCTGTGTAACAAGCAACAATTTTGTCACCCCATTCATTTGAAACCCTGGTCAGCCAGGTGAGCAACTGTGTGTCTGTCAAGACAAAGCAGTCCAGGAGATAGGAGGTCATCTGAAAATCTTCTATGAAATACCAAGTCACAGCCATGCAACTTGTGGTAGTCACAGAGGTCCAGCAGTCTGTTGTGAGACATACAGCAGAGGCACTCTTATACAGCCTAGGAATGACAGTTTTTGATAGTGTTCTTTCTGCTAGGTAGGCTGTATGAAGAGTCCAGAAGATGTGAATATTCCTTAAAATGCACCTATTATTGTGTTACAAATATTCAAATATGTGTTATAGAGCTGTTTGTGAATGTAAAAACATCTGTAAAGTTTCAAAAATCAAAGTCCACGATAAACAGAGGTATTGACTCCCAAAGAAGGAACCGATTCTGAACAGCTGAATCGAGTCGTTAGTGATTCCAGACTTTACTTCCTGTACTAAACTACGTAGATTTGTAATAAAAAGCCCCGCCCTCTGGACTTAATCGGCTGCTGAAACTCGTGTTAATGGACATTTCCTTCTTGAAACACACTGACAGAGGTAGACCAATCACAACAGACTGTGCCTTCTGACCAATCAGAGCAGTCTAAACTCTAAAAAAAAGGGGGAGTTTAGAATGAATTCTATAGAACGGATCATTGAATGAGTCGTTTGTGACACTGGGGGGGGAGGTAATGCTGCAGTTTAAATTATGAGCATGTTAAAGTGTTTTTTTTTTGACCTCAGATGCAGGTAAATCTATTGTACAAGACCTCTAAAAAAAAAATTAAACCATAAAATTCAGAACCATAATAGGTGCACTTTAAAGCCCTTTTCCTCCACTATAGAAAATGGCTGAAAGTCACAAGCAATGATTTTGACCAGAGCTTCATCTAGTTTGCTTTGTCTTAACGGATCCATTGGTCTTGTTATAAAACTGCTCATAGAGGTTTGCTGTTGAGGCCTCCCTGGCCTAACTGCTCCTTGGATGGTGGTGGGTGCTGCTGGTATACTGGATGCTGTAGATGTGGTCCACGTGTCAGTCAAAGTAGTCAAAGATCCAGCTGAAGAGGTGCTGGTGGTGCAAACAGCTCCAGCTGCTACATCTTCAGTCTCTGTTCGAACTTGTGCTAACTGCACAGTTGAATGTGAGGTTTTAGGGTGTCTCCTCAAATTTGAAGTGCTTCCTCCTTTAGTGGGAATTGGTTTTGTGCATATAATGCATTTGCATTTTGCTTCAGTGGCTGAAGTTGCCGCAAAATTAGTCAAAACATCACTCCTTTTTCTAGTTCTCATACTCCTGATGTGTTAAAATCAGCCGGAGTCTGTTCTCTGCTCCTCACCTTGCGCAAAACAATGGGCGATGAGTGTGGAAGGGTCACTGTTCCCTTGACGACAGCCTTGAGTGACAGTTGCATTTCAACTGAACCATTGGCTAAACCCTTGTTGTAACTCTCCTGTTTTAGTTACATTTGGGTAACAACTATGTTGAAGTTGAGTTTAGCATAACCTTAATATTTAACTAATATTAATTACTAAAATGCATAATGTTATTTGTTTTTATGTTATGCCATTATCTCCCTTCTGACCAATCTTTTTAAACAAATATTAGACCCAATATGTCCAATCTTCATTGGAAAATCTATTATTATACCAGTCAAAATTACAACTGGGGTCAAAATTAATAAACAGGTACTATGTGTTTGTAGGCTCGGTTTATTTTATTAAGACTTTATTAAATTTGTTTACAGACACTGTTTATTTTTTATTCCAAATGTGATCGTTTGCGTAAGTACTAGATGTGTTGGGGAATTTATCATGGAACATTGAAATTATATTCAGCTAAAATGAACGAAATGACTCGGAAAGATTCGTTCATTTTGCTGAACGAGATTCAAAGATCCGAGTCGGTAAAATGATCCGAACTTCCCTTCACTATATTCAGCGTGTACCAATGGCGCGTTTTTGAAAATGCAGTAACAATCCTTGCACCTTTTGAAGAACTGACCAGAGAAATAAGTTCACACACAGCAACTACGACAGATGTGATTCCCTCTGTTGAGGCTCTGAAACTTTTACTGAACAAGTCTTAGTACAGATAGTGGAGTGAAATACAATAAAATGCATCAGTAATATCCCACTCAGGATTTTTAAAAAAGCTTTTACATGTCTTGAAAAAGATGGTTACTAACGAGTGTCTAAATGTCTACAGAGGATGTCGGGGAAATTAAACGTCATCACGCCAAACAGGAAAACTCAGGGTTTATACTCACTTTCTTGCAATTCGAACTATTCCAACTTGAAGATTTATCAATATAGTATAGTATTTCCCAATTGTATTGTTGTTGTTTGTTTTTTTTTAATAAAGATTGAAAGAGTTGTCGGAAGCGTAGCGGTGGTGACGGTGAAGTCATGTGACCGTGGTGTATTTCGTTTATAGCCTAACATAGCTTTTTACTTCGAGTGATTGTATTTAGGCTTCAAAATTAATAAAGGTTGTGTTTGTTTGTAAAGATTATCTTAATGAACGAAACTTGAAAGAATAATAAACGTTTGTTGGTCACAGTTTATTTTCTGCAATAATCCAAAAGCCAATGGAAAAAAATCGTGTTGGTTTTATGTCAAGGGAATTAGGGTGATACAGACTTCCGGTTTGGCCTACAAAAATACCTCATCCCTGCAGGATCCACGACTTCCACATGAGTGTCCGACACTCGAGAAGGGAACACACTCCTCTCTCTTAAAGTGGAGATAAAGTCCATCTCTACAGCAGCCAATTATTACATTTATGATGGCGAAGATGCCAGCGTGCATGTAACACCAGTCCCATTCACAAAGGAGATTTTCTCAGGATAAAATTCCATCATGAGAAAACAACATGTGATTATGTATAGATCACTAGAAAACAACAAAGAAAAAAAAAATAATAATGCATGGCCACTTAGGGCTTCCATATTTCTATAGAGTAGAAAACTAAAGCATTATTTACTGTTCCAGCTCCACTGTAAAAAATGAAAAAAATATGATCAATAAGCCATGAGGTGTTGTTAAAGTACTGTAACTTATTAAACGCAAAGTTGAAAATTGTTTATTTTGATAAGTTATACAATATTAAACTCATTTATTAAAGTCAGTTTAATACAATTTAAGTTGAAATGACTTAAACAGCCAAGTTGAAATACTTAATTTAAGGCAGCAACTTTACTTATTTATTTATTTTTTACAGTGCTTACATGCTTTTGTGTGTTATATTGAAGGAAAGATTGTAAGACTTTTTGTATTCCTCTTTGTAGGTGAATGCATATCTATAAGCGAGCCACCCATGTCCAGGAATTAGAGCCAGCTGCAGTTTTGGAAAAGCAATATGTCCCGTTTTCCAGTCCTGGTCCGAGCTGCACGCACGTACAGCTCCCTGTACAAGTGTCCGTCTCTTCTCAGCGGCATCAAACGTGATTGATGAAAAGAGAAACAGCCTTGTGTGTGAGAAAACCGAAATGCTTCTCTTCGTTAAAAAAAACCATTCCACTCTTACATTCACATATGAAGTCGCCAAATGGTCAGACAATTCCAGATCACTTCTAACTGGCCTACCTGTTCTTAAATTCACACAGAGACAAGCTGGATCTGTGGAAACATTATATTTTATTTCTCCATGTTGTTCAGAGATGCTTTATTTATTCATTTTAAAAGTTAAATATGTTGAAACGTGGCTACATTTAGTAAATGATTTTGGGAAAAGAAAGATGTTTCTCTGCAGATTCCTTGTTTTTCTGCAGTTAAGGTTTTAAAATAAAAGCAGTTGTACACTGTAGTTGTTTGCCTTTTGTTTTTGTAATCAGGCTCAGAAAAATTCATATAAGATTTGTATTTATCAGCAAATATATCAGTTATCGGCTTCCAAATATAAAGATTTATCGTATCGGCCAAAATTTCCATATTGGTACAGCTCCAGTGAAAATTACATAAAAGTAAATCAAGATCTAGATATAAATGCTGCAGCTGGTGTCATTCTAAACGACATTGCCATTGGTTGGGTAGATTTAACACGAGTTCAAACAAGACAACAACCTCAAACCTACAGCTACAACAACTCAAGAAGGCCTTGCAGAAAGGGCTACTGCCGACTTGAATCCCACAGAAAATATATGAAATTGCAAATCTGATATTGCGTGTCCATCACAGGAGAAATTTGCCAAAAGGAACAGGCCAAAATTTAAACATAGTGCTGCAAAAGCAAATTACTTCTCACCGTAGACGTCTCAAAGCAGAAATGACCAACAACAGCTTTGAAACACAGTACTAATGCTGTTCATTTGCAGTGTGAATATTGCATATTGCAGTGAAGATTTTAAGTTGATGACACATAACAGCTTTCAAACTAGAGTATATTACTTGAAATGTACTACTTGGATGAACATTCACTTCATGAGAAATGTTACTCATGAACTGTTGAATTCTGTCACCATATCCCTGAAACCTCCAAGTAGTCTATTGCACCCATCCGTCCTGTACAAGTAGTCATGTAAGATTGCTTTACTACGTCTGATTTCTCTGTGTGTCTCTTTCGGGCTACAGACTTTTTCACACGACTGTATAATCACAAGGTAAATTAACAGTGCAAGGATACAGTGCAATTTCCTTCTAATCAGATGAATAATATGTAAATGTGTGCTGAGAAATCTCTCTACGTCTGTAGAATGTTCAGGTGACATGCGTCACGAGTTCCTCCAGTGCTCTCTCTCGGTGGTTGTCATGTAAGAGCAGAACCTCTTTAATGGTGCTCTGCTGGAAGCCCATTTCACAGAACTGAGCCAGCAATCGCAGGAACTCTGTAGCCTGAAAGAGACACACAGAGAAATGCACAATGTAAAGACACACAAACGAGATAACCCAATTCTGGATTCTCAGTAATATGAGCCTCAGCAGGCAGAGAAAAGCACAATGCTTTCTATAAAGCAGTCGTCTTATTTACACGTTTCTAATGCTGTTTTAGGGGTCCAAGTTGTATTATGGTTCTTATTTTTCATATAACATCATGGCACGTACAACTTAGTACAATTCATTTAAAATTATATATATATATATAATTTCAGCTAACAAAATGTAAAATAAATATAGGTAAGAAATATTGGTTAAAAACAACCTCTAAAGCCATGAAATGAATAATTTCGTTTGCTGATATAGAAGAGTAAAAAAAAAAAAAAAGTAATAGGAAATTATGATTATTTAATTTATTTGTTTATTTATTTATTTTAAGTCATATAGTCATTTCCTCCTCTTGTACAACAGCAATTTGCCAAGAATTAAATAGTTTTATATATTAAAGAATGATACATTATATTTTTCAGACATCTGTTTATAGGTAGGTTTAGAATTGTGTAAGATCTGTTAAATTTATCACTTACATTGTAGCCGTAGTTCAGTCACTTTCACTTAACATGAATAATACAAAAAAACGTTACCTCTGACGGTTACAAAGCGCAAACACCTGAAACTCCCTCCATAATCGTTAAATAAAGGTCCTCACAGATAGCATCACCACATCAACATCTTTGTTTTCTTTTCTTTCTGTTATTATAAAAACAATCATGTATCAGAATGAGACCATTCATACAAACACTGCGATTTGGCTTGCACTGCTGTTCTAGAAAATTAACACCTTCTGACCAAACAGAATCAAGAATTCAACCATTCAACCATGCTGTGGTATAATTACTATTACATCATGACAGAGCACTTATTTAAAACATTGCTAAAGGTCATGTCTTACTGAAACAATTTAGCAAATTATTATTATTTTTCCTTGAACACGACTATACGTACAACTGCACATTATTGCTTAGTCACGGTCATCAACCCCCCAAGTCTGTCATTCAGAATTCAATGTATGTTCAGAATGTAAAAATATAGACACAAATGTATTTTGCAGGACGAGTTGCAGGTTGATCTGAAAGCAGCAGGATCGTCAGTTACACAGAGAACAATAAGCAATGAACTGCACCACAATCATCTCAGTTCCTACACCTCACTCAAAAGTAAAAATGAATAAGTAAAGATTTGAAATGCATCCCCGGCACGTACAGCAGGGGGAAAAAGTATTGAATGCGCCAACATTTTTTTCCCCCACTTTATTACACATAACTTTACTTATGGACTTGAATGTTGTGAATTCTTTAAAATTCCAGATTTCTTGAGTTAATACTGATGTCTAGTGAAAATTTCATGTGATAACCTCATTGGAAATATATTTACTGAAAAAAATGTTGACGTGTTCAATCCTTATTTCCCCCCACTGTAATTTGTGTGTTTCTCACCTTGCTCTCACAGTTCTGAAACATCTCCAAAGCGTCCTCCACCTGAGTTTTCTCATAACCCAGAGCACAAAGATGATCACGCGCCAACAGATAATTCACAATCTGTGCAAATACAGAATATGAAAGTATTATTGGTGTGATGGTAATAAATCTGGACCTCTTTTTGGGACCTCTAGTGGTCTGATCCTGATATTGCAATCTGCTTTGTTATTGTTGTTGTTGTTGTTGTGTTAGCTTTTGCCATTGATTGAGAGGGCTGCTGTAAAATTCATTCTCATTTTTCTGTAGGAATAATGCTGACCGAGTCATGTATGTAACATTCTTACAGATTCTTCATGGCACTGAATTTGAACTGAATACATTTTTATAAATTCTCAGGAGCACTGACTGCTCTGATCACACCAAAAAGCAAATGAGTAGATGAAGCTGGTAGGAGCATGGGTTTAAAAATGCTAAATACATATAATAAAACTATATATTTTTTTATTTATTATTTAGTCTGAATATATCGTATATGCTCAGGTCTGTGAGGGAACAAGGAGTGTTTGTTCAGAGCTCATTAATATAATGTACTTGTGGGGTAATTCAATGCCACTATTTGTATAAGTATCCAGATTTAAACCCAAAGTTGTCACGGCCTAAACCAGGGTTTCTCAAACTCTTCCAGGGCAAGGCCCCCCAAATGGCATTAACATTCAACAGAGGCCCCCCTTTTGCAAGATGTCTTTAAAACACATTAAATATACAGACTTCTGAATAAATCCCCCCTCCCCCCTTTTTAAATTGATTAATAATAACATCTTACATCTTTACATTATATTAGGAATTGAGTGTGTGTGGTTGTCTGAGAGAGAGAAAGAGAAAGCATACTAGTGGGAGGGATGGACACACCAAATTGTTTTCAAATTGACCCCCGGGCGGCCCCCACTTTGAAAACCACTGGCCTAAACCATAGACGGTTTCTTTGGACTTGAACAGTTCCTCAACCTAACTTACATTACCCAAGTTCATAACTACTATGAATAAATTGCAGGAGATGTTAAATAAATAAATAAATAAATAAATAAATAAATAAATTTGTGTGTACAGTCCCCTCTGAAGGTATCGGAACAGTAAGGTCAATTCTATTGTTTCACTGTACATTGAAGACATTTCATCTTTTATTTCCTGATATTTACATCTACATGTAAACAACTTAAAACATGGCATCTTTGGTGGCAGACCACCCAATTTTTAGGTGGCCAAAAGTATAGGAACAGATAGTATTTAAGTAAATGAAAGTAAATTACACTAAATAGTTGGTTGCACATCCCTTGATTCAATAACTACATCAAGCCTGCAACTTACTGACATCACCAAACTGTTGCATTCTTCTTTTGTGTTGCCTTTTCAGGTTCGTCCCTTCAAGTTTCCTCTTCAGGAGGTGAAATGCTGCTTGACTGGGTGAAGGTCTGGTGATTGACTTGGCCAGTCTAAAACCTTCCAAAGTCATTTTTTGTGTTTTGGGTTTTTGTCTTGCTGTATGATGAAGTTTCTCCCAATAAGATTGGATGCTTTTCTTTATAAATTGGAAGACATATTGTTTCTGTAAACTTCTGAATTTATTCTGCTGCTACCATCATGAGTTACATCATCAATAAAGATTAGGGAGACTGTTCCAGAAGAAGCATGCAAGCCCAAGCCATGACACTACCTCCACCATGACTCATGAGATTTTATGTTTTGAATCATGAGCAGATCCTTTCTTTCTCCATACTTTGTTCTTTCCATCACTTTGGTAGGGTTCCAGATCTTGGTTCCAGAACCTTTGCGGCTCATCTCTGTATTTCTTTGTGAATTCCAATATGGCTTTCTGTTTCTTACTGCTGATGAGTGGTTTGTGGTATGGTCTCTATATTTATGCAGTTGAAGTTCTTTGAATGGTGGATTGTTGTTAGTACAACAGTGGTTTCTTTCTTTCTTTCTCAGGGCATTCCAAATTGTTGTATTGGCTATGCCCAATGTTTGTGCAATAGATTTTCCGTCTTTAAACCCAGGGCTCAATACAACAGAAAACATTCAGAGCTATTCATTGTTAAAACAATTAATTTAACAGGGCACACCTACGCAACAAGAAGCACATGTTCCCATATCTTTGATCACTTGAAAAAACTGGTGGGTTTAAATAAAAGGTGCCACGTTCCAATTTGTTTAACAAATCTAGAAATAAATATGAGGAAATGAAGGCTGAAATTCTGATTATATATATATACACACACACACAGTATCTCACAAAAGTGAGTACACCCCTCACATTTTTGTAAATATTTGATTATAACTTTTCATGTGACAACACTGAAGAAATGACACTTTGCTACAATGTAAAGAAGTGAGTGTACAGCTTGTGTAACAGTGTAAATTTGCTGTCCCCTCAAAATAACTCAACACACAGACATTAATGTCTAGTCCTCTTCCACTCCTCCACGACGACATCATGGAGCTGGTGGATCTTCGAGACCTTGTGCTCCTCCACCTTCCATTTGAAGGATGCCCCACAGATGCTCAATAGGGTTTAGGTCTGGAGACATGCTTGGCCAGTCCATCACCTTCACCCTCAGCTTCTTTAGCTAGGCAGCGGTCGTCTTGGAGGTGTGTTTGGGGTCATGTTGGAATACTGCTGGAATACTACCGTGCGGCCCAGTCTCTGCTTCAGTATGTCACAGTAAATGTTGGCATTCATGGTTCCCTCAATGAATAGACGTATGAGTGTTGCCAGTATTGCTGCAGAGGTTGAAGGGGTGGGGGGTCAGCCTGTCAGTGCTCAGACTGTACGCCGCACACTGCATCAAATTGGTCTGCATGGCTGTTGTCCCAGAAGGAAGCCTTTTCTAAAGATGATGCACAAGAAAGCCTGCAAACAGTTTGCTGAATACAAGCACACTAAGGACATGGATTACTGGAAAAAGATAAACTTATTTGGTTCAGATGGTGTCAAGCGTGTTTGCCTGCAACCACGTGAGGAGTACAAAGATAAGTGTGTCTTGCCTACAGTCAAGCATGGTGGTGGGAGTGTCATGGTCTGGGGCTGCATGAGTGCTGCCAGCACTCAAGAGCTACAGTTCATTGAGGGAACCATGAATGCCAACATGTACTGTGACATACTGAAGCAGAGCATGATCCCCTCCCTTCGGGGACTGGGCCGCAGGGCAGTATTCCAGCATGATAATGACCCCAAACACACCTCCATGTGAAATGAAATTTTCACCAGACTTAACGAAAAGCCTTTTTATAGACCATCAATTTACTAACCCAGCTGATATTAATTTGCAAAGATAGGAGGTAGGTTCTTAGCATGTTCAGTACTTTTTTCCTGTGTCATTCCACTTTATTACACATAACTTTATTTATTGACTTTAATGTTGTGAATTCTTTATATTTCCTGATTTCTTTATTGGTGAAAATTGTATGTGAATAACATTGTAAATATTTTTACTGAAAAAAAATGTTGACGCGTTCAATACTTATTTCCCCCCCACTGTAATTTGGTATTATTTCCCTAAATATAAACCATCAATCTGTAGCCGGATTTAAATCACAGTGACTATGACCTGAGACTTCCTAAGGATTAATGAATGAATATGGTAAATGCATTGCACAGAGTGGTCTTTCTTTGTCCCATGAACTTCAGATGCCCTATGAACCTTCCTGACAATCTTACCTTTAAAAAAAAAAAAGAAAAAAAAAAGGAATATTGAAACACATTCTCTGTTCATTCCTAATAATAATAATACATTCATGTTTGGTTCCATTCCTGCAATGCACCATGTGTGTATTTGTGTCGCGGGGCGGCAGAAGGGGGGCGGGGGGCGGGGAGGGGGGGGGCGCCCCCACCCCCCCCCCCCCCCGCGCGCCCCCCCCCCCGCGCCCCCCCCGCGGGGCCGGGGGGGGGGGGGGGGGGGGGGGGGGGGGGGGAGGGGGGGGCCGGAGGCAACGCCACAAAAAAAAACACAAAAAAAACAACCAACCCACACACACACACACACCCCCCCCCCCCCCCCCACACCCCCCCCCCCAAAAAAAAAAAAAAAACAACACAACACACCCCCCCCCCCCCGGAGGAGGGCAGCCCAGCACCCCCCCACCACAAAAAAAATTTTTAACCCTCTTTTTTTTGGTGGGGCCAAAAAGACCTGAACATAATTCCTGTAACATAAAGATTACTTTAACATATTTCTTCCATTACTTCATATTACCATGTGAAAATATCTTATTAGATGATCACGATAAGATTATTAAACATATTTATAGACATTTCTACATATTCAAGCTTGAAATTTCTACTGGAAGATATTTTTGATGCTTTCTAAAAAATATATGCTTAAAATGAGCAAAACCATCTGCTAGATAATCTATTTCAAGCTTGAAATTAGTACAAATGTATTGAAACAGATTTATTCATCTTTGCCCAGATATTTGGTAAGATGTCATTTTTGCAGTGACGTTAATTAGCAAAAAATATTTTAATGTTGAAAATATTATTAGAATTAATATTACATTTTAATAAAATCAAAATCAAAATCCACTTAACCCTTATGTTCTGTTTGACCAATGAAAATAAACTGACCAAATAATTAAAGCCTCTTTGTTTACATGCTCATGATGATAGATTTTTTTGTGTTACTGAATATCCTTTCAATATTATTGAAAGCATTTTTGGAGTATGTAATGATCAGCTGTTTGTGACATTTGTGTACCAGCAGAGAAGACTTGTGTTGGTGAGCAGAGGGCTGCGGCTCGGCTGAGGAGGGTCTGGGCTGGAGCTTGGAGTGTGTGACATGTGGTTTGTGGGGGGTGAGGATTCGTTTTCCACAGGAGCACCCAGAGATGTGTTTTTTGTGAGGTCGGGGAGACCTCAGGCTCGGTGGGTTGCTCATCTCCTTCAGAGTGCTAGTGGAGTTCTTGTGGGTGTGGATCGGGGCTCGGGGTGACCCGGGCCTCTGAGTCTCGTGAAGCAGTGAAAATTTGGCTCTTTCTCTGCTCTGAGAGCGAAAACCTCGATCTTCCTCAGTGGAGGAGCACTCGTCATCCTCGCTGTACCCAGCAGCTTCGTGCGCCGAGTCGTCAATGCGGAAGTGCGTACGGGGAAGGTGGCATCTCTGCAGGTCCGCCGAACTCATGCTCAGGCTGCGCTGTCGCTGTCCTTTGTCACATAATCCCTTTCTGCAGAGGTGTAGAGAGCGCCTCTCCTGAGGGCTGCTAAACAGAAGCCAGTATGGAGGGCAGGACGGAAGCACACAACTATGCTCAGGACTGAAAACATGCATATTAGAGGTAGCATGGAACCCATTCAGAACCCAGTTCTCCAGGCAGAAATCATACTGGAGTATGAAAGGACAGAAATGACATTTTGAAGAGAATGAAACATATTTTACACAGAGATTAAAAATACAGTACAAAAAAAATTGCTCTGGTTTTCTGCCATCATACTAAATAGTTTTAGATTTTCAAACTAAATACAACATAAAACGAAGGCAACCTGAATAAACACACAATTCAGATTTTATTTTAAAAAATTTTATTGAAGCAAAAAAAAGTTTTCCAACACCTATCACCAATGTAAAAATTGTCCCCTTAAACTTAAAATCTGGTTGTTCCACCTTAAGCAGCAATAACTGCAACCAAACACTTCTGATAACTGGAGATCAGTCTTTCATTTACTTTTAGAACTATTACTTTCTCCTACGCTTTGGATCATTGTCTTGCTGCATAATCCAGTTACACTTGAGTTTCAATTTACGCACTGAAGACCGGACATTCTCCTTTAGGATTTTCTGGTACAGAGAGGAATTCATGTTTCCCTCAATTACTGCAAGTTGCCCAGGCTCTGAAGCAGCAAAGCATCCCCACACCATCACACTTCCACCGCCATGCTTCACCGTAGGTGATGTTTTTTTTGTCATTCTGTGTTTGGTTTACGTCAGATGCAACGGGACCCAAAAAGGTTTAAAAGGTAAATGTGCACTATTGTGCCGAGTTTTTCCATTTGGTGATAATGCCTCTCACTCTGGTTCTTTGGAGTCCCAGAGCTTTGAAATAGCTTTGTAACCCTTCTGAGACTGATGTATTTCAATCACCTTCTTCCTTATTATTTCTGGAATTTTAGCATAGTGTATTACTGGTTTAACAAACTTCATTCTGTTGAAAAAGTTCTATTTAAGTGTAGATTTGATTGAACATGGTTTGCAGTAATTAGGCCTGGTTATGTCGAGTCCAGCTGAACCCCATTATCAATGCAGGTTCATAGATTGGTGGAATTAGTAACTACAGGGGAAAATACATTTTCACACAGGCCCAGTAGGTATTGGATAACTTTTTTGCTTCAATAAATAACAATATCATTTAAAAACTGAATTTTGTGTTTACTCAGGTTGCCTTTGTTTTATTTGGCTTTGTTTTCATTTATGAAACAATTTAGTATGAGATGTACACAAAAACAGAATCAAAATACTATTTCACAGCACTGTATATAATTTAAATCAAGTATTGCAGGTTGTTTATATGACTAGATTAAAGAAAAATATTTAACTCCATCCAGAATTTTTCCAGTGTTCCCAATAACATTCATGCCAGAAATGTACATTTCACAATATTGTTTTGTCTATAAAACTTCTAAACTAAGTGTGTGTGTGTGTGTGTGTGTGAGAGAGAGTGAGAGAGAGAGAGAGAAGAGAGAGAGAGACCTGCAGGTCACGCAGTGTTTGGTGGTAGTCTGGTATGGTGATTTCTTGGGCAGTGACTGGCTCCATCATGCCCAGAGGCTCATCCAAAGGACCCAGTGGAACCTTAAAGGGAACATCGTCCAGACTGCCCATTCTTTTGCCGACAGATAAAACACACACACTTAGTAAGTAAGAAAAAGTAAATGCTTGGGTTTAGATGCAAATTTTTTTTCATTTTGGTTCTTTTAAGGTTAAAGCAAAGATTGACAATTTCAGGTTTTTTACATGTATATGGCATCAATCAAACATGCATCACAGATTTAATTTACGAAATAGTCCATATATTTTAACATTTAATTATAGAATTGCTGTTTATATATTTTAAAAAGATGCCAACTGAATGTCATTCATGAAAAATGTATTTTTAAGTGCTCTCAGTCCCCTAAAACAGATATCCTGCTTCTCTGGGGTATAATGCATGTTAATGCATGCATGTTATCTGGATTTGAACCTTACTGAAAACCTGTGAACTGAACAGTCCTAAGAATATAAAGATTAAAATTTTCTTCATGGATGAGTGTGTTAAGATCCCTCTACCACAAACCTTATTAGACATTAGAGGAAGAGACTTTTAATGCTACAGGAAGAGGTTTAATTAAGAGGTTTCCATTGTAAGTTACACGTCATTTCTGAACTCTATTGTTTATGGTTCAAAACACTGAACATTGTTTAAAATGCTTGTTGAAGATATGACATTGTGAAATGTTGTGCATGTTGTTTGTTATGTAAGATGCTTAAGAATGTGTATTATTATGGCTTAGGTAAAGACTTAGGAGCTATTATACTACAGTTCTTTCCAGGCCACTAATTTAATTGGATAAACGGCTTTCCAGGTGTGCTGACATTTAGTATAATAGTAATTTAGTAGAAAACAGTTTCTTGTTTATGGAACTGTTGTATAAAAACAATATCGCAATCATGCAATCACTCACAAACATCCTGTTGTACTGAATATCACCTTTGGCATCGTGTCTTCTGCTGAATCACAGCCATGCCGACATTCAGTACAACAGCACTCTCGCTCGTGTGATACTGCTTAATCAGAATTATGCTTTTCTATACAAATACAATACAGTGCATAAACAATGATGTTCACTCACACACACACACACCTGAAATGATCATATAGTGAACACACTGACCTGCAGTATTCTTTTGTAGTCATCAGTGTCTTTGCTGCTCTGTAGTGTGCAGACTGTTGTGGAGAGCCACAAGGCTTACACTCACTGAGTCACACACTAAGCCTTTCATCGCCTGGTTTCCAAAACACACATTCACACACATACACTAAGAGAGATAAACACCCAGAGCAGCCCAGGATGTTTCAGATAAAAGTACTTCAACAGCTATACAAGCAAAGTGCTTTTGTATATACACCAATGAGCCATAACATAACTACTGACAGGTGAAGTAAATAAAATTGATTATCTTGTTACACCTGTCAAGGGGTGGGATATATTAGGCAGCACGTGAACAGTCAGTTCTCAAAGGTTGAAAAGGTTTATTGAAAGCAGGAAAAATGGGGAAGATTAAGAACCTGAGCGACTCCGACAAGGGCCACATTTGTGATGGCTAGATGAGTGGTTCAGAGCATCTCCAAAACGGAAGGTCTTGTGAGGGTGTTCACAGTATGCAGTGGTTAGTACCCACTAAATGTGGGCCAAGGAAGGACACCATGGAAGGTTTGTTTTACATCATGTGATGGTAAATAGTAAATGATCTGCGCTTATATAGCACACACACACAACAATGGTAGCAGAGCTGCCATGCAAGGCGCTAGCTTGCCATCGGGAGCAACTTGGGGTTCAGCGTCTTGCCCAAGGACACTTCAGCATGTGGGTCAGGAAACGAACCACCAACCCTACAATTAGTAGATAACCTGCTCTACTACCCGAGCTACAACCACATGAGCCATGTGGACAGCCGGGTGTGTGTGCCGCTTACTTGGGGACGGGATGGCACCAGGAAGCACTATTGACATAGAAGGCAAGCCGGCAGAGACAGTGTGATCCTCTGGGCAATGTTCTGCTGGGAAACCTTGGGTCATGGCATTCATGTGGATGTTAATTTGACACGTCCCACTTACCTAAACATTGTATTCCCGAATGACAGGGGCCTCTTTCAGCAGGACAATGCAGTCTGCCAAACTGCAGAAATTATTCAGGAATGGTTTGAGGAACATGACAAAGAGGTCAAGGTGTTGTGATCGTTGTATATATTTATATAATCTTAATTGGTTTTTCCATGCTAATAATAGTTTTCCCTTAATGTTAAAGTATTAACAGAGTTATTCATATTAGCAGTTATTATAATTATTATAATTATCATTATTATTTTAATTCAATGATTTTTTTTAAATCAATTGCTATATTAAAGACTTATAATTAAATTGTTGACGAGGCCAAAACTTTACCTACACCTAGGCTAAAGATACCACACATTTCTTTTGGCAAGTCGATTAGGGGATCTACTGTATTCCTATCAGCAGTCATTTTGGTCAAATACTTATTTATTTCAGCTTTAAATCACTATATCAGAATTCCACTAGATCAAAAGTTTACACACACCAAGTTGACTGACGTTTGCAAGTAATCACCAGGGTGACAAAAAAAATTAACTGTCTGGCCATAATAATCAATGCTATATATGGAAAAAAACAGTGAGGTTTTTAATCTTAAGTCCACCATCCCAACTGTGAAGCATGGGGGTGGTAGCATCGTGTTGTGAAGCTGTTAATGGACTGGGTACTTCAGAAAATAGATGTCAATATGAAGGAGGAGGATTATCTACAAATTCTGAAGCAACACCTCAAGACATAAACCAGAAAGTTAAACCTTGGTCGCAACAGTGTCTTCCAGCAGGACGATGATCCTAAGCAAACCCGAAGTATTGTGAGAAGCTTGTGGAAGGATACAAAACGAGTTTTATTCAAATTCAAGCAATTAAAAGACACCAAATACTAACAAAGTGTATGTAAACTTTTGACCAAATGAAAATCTGATATAGTAAATAAAAGCTGGAATAAATCGCTCTCTAACAGTAGCTATTATTTTGAAATGAACTCCTATAGAAATAAAGAACATAGACTACCCGACAACACAGGAACTCTATTATAACTCCAAATGTGTTAAAAAAAATATACAAAAAGAATAAATGGTGTATGTAAATTTTTGTCCATAACTGTACCTTTCCTTATCACTGGGGTGGTAACCTGAAGGGTGAACATTTTGTACCTTTTACTTGCATGTAGAATACCTTTAAAGCCTTATATCATTTTTAAAGTACACTACATATCCACATTTCCAGGTAAAAGATACATAAGGTATAAAAGATAAGGGTACCAACCCCAGCTACAAGGAAATGTACAGTTTATTACTCTCTTTTCTGAGAGTGTACAATGGCGTACAGTGCATTTGTGGAACAAATAACAGAAGAGTCCTGGTGTCTGGAGAGCTCTGTGCATGCTTAAACCCAGACTGCAAATGCATGTATGACCTTCATGCCATTAGAAGAGGATCAGAAAAATGCTGAGATAACTGATTCATCAACCTGGAGACGTGTGTCAGAGATTACACACTCCCATTGCAGAGGAATGAGAAAACAACACACACACACACACACACACACACACACACACACACACACACACACACACACACACACACACACACACACACACACACACACACACACACACACACACACACACACACACACACACACACACACACACACACACACACACACACACACACACACACACCGGCACATGCACACTCACATTCAATTAAAGTAAACCTTGATGTAAAACTGTAGTGAGTCACTAGATTTGAGCAATGCCAGATGGGATGGTTATACACAACAAACCTACATCCATTTTATACAAACACTCATACAGGATATAAAAACATATATTCATCATTTTATTACTACTGGTAATATTAACTCAAGACAACAATGGCTGTATGCCACCAAATGCCATGAGATACACATACATACATACATACACACATAGAAAGCCAGTAGAGCTCTTTTATATATTCATTGGCCATTAAAGTACATTGGTAAGCAACCATAAAATACACTGCTGGAAGTACAACTGAAAAGAAAGCATACAGAGCATTGTGGTGATGGCTCCATGGACAAACGATAGAGCCGAGACAAGATAGTCAGCCTGGAACACAGAGTGTTGTGGTGTGTGTACCATCCTGATCCTATTATAGAAAACGATTATATAAAAACAGAAAACACATGATGGAAGGACAGCCACCAGTGCAGTCCACCAAGATTCTCCAGCAAGTCAAACAACCAGCTCAGCAGCACACTGGAGTCTCATAAGGAACACACACACACACACACACACACACACACAACACACACACACACACTGAACTAATATGTCTCCTCATTAGAGCTATTCCTATCACAGCAGCATCAGGATGCTTGCTAGTGGAAAGGCACAAAATGACCAAACCGTCTCACCCTTTTCTGACAGACAGCAGCTGACAGCAACACGGCTGAATAACAGCTCAGTCAGACACTCTCAGCGTTTTCTTCGCCAATCAGATTCGAGCAGATCAGCAACTTGTTTTAATCTGTTTTTTTTTTTTTTTTTTTTTTTACAATGCATTAATCACAAATTAATCAGGACTAATGCATCACTGCTATACTCGATGGCTGCCCAGGTCTCTGTTTTACACCCGATGCTCCAGTGCAGTGGTTCTCAACCTTTTACAGCTGTGTACCCCTAGCATATTCTGACTGATTTTTCCGGGACCCCCCCCCCCCCCCCCACCATGTATTATGTATATATTTAATATATTTACATTTACATTTATTCACTTGGCAGACGCTTTTATCCAAAGCGACTTACAAATAAGCAAAGCGATATATAATGTGATGTAATAAGTATAATAGTTTACATTACACCTTTTCATAAACCAACAAGTGTTAACTGGAATACATTTTCAGTTCAGTATTAGATTTGATATCCTGTCTGCTATTCACGTGACTTTAACATTAACAGTGACATTTTCATACACGGACATGCACATGTCCATGTAGGGACAGATTGGCAGTGCTGGGGTTTGAACTCGTGACCTTCGGAGCAATAGTTTATTTATAACAACTTAACTACTGCTTTAGCTCACTGGGAACAATCTCACAGAAATCCTGAAATTATGCCACGAATCAGAAGGGGTCTGAGGACCCCGGTTGAGAAACACTGCTCTAGAGCCGATTACCTCACATCACTGCTCTTATTCTGGTTGCAGAAGAAAAAAGATCACGATTCCCAGCAATTCACAATTTGCAAGACGGCTCTTCGCTTTTCTCTACTGATCTGAGTGAGCTGAGTAGCTGACTGGTCCCTGTGTAGGCAGCACTGGGACTTGCTGCTGATTACAGAGCTTCATCACATTCTCACTTCCTCAGCCGCTTTCCATGTAAAATTAAATGCACACACACGCACACACACACACACACACACACACACACACACACACACACAGAGTAATACAACAAAAATGTAATAAAAGGTATGTGCACTACCTGACAAATCATTTGCTAAATTATCACACACTAACATACCATACACACACACACACACACAGAGTGCGTCTCATCCAAGCTTGTGAATATTGTGGAAATTATGTTTCAAAGAAAAAATAAGCTGTGCTTTGAAGCAGGCATTGTCAATAATTATGTGCCAAAAGGAAGTAACTGTATAACTGAATGCTGCATAATATCAAGCACATACTTAACTATATTTAAATACTACTTCCCATACGTAACAGATATCATTTACAATGATTGCACATAAATCCATAAAGGTACAAAAATGATCTACCTTAGAAAAATGTATGCCATTCCAACCCATTATTCTCTGGGGCTGATCTACCCCCTTTTCACTGTCTGGGTTATGAGAAGTTGAACTTTGATCTGAGTGCTGCAGACTCTCCTATAACCACAGTGCACATTCACCAATAGCCCCACCCCCACCCGCCCCACCCTTCCCGGCTGCATCTTTCATTTCTGGATCCAAGGACCCAGCTGCTTTTTTCCAAACGTGTTTGCATAAGGACACTTTTAGTAACATAGAACTTTACTGATTTCTTCAGATGAAACTATGCAGTAAAATCTTTAAAAATACATTTTGTTTCAAATATTTAATTAGTTCAATGTCAAAATAGACACCAACTGTCTCTTAAGCTTTGGTAAATGGTGTTACAAAAATATCTCATGCCATCTGCTTTGGAATCATTTGCATCGACTCTCTCACACTCAAGATTGTATTACAGAAATCAAATTAGTCTTAATTTTAAGTAGTTTCTTTCAGTAATACTTGAAATTTCTATCTCATCTAGACATATGAGTGTGAGATGAGGTTCTCATAGAGGGGAACATGACTAAAGAGCTGATAGAGAAATTGAGAGCGACTAGTAGAAATACTGTGGCCCTCAGTGTTATCGAACATCTTAGCTGTGGTTTAATGAACTCCTTATGCTTTACACCAGGGTTGTCCAATCATATCCACAAAGGGCCGGTGTGGGTGCAGGGTTTCGTTCCAATCAAGCAAGAGCCACATCTGATTCCACCTGTTTAATCAGTTGATCGTGGATTTCAATAGACTCAGGTGTGGCTTCTGATTGGTTGGAATGAACAGCTGCACCCACACCGGCTCTTTCCGGATAAGACTGGACACCCCTGCTTTACACACAGCTTTAAAACCTAGAAATGTAGACACTACATCCAACACTAACATACTGCTATAACATAATAAATGTATGAAAGCTCTCAGACCCTTGGTGAAATCCTGAAATCTCTAAAGCTAAAGTGTTGTTCCAAGTCAAAGCGCAGGAGACAAGCTGCTGATGCCAGATCAGTGCTCTCTCAAACAGCTAGAGTAAACAAAGGAAGCATTTTATCATGAAGGCCACATTGATAAATTTTTTTTTAAATATATATATATATATATATATATATATATATATATATATATATATATATATATACACACATACATATACATATATATATACATATATATATATATACACACACACACATATATATATATATATATATATATATATATATATATATAAACAATCAGGGGGAAAAACACTGACTGATTTTCTAATAACGCAATTTCTAATAACATAATCCAATTGCATGGCTGGTTAAAAAAAAAAGCTTTTTCAAAAGCAAAAGAATCGATCTAAAATCGATCTTCTTCACCACTCAATACCTAAGTAACACAGACACAAACTAATAAAGCACAAACATGTCTTGCACGTTCCTCAAATTAAAAAGAATAAAACAAACAAAAAATGCATACAGCGCAAATGTGCATGTGCCAGCAGACTCCCAAGGCAGGTGGCCTTTGATATGAAATCTGACTGGCAGTCCATAAAAATCTGGGCCGAAGCATCCAGACTCAGAGCTGCTGCAAAACACGTACAACTCTGTCAATGGAGTCTGTGGTGGCAAAGGCCAGGTACTTGCAGCAGAGCCAGTCCTCCAGGCTGACGCCACCGCCGCTGTGGCCGACATCCAGCGAGCGCTCTGCAAACTTGATCATCATAAGTGTACGCTTCAAGTCCAGCCAGTTCTGCAGCGCTACTTGGCGCTGAGTGGGAAGAGGTGCAGCACGCAATAGGTCATCACGTGGCCCCCACAGCAGACACTGCAGGCAAGCACGAGCCTCGGAAACGCCGATGCGCTCAGACTCATCAGTGTGGAGCAGGAGACTCGCCAGCCGCTGCAGGCCCTGGGAGTAAAGGGAACGTGTAGGGAGTGGTGGCAGTTGCTCCATCTCCTTCAGCCCAGCTGCCTCCACCAAAGGACTGGATCGGTGAAGCATCTCATAGATTAGAAGGCCAAGCTGAAACTCATCACACTCAGTGTACCGCACGGCGCTCCGATGCTTGGCCTGAGAGAAGTTGCTGATAATGAGGCGAGCGGGGCAGGCAGACGAAGCAGACATTGTGTTGTTGTTGGGCTCTGGAAGCTCCAGGTTCCAGGGATCGCCTGGATGGGAGTGCACGAGCAGTAGGTTCTCCAGGTGCAGGTCACAGTGTGACACGTGGCACGGCTTCATGTGTTCTAGGCCAGTACACAGCTGAAGCAGCAGCAGGCACACCTGCCGCTCATACAGCTCTGGGTTACGTGAATGCCTTGCTGCACCCTCCTGCACAAAGTCGGCCACTGTCTGGAATGGGACCTCACGTGTGATCACCACCACCCGGCTGCGCAACTTCCCGCCTTGGCATGCCATGTCCACCGGCACTGCTATGTTCCCATGCCCTCTCTCAGCCTGCCTCTTCCCATCAGACAACAACTCTTTGCTCCCTCCACCTTTCTGCTCCAGATTTCGCTGCTCCTTTCTCTTTTCATCCCTCTCATCATCGCTCTCCTCCTCATCCTCCCAGGGCAGAAGCCGGGCAGGCACATCTGCCAGAAAGTGGCCACAGTCCTGCTGGATGTTGAAGTGCACAGGAAGGCTTTGTCGGATAGCCAGGCTGTGGAAGAACTGCTGCTGTGTCTCCTTCACTTTGTACCTGCAGATCTGGGAAACAGAGAGATGGAGAGATACCCTTTAACATGTGAAGTATTAGCTACTGTCATGCACTAAGGGTGAGCAGTATAGATGAAACATTGCTTAATTCTAATTTTACAAATCCCCCCACTATGTAAACGCATCCTTTACTGTAGATAAACATATTGTAGATATTCTACAATACTGCAAATCATAAACAGTCTTTGATGCCTTTCAATACTGAAGACTGTGTCATGCAAAATAATACAGCTCTCACTTTCATCAAAAAGGAATACTAATTGACTGCCAGTCGACAGATTAAACATTAAAAATTCTTTCAGCTGGATCAACTGAAGCACTTCTAACTACCTTAACAGCATAGTTGATGAGCGGGTCCTTAGCGTAAGCGGCTGTGTAGTAAACAGCGTCTTCTGCCTCGCAGCATGGCTTGCCTGTGGTCAGTCTGAAGTGGGACCAGCTGTCTGTGCCAAAGCGCACATGGTCTTTCTGACCAGCCATGAAGCGGTCCTCACAGCGCCCAGCCAGTTTGCGCAATGTGTCAGCGTGTAGACTGCGGATGCGGCCTGCCACCTCCTCCCAGCTCTCCAGACCTCTGTAAAGAGCAAGTCTGTGTGTCTTACTGGGTGCAAGGCTCTCTGTGCTGCGGCAGCCCTGCCTCTCCTGATCTGGGGCTGTGCTGCTGTTGGCTGAGCGGGCCAGGCTCCGTCCCCCTGCCGCTGGCCTCTCCAGAGAGTCCCCTGACTCGTCTAGCTGGCGGGCATCAAAGCTGAGCGAGGAGCTCTGACTAGCAGTCTCCCAGGTGGAGTCCAGGTCATAAAGTGGATTTGCCACACTCAAGCTGGCACCACCTGGCTTGACTTCGCCCCGGGGCCGGCGGGTCATTGGTTCTCTGGTCAGTGATTGCTCTGTGTTGGCTCGTGGCGCAGATTTCTTTGGCAAAGGTGGGGGAGTGGCTTTGGCGCCTGGATTGAACCCTTCAGTTTCAGAATGAAGAGTGTCATCAGAGGTCTTGGGGTGTCTGGGGAGCTTTGCGGGGATCAAACTGGCCCTGGACTGACCTGGGGAGAGGAAATGGGCCAGAGAGAGACCATCACAATTATTAAATAGCCAAAAAAAAACAAAACCCGAGTACCAGCAATGATGAAATTTTGTAAACTGCAATGCTGCCACGGGCCCAAAACAAACATCTATAAAACAACTCTGTAGCACAAAACAACAACAACAAAAAAGTACCTCTGAACATAATGTAGTAGTTGATGTTATGGCCAAACACTTCTGACAGTACAGTATATACACCATTATATAATGTGATGACCCTTCAAATTTAAGGATCATATTTGCTGACCAGTATTTATTAATGTTTGTTATTTTCTTTTTATGTCCTTTATTTTCCTTTAACCACGTCAACACCTAGCCCCCAGCTCCCAGATAGTTGATTTTGTAAAACTCCACTCCACTTGACAAGTGAACTCCACAAAATATCATTACAATCGTATGTTGTGGTTAGATACACAAATCTATATTTTCGGCATGCTTGTCTCCAAAACTGAACTGTATACAAGGAGAAGCACCCGAGACACCACTGTAAAAATATGGAGGTGAATTGTTGATGCTTTGGGGCTGTTTTGTTGCTGAGGATTCAGGGGCTTTTGTGAAGATTGATAGCATCAGGAATTCTACTAAGTACCAGGATAATTCAGCCCAACACCTGGTTCAGGCTTGGTCATAAATAAAACTTTCAATAAGATGATGAGCCAAACATACTTCTAACAAACAACACAGAAAAACAAAGTAACAAAATTTTATGTTAAAAAAAAAAAAAAAAGTTAGGAAAATGATTTAAATATGACAGTGACAAAGTATTTTAAGTAAAGTTTAATATTTGCTTTCAATGGTGTCAGTAAGAGACCGGAATGTTTCCTGTTTTGTTTGAATGGAAAGTTAGAGCCTGTGGGCAATTTTGACATCCTACTTTAAAAACAACCCAAATTCATATTTGATTTATGACCATCTCCTACTGTAATGTTCTAGTAATATCTTTCCTGCACATTTAATTCTCTCCCCCATGGCAATCCTTCCCTGTAATTATTAGTTATGGGCAAAGCATGCAAGCTACGTCTAAATTCTAGACAAACACCTAGGAGGTACTATGCTGTTCTAACACTAACTCATGCCCACAAAAGGTCTCTTCTTCTATGGAGGACCATCATGGAGACCCAGTGTGAGTGAGTGAGTGAGTGAGTGAGATGGACAGGCAAATATTACCAGCTGCTGTTTAACTCAGGTTGAACTCGGCCCTTATCCCATCTCTCGAGATATACAGTATCTCACAAAAGTGAGTACACCCCTCACATTTTTGTAAATATTTGATTATACCTTTTCATGTGACAACACTGAAGAAATGACACTTTGCTACAATGTAAAGTAGTGAGTGTACAGCTTGTGTAACAGTGTAAATTTGCTGTCCCGTTAAAATAACTCAATACACAGCCATTAATGTCTAAACCACTGGCAACAAAAATGAGTACACCCCTAAGTGAAAATGTCCAAATTGGGCCCAAAGTGTCAATATTTTGTGTGCCACCATTATTTTCCAGCATTGCCTTAACGCTCTTGGACATCGAGTTCACCAGAGCTTCACAGGTTGCCACTGGCATCCTCTTCCACTCCTCCATGATGACATTACGAAGCTGGTGGATGTTCGAGACCTTGTGCTCCTCCACCTTCTGTTCGAGGATGCCCCACAGATGCTCAATAGGGTTTAGGCCATCACCTTCACCTTCTTTAGCGAGACAGTGGTCGTCTTGGAGGTGTGTTTGGGGTCATTATTATGCTGGAATACTGCCCTGCAGCCAAGTCTCCGAAGGGAGGGGATCATGCTCTGCTTCAGTATGTCACAGTACATGTTGGCATTCATGGTTCCCTCAATGAACTGTAGCTCCCCAGTGCTGGCAGCACTCATGCAGCCCCAGACCATGACACTCCCACCACCATGCTTGACTGTAGGCAAGACACACTTGTCTTTGTACTCCTCACGTGGTTGCAGGCAAACAGTGTGTGGCGTACAGTCTGAGCACTGACAGGCTGACCCCCCACCCGTTCAACCTCTGCAGCAATGCTGGCAGCACTCATACGTCTATTCATTGAGGGAACCATGAATGCCAACATTTCCTGTGACATACTGAAGCAGAGACTGGGCCGCACGGCAGTATTCCAGCAGTATTCCAACATTACCTCAAACACACCTCCAAGACGACCACTGCCTTGCTAAAGAAGCTGAGGGTGAAGGTGATGGACTGGCCAAGCATGTCTCCAGACCTAAACCCTATTGAGCATCTGTGGGGCATCCTCAAATGGATGGTGGAGGAGCACAAGGTCTCAAACATTCACCAGCTCCATGATGTCGTCATGGAGGAGTGGAAGAGGAATCCAGTGGCAACCTGTGAAGCTCTGGTGAACTCCGTGCCCAAGAGGGTTAAGGTAGTGTTGGAAAATAATGGTGGCCACACAAAATATTGACAGTTTTGGCCCAGTTTGGGCATTTTCACTTAAGGGTGTACTTACTTTTGTTGCCAGCGGTTTAGACATTAATGTATGTGTTGAGTTATTTTGAGGGGATAGCAAATTTACAGTTATACAAGCTGTACACTCACTACTTTACATTGTAGCAAAGTGTAATTTCTTTTTGTGTTGTCACATGGAAATTTATAATTAAATATTTACAAAAATGTGAGGGGTGTACTCACTTTTGTGAGATACTGTATGTATAAAATCAAAAGACCACTGGCTACCTCACTTTGCATTGAGAACTGCCCTCATCTTTGGACAGGTGTGTGTGTGTGTGTGTGTGTGTGGTGTGTACAAACTTAATATGGTTGTTACATACCTAGGTTGGTGTAGGTGGCACTGCAAGAGCTGGAAGCAGGGGAGTGTGAGTGAGAGTGTGTGTGTGTACCCTCGTCATCCTCTGGCTCCCCTAGACTGACACTGGGTGAGAGTGGGCGAGCCAATGCTTGCGCCGAGAGGCCGGCCGGCTCGCTCACAGTTGGCAGTTCCAGTTTGGCCGGCAAAGAGGCGATGGCAGAGGTGTCCGTCTCTGATCCCTGTGCTGGCATCTGACTACATGAGACAGAGAATATGTCAAATTATTGCTGCTGCACCATCAGCATCTTCACAACTGTCTGCAGCTGTCTGTCAATTTGTGTGTTTAAATCGAGCTTTCTGCTGCAGTAAAGAATGTCATCTGACATTGCAATGCCTCATCATACTTTACTGTAGCGTATTCCACAGAGCTGATGAGTTCTCCATTCTGAGTACTCAGGTGTTGATTTATTTTCCATAACAGCGGCTGGACGATAATGCTTCTTTAATTCAAATGAAATGTTCTCACTCTAATATGTTAGTGTTTCTCTAGTAACAATTAAGACAGACTTGTATATCAGATGCACTACGTATACAGATTTAAAAGTGTGTAACTGATGATACGGTGATGCTTTTCGTGATGACAAAAGAGTTTGTTGAACATTTATGCAAGGCGTTCCAGCGCTTTGTAAAAGTCAGAGCTGGAACTTTAAATTACAGACACTTATGCACTGCAAGAGAGAAATGGTCTGTTTCTAGTTTTTTTTTTTAAATAACATAGACAATAATGTGAATTTACTAAGTTTATTTCCCAGACACGGTGTGATGTAAGGCGTATTATGTAATATGTTTTTACGTTATTGAAAAATAACCACCACCACTCTATTATTACTATTGTCCTTTCTGTGCACTGTAATGCAGGCCATACAGAGCGTGTCTCATATCGGTTTTTTTTTAAAAAGAAAAAAAAGGAGTTTTTTTTAATGAAAGTCATTTATTATTCATATTAATTAAATACTATTTCTGTAGAATGATTAAATACTATTTCTATCATGCATCATTCATAATTCATGCTTATCTTGTCTAGATAATTCAGTGGTAGCTTTCGACAGCTATTGACACCCTTGCCACTGACTTTGTAATCCAAAGAGTCAGATAAACTGTATCATTTCAAGACCATACTTAAAAAAGTTAGGTTTACACTATTTCGTTATATTTATCTCCCAGTGAAGTAATAATGGGAAGAACATAGTAAGGTCAAAAATTTTCACATGACCCATAAACAGCATCTTACCTCAATCACTGCTAAGCTTAAGGCCTGGTTTCTACTTGATTGGGGACCTTGGTTAGTGTTAGTCCTTGAAAATTGTCTAGAATAGAATGCAAGAAGACGTAGCTCTAATCTGTTTAGTTTGTTTGCAGACATTGTGTCACACCATGCTATAACTTCCCACTACTTGCACCTCTATTGCACCACAGGATCTCCGTCTTGTGTACACATACTCATAGTTAACAACAAGCATAACCTGTCCTAAGAAAGCCATAGACCTATGAGGTTAACCAAGGCTAGTACTCGACCTTTTGCTGGGACTATACTGTTAATCTTTACTGATTCCTTAAAGTTGTGAAAAGCACAAGTCATTTCAATTCAAGGTAAACTTATAACAGTGGAATTGGGCTTTGCATGTTTTCCATCCTTCAGTGAGTGACTCAGATTGCAAAACCACATAACAAGAACACCTTTGCCCTACCGAGAACACTGAATAAAGCTAACCACAGAACACAACAAGCCGAATCAATGATTAAAGATGCATCACAAGGCTTCCATTAATATCTAACTCAATATGCATTAGCATTACTATTGTTTTGTGCAGTATGTCAGAGATAATGCCATGCACACTAAATGTAAATCTATGTAATAACTACAGTGACTATTATAAATAGAAGTAAAGTAAATTAGCATAATAAAATAGAATACAAGAGTAGTACTGCAGCAGAAGAGAGGGACAGAGAATCACTTACCTCATCACTTTGCTGATCAAGAGGCTGGCTCTGCTCTTAGGGGGGCCTGACTGGTTGAATGACAGCACTCCAGCTGCACCTGCACTACTCTCCTCCACCCTGAGCTCTGCCTCCCCATCACCTCCTGATCCACTGTCTGGCTTATAGGTGAATATAATGGTGGGTTTCTGGTTGGGATCATCTGTTTTTGACTCTGAAAACCAGTGCTGCCTCTGGAGAGGAGGAGGAGGTAGCATGGTGATAACAGTCCCATCCAAACCCACCAGCTTCCCTTTCTCTTTCTCTTTCTCCACTTTCTCTTTTTGTTCATCCTCATCTTTCCGCCGGCGGAAGAAACTCTTGAAAGAGATCCAACGTTTGGGCCTGTTAATGTCAGCTGAGCGTCTGCCTTCTGCCACAGGGCTTACCTCTCCATCACTGGGCCGGGAGCCCATGGGTCTGGTCCAATTGCTGAAGTGCCTCTGAAGCAGGTTACTGGCATGATATGGAGAAGAGGTGGATCTGGGTGGGGGGAAAGGGGCACTTGGTTCCGATTTTGGACTTGTAGAAGCCTCAGCTGCTGAGGCGCTCTGAGACTTAGGCAAGAGCTTGGATGGCGTGTCCTTGTGAGATTTGGACAGGCTACTGTCAGTAGGGCAGTGGAGGGATTTGGGTCTGCTGAGAGTACCCTTAGTGGCATCGGGGGGAAGAGAGTAGAGCTCTTCAGCACTACATGTCTTGCTGTAAGCAGAGGGTGAGCCTGGAGGAGACTGAGGTGGCTGGATAGAGGCTACTATTTGAGACAGCACCATGCTGGCCTTCTCCCTGTGCCCTGATCCAGTGCTAGTGGAGGTCTGGCACTCACTGCTGCCTGCTGCAGGTGAATCCTCACTTGGGCTACTGTTGAGTTTAATGGAACTGCTTTTTGTCAGACTGCTAGAGGCAGTGCTAGGAGTGGGGACAATGTTTGTCCTAGGATTGGAAACAGTAACTGAAATGTTGGCTGCTGTATTGCACTCAGAGCTACTTTTAGCTTGTAGTTCTTCCTTAGCATCAGCTGTGACAAATTTTCTGGTGGGCTTGTGTTCTATGGGTGTGGACTGAGCATTTTCAGAGTTGCCGATTTCCTCATATGTGTGGCTGGGTACTCGACCTCCTGTTCCCAGCTTGGTCTGTGGCAACTCCCCACTTACACCCAGAAAGCTCTTATACACAGCCAGATTATCATATGCACTTGGGTTAATCACAATGGGCACTTTCACTGCATTCTTTGAACTGCGTGCATATGTGGGTTCATCTCTGATGATGATTGGGAAAGGAGGCATACCAGCATTATTGTAGCTGTTAAATTTGATCTCTGACAAATTAGGTGATTTCACAGGTATGGTGCGTGAAGAGGAGATACCAGCAACAGGGGAGGTGGGAGCTGATTTATGGTTGCCATGTCTGGGAGGGACTGATGACCCAGATGGTGTCCCACTAAGCAACTCTACTTTGGGAATCTTTTGCCGAGGGCTAGTGCTGGACGTCCACACCTCTTGGTAACGAATGTTCCCAGACTTCTTACAGGAAGGGCTGGATGTAGCAGCATTGGCTAAGGCAGTACTTAGAGAGACTGGTACTGATGGAGAAACTGAAGAGAATGGAGATATTGGAGTGTTTGGAGACACTGCTGCAGACTTAGGAGAAAGTGGAGTTTTGGGTGATATAGGTGATTTTGGGGAGAGAGGAGAAGCAGAAAGTGGGAAGTTTTTTGAGGCTCCTGGGTAGGGTGGGGGACCCAGTGCTGTGGTTGGGCCTTTGGGCTTGTCAGCGGTCTCAGTAGTTCGTTCCTCAGTACTGGCCATAGAAGCTGACACATCCACCACAGTGTAAGGCTTACAGATGGGAGTCTTCTCCAAACTCACTACTCTGTATGGTTTAGGCTGCTCCTCTGTTGGGCTAAAGCTTATTGTGATTGGCTGGCCAGGGAGTGCCTGTGGAAGAGGTCCACCATCTCTCTGATTAATATCTTGATCCTGTAATCGAATGGCCAGAACAGCTTTGTGTGTCTCAGTGGCTTTAGGTGAGCTCAATGCTTGGCCTGACGGGTCGTGAACTGCAGAGTCTCTGCTAACTGGAACAGGGTTTAAACCATTAGGCTGGTTACGGGAGACACTACTGCCACTGCTGGATGTGCAGGAGTCCTCAGGTAGAGATGATGAGGACTCTGGTGAGGTGATGGACTCGGAGTTAGACAGGAATCCACTGCCCTGGGGGTCAGAGCCATATGGAAGCAGACTAGGTGCTCCACTGGAGTCCATGGAAGGATAGCCATTCAGAATCTCATCATAACTATCATAGTCAACAGCACAGATCCGTTGCAGTGAGCGGTTCCGCAGAGGTACAGTGTTCCACTTCTTACCAGCTGCAAAGGGAACTGGAGACAGAGTTGCAGCACGGAAATTAGCAAAACGTGGCTGACCCCTCATGCGTATCTCCACAGCCAAAAGCTCTTCATCACTCTCATCCCAGCTCTCGTGCTCACCCTCATCATCACTCTCACTTTCGTCTTCATATTCATCATCCTCCTCTCCATCACTGGAAAATTCTGGGTAGCAGAAGCGTCCCCCCTCTGAACTGATAATCTCTGCACTGTCACTCAAAGAGACACGTTTATTTGCACTGCTGCTACGACCCAAGGTCAGGCAGCTGGCCGCAGGCAAACCTCTCTCCAAGGAGCGCCTATATGAGCAGCTGATCCGGCCCAAGAAATCGTCCCTGCTGGAGCTCAGATCTGAGCCCAAACCTGCAATCTCCTTCAGCACATCCGTTAGGCCATTGTTATTGTTACTACTTGGGGGACAGAGAGAAGCAAACCCCTGCATGTCTACCCTTTCATCGTTTCTCTCATTGTTGTTTGGTTCTGAGGGCCTCTTTCGGTTTAAGCCATTACGATTCCAAATGGTAAAAGCTGAAGCTTTTCCAGGCTCTGCCCCCTCTACCAGCTTCTGAGGATTTCCTTCTAAATCTAGCCCCACTCCAGAGCATGGGAGCATCATGGTGGGCTTAACCGCAATTGTGGGCTTTTTTGCTACAGGAGGGCGGAAATGGCCAGAACGTGAAGTACTGCTGCTTCTCTGAGAGTTGCTAGCAAGGTTAGCGTTGATGATAGCCCTGCCCCCTGTGGGCGAGTGGCTTGGGTGGTTAATGATATTTGTGCCTCCTGTGGAGGTTTGAATGTGCTGGGTGAGGACTTGTTCAGGGGGACACTTGTGTGGACCCCCCTCAGGTAGGCGGTGCAGACTCTTGGGCTTGAAGCAGTTCTTGCACTCGCCAGGCTTCCACACGTGTTCGGTGAATGTGTTGCAAGCAGACATGTCTGCAGTGCTGACAGCAGCACACTCAGTGCACAGGAAAACGCTCCATCACAGACACAGCTGGTACACCACTGCTGCTCACAGCTGCTACAAGCTAGGGGCAGGGAAGCAACTTCCGCTTATAACCCTGAAAAGCCAACCTGAAAAAGAAATATTCAAGAGTAAGACGCTATTCATTACTGAAATAACTTAAACAGTGTTATCCTGGTGTAATATTTTATAATATTACTTAATTGTGTAGTCGATGAACAAATCCACTCCAATATTAAGACCTGCATTAGCTGTGAGATTCCAGCAGGGGGGGGCAGTGTGCATATTTTAATAGAACCACACTAAAAACAATTTCCCACCATGAAAATACAGAACGATGTACCTTTTGTGTGTGTTCAGTTTCTTTAACAAAACGTTCTAAATATATTCAGGTAATGTTGATCTGAAAGTGACATGATATTAAACTGTAAAATGGGCTTTGTCAATTTGACAGAATTAAGTTGTATATTCTTATATGAATGCATCAGATATAAAATGGGCTATACATCACTGAGAAGGTGGATATATGTGCACACACACACACATAGTGGGGGGAGAGAGAGGATGATGGGTGAGAGAATGAGAGAGAGAGAGAGGGAGAGAGAGAGAGAGAAGCATTTTTCCGCTCTATATTTAGCATTCAGCTAAGACCGGTTGCATGTAGTTATGTGCCACACGCTGAAACTCACACACAACCCAGGCCTGAACTTCATTTAGAGAAACTGAATGCAGAAAGTATGTTGAAATAAGAACTACTACTACTGACAGAAACAGAACATACTCCGACCGAAATAAGTCCCTCTATGTTTGGAGTTGGTATTATATCAGATGATAACTATGCTCATATGCATATGCAAAATGCCTGCCATCACATGCTTTTGTTTTCAACATGATTTTTCTACAAAATGGTTAATATTGGCATTTAACAGTCAAATACAGCTAATAGTTTTATGTAACTGTTCTAATCTTATACAGTTGTATGAAGGATTTTTAAAACTTTTTTTAAGCATAAAATCAGAAGATTTGAAACACTGCTTATAGCAAATCATAACCAATTTAGAAAGTTTGTCCTTGTCCTATGCTTGTCAGAATGTTAACTTTCTTACATTTTACTTTATTCATATACAGAGTGAAACAGTTAGTTTCAGAGTGAAGATACAATTATGTGAAAAATAAGTATACCCCATGGAATTTTCTGTATTTTTAAAATACATTTGGACAAACATTTGATCCTCTTTGAAATATTAATTGGAAACATCATTGAACATTATTAATGGTAATACACTATCAAATGACACAAAGGTGACATTTTGTAGTAATTTTCACAATTTAAATGAACAGAAAATCTAAGTACACCATTAAAATCCATAAAATTAGAATCAGGAGTTGAAGGTTGGGTGCCAGTGATTAGAACCTGCTTAGGGAGTGCAGGTGGAACCTGTCTTATTTATACCACTCTCATATTAAGTGTCTGGTGTTCCCTTAGTTATTGAGGTGTGTGGTGTCATCACGACAAGATCTAGAGCTCTGTAAGGCCTTCAGAAAAAAAGGCTTGCATTCAATGATTCAACAATGAATTCTGCATCATATCAAAGAGTGCTTGAAGATAACGTGAGGTCCGAAAGTTGAAGGTGAACCAAAAGTGGTCCTTTCAACAGGATAATGATCCTAAGCACACGAGCAAATCCACCAAGGAATGGCTCAAAAAGAAAACATGGGGGGTTGTGGAATGGTCACGTCAAAGCCTGGATTTGAGTCCCATTGAAATGTTGTGGGGGGATTTTAAACGGGCAGGACATACATGCAAGAAAACCCTCAAACATCTTGCAACTGAAAGAATATTGCATGGAAGAGTGATCAAAAATTCCAGCAAGCCTGGTGGATAATTATGCAAAACACCTACAAGTTATTTCTGCTAACAGAGGCAATACTAGTTTCTGAGGCCTTCCACAGGAGGATATCACATATATATATATATATTGATATTTCTGTTGAATAAATGATTGAAAAGGCTAATTTTCCTTATAGTTTTGTTCAAGCGCATCAACTTTATTAATATGCACTGGTTCAAATATGATCAAATGCCAACAAAAAAAGCCAACAATTTATGAGGTGTACTTATTTTTTCACATGACTGTACCTACAGTGAGGGAAAGAAGTATTTGATCCACCTGCTGATTTTGCACATTTGCCCACTGACAAAGAAACAATCATATTTGAATCATATTATTAATTATTATAATTTTAATGGTAGGTTGATTTGAGCAGTGAGAGACAGAATAACAACAATAAAATCCTGATAAATGCATGTCAAAAATGTTATAAATTGATTTGCATTTTAATGAGGGAAATAAGTATTTGACCCCCTCTCAATCAGAAAGATTTCTGGCTCCCAGGTGTCTTTTATTCAGGTAATGAGCTGAGATTAGGAGCACACTCTTAAAGGGAGTGCTCCTAATCTCAGCTTGTTACCTGTATAAAAGACATCTGTCCACAGAAGCAATCAATCAATCAGATTCCAAACTCTCCACCATGGCCCAGACCAAAGAGCTCTCCAAGAGTGTCAGGGACAAGATTGTAGACCTACACAAGTCTGGAATGGGTTACAAGACCATTGCCAAGCAGCTTGGTGACAAGGTGACAACAGATATAACAGACAACACATATACATGCCAGTCTGAAGTTTACCACTGAACATCTGAATGATTCAGAGGACAACTGGGTGAAAGTGTTGTGGTCAGATGAGACCAAAATGGAGCCCTTTGGCATCAACTCAACTCGCCGTATTTGGAGGAGGAGGAATGCTGCCAATGACCCCAAGAACACCATCCCCACCGTCAAACAGGTGGAGGTGGAAACATAATTTAATAATAATAATTTGGGAGTGTTATTCTGCTAAGGGGACAGGACAACTTCACTGCATCAAAAGGACGATGGACGGGGCCATGTACCATCAAATCTTGGGTGAGAACCTCCTTCCCTCAGCCAGGGCATTGAAAATGGGTCATGGATGGGTATTTCAGCATGACAATGACCCAAAACACACGGCCAAGGCAAGAAAGGAGTGGCTCAAGAAGAAGCACATTAAGGTCCTGGAGTGGCCTAGCCAGTCTCCAGACCTTAATCCCATAGAAAATCTGTGGAGCGAGCTGAAGGTTCGAGTTGACAAATGTCAGCCTCGAAACCTTAATGACTTGGAGAAGATCTGCAAAGAGGAGATTCTTGGCCAACTACAAGAAACGTCTGACCTCTGTGATTGCCAACCATGGTTTTGCCACCAAGTACTAAGTCATGTTTTGCAGAGGGGTCAAATACATATTTCCCTCATTAAAATGTAAATCAATTTATAACATTTCTGACATGCTTTTTTCTGGATTTTCTTGTTGTTATTCTGTCTCTCACTGTTCAAATTAACCTACCATTAAAATTATAGACTAATAATTTCTTTGTCAGTGGGCAAACGTACAAAATCAGCAGGGGATCAAATACATTTTTCCCTCACTGTAGCTACAATAGGAATTTGTGGCAAATTATGGTCAATATAGCTAGCAATCAAGTTTTTAATAGTCATTAACTGCAAATTTCTGGTTTGTATGAGGTAAAGAAAAGGAGATTGGCTATAGAATATGTTAGCTAGATGACAATCCTATGCAGGATTTTAAGAACTTCACAGATAGTGACAGTCTGAACAAGCAAAACAGATAGGCTTTTCTAGACACTCAAAGCGCTTTACATAGTGGGGGGGGCTCCTCAACCACCACTAGGGTGTAATATCCACCTGGATGATGTGATGGCAGCTACAGCGCACCAGAACACCCACCACACACCAGCTAAGAGTGGAGAGGAGAGAGTGATATAGCCAATTCAGGGGATTATCAGGGGGGCATGATAAATTGGGGCCAGTGGGGGAATTTTGCCAGGACACTGGGGTTATACCCCTACTCTTTACGAGAAGTATCCTGTGATTTTTAATGACCACAGAGAGTCAGGACCTAGGTTTAACGTCTCATCCAAAAGTCAGAGCTGTTTTTACAGTATAGTGTCCCTGTCACTATTCCGGGGAATTAGACCGCACACAGGGTGAGTGCCCCTGCTGGCCTCACTAATAACACTTTCAGCAGCAACCAGAGCTTTCACCAGGAGGTCTCCCATCTACATACTTACCAGGCTCAACTCTGCTTAGCTTCAGTGGGAAACCAGGCGAGAACTACAGAGAGATATGGCTCTGAAAATGTTAAACGGGATGTTAAACAAGATGTTAAACGAGATGTTAAACAAATCGTGATACACGTTTTAAACAGCAGGGATACTGAAGCTGTATACTGTGACCTCACTTTACAGGTGCGATAGCAGCGAGCAAGTTGTAGCATTAGTGGCAAACATGGTGGCGGCAAGTGTAGATATTTATGTTGAGGATTCCCATCCCAGAATACCTTTAATAAAACATAATTGCCCCCCCTCCCACACTTTTTCCCAGTTTGTGCATCTTTGATTTCTATATGTGTACATGTCTAAGTCTTTACGTGACCTGATGTGAACTGAGTGACCAACTGTCATGGCAACATGTCTCGCCCATGCTCACACCCGTGCTGAGCGCTCAGGGGTTGCGATTAATTTTTTTCCTTTATTTATTTCTCCTTTTTTACTGAGTCGAGCAGTGTAAGAAAGTTCTTTTGGCGTGTTGGATTCGTGTTGCACAACGATGAATAATGTGCCACATATTTCTTTTTAAACGCTGCCTATTTCCACTGATGAATAATTAGCTAGATTTGATGGTAATATTAGCCAACACGCAGTCCTGCATAATTACAGTCTCTTTGCAACAGTGTGGTTTGAGTGCCTTGTTTATTTTCAGAACTGTGGACTGTTGAATAGAATAGAATAGTGTGTGAATATACGAGTATATTACATACCGTGTGCTATGTATATACAATACAATGTACACTAAACACAATTTTCAATATTTAAATAATACAGTACAGAACTGTAAATTGCATATTAAGCCAATTAAGAGCAAGAAGAGATAAAAAAACTCATCAATTAGAGCCACAGAGATCACAAGGTGCATCTGTCTTTTTATGGCAAAAGATATGAGGCCATTTTCTGTGGTAGAAAATGAAGGATTTCAGCTACTGGTAAACACATTGGAGCCCAAATAAAAATAATAATAATAATAAAAAACTAGGTAGGAGCACAGGAAAAGCCTTAGTTTGTTTATATGAAGAGATTTCTTTTATTCATATTTATTTATTTGATTTGGGATTTGTTTTAAAATTATAATTTCAGTTTTGATATTTGACATAAGATATTTAAATTTCACAAAGAAATGTGCATTTTGACAGAGAAATTATAAAAGGACAATTTTTTCCCATTTATACTTTGTTTTAAATCATGAGAAAATCGTACATGAAACCAGTATCGTGAATCGTATCGCATCGTGAGTTGAGTGAATCGTTACATCCCTACCGATGACATGTTTCTGTTACGAAACAATATTGTTAGTGACGGTCTCTGTTTCTGGGTTCCATGTCTTCCCTCATAGTTCGCTGCTATAGACCAAGGCATAATCTTTTTAGAGCAGGGGTGTCCAATCTTATCCGGAAAGGGCCGCTGGGGGTGCAGGCTTTCATTCCAACCAAGCAGGAGCCACACCCGAGTCCACTGAAATCCAAGCTCAACGAATTCAACACATGGCATCAGGTGTCACTCGTGCTTGTTCAGAATAAAAACCTGCACACTGAAACTTTGCGGATAAGATTGGACACCCCTGTCTTAGAGGACGTACACTACCTCCACACGCTGATTTCTTTCAGCTCGAAATCTACTTGTCAGAATGGATACCAGGGAGGCCAAGCTCAATTTAAAAAAAATGGCTTTTAATCATCACCATATGGCTATGGTGATGGTTAAACACCATTTAAAAATTTTGTTACTTGTGTATTTAAACCTTTCTATTCTTTTTTACACTTAGTAATTAATGGATTTTAACATGGCTAGGTAAATGTCATTCATCAAATTTCATGTGGATGGGTTTTTGTTGTTTCCGCATAATAGTGTTGTCTTAATTCAGCCACGTGTCAAAAAATAAATAAAAAGATACATACAAGCAAGTAAAATATCTTTCATAATAAGAAATATTAGAACATTTTATTTAATTTGATTATATGAGAAATATAAGATCATAAAGCATATTTCTTTACTAATTACTAATACTAATCATGCTTAAAATTAAAAGTTTTTAAAATTTTGATTTTTTGTCTTATTTTTTAGCTATAAGACAAAAAGCTTAAAATGGGTAGACTGATCTAGAATTAGGTGTCAAGCTTTTTTAATGAATAAAGATGTTAATAAGGAAATGCTAATAAATAAACATTAATAAAGAGAAATATTCCATACATTTTTTATATTCATGATGTACCAGCTAAGATAATTTCTTGCAGAGCGATATAGTAAATAGGGAACAAGTGACAGAAAGGAGCAATTTGAAACACAGTGCGTGTTAAGGTAATGGGAGGTAATGGAGTGAATGTGTCCCATCTGGAGCATAACTGAATATCCATCCATCCATCCATTTTAAAATATTAGTACTGCTCTATTTTACCCTCTGGTCATAGCAAATATGCAGTGCTGGGAGGAAAATGAAACTCTGCTACTGGAGGTCATTAAAGGCATGAGACACGTTTCTCTAAAATGCTTCATTAAAACTAAAACTTTTATTTTTTTAGAATAATGAGAAGAGCTGAATTAAATAACCTGTGTATGTTTAAAAATGATGTCTCCAATAGCGTAACTACAGAGTCTGTACCCTTATGAGCAGTTATATAACTCGAACATCACAAAGGGGAGAACGATTCAGAAGGGCTTGGCTTCTCCTGCAGCCCAAGTGAAAAAGTGGGCGTGGCTCTCAGTCAGGGACACGGTGGTCAGATCTGGTTCTAAACCTATCACCATGGCAACGCCCTGTTCAGCCACAATACATCAGGAACAGCTCCAGTATACTGACCCAATCATGTGATCATATGACCAAAAATCATAATAATGACTGGACATGCATTTTGATAAATAGTAATGAATGACATAATCCTAAGGGAAGGTGAGTCCGTTTATGATTAGATCCACAGCTGTTAACTGTTCACTTAATCAGAACCAGGGTTTTATGATCAGTTTTTATTTACTTACATCTACATTCACAACAATTAAGATTTGATGTGAGATTATGTTAATTAACCACTGAAACAATTTTGTTTGTGTTAGCTGACTGTGAACTCCGTTATTTCTGCTCCTGGATCTCCACCTACAGGAAATATTGCACACTGTCTGGAACAAAAGGAAATTCAACTCATTCTTCAAGCCTTGGAAGTAATAGCTCTGCTCCTTTCCTCTCCTGTGTTACACAGCATGACTCATAGCCACCACCTGCAATTTTCTGCTATTCTTTTACACAAAGCTTTTATTTGTTTAGCCTTTTTTGGGGGGTCTATCTCTGTGTGCCAAATGTGAGATGTGTGATCTTTGTTAAATATAGGTGTGCAACAAATGATGGCATCCTTTTAGCCAATATTTTGTGTTACCTCCCTTTTCCAAGATAACAGCTTTGTGCCTTCTCCTATTATGCCTGATGTGGTTGGAGATGGGGTTCAGGTCAGGGGACTGGGATGGTCATGACAGGACCTTAATTTTGGTGTCAGTAAACCATTTTTGTTTTGATTTTGATGTATGTTTTGGATCATTGTCCTGCTAGAAGATCCAACCACGGCCCATTTTAAGCTTTCTAGTAGTCAGGTTTTCATTTAATATCTGTTAAGATTTGATAGAGTCCATGATGCTATGTGTCCTAACAAAATGTTCAGGTTCTCTGGCAGAAAAACAGCCCAAAACATTAAACAGTCACCACCATATTTAACCGTGGGCATGAGGTACTTTTCCATATGGCTACCTCTCTGTGTGCACCACTTCTGGTGTTTATTACCAAAAAGCTCTATTTTGGTTTCATCTGACCATAGAACCCGATCCCATTTGAAGTTCCAGTAGTGTCTGACAACCTGAAGACGCTTGTGTTTGTTTTTGGATGAGAGTAGAGGCTTTTTTCTTGAAACCAATGCAAACAACTTGTGGTGATGTAGGTGACTTCAGATTGTAGTTTTGGAGACTTTCGGACCCCAAGACACAACTAACTTCTGCAATTCTCCAGCTGTGATCCTTTGAGATTTTTGGCTACTTGAACCATCCTCTGCACAGTGCGTTGAGACGATATAGACACGCATGCAATTCCAGGTTGATTCATAACATCTCCAGTCGACTGGAACTTCTAAATTATTGTCCTGATGGTGGAAATGGGCATTTTCAATGCTTGTGCTATTTTCGTATAGACATTTCCCATATTTTTGAAGCTCAGCAACCTTTTGCCGCACATCACAACTATATTCCTTGCTCTTGCCCATTGTTATGAAGGACTAATTTTCACAGACTTCTTTGCTCATATTTACCAAAAGGGGCTAATATTAGTGGAGGGCACTGTAATATTTGACAATATATTGTTGGAACTTTAACACAAAGCCGCTTGCCATTTAGGAGAAAATCCCTTATATAACATCACTTACAAAGGCTAACAAATCTAGACTGTTTACCTATACTTATCATTTATTGCACACAGTCGTATAAGTAGTCTAAACGTATTCCTCACTATATATGCACTGTAGTATTAGTGCTATTTGGAGGAATGAGTCATCCCCATGACTCAACCATTTTTAAGTTTTGTTCTTAAAATACAAGTAGACAAGGCTATAAAATAAAATAAAATCTCACAGGCATCCAAATGTCTCATCATCCAACCAGCTCACCAAGCCCACTCCTTCATGAAATCACTCACTCAGTCATCTGATCACCCCTCCCATCCTATTCACTGTGCTGCACTGCTCTCAGTTCCAGGATTATAATTTCATGATTATATGGTATTCATCCCACCATTTGATAAACTTGCTGGTCTTTATGGAGTTATTTTTATTCCTTCTCTTGTCAGAGTTCATGTGGTTCTTCATGCTTGTTTGAGCCAGATAATGGCTGCTCGCTCAGGGACACCAAAACTGTGGCAATTTAACTCAGGAATTCAGAAACACAATAGAGAGAGAGAGAGAGAGAGAGAGAGAGAGAGATGGATGGTGATTTCAGCCAGTGCCTTGAAAGGATTATAAAACAAAAACAACCCAGTGAGTCATCAGAACAGTTTGGTTTGGTTAATATGAATGTGTGTGTTGGCTTTGTCCTGCAGTTACAGTTCAAAAACCTGATTCATGTTTATGCAGATTACTCCATCCTAGCTCATCCTAGAGTATAGAATAGCATAGATCTGACTGAAGATACGGCTCTAATGTGTGAAACAATACTGCAGTCCGCCATCTATCCGGGTACTGCTGCTGTGCTTAAAGATGCAGTATTCAGAGTGCTGTGCTCTGAGAGCCACAGAATTAATACAGTTTGTTCCAAAATAATGGGTGTCGGGGTGGGCCATGTGACAAAAATATCAAATCATAATTTCTATGAGACAAGAAATGTATCACGATATATAGGTTGGCTTACAAACTGCCAGCAATACAGCAGTAATACATTTAATACAACAATAACAACTATTTGAGGATTTGATTTTTTTTAAATGCCCACAATAACAATTTTTATATATTATAAATCAATCAATATTTAAAACATTTTTTGATGAAAAGTAGAAATGTCTATTTCTGGAAGTAAATGTGGAAATAGAAACTGCAACCATCATACAGGCAATAAAGAGTATATATTGTGGTAGTTTCAGGAGAATAACTCCCAAGTGATTTCTAATATCAGTCACATCAATTAAATTCCATTTGATCTGTAGAGCGCTTTTAATGATGGACATTGTCATAAAGCAGCTTTACAGAAGTATATACATTTGGATGTACATGCCAGAGGAGACGGTGGTAAGGAAAACTCCCTGAGACGACAAGGAAGAACCTTGAGAGGAACCAGACCCAAAAAGAACCCGTCCTCATATGAGTGACACCGGATAGTGCAATTATAAATCATTTCCCTTCTATAAGGGCCACTGTTGGGCCCTTAACCTTCTCTGCTCCAGAGGTGCTGTATCATGGCTGACCCTACACTCTGACCCCAACTTCCTGGCATGCTGGGAAAAGAAAAGAATTTCACTGTGCTGTAATGTATATGTGACAAATAAAGACTCATTATCAGTATCATTACACCCATGTACTATATAGTTGGAAAGTGCAATTGTGTAAACAGGAACTTATTAGCTTTGCTGAATAAGCAGTTGATGAACATGAGTATCAGAGTCATTTCTGAATTCATTATTGTTTAACTTAAAGTCTACTGCATTGAACTTTATCAACAGTTCAGTGATGAGTACTATCGACTGTTCTACCTAAACTACCTAAAATATTATTAAAAATACATTATATTAAGCATATTTCGATCCTCTGACCTCCACCCAAGTATCCAGAAGCACTGAACACTGGCTAATCCACCGGTTTATACACACACACACACACACACACACACACACAATTTAATTTCTGTAGGGATGGGTCAATCATACCAGTAACACTGTAGAGGGAGGAAAAGACAAGATACAGAATGGAGTCTCTGTATTCTCTCTTTCTCCATATCTATGAGACTAGTGGATGGAGCAGACTAAACCAATTAGCACTGAACAGAAAAAGCAATGAAGTGCCTCTGAGTAGCAAACTTGTTTCTACACCCCAGACCACCCACATGGAGCTAATTCTCATCAGTACCCTCGCATTAGAATGCGATGCACAGAGTCTTATATAAAGTCATTAATGGATATCATAGCCTAGGGAGGTGGAATGAAGAGAAAACTGAGAGAAATGACAACAAAGAGTGAAGAAAAAAAAAAAAGATGTGTCACTGCGGCTAACAGCGTCTCACAGCAGAGGTCTCCAGAATTCCTCGGCTGTTCATGGATCTTTTCATTCTTGCACGTGAGAGCGAAAGAGAGAGAGAGAGAGAGAGAGAGAGAGAGAGAGAGAGATCCTACCAGTGCCAAATGCACTTCTCAGGAGCCAAATGGCCTTTTCTATTCCTGCTCCAACTGCTATGGCTCCACAGGAGCCCGAAACATTGCAGATTAGCAAAGGGAGAGGAGGAAGAAAAACCCAATACCCCAAAAGGCCAGTGTCGTCTGCTATGACTCAAAGTGCATAGTGCAGACTGCAGAGACACAAACTGCATTCCAGGAGCATGACTGATGGAGGTCACATGGATTCCAGAGCAGTGAGGAACATGCCACTGAAAAGCTCGGTGGGAAACTGGATATGGAGTGTACTGGGAACTCATAAGCACTCAAGTTTTTTAAATTCATTTATTTTGCTAAACATGAGAATTGTTGTTGCATCCTCTTACTTAGACCATACAAGTGTGTGTGTGTGTGTGTATATATATATATATATATATATATATATATATATATATATATATATATATATATATATATAAAAAAAATACACACACACCACACACACACACACACAAGAGTGAGAGAGAGAGTGCGAGAACGTGAAAGAGAGTTAGAGAGAGAGAGATGAGTTGGAGTTGCTACTGCTCAACCTCTGCACTTAAAGTTTAGATGGGGGGGGTTCATTAGTTTTATGGTGGAGGCTCTTCTTCATATGAAATCATGTTAAGTATACAACACTGTTGCTGCGCTTGTGGTGCCTTGTAAATGGTCATCTGCAAGTTTTAATGACGTCATTTCCCACCTCGGCATGTTGCCATGTGAAGTGGAAGAAAAACGAACAACCACGGACACCTCTATTAAAGCGTGTGTTTTTATTTGCTCTGTCAGATTATATAAAGCTCATCAAAAGCTACTTTAAGCGCACTTTTACAGTTACAGGCTTGAGTGGCTACTGGTTCTGTTCTACTATAGTGAACTTCAGACATTCAGGCAACATTTTGGACTGAAATAGTAGCATTAGCAACAAACTAGCTGGGTAACATGAGTTATATGAGTGATCACTCTAATGATGACCTTCTCAAAACAGTGATTAGTATGGTCAGTCTTATAGATTTAGATTGAACTGCTTTAAAGCCAATACTGCTATAAACACGCTTTACAAGTAGAGAAGGGCAACTGTACACTGTTCACAGTGTGAGCGGCCATGTTGATCTGATCTCACTCTGTAAACAGGGAATAGACTGGTAGCTGAGAAGACTAACCCCAAGTTGAAATTGCAAGTCGAGGGAGTTTTCAGTGTTTTTACTGGTTGGAGGTGGAAAATGACAAAATTACAACCTCACCTCGAATGCAGCACGTGCGTGTACCAGATTCTTTGTTTTTCTTTTGCATATAAACGACAATTCTCTGACAGGAACACCCCGAGAAAACACCCTCAACTTGGAATTCCTACTCTAGAACTTGGTGGTCTCCTCAACCCTGAGTTCAGTAAGTGATGTCAAATCAACATGGCTGCTAGAGCATGAACAGCAAACACAGCAGAACTTCTTACCTTTGTATTTCGCTTTAGGTCAGTCGACATATTTGCTTGTTAAATCTATAATACTGACTGTACAGTCGACTGCATTGTGAAGGAAAATATACATCACTCATTACAGTTAGCTGGCTAGCTTGTTGCTAACAAAAGACTAACCTGGAGGTTTCCATGTTTTTTTTCCGCCTCACTTTGTAGCTTGAATGGACGGAGGTAGAAAATGAAGTGAGATAAAGGCACGATGCCAAACAGAGATGCAGAAAATGACAGAAAAACTGAAGGAGGCATCAAAAGGACATCTCAAAACTTGAGACTAAAAGGTTTTATGGAAATCAAAGCGCTGCTGCCAAATGTACATTTCATTGTGAAATTAATAGTTATTAATAGTGACTTATGTAGTGACATACAGTGGGTGTGTCACTACATTTGTGGATGGGAATACATTTCATAATGTTTACATTTTCTTTTAAAGATTCTTTGGATTCATCTCACCACTAAAAGTTGCCATTTTGTTGTAATTATTTCTATGAACATAATAAAATAGCGTTAGTTTATATTAGTAGTGTATTTCTCATATTCATTATTGCGGCCACACACAGTCTCTTTACAGTGTCAACCAGGGTGATAAGAATATGTAGTTAAATTAAAGTTAGTAAAGCAGTAACGTAGTTAAAGCACCCTTTTTTTCTTCTTCTTTTTTTTTTTTTACATTTGAGCCCCTACCCCTGAGGAACTCTCTGCATTTCCCTCGTTCATTAATGAAAAACTCAACAAGAACAAAACAGCACAATGACAAACTCGCTTAAATTAAACCAAAATCTTCCACCATCGCCTTGTCAGTCAGCTCGCCTCACTCTCGTTACGTGATCAATGAAATCTGACTCCTGTTGATCTGTGCTGCGACTCGGACTCGTTTGGCTCATGCTGAACTGAGCAGATGCTTTCGTTAATCGTAGTGTCCGTTCTCTAACTGAACTAAAGGAGTTGGATCAAAAATCAGTGTGTGGCTGAACACCGTGTACCATCTATCCCAGCAAGCTTAATGGCAACCATGCATCACTTTACAGCCAAATCTAAACACTGTTTAAATGATTTCAGTGTGTGTATCAGTACCTTGTTATCACGGTATTGTTCAAATGTTCTGAAAATGTCCAAAAGTATAATACTGATGATATAGTTTTGGTCACTATAATACTGACATGAAATTTCTCGATTGTGTAGTTTTTAGAATGAATAGCAATCTTTCACATAAAGTCTGTGCTAACCAGAGATGAGAGGAATTTAAAAAAGTAACATTATTACACAAGCGGCTTTCACACAAATGAAAGAAACCTCTATGAAAACACAAGTTCCCCAGATTCAAATGAAAACTATATACATATGAAAATATCAATGATGAAACAAATACTCAAATGTTCCCCAGGCTCCTCCGAGTCTTCTGCATTTCTAGAACTTTTGGGACCTCTGACAGACGTGCAATGGGAAATTCCACACGCTACACCAAGGCCAAATCTCTGAGCAAAAACAGACGCTGTATTATTTTTTATTATTAAATGTTCAGAATTGGGAACAGCGCTCGGGGAGTTTGTAAGTCCTGAGCTTTGAGAAACAGAAAGGTCACACACCGTAAAACTCCTATGTATCTGGAGCAGAGCCAAATACCACTGAAGATTCGTCATCCAGCTACAGGAGTGTGTGTGTGTGTGTGTGTGTGTGTGTGTGAGTGTGTGTCGGTCGTTTTGGCAACAGGTATTACGCTCCCGTATATCAGTCTGGTGAAGAGGAGCGCATTCACTCTTTCAGCTTTTAATACATGCAGTTACTTAACGCAGAGCTTCGTCATGCTTTAGCATATGAGCACTGAACTAGTATTTATTCCTTCACACAGCTGACGTGCATGTTACTAGAGACTGTTGACTGGCACACGTCGACAAACAGGCCATGCTGACAAACACCAACATCTGTCGAAAGGCAAACAACATGTGAGGAAGAGGACACGCCCACATACACAGAGGTCCTAACAGGAGGCAGAGTTATGTTCCTTTGCAATGTCTTAAAGGAGCAGTACGGAGCATGGCGGCGTTTTAAGGTCACTGCTGAAGAAAAAAAAAAACAGCAACAAATAAGTACATATTGAGAATAAAGTACTGATATTTTTAAGGGGAAAAAAAAGGTTGCTCGAGTTCAAGAATAAAGTCCAAATGTTTTGAGAAATAATTCATAATACTAAGTCTTAAGAATAAATGTCATTATAATATGACCAAATGGTACATATCAGAGCAAGGTCTGTGTGCTCAACAGGAGGGACGCTGAGGATTTGGTGAAGCATTAGTTTTACAAATACATTACAAATACTTTAGCATTAGCTTTACAAGTACAGAAACACTTCGTCTTCTGTCCCATCAGTACCAGATTATTATTAGTATTCGTTTTAGAAATTTAAAGTGGCTGTGCAAGTTTATTTAAAATAAAAGAACCACACGAACATGGAGGAGATTGTTGAAGGAGGAAGTGCAGACAGTGATCGCATATATAGTGCTCGGCTATAAGAATAAACATGAGGAGGACAGAACTTTCCTTTTTTTTTTTAGTTTTTTTTTTTAAGAATAAATGACAGATCTGTACACTCACGGGTTCGATTGTACACAGCTGAGTAAAAAAAAAAAGGCATGGCGTATAAAAAAAGGCTAGGGTTGGGTTTTATTCCCATTAAATGGCTGAGATGATGATCTTAATGGTTTCAAACATTTCCAGGACTACAGAATATTTCGACATTTCAATAAAACCAAAATAGAAAAAAAGATTCCATCATACCTGTATTTTTTTTTAAACGATTCACCTGCTTCGTTATTTAAGTTATTTACTTGTGTAATTAGTTAGTAAGATTTCTATTAACTCAAATTGTAACTGAAAGTGTAACTGTGCTTCCACATTGCTAAGACAGAAGGTTGTTTGCAGGAATTACAGGATATCGGAGTATTTCACCCACAGGTTAACGTGCGCACAGTGACTTTAAAATTAAAAAGGCCAGTGGACGCTCAGTGGTTAAGATGTTGGTCTACTGCTCAGAAGGTCACCCCAGCACTGCCACATGCAGTTAAACATGCATCTTTGGCGTCTTTCTAAAAAAAAAAAAAGTCAAACGAAAAAAGCATGATCATCATGTTGTGGACTGAGTAGGGGACCGACTGCGTTACTGCTAATGCGCTCGGCTGTGTTCGCATTAATGCCTCATTGCTAGCAACATTCTGGGCCAAATGGGAAATATAATCTCAGCAGCAAGTACTCCTAACATTAGCAAAAGGTAGCAAGCTGATGTCTTATGCTCTGATAGCTGATAATTTACGCTCCTATATAACGCCCCGATGAACCACCCTGAGATCCTTTCCCACCCGGACGTTAATAGCCGTATGTTTCTGTGCTCTGAAACGCTCTGAGGTTCTCTTCACAGTAGTGATGAGAGAAATAACAGGAAGGTTTGAGCCAGTCTTAGTCGACTCAGCAGTTCAGGTGGAAGCACATAAGGATTGCAGTTGATTACCGTTTATTCTTTTCCAAAGTAAGGCGAGTCATTTTAGTCATCTCTCACCTCCAGTTCCATTCGTGCTGCGCAGTGAAGACAGAAAACTGGCTCCGATTGTAGAGACGCAAGAGAAAAATCAAGTGACTGGAACGCGGGGATAGAGAGAAGTTTGAGAGCTTCATGGCCTCTGGTCTGAGGCACCGAGCTGTGCTCTCCAGGGTGTCGCATGGCTGGTTTTGTTGCCTGTTCAACACTTTTACTTCTCCTGGAGACCATCATCTCAGTATCTCAGTCAGCAGAGGCTGTGTAAATGACACTGCGTGTATTATCAGTGCTGCATACGCTAGTGCTGAACCCAGATCAGTCACACAAGGCTTTGTTTTGTGAGTGAAATCTCATTTCAGCAAAATGAGATGCCATAATTCCTTCCCTCCTGTCTTCCGGGTAACCATAACAACTGGATTGTAGAATGAAAAAGTGGTAGGCAAAACACTCTCTCACACACTCTCTCTTCTCACACACCACCTTTTTTTTTTTCTCTCTCTCTCACACACTCTCTCTCTCACATTCTCTCTCACACTCTCTCTCTTCTCTCACACACACACACACACACACTCTCTCTCACATTCTCTCTCACACTCTCACACACTTTTTTTTTTTTTTTCTCTCTCTCTCACACACACACACACTCTCTCAACACACACTCTCTCCCACACTCTTCTCACACACACACACACACACACACACACACACCTCACACTTCTCTCTCACACTCTCTCCCTCTCCTCTCTCCTTCTCACACTTCTCTCACTCCTCTCACTCACTCTCTCACACACTCTCTCTCACACTCACTCTCTCTCACACACTCTCTCTCTCACACACTCTCTCTCTCTCTCACTCACTCTCTCACACTCACTCACTCTCTCACACACTCACTCACTCTCTCACACACTCACTCTCTCACACTCTACTCACTCTCTCTCTCACTCTCTCTCTCTCTCACTCTCTCTCTCTCACACTCTCTCTCTCTCACACTCTGTTGATATTTTTAGTTTAAACATATAAGTCAGTAGATTTTTAATGATTTTGTTTATTATTTTTCTCTTAAGGTTTTGTTTGTAACAAACCTGTTTCAAAGCTTCATCTACAGAAAATAAGCACACTTTGGCTTGTTCCTGTAACATATTACGCAGCAAAAGGTTTCAGATTTCAGAGTTTAACAGGCTCTTACCCTGACCAGTTTTAAACTATTTACAGAATCTCCGTTTAACACGTGACTTTCTAAATCAAGCCTTCAGCTTTCTTCTAAATGTGAGAATCAAATGTATACGATTAGAGTTGAAATATAAAATGCAAAATGCAGAATGTAAAATAAAAGAAACAAAGAAAAACAACAACAACAAACGTTCAGTTCAATTATACACTGTTGAATACCAGCACCATTTTATCCAAACCTTACATACTGCTGTCCGTTATCTCCTGGGCAAAAAAAAAAGGCTTTTCCTTACAACGTCACACGCATCTAATCAACATGAGCCATGATAAACATGTACAGTTCAGACCAAAAGTTTATCTAATCCAAGGCTAAACATATTTAATCTAACCCTAAATCAAACGATTCAATGAGCTCTTGCACCATGTGGATGAAGACACGGTCCGTTTCATCAGAGGATAAACGTCATCAGTCAGAAGAACCTTGTATTGCTTCGTGGTGACTGTCTTTCTAAGAAACAAACAAGTGGGCGCAAATGATGCCAGCAAAGTGCCACGACAGCTTAACAGAGACGCTTTAATCTGTCACTCATCTGTAGCAAAAACAAAACTGTGTGTGTGTGTGTGTGGTGTGTGCCTGTACTGCTGTATAAATGAGCACTGATCTCAGATTAGCTACAAGAAAAAAAACAGGCACAAATGAAGCTAATGAAACTGCCTGAGGCAGTACGGTCTTGCGAAGTCTTGTCGTGCATGCCACAACACACACACACACAGTATAAGGGAAATCTGCTCAGGTTTAATATGTTCTGAAATTTACCGATGATGTCCACCAAATCTCCGCGTTCCGTGCGTGTCTGTGTTTATATCTCTATCCACACTGAACAGCAGAGTGCGCTGCAGCTAAAGACTTACCGGGGAACTGACACGTCACGGTCGAAGAGACATCTGGCAGCTGTATTTTGAGAGGAACTGTGATCGATTGATGTAAGTAAATGTTACTGTACTTTTCCTTTTGTAAGACAATTAGGGCGTCTACATCAGAGGTCATTTTAAACTACTGATTAGAGAAAGATTGATTTCAGCTTTAATTACATCAAAACTGCAGTGGGTCAAACGCATACATACATCAAGTCAGCTATCTATTTAAACAGTCCAGAAATTGATGTTTGGAAGCTTCTGATTGGCTCATAATTAGGACTTAATGCAGTTAATCCTTTGGAGCAGATTCCAGACAGCTGAAGGTCTCATGAGCATCTGTACAAATACAAATATAAACAATCTCAGGACCACACGGACACAGCATCGTTCGGGAAAGAGAAACTCTGAGGATTGAATGGACATAGGTCCACACGGTTCACCTGAGCCCCAGGACTACAGGACAGTGTAGTTACAGCACTAAGGGCCATCACACCACTGTGAAATGTGTTACGTTTAACATAACTACACACCAAAATGACCGCTCCTGTTATGAGAAAGGTCAGTAGGAAGTTGATTTATTTTCTTTCTCCGGTTGGGTGTTGAACCTACTTATAAAACACAAACCTAGTGGCCAAGACACAAAATCTGCTCGTCCTGGGTGCTGCAGATGTGTCCGATCTCTGCAGAAGACGATGACTAATCAATATTCATGAATGGGGGATGAATGTGAAAGGAAGTGAAGTACCATGGAATAATGACTGTTTCATTCAGAGCCACTCAGTCAGCTCGCTTTTCAGAGATGAAAATTACAAAACACAACTGAATTAGAAAAAAAGCTTAGATTGTAAAATGACACACTCTCCTGATTTTGTAGAACAGCTACATTCCCACTTCAGTCACATAAGAACATAAACAGACATGCCTAAACACACACACACACACACACACACACAGTGACACAGGATGACTAACACCACCTCAATCATCCAGCCTGTTATACTGACAAACACCTAAACCTTAAACACAAGGCAGTGTACACAAACATCTAATTAGAGAGCACCACGGAAGCAGCAGCATGTCACACACACACACACACACACACACAACCTAAGCCTGCCAGCTACAGCTGCTCATGCTGTGATAGAGAAGAAACTTACAGGGCAACTGCAGTGAATCACAGCTGTATGTGTGTTAGAGAGAGAGAGAGAGAGAGCGAGCGAGTGGGTGTGTGTGTGTGAGAGATCGATCGAGTGAGTGAGAGGGATCGAGTGAGTGAGGTCGAGTGAGTGAGAGAGATCAAGTGATCCAGTGTGTTTGAGTGAGTGTGAGAGACTGAGTGAGTGAGATCAAGTGAGTGAGTGAGAGAGATCGAGTGAGTGAGTGAGTGAGAGAGAGAGATCGAGTGAGTGAGTGAGTGAGACCGAGTGAGTGAGTGAGAGAGATCGAGTGAGTGAGTGAGTAAGATCGAGTGAGTGAGTGAGGAGGGCAGAGTGAGAGAGATCGAGTGAGTGAGAGAGAGATCGAGTGAGTGAGAGACTGAGTGAGATCGAGTGAGTGAGTGAGGTTAAGTGAGTGAGGTTGAGTGAGAGAGATCGAGTGAGTGAGTGAGAGAGATCAAGTGAGTGAGTGAGTGAGTTCAGGTGAGGGAGAGAGATTGAGTGAGTGAGATCGAGTGAGTGAGTGAGAGAGATGGGGTGAGTGAGTGAGAGAGATCGGGTGAGTGAGTGAGAGAGATCGGGTGAGTGAGTGAGAGACATCGAGTAAGTGAGTGAGAGACCGAGTAAGTGAGTGAGAGATCGAGTGAGTGAGTGAGTGAGAGAGATCGAGTGAGTGAGTGAGAGAGATCGAGCGAGTAAGTTCGAGTGAGTGAGAGAGATCAAGCGAGTGAGTGAATGAGAGTGATCTCACAAGTGAGTGAATGAGAGTGATCAAGCCAGTGAGTGAATGAGTGATCGAGTGAGTGAATGAGAGAGTGATCGAGCGAGTGAGTGAATGAGTGATCGAGTGAGTGAATGAGAGTGATCGAGCGATTGAGTGAATGAGTGATCGAGTGAATGAGAGAGTGATCGAGTGAGTGAGTGAATGAGTGATCAAGCGAGTGAGTGAATGAGTGAGTGATTGAATGAGAGAGTGATCGAGTGAGTGAGTGAGTGAATGAGAGTGATAGATCGAGTGAGTGAGTGATCGAGTGAGTGAATGAGAGTGATAGATCGAGTGAGTGAGTGATCGAGTGAGTGAATGAGAGTGATAGATCAAGTGAGTGAGTGAATGAGTAATCGAGTGAGTGAGTGATCGAGTGAGGGAGTGAATGAGAGTGATTGAGCGAGTGATCGAGTGAGTGAGTGAATGAGAGAGTGATCAAGCAAGCGAGTGAATTAGTGATCGAGTGAGTGAAAGTGATCGAGTGAGTGATCGAGCGAGTGAATGAGTGATCGGGTGAGTGAGTGAAAGTGATCGAGTGAGTGAATGAGAGTGATCGAGCGAGTGATCGAGTGAGTGAATGAGTGATCTAGTGAGTGAATGAGTGATCGAGTGAGTGAATGAAGTGATCGGGTGAGTGAGTTCAAGTGATCGAGTGAGTGAATGAGAGATTGATCGAGCGAGTGCGATCGAGTGAGTGAGTGATCGAGCGAATGAATGAGTGATCGAGCGAGTGAATGAGTGATCGAGTGAGTGAATGAGTGATCTAGTGAGTGAATGAGAGAGTGATCGAGCGAGCGATCGAGTGAGTGATCAATTAAGTGAATGAGTGCTCGAGTGAGTGAATGAGTGATCGAGTGAGTGGTGAGTGAATGAGAGAGTGATAGATTGAGAGAGTGAGTGATCGAGTGAGTGAGTGAAAGTGATCGAGTGAGTGAATGAGAGTGATAGATTGAGAGAGTGAGTGATCAAGTGAATGAGTGAGTGATCGAGTGAGTGAATGAGTGATCGAGTGAGTGAGTGAAAGTGATCGAGTGAGTGAATGAGAGAGTGATCGAGCGAGCGATCGAGTGAGTGATCGAGCGAGCGAGCGCACGGTGGCTAGCACGTTCACCTCACACCTCCAGGGTCAATTCACACTGTGGCCCTGTGTTTGCGGAGTCTGCATGTTCTCCACGTGCTGCGTGGGTTTTCTTCAGGTACTCCGGTTTCCTCCCCCAGTCCAAAGACATTCATGGTAGTCTGATTGGCGTGTCCAAAGTGTCCGTAGTGTATGAATGGGTGTGAGTGTGTATGTGATTGTGCCTAGAGATGGATTAGCACCCTGTCCAGGGTGTACCCCGCCTCGTGCCCAATGCTCCCTGGGATAGGCTCCAGGTTCCCCGTGACCCTGAAAAGGAGTAAGCAGTAGAAGATGGATGGATGGATCCTTAAGCCTACTTACTACTCCACTTTTGCACCCAAACAAGAGAGAAGCGCCATTACATGTTACTCCAATGAGGATTAGAAAGAAATTCCTCAGTCAAAAGCAGATAGCAGGTGACGGACAGCAGTCCTTCAGCAGTAAGGTCATCTAACTCTACGAGTTCAACAAAAAAAGGTTTGCTGAAATATGCTTCTGTATATTTGGTAAATGGTAAATGTGCACTTATATAGCGCTTTTATCCAAAGTTTACACTGTGTTTACACCTTTACACTGTGTCTCATTCACGCACACACTCACACACCAATGGAAGCAGAGCTGCTACGCAAGGCACTAGCTTGCCATCAGGAGCAACTTGGGGTTCAGTGTCTTGCCCAAGGACACTTCGGCATGTGGAGTCACCCGGGCCGGGAATCGAACCACCAATCCTACGATTAGTAGACAACTTGCTCTACCAGCTGCGCCACAACCGCCCCATATATTCGCACACATCACATTGGACTTCTACCCAACTCCATTTAACTGTGTGAAAAACTCGAGCTGTAGTGGCTATCTGTTCAAACAGGCTATTAACTATAGCCTGTACTACGATGTCTTCTTTCACCTTATCAAGAATTTCCGCCGCTGCTAAATGAGCCTTGGTCTGGGCATGTTCAAAATTTTTATTTTCTGAGTGCTCGTCGCTGCTTTTTAATATCCGAGGCAGATGAAGTTGCTGTACACGTGACCCAATTCTTTCCTAGTTTCATCCCCCTGGTCTTTCCTGGCCCTAAAGAATGTTCCACTGCAAGCCAGGGGTACTAGGACTGTTTAACACTGCACTGAGCTGCTGTCCAAATAGTCATGCATCCCATCCCTGACCATATCATTAGATGTCCCAAACTCTTCTCCACTGAGAACACTACCCTCTCCCTGCAAATCTGACCTACTTTGTACCTCTTTCTTCGTTTGAGCCTCCTCAACTGAGGCACCTGCACCTCCTCACTACTGCAACCGCTTCTGTGTCATCGTCACATCCTGATTCGTTTAGAATCATCATCAAAAACTTCTTTACTTTTGAGAAATGATTGCAAATTTAACCGTCTCTTTGACATGTTTACTTTGCACAGTTCTTCTTCTGTGCTTCAGGTTTTGGCAATTAGGCTTTTTTTTCTGTGTACGTGACAACGACCACGACGACAATTAAATAGTAAATGGTGCACTTATATAGCGCTTTTATCCAAAGCACTTTACACTGTGTCTCATTCACCTATTCACACACACACACACACACACACACACACCCCAACGGTAGCAGAGCTGCCATGCAAGGCACTAACCTGCCATCGGGAATCGAACCGCCGACGCTACGACTCAGCGCTTTTGACTCCCACTAAAAAACATAAAGCCTAAACCTAATCTAAACTAATATAAGCTAAGAACGTGAAATTTGATTTAAATTTTGAATGTAAAATATATATTTTTTTAATTTTAATTAATTAATTAATTAATTTATTTATTTATTTAATGATGTGAGGTACCGGATTGGTGCAAGAAGGTCATCAGAAAACTGACATTCAAAACCCGAGAAGTCTGTTCCAGCAAGATCCGGCACAAATTAATAACCGCTGATAAGGAAACTCTTAAGCAGAGTGTGGATATCGGTAAAGCCTGCTTGGCGATCTGAGGGCAGAGAAGGGAGAAAGTGGTTGAAGAGAGAGAGAGGGTGAGAGAGTGAGAGTGAGAGTGTGTGTGTGTGTGTGTGTGTGTGTGTGTGTGTGTGTGTGTGTGTGTGTGTGTGTGTGTGTGTGTGTGTGTGTGTGTGTGTGTGTGTGTGTGTGTGTGTGTGTGTGTGTTTTCAGGCTGAAAGCTGCGAGTGGTAGGGAGAGATAAGCAGTACAGTGCAAGATCTCCTTCCACCACAAAAGACTTCTGTGGAATGGGATTAACACGGGCATCAAACTGGACCGAGCCAATAATTATGGGTGAGGACACAGCCTGAGTATTATCATGCTGTGTGCATTCATGTACCAAGTCTACAGAGGCTAAGATTGACGGAAAGAAGAAATGACGAAGCCTGAACTTCTGCATCTGCGACTGTCCTCAGAGTGTCCTGCAGCACAGTTTTATCTACACACTACTGCAGATCTGGCTCAGACAGACAGCTGTGTTTGTCTGCGTGTGCTTATTTTAATGAAAAAAATAAAACAATGTGATGACACTAGCTTTTAGCTGATCCCAAACTAGTGTTTTCCCTTGTTACACAAAGAACGCTGGTGTCACCTGGCTCAGACACCAGCTTTTCCTGAGTCAAACCTGATCTGCAGTAGAACCTACCTGAACCATACACTTGATGTATCAACCCAAAATGACATGCAAAGTCATAGAAGTGCTAGCAACATTAACATTTCTTAACATTAACATCATGCTGAAACCAGGGATATGTTTTCACGTTTCATTCAAAGCTACTAGAATGATGCTTGCTCTCAGTAAAGCTAAAAGGCTAGGATGTTAATAAAAAAATTAACCAGTTAATGAAACCAGTCAGAGCTTCGGTCTTCTTCCAGGAAAAAAAAACTCTGCTCTCATCTCTCACTTCTCTGTTCCTCCTCTGGCGTCACATCATTTTCCTCACGTTACTTATGATTGATTAGCTATATTTGAACTAAAAGTCCATTGGAATGTTTTGTGTTTTAATATTAGAACACTTCATGACCTTGTCGGACTCGAGATGAGGTCATCCTTCTTGCTCAGAGCCGAACAAAGGTTCTGCAAAATAACAGTTTTCTCTCATATTGGTTTGATTTGGTGTTCCATGGTGAATCAAAACCACTACACGTACTGCATGTAAACAGACAAACAAGCACATTTTTCACATTTTCCTCTGCAGCAGTCTGAAAATTCACTGTGGAGGCTGCTGCAAAAGATCCTACGGAAGAAAAACACTGGAGAGCATGTTTTTGTTGATGAGAAGAGGCTCTCCGCAGGGAGTAAAAGAACTGTTCAGCTTTCCAGTGTAAAAGAAGTCGAACTTCGATGCCAGCAGCGATGGCGGGGACGCCGCCACCGACACCAAGTCTGGTCCTTCTTGCTACTAAACTGTATTTCAAACCCACCCTTAAAACACACCTCAAACATAAAGGAAGTTGTTGAAGAAAAACTATTTCCGACCTTTGACATTGAGGTGGCCTCAATGCTCTTTGGATCAACTCCAAAATCGAATCAGTTCATCTGCTTATTATGGTGATACGTCCATATAAATCTTACGAACACTTTACGTACTAACAAAACTCTTCGAATACATAATGCCTCACACTCGCACCAACTACATGCTCCATGTTAGGAAGCGGTCTTTCATTCCAAGCTTAATGAATTACACCTGGCACTGAAAGACATGAACACACTCAGTTTGGGGAGACAGAAATGGGACTACTTGCTGGTTTGTATCTTGTCAAAATGCAATGGATTGGAACAGCGCACAATTCCATAACCGTCTCAAAAGGTGGTCGGTTGTAGATAGAGGTAGATCATGTGACACATCCACACCAGGAAGTTGGATCATCAAGTCTGCAGTTATTTTTTACTACAATCAATCATGATGACTTCTCTTTAGTTTGTCTGGATTTAGAATGTATTTGTATTATTCATGCATTCAGGTTGGAAATGATTCACCTTTTGCATTATTTATGAACTTAGGTTTGTCCTTTGTCTCATGCCTTTCAGGTTATGAAAGAAGAAGGATCACTGCTAGTGAAGTCAAAAAGTGTCTCAGCACAAGCAACAATTAATGTGACTAAAACTCAGTTTTTATTAATCGGTTTTTGAGACAATGAGAAGTAGCCGGTGGGTGTGTAGATGCCCCTCGTGTCCTGAAAACTACCACTGAGAACTAAGAACCCATAGATCTATATGCTGTCTTTTGCTTTTGCTACCACACATTCACACACACTTTAACGCTCCGGGCCCGAATTAAGTCCTGACAGCAGATCCGTCTGGCATTTGTATAAGTGAAAAGAGCTGAGTGATTCAAAGATCAAAGGCATGAATCGACCCACATTCCATCCGGCCTTCTGACAGAGAGAGGACTCCTTTCTAGGGACTGGTCTCCGGGATGAAAGCTGAAATGTGGGACTCGTTTAGACAGTCAGTCACAGGACATAAAAGCAGGGGCATCCAAGAACCTAAATGAACCTAAGAACCTAACCTACAGCAGATTCATCATAGTGACATTTTCAAGATGAATCATCAAGCATCAGGCAGAAAGTGGAAAGAAGTGGAAAGTCGGAGCTCAGATTTACGTCATTTTCAGCGTTTAATCCCCTCCTTAAAACAGTGAACTGTACGGTCAGTGTCAGAGATTTAACAAGCGTATGAGTGTATGTTGATCAATCTAAATATTTGAATACACAGTATAAAATAGAACTCATGTAACGCTAACAAGTGCTGCTGTGGTTCCTGTTCATTTTGCGAGCAGCCATGTTGATTTGATGTCACTTGCTGAACGCGACCATCCTGTGTAGGGATGTGCTGCACGTGGCCATGATTTACAGCTGAAAACAATACAGAATACAACATGCATGTTATATTCTGCAGAGTATGTCCATAATCCTAACAGTATGTGAGCTGTATTTCAGCCTACATTCCTGCAGCAGCAGTGTGCCCTCTGGCATCCCTTCCAATTCAAACTATGTGAGACGTTTCAGTTCTGAGGAGTGCATTAACAAAGTTTATGTGATCATATACAGTGGTAAGGCATGTTTATGATCTCAGATGTTCGGCGCTAGAACGTGCAGAAACGAATGCTACACTCCCTGCATATTTGACACGTGCGAGCCTGACCCTGTTTAAAACGAGAAGCGCTGTGGTAAAATCAGTTTCTGAGGAAGATCTCAGTCAATTTTCTGCCCAATGTAAAGACAACACCACTGTAAATACAGTAAAGCAGTAGTGCATGGTACGAGGGGGGGGTATTTCAGTATAGTTTAAAGCTATCATGTCTGTATCCACTACTGCTTAATGTTGTGCTCCTCCACGAACCATATTTTTGGTATTCTCTTGTTCCCTAATGAACAAAAAATGGTAATTTTTTGTTGAATAAGCTGAAATAATTTAAAAAGACGAATCAAATAAAAATACCAAACCACTCCCACACTGATTCAACAAACAGCGTATTTTAGATTCGATAAATAAATCGAAACAGAAGGTTGCATTGTTAGTGATGCTGCAAGCGAGTGAAATCTAATCAACGTGTGAGCCAATCAGTAACTCTGCTAACAACACCGCCTATAAGAAGACATCCATAAAAATACAGATTCTTATTTTATACACTCAGAAATCAGTAAGTTCTAATAGCTGTGGCTGAGTGTGTCGTTAAAAGTGATCATTAAAGATTAATAAAGATTAACTCCAGATTCCAGACACTTGAAACCCCCCCCAACTACACCTGCCTATTACGGGAAGCATATATCCCAAATCCATAACGCAGCATTACTGAGTGACTGCTTTCCAATAAAAGCTCATAAATGATTCAAACTTCTTTCTCTTGCTCTCTGTGGAGATTTAATGGGTAGCACTTTCGCATTAATGCTCCCTTAACTAATATTACATACGGCATAAATTCACATTAACAAACCATGAACTTCAGCATTAATGAACAATAAGTAATATTTACATTTATTTACGTTTATTCATTTAGCGGATGCTTTTATCCAAAGTGACTTACGAATGAGGAAATACAAGCAAAGCGATATATCAAGAGAACAATACAAGTAGTGCTACTATACAAGATCTTTAATTAACTTCTCGATATTAACCAAGGGAGTTAACATGTATTAATTCATGTTTGTTTAAATGTTAATTAACTGTTGTTTATGCATTGCATGATTAAAAAAAATGAGTCTGCATAAATTAGGAAAAATTTAATTACAGCATGCTTCTAAATGTTGATTAGTTACAGACCGCTGCTGGAACTTGCCTTTCAGACTGACTGAGTTTTACCTGTTAACAAATGCAAACATGTTTATTAAAGTGTTGCTTCATACTCGTCATTCTGGGCTTTGTTTTACTGATATAAACGCTGGTTAATGTGGGTTGATCATTTATTAGTTTAAAAACGTATATTAATACAACCGGGCGCACGTTCGCCTCACACCTCCAGGGTTGGGGGTTCAATTCCCGCTGAGTTTGCATGTTCTCCCCGTGCGGTTTCTCTCCGGTTTCCTCCCCCAGTCCAAAGACCTGCATTGTAGGCTGATCGGCGTGTCTAAAGTGTCCGTAGTGTATGAATGGGTGTGTGAGTGTGTATGTGATTGGTCCCCTTTCCAGGGTGTACCTTGCCTTGTGCCCGATGCTCCCTGGGATAGGCTCCAGGTTTCCCCGTGACCCTGAAGAAGGATTAAACGGTAGAAGATGGATGGATGGATGGATAGTTGAGAGCAACCTCACCTGTACTCAAAGAAAACCATATCTGTCCCCACCTCTAATAGAGCTACAACCCAAAACCTCAAACCACCAGATTCATCCGCACAGAGGAGCAGTGCTGAGGCACATTCCATGTTAATTAAAAAAAAAATTAAAATAATTTTTTTTTAAATGCAAGTAACTTCAAGTAACTTTCAAACAGAGATGGCGATAGAGAGGCAAATGTACTGCAGCTTTAATATAAAGCATGATTATTTAATGTTACTACAGAATGCTCAAACTTCTTGCAACTCCAAAAACAGTCAGCTGGTGGTTGATGAGAATTAGTAACCCAGTACAGACGTGCTGTGAAGCTGAAGAGTCAGAATGCATCTTATGTAAATGGAAATGAAGACTAATTGAGAAATAGGAAGTGCTAGCTCAAGCACAGTTACTGTTAAGCTTTTAAAGAAACAGACACTCATTCATCTTCAGTAAGCACTTTATCCTGGTCAGGGGTGCGGTGGATCTGGAGCCAATCCTTTCTTTCTACACATTCTTTGGGTAATCCTTCCAGCTTCCCAATTTGCATAAACATATCAACTAGCTTTGTAAGCTAATGAACATTTGAGTAAAAATGAATTTTATGGCAAAAACTTGGAGTTTCAGAAACAAATGAACCCAAACTATATTCTACCAGCAGCATGTCTGCGCTCTACTACAAAGCCGTCTAGGAGAACTGGACGTTCTCATCTTCATCCTAGGCAATGCTAATTTCCTATGTGGTTTTAAAACTACCTGTATATACATTAAAAAGAGTTTATACACTGGAATCCATAACAGGTTTGATTTCACTGAATCCCCCAACAGGTTCTTTCTATAACTTGAGTACCTAAAGTACATGGTTCCTTAAGGGTTTCTTGAATGACTAAGGGTTCTAAAAAACATACAAAAAAAAAATTCTCCTCAGAAAGACAACCAAAATTTTACAAGCGCGCAAGCTGTGATGAATTTGACAGCTGGATGTTCATGTCACAGCTGGAACGACTATCAAAGCCGGGAAAAACTAATGCACATTTTCTGACCAATCAGATTGGAGAATTCGGCTGCGCTGTGGTATAAACATTGTTAAATGCTTTAACGGGTAACGAGTCCTGCTGTGGTAGATCTTTGGAGAACACCGTATTCACAAACCGTGTCTGGATATCATTATACACAGGATTTCTACGCATTTCATAAACTTAATTCTGTATAAAGTGCAAATGAAGCTCATATTTCCTGTGTAACTTACAAATTAGATATCAAGGTAGAGTGTGGGAACGATGCTTTTCTTCTTCTGAGGAAAGGAGCACGAACAAGACAGTTCCAAAAGGTGCTTTTGAGAAGGTTTCTACAGTTAATCAGGCTCTATAGAGGACAGAATGAAGTGCTGGTGCTGTTCGTAGCCATAGGTAAACAGTGGTGGGTAATAAGACAGAGTATGACTAGATCATATCTAAAATATTATTAATATTCCAAAAGTATCTCCAAACATATTTAATGAACACACTAGGACTTGACAAGCCTCTACCCATGACTTTCACCCAGTCATGTTTCAGGTCTGTGGCAAACACTGTACTGTCATCTATCCTGCAGAAAGCATGACAGTGAACACAGGCACGCACACACACAACACACACACCGCCATACAACGTGGCAAACAGAAATGTGTGAAGCTGCATCAGCTCTCGCTAGGAATCAAGCACACCATCACATTTTCTGCAGAGATGATAATTACACGCGAATATGTAGAGCAGCAAGAGCAAACTGAAGAGAGAAGGCACACCAGCGCTGGATAACAACAAACCCCTCACTCTGCTGAGTTCAAAGCCTTTCTCTATTTTGTGTGTGTGTGTGTGTGTGTGTGTGCAGTCTCCTATAACCAGGGAGCTTTGTGCAGTAGCAGAGCATCTGACAGATTCCAGTGATATTCATTAGTATCTTCTCTCTCCTCCTCTGTCTTCTCTGTGTGTGTGTGTGTGTGTGTGTGTGTGTGTGTGTGTGTGTGTGCGCGAGTGAGTATGTGTCATGCAGGAGATCATATGCGCCATGATGAGAAGTTCAGCTCCAGCTGACTGGATGAAATGAAATAAGACTGAGCAAAGCTGGAGCCACAAAGAGCACACACATTCGCTCACACACACACACACACACACACACACACACACACACACACACACACACACACACACAGTCTGACAGTTCTGCTTCAACTTATCCGTATGACAATTAGTTATAAAGTTAGACTTTCAGCTTCACCTGTCATATGTGTGTGTGTGGGTTGGGGTTTGGGGGGGTTTGAAGGGCTCGACACACGCAGGGTACAGCTCGCTCACCCCGTTGTGCTTGCTTCTGGGGTTTTTTGCTTGACCACAAACATACCTTCAGTTCAGTTAGAGAGGGAGAGAGAGATCACACCAAGGGGTTCGGGTTTCTACTACTCCATGGAGGAGTGGAAGAGGAATCCAGTGGCAACCTGTGAAGCTCTGGTGAACTCCGTGCCCAAGAGGGTTAAGGCAGTGCTGGAAAATAATGGTGGCCACACAAAATATTGACATTTTGGACCCAATTTGAACATTTTCACTTAGGGGTGTACTCACTTTTGTTGCCAGCGGTTTAGACATTAATGTCTGTGTGTTGAGTTATTTTGTGGGGACAGCAAATTTACACTGTTACACAAGCTGTACACTCACTACTTTACATTGTAGCAAAGTGTCATTTCTTCAGTGTTGTCACATGAAAAGATCTCATCAAATATTTACTAAAATGTGAGGGATGTACTCACTTTTGTGAGATACTTTATGTAGTAACTGATATAGGAATATTTCTCCTACTATATAGCAGGTAAGTACGCAGTTTCGGACGCTGCCATGCTCTCTTGTTTACTGTAATACGGTTGAGCACTGCCGTGTGTGTACGTGTCCTGTCGCACAATGTGGTGAAAACTCCCACACGCCGTTAATAGTGTGATTAAGGTGTGTACGTGTCTGTAACGCACTTCTACAATGCGACTAAAACAGGAATACTTCACACGGCTTAATTCGATATGTGTTTACTTCGAGTATGACTTTAGTCGGATTAAGGTCATCAATAGTCGCTGTTTACATGCTAGTTTCTTAATCAGAGTATCGTCTTAATCGTGTTAATATCAGAATATTGTGGTCCGTATAAACGTACTGATTAGTTTAGTTTCTTGGTTTAAAATTTACACACTCGATTAAAACAAAGAATACAAATAAGTCTTTGTTTAAAGAAGATTTAAACACAGATGGGGAAGATCTAATGTTAGGTGGGAGACTATTCCAAATCCTAGAGCAGCCACCGAGAAAGCCCGCTCACCTCAAAACGTGAGCGAGGAACCGAGAGCAGTAATTGACTGGATGATCGCAGGTGTCTTGAAGGTGACGGGGTGAGAAGAGCACAATTACACAGCGGAACAAGTCCATGCAAAGCTTTCAACACGGAACTTGTGAAGAGAAGCGAGCACAGGTGTGATGTTCTCACGTTTTTAACGCCAGTCAGTAATCTGCTCGTCTCATTTTGTAGAACTGTTGTTCTAGACAAACTCAGACAGAGCGAACTACAATAGTCCAATCTAGTCATTATAAACGCTTGAATAACAGTTTCGAGGTCCTTCTTGGATGGAGAGCATCTTGATTTTAGCAAGAGACCTTAACTGAAAAAAAGCTTTTTACCACAGCACTAATCTGCTCATCAAAGGACAGTGTGTCGTCAAAAACAACACCGAGGTTTTTAACACAGTCGCGCACATTAGAGGAGAGAGGACCAAGCTCACGGACAGCCTAAGAGGACAGAGCTGATGGACATGTGTTAACAAAGCCAGTACGCAAAAAGTGCTTTGAAATGCTTCCACTGCAATACTGTCAACACAGACAACACAACACGGCTAGACATCTGGCAACTAACCGCACTGGGACCTTTCACTGGGTATCATCTGAATTGTGAGGGTTCAATAACTCCAATGGACTTCTATCTTTCTTCTCTCTCTCTCTCTCTCTCTCTCTCTCCTTAAACCCATTGCTCTGGTATACTGGAAAATTGTTAATCCTATCATTGTAAAATTCTGATATTGTGACCTAAATTCTGATATGATTTCTAAAATGGTAAAGCTCTTTAAACAGTACAATATAAAGGTGTGGGTTCATTCATGCATCAGGAATCAAAACCTAAACATCACAATGATGCTGTTATTAATCGTCAGCTGAACAGAAGAGTGAAAAATCGGATGGCGTAAAGCTTGTTTGTTTCAAATAAATCATGACCAGGTTCTCCAAGGCTGTGTGGCTGGCTATTCAGTGACTGTGTCATCTTGGTCTATGACTGTCTCGTATAACAGTCGCACAAATCGGAGCTTACAGGAGTGTTCACGTTTCTGTCGGTATTTCTGAAACTCCCTTTTAAACCTTTAGATGGAAACATGTGTTATTCAGACAGCATGAGCACATAATCTCACACTGTCATCCAAACAGCAGAATTACTATGAAGGTCATCTCTCTCTCACGCTCTCTCTCTATCTCTCGCTCTCTCTCTCGCTCGCACGCGCTCTCTCTCTTTCTCGCGCGCGCGCTCTCTCTCTTATCTCTTGCTCTCTCTCTCGCGCTCTCGCTCTCTATTTGCATAATCTGCTGCACTTGGTGTGTGCGTGTGTGTGTTTTGTCAACATCACATATGATTGGTGAGGTTTTGGGAAATGTCTACTCACACGAACTGAATTGCACTTCTTCCAGTTGTGCACAGCGTGTTCCCTTTCAGCACATCTGGGAGATCTGCAGGAAGAAGAAGAAAGCCTTAATGTATCCACATAGCGCTAAAGATCCATCAAAAAAGCTAATACATTCTGCTTAATTCTTGTAGGAGGCACAAAATTGTCTTCTGTCTGTGTAATGATGCTAGAAAAGTGTCTGATTCACCATGCAGTAGACAGCATTTATTAGCAAAGCTCTGCTCCAGGGTTTAAATAGAAAAGAGGACCTGGCCACAGCTTCTCCATCGTAAGCATACTATTGAATATATGTACTTTTTTATTCGAAAATGTGACAACAATAATCTGCATCTACTGGAGGAGAGGAGATGGCACAGATTTGAAGGATTTTGGGAAAGCTGACAGAATGGCAATATTCACACTGGTACTACATGCTGACTGACACTGTTAATGAAGTGCTTAGTGTAAAAGCCTTCATTAGAGTCTGTGCCTGTTGGAGAGCACTAATGGGGAACTCTCTCACCCTCGCTCTCAATGTAACCATCCGCCTGCTGCATTCATCACAGTACGCACTCATACGGAAAAGTACAGACTAAACAGTAATGACATTAGGGCTGCACGATGAATTGTTTTAAAACTGAAATTGCGATATGAAATGGCGTGACTTTCAAATCGCAAGCGCTGTGGTTATTTCGATTAAGGGCAATCAAATACGGCAACAACCGTTGTTGACGGTTTGTTTCCTGAGCATTTTAGGTTTGACTGTGAGTTTAACCAATAGGGGGCGTTAACACTGCACATGCTGAGTGAATGAGCCAAGAACATCATTTGGAAAAGATGAGCGGGAGCTAAGCGTGCTGCAATATTCGGTGTTCCCGGTGTTCGGTAATGATGTATTGTTCATGAACAAATCTGTAATATGACTCGGGAACAACGAGTCGTCTCAGAGAGTGATTCGTTCATTTTGTGTTGACCGCGCATGTGCTGCAACATCCCCATGAGGTTCTGTACAGGAAACAGAAATGATTAGTTCAGCTCTCGATTCTTCGAGTTCGAGTCTCAACTGCATTCAGTCTATGGGATGTCTAAAGAACGACTCGAACCTGAAGACTCGAGACGTGAACTAATCATTTCTGTTTCCGAGAAACAGAAGTGACAAATGTGACGTGACAGAAGAACGACTCGGATCGGGAGGCGAGGTAAACTAACATACTGCATGGCCTGAAAACCCTGAAAACTAAGCTCTAAATCAATCATTTCTGTTTCTCATAATTTGGTCCTTGGCTGCATTAGCCTATAGTTTATTTCATATTCCAAATGTGATCCATGTTTGTGTAAGTACTAGATGTGTTGGGGAATTTATCATATAACATTTTAATTATATTCTGAGAAGATTTGTTCATTTTCAATAAAATGATCCAAACTTCCCATCACTAGTGTTTGGCCGCAAAACGATTACATCATGTGACCACTGTGGCACCGCCCCTCCCCTGTCGTTAAGCTTTTTTTATAGTGATAAAAATAATTTAGTGACGAAAGCGAACCGCCCGACAGGAAGAGTGAGACAAGCCGGCCGACAGGAAGAGTGAGACGAGCTGACAGACAGGAAGAGTGAGACGAGCTGACTGACAGGAAGAGTGAGACAAGCCGACCAACAGGAAGAGTGAGACAAGCCGACCGACATGAAGAGTGACGCGAGTCAAGTGACAGGGCAGCAGGAAGAGTGAGATGAGCCGACCGACAGGAATAGTGAGACGAGCCGACCGACAGGAAGAGTGAGACAAGCCGACCGACAGGAAGAATGAGACGAGCCGACCGACAGGAAGAGTGAGACGAGCCGACCGACGGGAAGAGTGACGCAAGCCAAGCGACAGGAAGAGTGACGCAAGCCAAGCGACAGGAAGAGTGACGCGAGCCAAGCGACAGGGCCTCAGGAAGAGTGAGACTAGCCGACCGACAGGAAGAGTGACGCAAGCCAAGCGATAGAAAGAGTGACGTGAGCCAAGTGACAGGGCGGCAGGAAGAGTGAGATGAGCCGACCGACAGGAAGAGTGGCGCAAGCCGAGTGACAGGAAGAGTGAGACGAGACGACCGACAGGAAGAGTGACGCGAGCCAAGCGACAGGGCCTCAGGAAGAGTGAGACTAGCTGACCGACAGGAAGAGTGACGCAAGCCAAGCGACAGAAAGAGTGACGCGAGCCAAGTGACAGGAAGAGTGACACGAGCCAAGCAACAGGGCAGCAGAAGAGTGAGACGAGATGACCGACAGGAAGAGTGACGCAAGCCAAGTGACAGGAAGAGTGAGATGAGACGACCGACAGGAAGAGTGAGACAAGACGACCAACAGGAAGAGTGAGACGAGCCAACCGACAGGAATAGTGAGACAAGCCAAATGACAGGAACAGTGAGACGAGCCGACCGACAGGAAGAGTGATGCAAGCCAAGCGACAGGAAGAGTGACACGACTGCCCCCGAATTGTGGCTAATTGGAAAGTAAAAGTAAAATGCTCCCATGGGATTAAAACTTTCCCATTGACCATACGGGAGAAAACGTGGCTGGGGTCTGAACGAAGAAGGCCAGGAGTGCATCACCACACACAATGCAGCCAACATACATAAATCATATACGTGTCATTTATTCTTCAAAATGCATTCGAAATGCAACGATAAAATATATTGATAACACTTTATATTAAAATTCTAACTTTTAACTTTAGTTAATGTTGAGTATTTAATTTACATGTAATAAAAAGGATAAATAATTCTACAGCACTGGTTGTAAATGACAATTAAAACAAACAAACAAACAAAAAACAGTGTATAGTGATGCATCGAATATGCTGCAGTACTGACATCATAACATTTCAGTAAGTACGTTTTGACCAATAGTGTCTGAACTCCATAGGGTGTGTGTGCATGTGTGTGCGTGTGTGTGTGTGTTTTAATGGTGCTGGTAAGCAGTTAAGTTAAACTGTGCTCTAAACCACCAACCTAGTTACTATGGCAACCTCAAACACACACACCCTGAGAAATGCTTTCATCTTCGCCAATTTCCCAGAAATGTAACCAATCCCTGTTTCACGGTCTCCACTATCCCACCAATTTTGGCATAGCAGTCATCTCTGTGTGGTACATGTATTCATGCAGTGTTAAAACATCCAGTCTGTCACAGCCTCAAACTAGGAGCCAGAATTTTACATTTAGTAAAATAATTAGCATCATGTCTTAATTTTAGCAACAATGTCAAAGAAAATTAACTACTTTATTAGAGATACAGTTAAAACCCTCTCTCTAACAGCTACAGACAGAGAGCGTCTCTACAACAGCTACAGACAGAGAGCCTCTCGACAATAGCTACAGACTAGGGATATCATGATAGCAAAAATTTAGCAGTCAGTACCGATACCACCAAAAGTACATGATACTCGATACCACGGTGTGATATTAAAAAAAAAAAAAAAAAATCCTGGAGGACATCCTCCTCTGGCTGATACTGGCAGAGAGAGAGAGAGAGAGAGAGAGAGAAAAGGGGGGGGGGGGGGGTATTTTAGTTATCAAACACTGTCTGACAATCAGTCTCCGGAGGTGCACTCCTAAACGTGCGTACACCCCCCCTTATACTCTGAATGCAAGTATTATTTTAAATCCACTGATCTGGTGGCAGGACAGAAAGATTTATTAAAAGCTTGAACATGTGAATAATTATTAGTGACATGAGGCTACATTTAGCTGACAGGACGCGGGCTGAATGGCGAAGCACGGTGTACATTAGGTGTTTATAACACTGCTATGCGTTCGCATCGCTAACAAATATCTGGCTATCGCTAACATTACATGGAGCATAACGTTAACTGGTTTCACGGCAACAATGCAGCTGCCTCAAACAAATATAATATAGGACCGATCTTCAGGTGTTTCCTCGCTTTGTTTGAAATGAACGATAGCATCTGTTGCACACCGGAAAATTATGCTAACTTTCCTCTCAACAATTCGGGGCGGAGTTAAACTTCTGTAGTTTTTCCCGTGTGCTAGTAGGCGTTCTTCTTCTTTTTCTTCACCAGTTCTGGATCGACTAAAACACTTGCACGTATTTGCTGCCCCCTTCAGGTCCGGAAGAATCACACCCTCGGTTCTTACGATACTTTCGTAACAATCGGTACTAACGGAACTGCAGGAAAAGTACCGTCACGTTTTAAGAACGTTGGTACCAAAGTATCGGTTCTCGTGACATCCCTACTACTGACAGAGAGTCTCTCGACAACTATTATTAGAGTTGCCTGTTTGGCCACCTCCTGTGATTTTTTTTTTTCGTTTTTGGGGGAGGTGGTGGTCCTGCGGGATCCAATTACTCTCCTTAACTGAGTAATTCTAAAGTTTTGTCTTGAATAAAAAATGTATTACATGATGAGCTTTGCTTCACTCGCCATAAAATGATTAACACATCAGAAGACAGTGTAAACAAAAATGAAATTAGGTTTGTGTGCACTTCATTCTGATAATACATGTGCACCGACTAGAAGAGAGATACAGTGCGAGTGCCGGGGAGACGATCTGCAGGTGATTACAGCTCTAAATGAGGTCTCTGAGGTAGTCATTTTGCAAACCTTCTGACTAGCGGCATATAAATCTCATTTCTTTACGCCAACCTGAGAGAGTGCACATCATTTCAGCAGATTGTGGAATTTAAGCGTACGGTCATGATGTTCTCGTTTTCAGCTCAAAAATACAAGAAACTCAAAATACAAGAAGTTCTGAGAGGTGTGCAAATCTGACTCGATCTCACTCTTCCCTGAATAAACTCCTTCATTGAATGATTTATAAACGCTGCTTTTCCTACAGGTCTGCATGAGAATGAGAACAGTGCACACAAAATCCATCAGAGATGGATTTCACCTGTGAGTATGTGAGTATTATATAACCCACTCTGTCTACCTCTTCATTCTCTCTCTCTCTCTCTCTCTCTCTCTCTCTCTCAGTGCAGCTTTATTACGAAGCAAACAGAATGCAACGGGAAAGGAAGTGATTTACCACTTCAGTTGTAAAAAACATTTAGTATTATTAAAAATTTTTAAATAATTAAAAAAAAATTTTAATTTTTAAATTGACACTTAAATTGGCTTTGATAAGCAAAAGACATCACACATGCATACACACACACTGATGGCCACAAATGAACTTAATAATGAGGCTTATTATTACATCAGAAATGTCACACAGCCGGAACACTTTTGTCAAAATTCGACAAACTCGTTATCAGAAAAGTTCTTCAGGTTTAGAGATGATCACTTCGTACGCTTTGGGTGACTAAAAAGAAACACACAATTCTTCAATGAATTAATGTCTCTTCTGTTCTCTCAGTCTTTTGTTTCTGGTCATGTTGCTCACAAAATATGTGACTGACGTGCGCGCGTCGCGTGTGTGTGTGTGTGTATAAAAAAAAAAGTCAACACACCAATCATTCGCCACACCTCTCACAATCCTACAATTCACCACCTACATCATCTCACTGTCTCCCTAACCATATGTACATGCACACACACACACACACACACACACACACACACACACACACACACACAGAGAGAGAGAGAGAGAGAGAGAGAGAGAGAGAGAATTAGATCTGCCCTCGAGAGGAGCTGCACATCTCATTTTGCACAGGATCTTCTTGGTGGTTGCTAGGAAATGGGCTCTAACCGGAAAGAGAAGTATGCATGGATAGTTGTGATAAAAACAGGCACCACTGAATCTGAGAAAGCAAAAGAAATAATAATGTTTCCGGGAGGTGTAGAAGACAGGAGGTTAAGAAACTGCTCATATTGCGGTCATGAGTGTACCGTACCGTCCTCACACTCTGATTAGCAAGCAGTAGAAATGTTCGGATAAATAAACGGGCTGAAGCTGCCGGGAAGAGCAGCTACACTACAACATTTATGAGAGCTCAGAACATATTCTTGCCATTATCATAGAGTTATTACATACATAAGCACACACGTGCTCTCCACGTGGACAGATGAGAAGCCCATTCTCTTCTAATGCATTTAAGCATCATCTAATCTGCGAGAGAGAGAGAGAGAGAGAGAGAGAGAAAGAAAGAAAGAGCGAGAGAGAGAGAGAGAGAACGAGAGAGAGAAAGAGCGAGAGAGAAATGACAGACAAACAGATCGACCCTCTTGCTACCAGTCAGTCTCTCAATGTCGCTGCATTAGCACTCTGGTCTGGTGCTCACACACACACTCACACACACGCAGACTAACACACACACACAAAGTCTTAAGTGGCTCCTTCTATCAGTAAAGCTAATGTGCTTACAGGAAATGCTAGAATCTTTTCCTGTGTCTACATCGTCAGCATTCCATGTTGCTCATGTCTGTCCAGAGACAGTCTATATTGTTTATATTATTATAATATTACATTATAGACAGTCAATAATAAAGCAAATTTATAATACAATATATAATAAAACAATAGAGACAGAAAGGCCTGTGTGAAACAACACCCACATGACCACGCCTTGAATTGAAACAAGGTAAAAAGGAGAAAGGACAAAAACAGGTACAGAACACATTCTGCCCTTCCTTACTCTCGGTTCGATCAATTCCAGCTGCAACACCTGAATATTTTAATAGTTGATTATTCATGTGAATGAATCGACTTAAATGTATGTGGACGCCTCAGCATCGCACCCATGCCTGCTTTCCCCCAAACTTTCGCCACAAAGTTGTATCGTTTCACATTAGGAGTGTAGGGTTTTTCATTCCAAATGATCCTTTATTTGTCCAGACCTGACCGTTTAAAACGACAGCATTTCCACCACGTTAGGTTTAAGGAGAGTCGTGCAAATGTAGGGAAATGTGGCTACTGCAAAACTCTGGATGGGGGACGTTTAAGGGATTCTGCAGTAATGTGCAGTAAACCGTTTTTAAAACATAACAGCACATTTCAGCATAACACTTTTACAAAAAAACAGCTGTCTAATATTCACAGAGCTGACATTCTGACTCTCGATGTGTTGAGCAGGAGAGCACCAGTCAAAAAAAAAAAAACAAGCGAAAGAAATATTGCGCAATTAAGCACTTCTGAAGTACCATCACCATTTACATTAAATGGAAAATTTTAGATTTGACTCTTTTTTTTTCCAAAAAACGAAACAAAACAAAACAAAAACAAATATTTTTACCATGTGACCATATACTTTAGCTTGAATGTTAAGTTGAACTTGTACATTTTATTTCATATTCATAAACTAAAAACATTCTCCAGTTACTGTGAGAGAAAACATCAGAGCCTGCACAAACATCTCATATCTGTTAATATTGAAAAACAATCGGATATTTTGTTGGAGAGGAGAATACAATCTACGCTGATAATCACAAAGAGCCAACAGATAACAAAATCCCTGTGCAAAAGTTAATACATCCATTCACTGCAAAATAAGCAACACCACCACCGTGTCCAAGTACTTGGCCAGCAAGAATTTCAAACACCATCAGGATCTGAAAAGTCGACAAGTTAGCTAATAAGCTAAGATTCTTCACAACTGACCATGCAAATGGACTTTTTGCAAATGCGACACGATCGTTTAATTTACATGCCTGCTGTTTATTGACCATGAAAAAATGTGGTAAACATGGAGAAATCTTCCTGCCACCCCATAATAGTGTCCCATAAACCCATTCCTGTCCATAACTGTGCCTCAAAACAAGAGCCGTTTTCGGCCCAAACATGGCGCTGTGCATCATGACCAAACATCATGCTCTAAGAAGGGGCTTTTTCCTAGCCATCCTTCCATGAAAGTCATACTTGTTCAGTCTTTTTCTGATTGTACGGTCATGAACATACATTTAATGTGCTTACAGAGGCCGTAGTGTAGCTCTTGGGCTCTCGGTCTGACATCGGACAGAATTTGCTGGGATGCCCACTCCTGAGAAGATTGGCAGCTGTCTTGAAGGCTCTCTATTTGTAAACAATCCTTCTCACTGTTGAATGGTTAATTTCACATTGTTTGGCGATGGCCTTATAACCCTTTCCAGGTTGACGAGCAGAAACAATTGCTTCTCTCAGGTCATGACTGGTGTCCTTTCTACTTGGCATGATGTAGACACACACCTGAGTGCTCCAGAGCACCAAGTTCAGCTTTGCCAGAGGCAATCACACATCTTGATGGTTTATATAATCGTGTGCATTTCAGTAGTAACACCCGCCTGCTTATTAACCTCAATGATTATGGAAGTAGTAAGGGTGTACTTATTTTTCACCACCAGGTTTCTGAATGATGGTTTACTTTTTTTGTGGAAAAAAATGTCTGCATATAGAAATCTGCTGTGATTTCACAAAGGACTGAATTGAAGACTTGAATTGGTAGAGGGTGTGTTTTCTTTTCCCATGACTGTGTGTTACAACCAGGATGTGACCGGAAGTAAGCAAATAGGTTTCGAATTCCTGAGTTTGTTGAGCAATTACATCATAATGACCTCACAGCATCCAGCCCAATTAGGTCACCAAGCAAATTTTCCGTCGATCCCTTCCGGGGGGGTGGGGGTGGGGGCTGCTCAGCTATACTGACATACTATTAGAATATCAGTGAAATTCTCAGCTATACTTTAACAATCCACCCATATAGTAAAGCCATAAAGACATTGAACTTCATTTGTTTCCATTTGTGAAATATGTAAAAACTGAAATATGAAAAACCCTCGTTTCATGCCTCGTGTGTCATCTGATCTCTTTAATGGGAAACCATTAAATGCTAAATGCTTTTTAGGATTGAAAAGTAATACACGTCACTGCTTTGCAATTCCCGGAGTGATTTCCTTCCCTGTTGATAAAGAATGCAATATACAAACAATACTGCAATACGCAAACCCTGTTGTGTACTGCAACAGACAAAAATGAGATACACAAGGCTCTTTGTTGCATTGCTCTTACAAACAGCAGGGGATCATTTCGAACATTTAAATGCCAAGTTGTGTTTTACTTCAGTGCGTGTGCATAGTATTCCATTCCATATGTTTAATTCAATTCAATTCGGTTTTATTTGTATAGCGCTTTTTACAACAGACATTGTCTCGAAGCAGCTTTACAGAAATAGAAACACGGTATACAGATATTAAAGGTCTGAATTTATCCCGACTGAGCAAGCCACTGAGTGGCGACGGTGGCAAGGATAAACTCCCCAAGATGTTTTAAGAGGAAGAAACCTTGAGAGGAACCCGACTCAGAAGGGAACCCATCCTCATCTGGGTAACAACAGATAGTGTGAAAAAGTTAATTATGGATTTATACGAAGTCTGTAAGGTCTTAGGAGCAGCCGTAGTCTCAGCAGTCTGGAATTAAAGAAGATTTGAGCTCCATCCAGAGGCAGAAAGGATCTGGATCTCTAGTATCTCCATAAATTCGTGTGGGGCTCGGCATGTTAATCTTTCCGAACAGGAATGTGAAACAGACAGTATTTGACGCAGGTCTGGTTGAAAAGTGTGTTATTACAGAATTTTATATTGTGCAAAACATATTGCCACATTTGTGGCCTGTCAGGGCGTTACGTGCCCATTGAAACAGTCATTACTGTGAACTGGTTCTATTTCGACACTCAGTACACGTTTACATGGACAACAATAATCCGATATTAACCCGATTAAGATGATACTCTGATTAGGAAACTACCACGTAAACAGCAGTTTTTAGTTACCTTGATCTGATTAAAGTCATACTCGAAGTAAACACAAATCGAATTAAGACGAGTGGAGTATTCCTGTTTTAGTCGCATTATCGAGGTGTATTACAGACATGTAAACACCTTAATCACACTATTGTCTTATTCAGAATAAGGTCAATAATTAGATTACTTCTGTCCATGTAAACATGGTCAATGTAACATACTGCTTAAACAACGCAGGGTAATACAGATTTAAATAATGCACTGGGAAATTTAAATATCACATATATGTGTTCTAAAATATTCATTCTTTAGTGGACAGTGAAGTAATAATGCACTTTTTAATAAAAACCTGTTTTAAACTCTACGTCTACATCCTGCAACATGTTTGGGCATGTCCATGTGTTTCTGACCGTGGTCATGAGAAACAAGCCCTCGCACCCCTTCCAGCTCTGTGAGTTCACACACCCACATTACTACATTCCTGAGTACACACAGTGTTTGGGTTTGACGCAGTTACAGAGTCAGGACACTTTTCCACTCTGTCTCCTACACATGAACCTGAAACCCATCTTTCTCACACACTTGTAACAACCTAACTAACCAGCAGAAGTAGCAAAGCATTTATTTGGATAAAATACACACCCACCTGGGACTTGGTGCTACAGCTCTGTGCAGAACACAGGAAACCACGAGAGCATAGCCAGGCATCAGACAGGGCTCTGAAGAGACAAACTTCCTTTTCCCAAAAATTTGGGATATGACTCGATCCTGAAACCCTGGATGGAGTTGCTGGATGGACCACTTCCGCCATCTCATGAGTCGTACTTTAATTCAAACCACATCAGTTACCTCGATCTGAGAAGAGCATCCCTGCCTTACGCTCAACAGTCCACTGCATCCACCCCAAAACATGCAGAGAGAGAGAGAGAGAGAGAGAGAGAGAGAGAGACCACAGAGAGGAATGACACTATATAAGGTCTCCACTTCTTGACTCTAAACACTCAGACTGTTTACCCTCTGCTTTCCCTCAGCTCTCCTTTTTAAGACAACTCCTAATGAAGCTCTCTCATGTCTGCTGTTGGAGAAGTACCATAACATGGGTTGTTTGATTTACAAATGGGGCTGTGAGAGAAACTCTCCATCTCCTCTTTTGTTTCATTTATTTCTTTTACAGATTAATCTGAAATATCGAAGAAGGATTTTGTGTGCTAATATTGTGTTCACATTTGACTGGAAGTCACTCTCAATTAAGCCACTGTTTAAATGAATAGAGTATGTTATTTTAGACTTTTCCAGTCCTGGCGCTAGCATTCAGCGTTAACAATGGACAAATGTCCCCATCCATCACCTGCTAAACAAGCTAGCGTTGTGTCTCAAATTACATACTTACAGTGGGGGGAAATAAGTATTGGACATGACCAAAAAAACATTTCAGTAAATATATTTCCAATGAGGTTATTCACATGAGATTTTCACCACACATCAGTATTAACTCAAGAAATCTGGAAATATAAAGAATTCACAACATTAAAGTCCATAAATAACACTGGAAAAAAGTAATTAACTGAAATGTATTGAATACTTAGCGGAGAAGACTTTATTTGTAATGACAGCTTCAAGACACTTCCTTTATGAATAAATTAATGGGCCGCAGTATTTGGGTATGATTTTGGTCCATTAGTCTAAACATATCGTTGTTAAATCTTGTTCAGTTGGATTGAAGTCAGGTGACTGACTGGGCCGTACTAACACCTTGATTTTTTTTCTCTGAAACCAATTGAGAGTTTCCTTTGCTGTATTCTTTGGATCGTTGTCCTGCTGGAAGGTCCACCCACGTATCATCATCATCATCCTGGTGTTTGGCAGTAGATTCTTCTCAAGAATCTCCCGGTAAAGGGCTCCATTCATCGTTCCTTCAATTATATGAAGTCTGCCAGTACCATGTGATGAAAAACAGTCCCACACCATGATGCTTCACCTCCAAACTTCACTGTTGGTGTAGTGTTTTTAGGGTGATGTGCAGTGCCATTTCTTCTCCAAACATGGTGTGTAGTACGACAGACAAAAAGTTAAATTTTGATCTCGTCTGACCAGACTACACTCTCCCAGTATTTCATAGGCTTGTCCAAATGAGTTGTAGCAAACTTTAAACGAGCTTCGACACGCCTTTTCCTTAGTAATGTAGTCTTGTGGTGTGAGCGTGAGCTGTGGAGTGCATCGTCTATTGTTTTCTCTGTGACGATGACACCTGCTGCTTCCAAGTGTTTCTGGAGCTCTTTCCGAGTGGCCCTTGGGCTACTCTTCTGACTATTCTTCTGACTCCCTGGTCAGAAATCCTGCGAGGAGCTCCTGTGTGTGGCCGGTTGATTCTGCGGATGTTGCTTCCACTTGTGGATAATCACCCCAATGGTGCTTATTGGAGGATTCAGAAGTTTTGAAATACATCTGTATCCGATTCCATCAATATGTTTCACAACAATAAAATTGTGAAGGTCTTGGATGAGCTCTTTGCTTTTACCCATCATGAGAGGTTTCTTGTGTAACACCTTGGTAACGAAAAGGCTTTTTATAGACTATTCATTTACTAACCCAGCTGATATTCATTTGCACAGATAGGGGTGTAATTACTTATGGATTTCAGCTGGTTCCTTGCCTTACCTTGCCTTCGAGAACTGTCTTAGTGTTTAATACTTTTTTCCTGTGTCATTCCACTTTATTACACATAACTTTATTTATGGACTTTAATGTTTAATGATTTCTTGAGTTAATACTGATGTCTAGTGAAAATTTCATGTGAATAGACTCATTGTAAATATATTTACTGAAAACAATGTTGACGCTTTCAATACTTATATCCCCCACTGCGTGTACTATCCAAGAACATTATTAAGTACTAACGCTAACCGATTTTCCTACTACACTTTAGTCTAAACTCCTCATTTAGCCTTCAAACCAACCAAAAGGTCTGAACTGTGTACCAGTCTCCTGTTTTCTCTAGATTAGCAAATACTTTTGAAGGTTGATTTGAGACGCAGCTCATGACATCAGTCACAAAAATGGCAGAATAGTTTATTTAAAATTGTTGTGCGGAAAATCACGGAACACATTTGCTTGGGCTCCGACACGTCATCTAGTGAGCGTTGCTTTTGAATCTGCCGGATGTACATAAGATATGCAGTGAGTGTGTGAGCAACAGAAGTGGTTTTGTGTCTGGGATTTGCAGGGACTTTTTTAAGACAGTGATGTAGAACATCGACAGGTAATCAGCAAACACTACACACTGAACAAAAATACAAGAAATGAGGTCTAGTGACACTACTATACTATTGTCAATTACAATTACAGAGCATATAAAAATGTAACACCTTACACACACTACTCTCACAGATCGAAAGAAACAACTGATTCCATTGTTTATCACCTTGCACAAGATGTTATTATGTTATATAACAGTGAGCAGAAGGGCTTCAAAAGTGTTCGAATAGCATTTTCCTCAAAATGCTCTGCCCACACTGTACAGTAAACGTCAGAACAAAACTGCAACCAAGTAAAACAAATATTTTTCAGCAAACCACAGGCTGGGGTTTAAACCACACCATCTAGCCCAGTACGAGTGGATCTTACATTATAGTAATCTTCTCCTGGGAGAAAATATGATGTGCATCACCACAGACACACATACTGTAAAGGCTAAAAACATCAACGGATGCAAAAGATTCCGGTCACACTTGCTACCCACAATGCCCACCCGGCCCAGCAGAGGTCAGGCTCAAAGGAGTTCTGGTTTTGGTTAATTTCCTGTAATCTCAAGCTCCTGTTTCCTGTTCCACTTACTCAAGTGGATCTCGTAGACCAGAACTCCTTTAACAGTGCTCTTTCTTTGTTGTCCTTGCAAAGAATTGCCACCTTCCGAGTAAATCACAGCCATGTTCTATAGTTTGCCATACATTACCAATGTACCAATGATTTCTGGATTGCTTTCCTGAATTTTTTTTTGGAAATGTTCTATTGCTTTTGGATTTTTGTGTGAATATGAATATGGATGAGCCCCCTGAGTCACATGTCGGAGCAAGGTTAACTTTCTAGGCTCACATTATGCAAGTACAGTCTATCCCCTCTGCATATGCAGCTTTCAGTGGGACCAACCAACACTATTCAGCCAGATCCCCGAGAGGTTAATGCTTTAACACCATGCATTGTTCATTTGCAATTAGCCCCTACTCTTGGATTGGTTGAGCATGCCTTCAAAAGTGCCTGTAGTGGATGCTATTAAGCGAGCAGACTTTGGAGTCAGTGCATGTAAGACTCCAGTGAGCTGCATGACAGCAGAAACTCCAGGATGACGGACTGTAAGCACCACCCAAGATTTTTCCTGGGTTAACACTGTGTAGCTCTCCACCACAGAGCTGAGAAAAGACATAAAATGTGGTCTGATGCTTCTCACATTACCTAAAAGAACAATCGTTGTGAATCACCAAAACCTCAAACATAGGTTTTGTTTTCCTTGAGAAGTCGATCTGAGCCTTAATTTCTGGATTATTTGCATGACATTTTTTGTATACAGACTTCTATCTATGTATGCTTGTGAAAATTTGCTCTTTGGACTTTGCTTCATTCTATTATCATGTGCGTTTGATTTCTGCACACAGAGCCAAACAATCCCACTGACTTCCTGGTGTTACAACCCCGGTGATTTGGCCACAGGGTTGATCTAATTAAATATATGCTTCAAGTGCATTTAACTTCATTTAAACATCACGGACCCCTGGCTAACCATCACAGACCCTACTCTGAGAATCATGGATCTCGAAGACCATGTAAAATAAAATGCATTGATGGATTCCTGGCGTGTGAAAAAAAATAACCCAGGTGAAAAGCTGGAAGTCAAGCTAACTGTTTGGGAAAATCATCCACCGAGGAAGGTCACAGAGAGGTCACTCATTCTAATTAGAGCGTTTTGGTATCCTACACATAGGTTACGCGTGGGCAGCCAGTCCAGGTAAAAGACCACTGTCCTAGAATAACCTTTGTAAAACCGCCATGGTTAAAAAAGCGCTATCTAAGTGCAGACCATTTACCATTTAACCTTAGTGAAAACACAGAGGCTTATTTACCTGAGACAACTGCTTTGACGTAAGTAATTCAGATCAGTCACATGCCCAGGAATTACACGGAACACTAAGTTTAATGGAATTGTAATACGGCTGTGATTTTACACGGATTTATAGGAACAAAAGCGAATCGATGCAGAAATAACCGACACTGTCCTCCTGGACCTGTCAGTACAAAGAGCCGAGAACATCGGTGCGAGGTTGCTGTTCAGACTACAATATCTACTCAATATCAATCATACTCAAAATATCTGTATAAATAGATGTAGAAAACAGATCCATGGTCCTTCAACCGCCTCCCAAGTATATTTCAGATCTGTGGCACTGCACATGGAGGGGGATTGTGCCTCGTATCCCTCGCACAAATAAGTTACATAACAACTCCCTCTGTGACTAACAGACAAGACATTTCTAAAGTTTGGGCCTAAACATCTAAATCATCAAACTTTCGTGACGTTCCGAGCTCACAGCTTCTCGCCCTGCTGTTTTTTGATACCCTTATCGACTTTCTTGCCATTTCTGCTCGGTGGAATCATCAACTTTTTTTCAACTTCAAGTGAAGTTAGACAACCCCTCGGGCTGAGAGATCAGAGAAGCTATGGCAGACGAACATTTTTATAAATGCCAACAGCTATTACCGAGTTACAAATGTACTTTACCACTTTACCAAAAGGATATCGCTTCAGCTAAATCATTCTAGCTGTTTCAACTGAAAAATGCTACACACTCCTGTCATTGTCCTCTTGTAATGTACGTGATCCACTCTTCTAAAGGAAGTTGGAGATGGTTTCATAAAGAGCATCAGTAAGCCAAGCGGGTGGAAGAAAGCGAGAGTGGCTGACTTAAGAACACACTGTTCTGCTGCTACAGAGAACAAAATAAATCATCATTTCGTCCTACACGAGCCCTGAAACAAACACAAAAGGCACTAAACACTTTTCCTAGCCTACACGCTGATCAATCAACAAAACCCATTACTGAACGTCTTCCATTCACACGCACACGGTTCTAATGAGCAGAGATTATGTCCCGATATTTTATAGATTATTCACATATAAATCATTAGGTACATGAGGAATTGAGATGGGGTAAAGAATCCATTTTGACTGAGTAACAAATAGCTCAGATGAACAATGAACACTACAGACTAGCACTGTCAAATTCATTTCATTTAAGCTGCTTAATAGATTTAATATACGTTTACTTGTCAGTATTAGCGTACAATGCTGTACTGCCTCCAACTGAACAAACATCAGCATTACTGGATCAAACAAATGAAGATCATACGCTTTGTAAACATAATCATGTCAGGTAAGAAAGTCCTACAGGCGTCCTATTCACTATACGCTCAGTACATAGAGTATAGCAGAACAGTGCTGCGGAAATTACACTGTGCAAGGCCCAACAACCACATAACTCCACCCCCCCCCCCCCGTTGAAGTTACACAGACCCACACATACACACGCATTCCCTCTGTCTAGACCGAGTGTACTGACCCGCTTCAGAGCCTGTTGTGTCCACATCCATCTACTGATACTCTGTGAATGATCTGTTCTATGAAAAAGTCCAATGCATTCTTTTCATTCTCTCTCTCTCTCTCTCTCTCTCGCTCACACACACTTACACACCAAGTGCCAAGCCCAGATCCCAGAAGGGGAGGCTGAAGTTCACTGTGACCTTTATAAACTCCTAAAAGTTGGAGAGATTAGGAGCAACAGTGTTTTTGTTTATTCTTTCTTCCTGCGCACCGTTTGCTGCACTGCCACGATCATTCACAGCACACCGACGCCTTAGCACAATATTAAACTGCTTGACTAGCACACCACTTCAGTCAGATCAGATCGGATCAGATTACCTGCTGCACTTCAGAAGAGTGTGAATGCAGATAAATTCGTGCTAAACACACCTGGACAGTACACGAGATACGCTCCTCAAACATTCCACTAACTCGGATCTTATGGACTTTTAACCGCACGGACGCAGCGTCCCGACAGGCAACACGGCTGAGTTTAAAGACAGAACGATTATTTTCTTGCATGGGGTCCGTTTAGGAAGTGAGACAGCACAGATGCTTTGGGATCTCGCTGTTTTTGTGCTGGAAGGTAGACTGGAAAAAGTGCCACTATCATGACAGCACACAATAAGCATGCATATTATTGCATCATTCTCCATCTTGTTCCTTCCGTCTCCTACAGAGCACCACTGGTGGCATTCCTAATTTAAAAAAAATAATGCATGGCCAAACATCTTACTGTGTGGGAACGAGAGCCTAACGTGTAGCCATTAGTTAGTAAAGTGAGGGAATGAGTATGACCACGTGTTATTAATTCGTGATTATTGTGCTGTGGCACATGCTCGCTGTGTTAAGATATAGACACCAGAGAAGTTTACATGCACACTATAATACACCACTGTACCCGACATCATATGGTAATATTATAATAAATATTTATTAGAAGTTCCTTTTTATTTGAAATAATTTTTAACATTTACATTTTTTAAAAATAAAAGATCACAGAACCCTTGATCAGGGGTGTCCAAACCTTTTGGCTTTCAATAGACTTTCAGGTGAGAATGAAAACCTGTGTCCACACCGAACCTTGCCGGATAAGATTGGACACCCTTGACAGGTCAAAAAAACATAATGTGACATAATTTATCCCAATATTGATATTCTAATTGTTTAATCCCTATTTTGCGTAAGTAAAGCAGTGAGATTTGTATTCAAATTGTGTATGATATACAAAACAATGAATGTCTCAGTTGTATAATTAACAATAACTGGACAAAATACATGACGCATTACTAGTAAGAGCTCTGGTCTATATTGTTCTTTTAATAGCTTTATAAATTTCAGACCACTTCACTATGAACACGACTATATCATTGTACTGGACGGCTGTGGCTCAGGTGGTAGAGCGGGTTGTCCACTAATCGTAGGGTTGGCGGTTCGATTCACAGCCCACATGACGAAGTGTCCTTTGGCAAGCCACTGAACCCCAAGTTGCCCCCGATGGAAAGTTAGCGCCTTGCATGGCAGCTCTGCTACCATTGGTGAGTGAGTGTGTGTGAATGAGAACCAGTGTAAGTGGTGCAGTGGTGGCTTGGTGGTTAAGGCTCTGGGATACTGATCAGTAGGTTCAAGCCCCAGCACTGCCAAGCTGCCACTGTTGGGCCCTTGAGCAAGGCCCTTAACTGTCTCTGCTCCAGGGGCGCCACTGTGCATATGTATGTGTGATCAATAAAGACTCATTATTGATTAAAGCGCTTTGTAGAACCACCAAGGTTAAAAAAGTGCTATATTAGTGCAGACCATTTACTGTAGAATAGGGCATATAAACTCAGTGCTTTTCTCTACTCTCCCCTTTATACGCTAGACTGCAGTGGGCCCACAGGAAGGCTCGTCATGGTGAGTGCAGCCATCCGTGGAAATGGTCAATGTGTTTATACTTGGCAGTAATTACAGTTTGGTAGACTCCCAAGCTCCACACACACACACACACACACACACAAGCACAACCCCAGAAACAGGCACAACACACATCATGCCCCAGAAGAGCAAATTGGAACAACAGCCAGTGACGACCTCTTTGTCTGGACGGATTTTAGGTACAACCTACACAGTTACCTACAGCTTACAGTACTGTTGTTATTTGACCAGTTTTTCGAGTATATCTAAGAAATTGCTTCAGAACAATGATCACAGGATGTCAAAACATGTCCCACGGTCACAAATAAATTGAGGACACTGTCCCTGGTCAGTGTGCAGCTTCTTAAGATAGAGCAGGAATGCCACACTGTTACATGACTCCTGACACACTGTTACATGACTGCTGACACACTGTTACATGACAAACCTGCTCAATACACACCAGTGTCAAAACACACACACACAAAAACCTCTCTCTCCTTCTCAAACACACGCCTACAATTTCCACCTGTCCATCCAAACATGGATACCAGACACAGAGCACATAACCGACGCCAGGACACGCACACACACACACACACACACACACACACACACACAGAGCCAGGATCCTGTGGAGGTATCTCATGGCCACAGGACGGAGCTCCTCTAGCCACTTCCTGTTTGGCACTGTGATTTACTGACTCGACATTTTTTCTCCCGGTTGGCCGCCAGAGCCGGAAATCTTTGGCCGAACCCAGCTGCATGTTGTTACGGCTTCATGTTACCATCATCATTATCTAATACTCATTATCGCTAGTGATACTTGTTGTGCCAGACAACAATGTCCACTAGAGCTGGGGGGAATAATCAGTTCCATTAAAAAAGACTGTAGAGCAGTGTTATTCTTAGGTTGTCACAGAGATATCCAGCATCATTGGATCACCTCCGTTATAGGGGAGATAAAGTCACTCCTTCACCAGCCTCTCCCCCCCCCCCTCTCAAAACGCAGATCCCATTCCATGCATTCTCCAACCTCATCAGGCATTATAGGAGAAGACTCAAAGCTGTTGCACGCCTATATTTAACAAAAAAATATTTTTTGGATAAACCTGTGTTGTGTTTGCAATTGTTTATCCTTGACAGCAGAGAATTTTTGTGAATTTTTTAACAAAAGAAAGACTGAATGGTTAAACAGTCGAGACATTTTTTCACAGACTTCTTTGCACACATTTACCAAGGGTGCCAATAGTAGTGGAGAGACGTGTATATATATAATATATGTAATAGACTAATGTGTAATATATATAGAGAGAGAGAGAGACAGATAGATAAATAGATAGAATTTACTTTAAACAAACGGAAAAATGATCTTGAAAGTTGGTTTGTTTTCCTTCCAATTAATTCAGCAATTATTCCATTTTGAAAAGAATAGTTAGTTGCAGCCATAGAAACATGTATATAACGCATTACAGTGAGTGCATTAGAATAAACTTACTATATACAGTACACCCAGAACTACTGTCTACTATGCTGTTGTACAAAATAATGTCTACCTTCCGACCAATCAGAGTCAAGAACTCGACCCCACTGTAGTACAAGTCCTCATATTGACCAGGCCTACTTCCGATCATTGCAATTAGGAAAGCGTCCTAGCATACTGAATTAGGAGGGAAGGGGGAAGGGGTGTGTTCTATTTCGCTGCCAGGGGAGGGAGTATGGCAAGGCGGATGGGTAAGCCCATATACTTTTATGTCCATACACATAGCCATTAGGACAATACAGGCCCTTAACACTTCACGTTAGCCCTGTGACTCTGAAATTCCCCAAGTCTTAACGCCGAATGGTTGTTAAGTGCAGTTTTATGTCTTGTGCTAAGAAGTCAGAACCTAGAGCTTTCCTGCCATCTGGAGAGTCGGGTATTCTTTACCCCTACCACACGAGTACAGTTCAGCCCACTAGATCAACAAGAGTGTATTAAAAACCGTAATTAGACAGAGCATCTGTGTGCCCTTTTGAAGAAGAGCACTCCTAGGAAATGTGACCACAACAAACAAACAAACACGCAACTCTACAAGCATTTTTTTAGCAAAAGATTTCAACAAAATGGCAAATTTTGTGTGGACCCCCCCGCAATCCTCTAAATGTAATCCTACCCCGCTGCTGTTTCCCTGCCAACTATGTCTGTAGGCCCACAACTGCACATGACCTGTTTACCACCTACACACACCCACACACACACTTCAACACTCACTCTCTCTCTGTTTCATATCTGCTGGCAATATACAGAGCTTACTCATTCTCATGCATCATTCTCAGACAAAGATGTCACTCTCTCTCTCTCTCATACACACACACCTACACACTTCCCACCACTAATATTCCATTACACATACGGCGGAGACGAAAAGTTTACATACACCTAAGCTAAAGGCATTCAAACTCACAGTATTCAGAGTTCCACACATGCTATAATACATTCCCTATGTTAAGTCGTTTAGGATTTCCATCGTCGTCTTCATAAGAGCTTGTTTCAAAATAATATCTAAGAGACAAATATATTTAACCTTTTATTTACTATATCAGATTTTCAGTGGGTCAAAAGGATTACACACACACTTTTTGGTGTTGTTGATTTTACATTCCTTAAACTTGAAGAAAGCTCTTCCTGTAGCCTTCCACAAGCTTCTCACAATACTTTGCAGGAAGTTTTGATCATTCTTCTTGACAGAACTGATGTAACTCAGGATTGTGGGTCTCCTCGCTCAGACACACTTTCTCAGTTCAGTCCACAATGATGCTGCCACCCCCATGCTTCACAGATAGGATGGTATTCTTTGGTTTAAAAGCCTCACCCTATTTCCTCCATAAACAGTGCCAACATCATGACCTCAGTCACCATCAGACAGTAATCGTCAAGTGACTGAGGAAGAAAGTGTGCAACTTCCCAGTCCTTTAAGGCGGGGGTGCATTTTATATTAAACACAGCAGAGAAGATCAAACTTTACAAAGGGGCGTTTGTGTAGCACGGAAGCACGAAAGTGATGCACGAGCACAAACTTTATATCCCAAATTTCCACTATGTGTAAGGGGCAGGGGAAACTGGTGCGAGTTGCTTAATAGGTTTAGTTTAATTTAAGTTTTTATTGTCATTAAATTGTGTATTTGCGCGCTTGCAGTGTAAGTTCTCATTTATTATAACGGAAGTGATCTATTAGGAGTGATCTATAATGAGGCTGCGTTGCTCCTCACTCGCGTTGTAGATGCGGTGATGCACAGTGCAGTGCAAGTAAGATTTAATGTCTGTAATGTCTGATTAAAACACTACTAGCAAAAGTATACAAGTAAAATAATATTCCTAAAGGCAGGGAGTAACAGAAACCACGAGGTACGGTGAAAGTGAGATTTTATTATTCATTTAGGACTGTAGTTTAATTCTGTGCTTTTTGTGCATCCATAAAAAATAATGAATAAATGCTATTATATAATATAAACTTATTGGTGGTCCCAAGAGTTTTTATATTTCAATCAGTTGTTTGTATAGATGCACAGGTACCTTCTGTTTGAAAAATCCTAAGCAGGAACCGGACTTGTGGACTTCGACAATCTTTTTTTTTTCTAAGGTCTTGGCTGAGTTGCTTGGATTTTCCAATGGTCTCGAGGACAAAAAGGCACCGGGGTCTAAAAGCAGGCCCTTAAATACAGCTACAGCTTCACTCCCAATTAACTCCTAATTATGACAATGTGCCAAGCAGAAATGTCTAAGTCATTACATCAATTTCTGGAATCTTTTTAAAGAGACAGTCAACTTGGTGCATGTAAACGTTTGATTCCCTCTGGAACTGTGACATCAACGATGCAATACATTTAAGTGATTATTTTAAAATGACCTCTGATGTGAACAGACCTAACCGACTTAACAAAGGAACAAGTACAGTAACATGAAATGTGTGAAAAACTGAGACTGAATATTTTTAGCCTAGGAGTAGGTAAACGTTTGGTCTCGACTGTACCCCAACAGATATACTTCATTTACACATATCCCACAAGACACACCCCATTACACATACTCCATTTCACTTAAAGTTGCAATCAAAATGATTCAACCCCCCCATTGCAAATCAGGTTTATTGTCGAAATGTACAAACTTTCAGCTGTTTGCAATGACCACAAACAAAAGCAACTGAAATTAGTTCAACATGACGAATGCTTCAAGTGAAAATGCAACTTATAATGATTTCACCTGTCTCAAAATTATTCAACGCCTTCAACCCCCCCTCCCCACTACACACACACACACACACACACACACACACAGAGAGAGCCAGAGATAACTACTAGTACTCTGTTTATGTTCTCAGTGTTTAAACAGACAGGTTTAGCATGCTTTAGGCTGTCACTTTGTCCTGGGCCTGTTTTGTAAAGCCATCAAACAAAAGCATTTATTTGCTTTCCTCTTCCTTTGGGGGATTTGTGGGAAGGCAGCTTGTGTCAAATGAAAGGAATGCTTTTGATGTTCTGACCCCACATACTGTCCTGCCTTCAAATTCTTAGCTTTCTACGGCATTTATTGAAATAAGTAAATGTTTATTGGTGGCGATTACAGCATATTTGTGATATACAAGTTATTCATGATATTTTATATTGATATTTAGTTATCTGAATAGGTCTATAATGTGTGGCAAGTCAGCCTATTCTGAGCAGAGCGCTTAAGATACAAGCTCTCTGTGATTATGACATGCTGGCCTTCATCAATAATTCTCACCGTATTAATCCATCGCCTTAAGTGTCAGCAAAACGCTTTCCATAACGAAATACGATGGAGGAAAAGAGAGCGAGCGGAAGAGGTCTGTGATTTCTTTGGGTACTCCAATTCTCCTACACTACTTACCACCTACCACTCCACACATCACTCCACCACTTACCTTGTCAAGTTGTTGAGGGTTTAAGCAATCAAAGCCTTTCTGAATAACTGAAATATAAATTGTCTCTCGGCTTCAGTCAGGAAACACTGGCTCTATTCAAATCATCTGGAAGCTTCGCAGTGGTGCTCACCGAGAGAGGACAATAGGGGGTGCACACACTAGTCGATTAATGCGTGCAAAAAACAACGAAAGAAAACAGAAAGCAGCTAAAATATGCTGCTCCATGTGTGTGTGCTGCAGTTGTGAGAATGAAAATGTTTCAGACTAGATGAACTCAATTCTACAGTCAAGAGTACACTGGGAAACGTTGCTACAAAAGTTGGAACAATTATACAGAATTTCTTTGTACGCTATAGTTTTAGTTTCCCTTCACTGGAACCAAGAGGCCCAGACCTGTTCCTGCATGACAGTGCCCCTGTTTAGAAAGCAAGCTCCATGAAGACATAGTTTGCCAAGGATGGAGTGGAAGATGTCATGTGTCTTGCACATAGCCCTGACCTCAACCCCTCAACACCTTCAGCATGAGCTGAACGCCGATTTTACTCCAGGCCTCCTCTCCTAACATCATTGCCTGACCTCACTAATGCTCTTGTAGTTGAACAAACACAAATCCACACAGCCATGCTCCAAAATCTTTCCCAGAAGAGTGGAGGTTATTATAACAGCAAAGGGGGAATACATCTGGAATGAGATCTTCAACCAGTACATATGGGTGTGATGGTCGGGTGTCCAAAAACCTTTGGCCATATAGTGTACCTGCGACACTAGCACTTGTTGGACACAAGCGGTGCTTCTCATTTCTTATTTGTGCATCTTTGTTTCCTTTCCTCGCATCTTTACTCCACCCCTTTACGGTGCGAGCTAAGGATGCAAGGATGAGATACGAGGAAAGAGGAATCGAAGCGAGTCAAGCGTCACTTCAAAGTGACGTCAGTTAACTGTGCTCAGCGGTGAATTAATGAACGATACATAAATGATCACATCTTTTGTGCCGCTTTGCATATCCAAACACGCAAGGATCAATTAATTACAATACTCACTGTAATTTAATTATATTTCACACAAAATTCCATCACATCAAAGGACACATCATCAAAGGACTTTTCTTCGCTCCTAGCGCCTCTGGAAGCTTCCTCACTCCTCGTTCCTTGCCTCCTCGTGGTGCAATTAGACTTGATTTGATATGTCCTTCAAGATGGCCGACTTCAATCGATTTCCAGGTCACGGGCCGGAGGGCGGAGGTGCAAGGATGCATCAGTTTAGAATATTGAGAAGCACCCAAGGATGTGTTCAGTGAGACAGACAGGTGTTCTATGAGAAATGGGGAGGTGTTCGGTCACATCCACTGCATGACTATTGCAGGCATGCTGTCTAAATGCAGAAAGAACCAGATTAAATCTACTTTACTGAAAATGTTAATAATCCACTAGGGCTACAAAATAGTTTGATGTAATTCCAGTATGAAAGCTCTGAGGATCAGCTGATACCTTATACTGATCTAATGCTAACATCCATCCATCCATCCATCTTCTATACCGCTTATCCTTTTCAGGGTCACGGGGAAACCTGGAGCCTATTCCAGGGAACATTGGGCACAAGGCGGGGTACACCCTGGACAGGGTGCCAACCCATACACATTCACACACCCATTCATACACGCCAATCAGCCTACCATGCATGTCTTTGAAACTGGAGTACTCGAAGGAAACCCCCGCAGCACAGGGAGAACATGCAAACACCACATACACAGCAACTGAAACTGCTTTTTTATATTTTAAGATTTTATCTATACGCTTAAACACTGGCAACATACCAGCAGGTATACAGTTCCATATCACAATATGTCAGGTTACAATTTTTTATACAATAGTGTATTATACAGAATTAGTAAAAGAAAAAGTCAAAGGATTCCTCGGTCAGACCGGACGGGTCGACTTCTCGGTCTTCCCTGCATGTCGATTCCACCTCGTTTTTACACAAATATAAACCGTTGAAGCAGTTATTGATAAAACTGTTTCAGTGAAAAGAGACAGGAAGGTGTTTAGGGAGATGGCTAATGGCTGAGAAAGACAGTCCAGTGAAACACAGTACACGAGAGAGTGATCAGCTGGCATGGGGGGTGGAGGGGGTGAAGCACAGCTAAATTTAGTGCGTCTCAGTGCCTGGCATGCTGAGGACAGGGAGCGTCCAAGACCAATGCCAAATGAAAGCAAACACACACACACACACACACACACACACACACACACACACAGCCTGCTGCTGCTTTATTTCATTTACAGAAGGAGCTCTGCAGGCTGTTCTCTGCAACTTCACCTTTAATATAAACAACATTTTGATGTAAATTTATGATTCATTAAAAACTCTGGCTTTCTCCCATCTCGCAAAAACATTCCAGTAAGTGGACTGGTGACTCCAAACTGCCCTTAGGGGTGAATGTGTGTGTGTGTGTGTGTGTGTGTGTGTGTGTGGTGCCCTGGCCTCCCATCGAGGGTGTATTCCCACCTCACTACCATTGTTCCCGGGATAGGCTCTGGATCCACCATGACCCTGACCAGGATAAAGTGCTTACTGAATGAATAAATTAACTCATTTGGTGTGAGTAATGTTTAAACAATGGTCAGTGACTTCATGTCTTCTGCTTTCTCATCACCAAAAGCTGCTCATGGAAATTGCGGTTCTCAGAACGCCGTTCTTAAGAGTTTACAACAGAACCCACCAAAGGCGCATCCGAATCACACGATGCCGTGGAAAACCTCAGTTTACATTTACATTTACATTGCAGTTTAATACTCTGACCTGCCCTGGTAACGTGAGCAGACCATCCGCCTGGTTTGTTTGTGTGCTGCTGCTATGGTGATCTCTGTAATCTCTGCTGGGAACAGTAAAAGTCAAAAAGGAGCATTAGAAATACCAGAACTTTTCAGTAAGTGTCAGGGAGTGGGTTTGTGTGTCACTACAGGTTCATGTAATCAGACTGAGTGGGTGAAAATCTGGTATGTGAGAGAGGTGTGTGTGTGTGTGTGTGTGTGTGTGTGTGTGCGCACATCTGTATTACATATCAAACGCCTCAGGCCAAACACTCAGTTTGATGGCAGGTGTTATGCTGTAGGTTTCTTTTTAACTTTGGGACACAATGCTCACGCGACTCAATGCGTAATATTCAAAATTTATACTAGATATTCACAATAAGGTTCTTTTTGCTCAGGATATATGACATTAAGAATAATGGAGAAAGCGTTGGTAATTTAAGAGGCAGGATATTCTTCCTTTGACCACTTTAATTATTATCACTATTAGTTTAGACCAGGGGTGGCTCACACTTTTTGGACTTCCGAGCTACTTTTAACATGACCAGTCAAGGAGATCTACCTACACTAAAAATGCGAAACATATATTTATTTATACATACACTGAGTATACGTACTTTTCCCCTGTGAGTAAGTTCCAAAACTGTCCATGAGCCCTGGACTTCAGCAGGTCAGTCTCCACTTAAGAAGAGTTCAGTTATAACAGCGTTTACAATGAATGAATCAACCTCAACATTGTCCCTAAACGGGTAGCACGTGAATGTAGTCTTGAAAGCGTCTGTCAAACTCTGAGTGACAGACAGCTGTCAATCTCCTCCGTGTAGCGTGCAGTGTTAAGTTGTGCACAAGCCTTCCGCTACATCTCCAGATCTGACGCGAGGTTTTGGAAGTTCCCAAAATCATGGCGCTGGAGCTTTGAGGACAGAAGTTGCATTTTCCGTTTAAAGGCATTAACTGAGCTGATCATAGTGACCACGGTTTTGTCTTTTCCTTGCAGCTCCAAATTAAGCTCATTTAACATGTTGGTCAGATCGGTTAAAAATGCCAAGTCCAGCAGCCACTGATCATCACCACTGATCATCACTGAGTCGAGCGTATTCTGCATGTTTAACAGCAAAAAGAAACTCCCTTCTCTCCCTAAATGCTCGGCCATGACTTCACAGCGCCGTGTCACTACTTCTTGATACCTGGAGAGCTTTGATTGAAGATAATATTTCAGTTTTGTTTTTAAAGTCCCGAAACAACGAGTTAGCTGCGTCTACGAATGCCTCTTTTATCATCTCTCCGTCTCGGAATGACTTCAGGTGTTTAATGATGGAGTGACTCACCCGGAACGATGCTTCGGTGGCTGCCTTAACATTTGAAGTCAGCTGTGAAAAAATGACTGCTGTCCGGACAACTGTGACTTTAGTTCCTTCACCTTCCTCTTTCTCAGCTCGCTTTTCGAGGGAAGTCAGTGTCGTAGTTTTTATGAACAGTCCTAAAGTGCTGCTCCACATTTCCCTTATTCGGAATAGCAATGGTAGCTTGGCAGATCAGACAAACGCACTTCGAATATGACATCGTGGAAAAAATAAAATTCATCCTCCCATTCACTCATCACTGCATCCACGTGACTGTTATACAGCCTTGTATTCATTTAACATGATATGAGGTAGCTACTTTAGCCAACAAGCTTTTAGCCAACAAGAGATGCAGGTATCAAATATACAACCGCACCCAATTCCCCTTAATATATTAGTGCATACTGTTATCCAGGATCAGTTGAGTAATAAAAAATGTGGGGAGTCAGTTCTGTGGTCAAAGAGAGAGGAAAACATCATAATTCAGGAAAGCTGACAGAAAGAAAGAAAAAAACAGAACGCAATAAAGTTATTGCCTAAGTTACTTATTAGGAATAGTGAAGACAACAATAAAAGTATTTCTCTAAGCTCGTCCCTACTAAGTACCATTATTTCAGTGCAAGACCCGACAGTCCATGCACACTGTGCCCTTTCCACTACACCCAGATAGATATACTGTAGCATTACAACACAATTTCACAGTCATTACAATTTGGAATTCTCTCCATCAATCTTTTAACTCCAACGCTACCTGGCTGAAAGGATCTTACATCGTCACAGACACCGATGCTAAAATTCAAATCCCGTTTATACAAGAATTAGCTTTAGGTCGATGAACACACAGACACATCTGCTTTGTTAAATCCACATAACAGTTAGCTGGCTAGATTGCTGCTGACAAAAGACCAACATGGAGGCGACCATTTTTTTTTTTATTCACATTGCAGCTCAAATACACAGAGGTTGAAAATGATGTTATTCCGAGCTCTGACTTCGTATTTCTGAGGCAAGTGAAATGCAGGATACGCTCAACTCACTTTATCACAGCCTCATCGGTCACGAAAGTCCGACAGGAACGTTGCCATGGGCTGCTACAGACTTAAAGGTGCATTAGGTAAGATTATTCTTTTTTTCTAAGAATAGGACTTGGACAGTTAGGAGGGACATTTGAATAATAACTACCCAAGCCCCCCGCTCCCACTCCTTCTAAACATACTTCATTGAAAAAAACAATCAAAACCCCACATTAAAAATGGACCATAGGAGTAGAATTCATTCATCACGAAATAATAAATGTAATAAGTCCCAAATCTACCTAGAGATTTATACTATGGAAATTTGCCCCAGTTTCTTTAATTTCCTGCCAATGTTTCTCTTGATCGCTCTATAATCTATAATTAATCTTCTCCTCAGAGTGGTGAGTGATTATACAGTACGATATTACATCCTGTCATTTCACAAGCACATATTCCTACTTCACAATCCCATTAGCATTTTTCTTTAGAAAATTCTACAATGCTCTAAACCACTTCACTGCTCATGCTGATCAATTTGGCACATAATCACAATACATGCATTCATTTGCCTTTTTTATGTTAGGCCTGCTGCTCCAGCAGTTACAAACAAGTTACAGGAAGGTGCGCTGCTGCTAGAGGGGTGCTAACACACTGAAAATCCCACTGCAGTGTTAGGAGGAAATGATCAGGCGAACAGCAAATGCGATCAGATGAATAACATTTATTCATAAATTCAACTGAGTTTCAGCATTAGGGTTTCAAAAGGAAGAAAGTCGATCCTGAGGTAAATTGGACAAAAAAAGTTTTTAAAAAATAATAAAAATTCAGCAGAACAACAAGAGTGCTTTCTTCCAAAGACTACTGACATAAAAAAAGAAAGACAAGAAATTAAAAATAGCAAAAATAAATAAATAAATAATAAGCGATTGCATGGTAAAATAAATAAATAAATAAAAATCCAGAGTTAATACTTGCATATAATTATATTCGTTACAAATGTTCTGTAGACATTTATCTTGCATTTAATATTTATACAAGATAAATGCCATTATGTTCTTAATTTGTGCGTCATTTATTCTTTTCCATTCTTTGTTAAAAGTGTAAAAAGTTTGTTCATCAAACCTGCGTGCTGCTGCCCCAGGACCCAAGGTTTAAATATCAAATAATGGCTAATTATCATTTTCCTGTATTCCAGCTGAGCGTTGATGCTTTACTCGGTCGAGTAAAGCATCAACACTGCAGCTGGAATACAAGAAAATGATTAAATGCTTGCAGTTACAGCAGACAGCAGCAACTTCGCCAATAGAAATGAATTAACACTATAAAAGACATTCGCACACTTCTGTCAAAGCAACTGCAATAAACAGCTTTAGGTTCAATATATTTGGACGGTTAAAACAGCAATTTACCATTTTATTAATAATATTTAACCAGATGTCTGTGCATTGAGGTCTCGGCATGTGCTCGACCTGCTACAGAGCATAAACGGAGTATAAGCTGCCATGGTTATTAAGCTTGATTTCATCTAATCTTTCTATCTGTAACAGAAAAGTCACTGTTTCCATGAACTCACAAATCCTGCTTTCTGGAGCAGATCTGAGGACGAACAGTAACTTTGGCTTCAGCAGTATTCCTGGTTCCTCTACAGTGATGTGAAATACACACTGACCTTTTTTTCCAAAGCAGATACAATTTAGGAGGATGTGTCTTGTCCAGGGCAACAGAAAATACTGTTTGCTCTGGTATGCAGTATACACCCACACCCAGGTCCATAAATATTTGTACACTTACAGATTTCTTTCTCAAATTTGGTGAAAGGTACAGGAATTACAGCACTTTATGGTATGTGCACTTATTTTCCACTTGGACAAACTAACAACCATACATAAAATTGACATTCTTAATACATGGATGCAAATCCTTTGCAGTCAATGGCCTGGAAGTCTCGAAGCCATAGAGATCACCAGACACTGACTTTATCTGGGTTTTCTTGTGTCAAACAGGCATTTACTGCTGCTATCTTCAGTTCCTGATTGTTCTTAGGGCATTATGTCTTCAGTTTTGCCTTCAGCAAGTGAAATGCAGCCCAGTTGGATTCAGGTCAGGTGACTGACTTGGCCAGTGCAGAACTTTCCACTTCTTTGCCATAAAAAGTGTCTTGGGTTGCTTTCAAAGTATGCATCATTATTAATTTGTACTGTATAGTGTCGTCCAATGGGAGCAGATAATATAGGGCTGTACGCTTCAGAATTCATGCCACTGCTTTATTCATATCATCAATAAATGCAAGGGACCCAATTCCATTGGCAGCCATACACATGAGCAGCTCCTTCTCCATACTCTTCTCATCATTCTGCTACAAGTTGATCTTTGTCTTATCTGTCCATAGGACGTTGTTCCAGACCTGTACATGTTTTTTAGACGTATGAAAGGATAAGATAGAAGAGGACATTTAGCGTGCTTTCACACTTGAGTCCTCTTTAAAAGAACCGAACTCAGACCTCTGAAATTGGACCAAGTGTGAAAACACCCTTAGACTTGGAAATACATTCCCAGAAACATATTAGGCCTGAGCTGGCTGCCAGGGTTAATGGCACCATAGCATGTCTGAGCCCATATCAGGCTCACTCCAATTAAAAAAGAAAAAAAAGAAAGTAATGGCTTAAAAACACTGGCACAAGCATGTTGGAAAATCAATGAGCCATGCTTTCTTCTAATGGTCTTCAAAACCTTCCAATACTTACCCATCTACTAACGCAGCGAGATAACAGGAGGGTGGGTGGCTGCGATGATGTGGCAAATCATATTGTTTTGATACAAGGCTCTCGATTCAATACTTCTCCGTATCAAACATACATTCAACAGACTATAATAAAAGAAGGCTATTTCTCATAAAATACCGCTTATGTTGTGAGGTGTAAAACATTTCAATTTAATCAAGCCCGTAATTGCTCCTCTGAAAAAGTAACTTCCTCCTTACCTCGAATCAGACGAGGCTTCTCCGATACACGCTGCTCTCACACACCAAGCGTATTAGATTGTGTGAAATCAGTAATGGCTAGGAAAATTCCCCAAAGTGTTTAAGTTATGATGTTTGGGAGCACCTCCCGGTAATGTACCATGCTGATGTGATGTGTTCGAGTGTGATACATCCATCAAACATGTGCATCATACACTGCTGCTAATACTGCAAACCTGTTGCACTCAGGAAGTACTCACCTCACCGATTCAATCCTGGCTAAAGAAATCATCACATAGGGCTCAAGACAGCTACGTGACTGACAGCGCAACTAGCTAACAGAGTTTCCACACTTACGGAGTGTAAATTTACGACTATTATTAGGAAAATATAAGATCGGCTTCAAATCATGTGAGACCATTACCGTAATTTAACATTAAATCATCCTGATACACGTTCCTCTCTACACCACTTGCTAGTCTCAGCGTATCTAGTACATCTTCCCAAACAAAATCCAAAATGTCATAAAAATTGTTTAATATACGCTGATAAAGTGTGTGAACGGATCACACGAACACTGTGGCATTATTACCTTTTAACTCATGTACTGTTTTGTTTGAATATTTAAAATAACTGAAAATGGAAACCTAAGGCACGCATTGTATTGAGACACAGATGAGTTGGAGTTGTTTGTCCAATTGCACCCTTATTATTTAGTTATTTGTGTTTTGTCATTTAACAGCATTAACTGTTCCGGTTTCAACAAAATGCTCAGACTGACCGAAGTATGTGTGCCTGCATGTGTGTGTGTGTGCATGCGTGAGACCCTGCTCCCTCTCTGCCCCTCATACCGACACAGGCCCCCGACCCACAGGTCACACCTGTTCTGTAGCTTGGAGCTTTGAGAGGGGGATAGGGGGTTTGGTTGGAGGGTGGGGGAGGGGGGATTTGGGGCAATGTCAGAAAATCTTCCAACACACTGGTGTCACACGAGTTATACTGTTCATACCAGTACTTACTTTATGTCAATCAACATCCAGACATTCACTTGTTAAATCTAGAACATTGACTGTACAGTTCCCTGTTTTGAGAAGGAAAATATTCATCACTCGTCACAGACAGCTGGCTAGCTTGTTGCTAACAAAAAAAATTAGCATGGAGGCGTCCACACTTTGGAGCTTGAATGCACGGCGGTCAAAAATGTCAAGTTCCTACTCAGACATTGTGTTTCCGAGGAAAGGCAAGTGTAATTCCCGGGAACTTTTAGCGCTTCCGGACATGCATTCCTCATTCTCATAACTGCATACATTTTCTATTAATGTGCATGTAGTTACAGAATAACTCGTACTAGTTACTGAAAAGATTCTGGGGCACTCGGAGATCCTGACGGGACTCTAAACGCATGTGCTACAGATACATAACTGAAATATTTCCATTCAGATACCTAGATAGCAATAAATTTACTTTAGTGGAACGAACATCTCAATTCAATTAAACTATTTCACAATTCCTGTACATATTCCATGGTTAGATTTTTTTCTACATTGAAACAAAAACTCTAACACACCGAGTGTTCAAAAACATATGACTCGGAGTATGAAATGACAGTGCGGTTTCATGCTTTCTGTTCCACGTTGACATTTCTGCCCGTGAGACACGGTAATAACGGTAATCGTAATCCAACGTGTCATAACACATCCACCCACATCGCAATGCAGCGCTTCACACCTGATCGCGTTCGCTTGCTTACAAGTTATTAAAAAGTTTTTCCTTCTTTCAACAAGTTTGCAGGCATATATTAATCGACTGAAGCCCCTTTCAAGTGCAGTAGTTTCAGGGGACAAGCGTAACCATTGAATATCAATCATCTGTCATGAGCAGAATTATTCCTGAGGACAGCTATTCAGAGACGATCAAAGCAGATACAAGTGCAATCAAAAGAAAGCTATTATAACCTATAATAAAGCTGACGGTCGAACAAGATGGCAGCTGTATGTGATATAAAACTGACAGGAAACTGGGACCGGTCTGTAACTGTGCCTAATCTCGTCGTCTAGTTTTTCTCAGACCAATGCAGTCAGTGAACATTCCCTTACTGTAACTGCTTTCCATTTGCCTGGAGAGATGAACGGAGAAATGTTACTCAAACTTGCCATTCTGTGAAACTTGTACTGTATGGCCAAAGGTTTATGGACACAAAATTATAACGGTCATGTATTCTTGTTGAACATCCCATTTCAGATTTATTCCCCCTTTGCTCTTCTGGTAAGGCGTTCGAACTAGATTTTGGGGCGTGGCTGTGGGGATTTGTGATCATTCACTTACAAGAGCGTTAGTGAGATCAGGTCCTGAGGAGGTCTGGGGTGCAAGCGGTGTTCCAGTTCATCCCAAAGGTGTTCAGTTGGGTTGAGGTGAGGGCTCTGTGCAGGACACTCGAGTTCTTCCAGTCCAACCTTCACACGCCTTGGAGCTCGCTTTGTGTACCCTGTCATGCAGGAACAGGTTTGGGGTCTCTTAGTTCCAGTGAAGGGAAACTGTAATGCTACGGCATACAAACACATCCTATACAACTGTGTGCTTCCGACTTTGTGGCATCAGATTGGAAAAGGAGAACATATGTGTGTGTGTGTGATGGTCAGTTTTCCACAAACGTTTGGCCATATCAGGTCAAGTGAAGGATGATGTTTAACCAGTGAAATTTTCATGGCTAAACAGACATTCGTCTGGGACGGTCTGGGTATTCGGATTACTTTACACAGACTACACGCGTAAGCAATACTGAATAACGCATTCGAATGAGTTTGATCATGGGTTAAAGCTATAAACATGGACTGTGTTTAGGTGTTCCCTTTGAGGGGAGCGGAGGAATTCTTAAAATGGTTTATCCCGGGGGTCAGGGCGACATGCAAAGCAGCCCTTATTGCAACCAAACCCATTTACAGCATATTAGATTCCATGAAACATGCAAAGATAGAAGTTAGATAAAAGGTTGGAGCTGCAAAGGTCAACACTGTGATACAGAGTAAAATAAAAATAAACATGATCGTGTAAAATATCTTGCACAGCCACAGACTGAATATTTATTTTAAAAACATGAGTAAGTTCATGCAGGATCGCATTCCGTTTAGCTCACAGACCTTCATTAGGCCTCGATGAATAATAATAATACTAATACTACTACTACTACTACTAATAATAATAATAATAATATGGTAACAGCAATAAAATAACAACTCACACACACTGTGTGTGCAATAACATCATTTTTCACAATCCACCACAATGTATTTATGTTTATTTATTCTTTTTATTATGATAAATGCCTTATGATCAATTATGATTTGATTCTTTTTATAAATCTTATTTTATTAATACCTAGATCACTGCTGTATGGGTAGTGTAACCTCTGTGTGTGTGTGTGTCTTCTCGGTGCCGTTGAGAGAGATCACACTGTGACTCTCAGGAACAGTAACAGCGGCGGCGGCGTCTTAAGTTTGAGCACAGCTGCCCTGGAGGACCTAAAAGAGTCCAACGCACGCGCACGCACGCGCCACATATTCTCATTCTCATTCTCTCTCTCTCTCTCTCTCTCTCGCACGCACACGCACGCGCTAGACAAAACGCACTCGTTACTCATATACACTGTTACACACACGCACAAAGCCCTCGACAGTGGGTTCAGGTACAAACTGAAACTCCGAGAATTCCAGATCTCTCTCTCTCTCTCTCTCTCTCTCTCTCTCTCTCTTTAACTTGGCCGAGAAAAGAAGGCGAACTTTCCGTTTCTTACCCTTTAGACGCCGCGGCTCCTATTTTCTCGCCACTGCGGATTCGTGTAGTTCATCTTCTCGGTATCGTGGAGTCTTTGTGTTAAAACGCCACTTCTTCACTGTATTTTGTGGCTTAAACTGCGCTCACGCATTCTCTCTCTCTCTCTTTCTCTCTCTTTCTCTCTGTCGCGCGCGCGCGCACACTCTCAGCTCCGTGATTCGGCCACAGCAGCTATGTGTACACCACAGCGACGGGCGCGCGCATGCGTAGCCGAGGCGGGGCGGGCGCACGCTGGAATGTCGGGAACGCGCATTATTTGCCTCAAGTGGTGTATAAACAGTATATACTCCGATCAGCCATAACATTAAACCCACTGACAGGTGACGTGAACATTCATTATCTCGTTACAGTGGCACCTGTCAAGGTGGGGGGTGGGGGGGCTGCAAGTGAACAGTCTGTTCTCGAAATGAATGTGTTTATATATATATATATAATGGGCAATATATATATTGCCCATTTTTCCTGCTTTAATCCATCCATCTTCTATACCGCTTACTCCTTTTCAGGGTCACGGGGAACCTGGAGCCTATCCCAGGGAGCATTGGGCACAAGGCGGGGTACACCCTGGACCCTGGGTGCTAATCCATCACAGGGCACAATCATATACACACTCACACACCCATTCATACACTACGGACACTTTGGACACGCCAATCAGCATACCATGCATGTCTTTGGACTGGGGGAGGAAAGCGGAATACCCGGATGAAACCCCCGCAGCACGGGGAGAACATGCAGAATCCGCACACACAGGGCTTCCTGTTATCGTATATATGATATATATTATCGAAAGGATAGTGTAAGGTGTTTGAAGTTTCTCCCAATTGGATTGAACGCATTTCTTTGTAAATTGGAAGACAGAATGTTTCAGTAAACTTCTGAATTTATTCTGATGCTACCATCATGAGTTACATCACCAATAAAGTTTATTGAGCCTGTTCCAGAAGAAACATGCAAGCCCAGGCCATGACACTACCTCCACCATGCTTGACCAAGCTTGTATGTTTTGGATCATGAGCAGATCCTTTCTTTCTCCAGAATTTGACCTTTGTATCATTTTAGTAGAGGTTACTCTTGGCTCCAGAACCTTTGTGGATCATCTCTGTATTTCTTTGTGAATTCGAATCTGGCTTTCTGATTCTTACTGCTGATGAGTGGTTTGCATCTTGTGCTATGGCCTCTACATTTCTGCACTTGAAGTCTTCTTCAAATGGTGGATCACTTGACAAATGGCTGGGTTCAAACAAAAGGTGCCATGTTCTAAGTTGTTTAACACATCTAAAAGTAAATATGAAGAAATGAAATCTGAAATTCTGATCTATTGTCTCATAATTATCTTATCTCAAACTCAGTCTTCAGTGTAAAAACAAAATAATTGGCCTAATTTAGGCTTGCATTTCTTTGTCAAGGTTAAAGCTTTAGGTATGCATAGCTTTTGGACTGCAATTGCCATGAATAGTTTTGCACTCTAAACATTTATGGAAGGGAATTATTTATAATTGCACTATTCATTCTCACCCAGATGATGAAATTTTCCCTTCTGAGTCTGGTTCCTCTCAAGGATTCTTCCTCATATCGTCTCAGGGAGTTTTTCTTTACCACAGTCTCCTCTGGCTTGCTCATTAGGGATAAATTCCTAAATATAAAATTTATATCCTGAATTAATATATTTCGTTAAAGCTGCCTTGTGAAAAGTCCATTGTTAGAAGTGTTATACAAATAAAATTGAATTGAATTGAATTAAACGATTTGCTTGTTTTGGATGTAAAATGCCACCTCCATTTCATACAACATTCATATGATTTATTTCTAACTAATAAGTGTGATTTGTAGTAGCTTTATTTAACATATAGCATTAAAAAGCAACATAACCCTGCTCCTCTACCCCAAAGCTGCAGTTACATGAAGGGGACATAGTAAACAAAATTTTTAATATCCTAGAAAGCAGGTTATCTATTAAACCCCAATGTGTTCAATTGTTTCATTAAAAAGAAAAAAAAAAGTTTACCATTCCAGAAACAGAGATTAGTTGTAAACGGTGAAGCATTGTACATTGGTGAGACATTTACTTAAACGAAACCAAGTTTTAAGCCTCACAAATCACCTCAACAACTGTCAGAAAGAGGATTTATTTATATGTAGATACTGATGCTTATATTACTCACAACTTTCCTTTGATTGGAGCCAATTAGATATTCTATTTTTCATTAATGTATAGTTCTCTGTTTCTCCACATCATTTAGCCTTTTTAAACAAAATTAGATGTTGTTATATTCGTTAGTCTATTTATTGTATGTGTTAACACTAGAGATGCACCGATGTATCGGACAATAATCGGTATCCGCAGAAAAAGGCAATTTTTCACGCTATGGGTTATCGGCTGATAGTTTAAAAACATCCAATGATCAGGGCTGATTATATCCTGTCAATCAAAAGAGGGCTCGAGAACAGATTGATTTGGTGCTGTGTGTAATGATGATGTCTCTTGTGTGGAATGATGACAAACCTGCAGTTTGTAATCTCTGTAATCTCTGCACTGATAAAGTTTTACACTGGACGCTGCAACAGTGAAGCGGGAGTTGCAGCGTTGAGTCAAAAAATTTTTTTTGGCCGAGCTGCTTGAGCTGCTCAAGCTGAATTAAAGCTCCAGTACACTGCGGAAAGATTTAAATGAAGATGAGTTAACAAAAAAAGTATACATTGCACATAAAAAATATATTTGTAGAGTAGTATATTTCATATCCAGTAAATGTTAATATATAAAAAAGTTTATATTATATATTACCAGTTTGATCTTAATGATGAAGTAGAAATGCTTTTGTTTGTGGAGAGTGAATGTGAGACTAACAGGTTTTTTTTCAATTCAGTCAATTAATTCTGTTAATATGAATTAATAACATTCAATAAGTTAATAATCTTACTTTAATCTTCAGAATTTAGTTCATGTGTTAATGTTAATTAGAGTAATGTGTTTTCTGTTTATGAGATTAGTTACTGTCAAACAACTTGTTTACATGTAGAGAATAAAGTTTTTATTTCCATGTACTTCAGAACTGTGGAATTAATTATTATTAATTTATAAGAAGGCTTAAAAGGCAGAACTATCTTTATCGGTATCGGCCGATATCACTCTGAATAATCGCTTATAGGTGTCGGCTGAGAAGTTTAGTATCGTGCATCTCTAGTTAAAACTAGAGTTAAAACTAACTTTTTTCAAATCAACTGTTGGACCACACAAAATGGTTTTGCACACATTTTTCTTCTTTTAAGAAATACACTACTGTATATGGCCAAAAGTACTATATGTGGACACCTGACCATCACTCACATCTATGGCTCTCTTCCAAATTGTTGCCACAAAGTTGGAAGCAAACAATTTTATAGGATGTCTTGTATGCTATAAAATTACAATTTCCCTTCACTGGAACTAAGGGGCCCAAAACCTTTCAAGCATGACAATGCCCTGTGCAGAAAGCGAGCTCCATGAAGACATTTGGGATGAACTGGAACACCCCAGACCTCCTCACCCAACATCAATGCCTGACCTCACTAATGCTCTTGTGGCTGAACGAACACAAATCCCCATAGTTTAAAGAAAAAAAGTCTCTACTCTCATCTCATACTCATTCATCTTCAGTTTGCCAGACACTACTGGAACTTCAAATGGGATCAGGTTCTATGGTCAGACCAACACCCAGTGTTCCTGTGATAGGCTACGGTTCTAACATGACCCTGACCAGGATAAGTGGTTACTGAATTTAGTGAGTGGTATCCTGTGAGTTTGCTCAGAAGCTCAAAGGATGTGACTTTTGAAAGAATACCAGCGCCCAGCCAGCAACATTAAAGAAAGTTACAGCACATGACACATTAAAACATATAGTGGAACAGTTTTAAAGAAGTAGTTGGTCTATTTGTAACATGTGCAAGGAAAGTACATGGCCAAAAGTACGTGGACACCTGACCATCACACGCAGGTGCTTATTTAACATCCCATTTGTGTTCATTCAGCTACAAGAGCATTAGTGAGATTAGGCACTGATGGTGGGATGTTGAGGAGGTCTGGGGTGCAGTCGGCGTTCCATTTCATCCGAAAGGTGTTCAGTGGGGTTGAGGTCAGGGCTCTGTGCAGGACACTTGAGTTCTTTGAGTTCTTGAGTTCAAACCAGAAATGGCAAACCATTTCTTCATGGCACTCACTTTGTGCACAGGGGCATTGTGATGCTAGCACAGGTTTAGGCCTCTTAGTTCCAGTGAAGGGAAATTGTAATGCTACAGCATACAAACACATTACATATAGTTGAGTCCTTCCAACTTTGTGGCAAAGGAACGCGTGGGTGTGATGGTCAAGTAACAGTTTATTTTAGATGAGGAGAAGAAAAGTCTAATTTTGTTTTAACAGTAAGACAAAATTATACAAATTCAATTCAATTCAACTTAACAGAAATATATAAATTCAAGATATAAATTGTACATGTATGAATTTTTTCCCTAATGAACAAGCCAGAGACGACGGTGCAAGGAAAAACTCCCTAATCACAAGCAAATATCAAGTACTGATTGGAGAAATATTATAAACTATTTGCTTCTGATCCAGTTCATCAAGTCTATTGCTGTCATTGTAGTTTTATTTCTCAAGATAATTTCTCTCTTTTACTGCTTGGTTGAGACTTCAATTCTTTGTGATTTTTTCTTTTCATCGTCCACTTTAAACAATGGGTATTTTAGCATTTCTGTATCCTACATCCCTCAATGCTGTAAAGTGTTCTATTTCTTCTTATCTGCAGGACTGGTTGTGATTAATGTCCCTATCTGGATCCAATCCTTATGCATCGACATCTGGGCCCCAGCTGACAGGGTGGGTGGCTGCAGGTGGGGGGGGGGGGGGGGGGGGGGAGGGGGTTGGGAAGGGGGGTGGATCCACACAAAGCCAATTTTTTTATGTCAATTACTTGCTGAAATGCCATAAGAGATAGGAAGATTTAATGAACCATGTCAAGGACTAATCTTGAGTAAAGCCCAGTTTCTGGCTTCTGTGTTGATATGGTCTCCATAATGTCTTTCAATAATTTATGTTTTATTTTGTTTGGCCAATTTTGAAAACAATTATAACCTTTTCTTTGCATTGTCTATAATCATAGGAAATGGCCAACTCAATGAAGTGCATGATTTGTGCATAAACTCCAAACTTGGTGCGATGAGTAAGAGTAAACTAGAAACTTGACTAGTTTTGAAGCAGACAGCTAGCTAGCTCTGTCATCAATAGATAACAAAAATATTAGCAAGTGAATCTATCTTGAATATAGCTATATTTTATTCTCTCAGCTTTCATATTACAGGGCCAGGGCAGTATATGCGTGAAAGAGAGAGTGGGAGAAATGTAGAGAGATATTTTGTACAACATGAAGAATGTGAATAACAAGAGTAACTCCCAGGAATATTTAAAAGAAAAAAGAAAAAACACGTACAAAAAAAAAAACCTTGAACCATTCCAACTATTCTGAATACAGTCAAATGTATGTAGATTTTCATATTATAATATTAGAATAAACCAAATAAAAAGCTTATCAAACCTATTTCTAGATATTTGTACTAATTTCAAGCTTGAAATAATCTTATTCTTTTGCCAAATAATTTGAAGCATTTACTGTATAATTTAGAAAGAACCCAAATTATCTGATAATAGAATGAGAGAATGTAAAGCTTGACATTCATACAATTGTCTAGAAATATGTTTTAATAATCTTATATTTGTTTTATCGTAATATTATAATAGGAAATACTAGATATATTTGACTATATCTATTCGTCCATCCATTTTTCGTACCGCTTATCCTACGCTTGGGAAGCTGGATCCTATCCCAGGGAACTCTGAGCACAAGGCGGGCGATACCCTGGACGGGGTGCCAATCCATTGGCACCCAGTCCTGGATGTGCGCGGCAGGGGTGCTAACCACCACGCCACTGTGCCCAGCATGTGAAGGAATACAAAGGTTGGGACAGATTAGGATGTGTTTAGCATAGTTGTGAAATATTCCTGAACTGCAGGGATTCCTACTGTTCTTTATATTCAGTACATTCAACACCAATTGGTCAAAATTACTCTCTCACTATGTCTCAATGACTCTCTTTTACACGAATTCACTTCCCTGACTGTGTAATAAGGGAAACTAAAGCGATGCACTGCATGTGATTTAGAACATGGAAATGGTATGTCTAAAGGAGACATTTTACATCAAAAATCGCGACATTTCGTAAATTACTTTTGACACATAGAGTACTGTAGGTGAACACTGGTGACTCTTGCTGAATATCATGATATTGCTGATCACATGAGGCAGAAGTTTTACTCATGTTTTTTGAAGGGTCATATCTATATAAAAAAAAAACAAAAAAAAAAAAAAAACTAATCTATATGGCATAGAAGGCCAGCTATACTTTTATGGATGTCTCAGAGTACTTTGCTTGGCTTAATATTAACCATCTCTTTGCACCAGTACAATGTCTGAATGATGAAATGGAAATGTTTACTCCACTGGTTGGTAAGCTTAGGGAGCTGCCAGACAAGCCTATGAGGCAAACTGAGAAAATATGACTCCTTCATGAAGATCAACTTAAGCTTAACCTAACACAATAAAAGAAAGGCGATGTAGCCAAATCCTTTATTTGTGAGCGAGTGTTTGTGAGTGGATTTAACATTCAGTCTCCTGTGTGTAAACTCAGGATGAGAGGCCAGTAGGGTACGTGAACTCTGACTCACATATCCTCCCTATCCACCCACAATGCCACTACTCCACCTGAATTTTCAATCTTGCTTCGTGACCCTGGAAACACTCACACCCTCCAACCCTTCCGTCTCCCTGCGCTTTCTTTCAGAGTCTCAGTCTCTTTCCCAGGAAGTGAGTGCAGGGGAAAGGGCCATTCTGAAAGCTTGGGCAGAGTAACCACTATTTATTTCATTTTTCATTCATTTCAATCTCAGAAAACACCCTAAGGGTTAGGTCTTATTTAGAAGACAGAACAGCATCAACAGAAACAAAGACAAAAAGTGCATATTGAAAAGAAACAATAAGGGAAAAAATATGTGCAGCAGACATTTTTCTACAATCATATAGAAACATGGTTAGGATAATAATTTTATCTTTGTAAACCCCTTTTGTTCATTCATCAATTTTTGGTACCGCTTATACTACACAGGGTTATGGGGAGCCTGGAGCCTATCCCAGGGGACTCGGACTCTTAGTCCAGATACCTTGAGGACCCTCTCCACCTAGTGGTCCAGGTTAGTCAGTTCCACTATTCCTCCTGCTGTGATTTCCCTGCTTCATCCTGTTTTTAACATGAAGCTCAGCTTATAGTCACTACATGGCATGAATCAGAATAGGTTCCTCGACAATAACAAAGGTTATTCATTCATGCATTTCATCTTCAGTAAGTACTTTATCCTGGACTGTGGTCTGAGGTAGATCCAGAGAGTGTCCTGAGATCCCTGGGCCTGAGGCAGGAATTCACCCTGAATGGAGCTTCAGTCCATCACTGGGCACAATGCATACAAACTACACAACCTCATTCACACCAATGGGCAATTTACCATAGCCCATTCAGTTACTAGCACGTTTTTGAATAATGGAGAGCCCAGAGAACCCTGTCCAGGGTGTACCACGCCTTGTGCCCGATGATCCCTGGGATTGGCTCCAGGTTTCCCCGCGACCCTAAAGAAGGAGTAAGCGGAAGAACATCGATGGATGGAGAACCGAGAGAAAACCTCAGTGTGTTTTCATGTGTTCTATCTTTAATTTATTCTCTACCGGTAATGTAGGATTCTGACTTTTGTGTACTATCTACTTGACTCAGTTGGATCTAGAATTGCTGTATTGTATAATATTGTTGATTCTGTAGTGTTGCTTGGAAGTGTTTATTAGTCTATGCTAATTATTTCTCTCAGGTGGTTAATCAGGAGTAATAGCAGTCTCCCTTAAGGTGTGAATCATGGGCAGGGTTAACAAAGATATATTGAAGGTTATCCGCTACAGACACTCGTGCCACAAGAAGCATAAATTTAGATAAAGTATCTGGTTTAGTAGTGTCTATTTCTTGTTGTTCAGTTAAGTGCTTACAGTTCCCTCTCAGACATATCTTCAATTCCTGACTAGACATGTGCCTCAATCCTATCTCTGTTTTCACTTCTCTCAGTCCCAGAAGCTCTTGTCCACAAACCAGAGCCGAACTACCAGTAACCTCATCTAATCTCCTCTGTTGTTTCAGTCTCAGACAGCAGTGGTAGGTGGGCTCTGGAATTGCCAGTCTGCTGTAAAGAAAGCTGATTTCATCTCAGCTTTAGCTTCCCATGACTTTCTTGACTTTCTGGCACTAACGTAGACCTGGATAGCTCCACAGAACTCAGCTACACCGGCTGCACTATTCTCTGCTTATGCTTTCGCTCACACTCCAACGAGAAACTGGCAGGGGAAGTGGTACAGGTCTGCTGTTGTCTCGGAGATGTTTTTGTCTCTGAGATGTTGTACAGGTCTCACCTCTCTCCCTGTCTTATCTCAACACCTTTTCCTTCGAATTCTATGCAGTTACAGTTACCTCCCCGATCAACCTCTCATCATCATCATCATCATCATCATCATCTACCACCCACCTGGTCCTCTAGGAGACTTTCATGAAGAAATGGACATTCTCCTTAGTCTTTTCCCTACTGACCGTACCCCTCTTACAGTTCTTGGAGACTTCAACCTCCCCATCTGACAAGTTCGAATCCTCTTGCCTTCTCCCTCTTCTGCATTTCTTCTGCTTGATGTTCAACAGCTACCACTCACACACAAATGTCCTGGACCTGGTCTTCAGCCACCCCTCTCCAGCTACAGACCCACTGCTACCCTACACCACACCTCCTATCAGTACTTGCTATCCTTCACCATCACCCTCCTTTTCCTGCCTAAAACCAACTGTCAATACTTCATGCATTTCTATCCATACAGGCCACTCAGGTGCTGGTTTGGTCTCTGGTCATTTCAAGACTGGACTACTGCAGCTCACTCCTGGCAGGTCTGTCTCTGACTGCCATTCGACCTCTGGAACTGATCCAAAATGCAGCTGCTCGACTTGTTTTCAACCTTCCTAAGTTCTCCCACACCACCCCATCGCTACGCTGCCTCCACTGGCTTCCTGTAGCTGCCCACATCAGATTTAAAACACTAATGCTTGCATACAAAGCCAAAAATGGACCAGCACTCACTTACCTAAAATCACTTATCACACCCCGCACTGCACCACCACTTAATGCACTTCTGTAAGTCGCTCTGGATAAGGGCGTCTGCCAAATGACATAAATGTAAATGTACACAAGGTGAATATGCAAAACTCTACACAGATATTTCCCCAATCTCAGGTTTAAGCCAGGGATCCTGGAGGCATGAAGGAGCAGTACTGTGGCATCCAAGTAAGAGGTGCTTAAAGTGGATATAAAAAGTCTACAAACACATGTTAAAATGACGAAATAGTGCTACAACTAGAAATCCGTGGGGTGACCTGAAGTGGGCTGTGCACAGGAGATGCATGTAACAAATGAATAAATGTATTCTACGTGACTTGCAAGTTACAGTGAATAAAAGTCTTTCTATTAACCCTTTTCTTTTGCTGTGCCTCTTTTCTGAACAGGAAAGAAAAACATCTTGTTTTGGTAGCAAGATAACATCTGAGTAGAAAAGTACAGAAAATGATTTTGAAAGTTTACTCTTTCTTACTCTTTCATGAGTCTAGACCCACGGTTCTTAAAGTGGAGTCCTGGGAAATTCAGAATAACCGGGGGCTCAGTGATTCAGTTTTTTTAGGTTCAGTGGTGGAAATTATAACCTGCATAACTAATTATTATCTTTATTATTGAGCACTTACAGTTATTAACATTTTTGAGTGCTAACTTGAATTGAACAGGTTTCACCAAACCTCAATAACTCAAGAAGTAGGATTATAATTAATGACACCATATGACTCCATTTTAATGACAATTTTAATAAACATGTGAAACAGCTTTATGGTACCAATAAATTCATTAATTCATCTTCATCCATGCCACTGTCTTGGTAAGGATTCATAGCCTATGCTGGGAACACTGAAAATACTGGGAACGCAAGTTGGGAGATGGCAACAGGCTAAATATTCATCCATCCATCAATCTTCTATACTACCGCCTGTCAGCCTACTGTGCATGTCTTTGGACTGGGGGGGGAAACCGGAGTACCCGGAGGAAACCCCCGCAGCACGGGGAGAACTTGCAAACTCCGCACACACATGGCCACAGTGGGAATCGAACCCCCGGCCAGCCTAAATATTATTGTACTTATTCAAACAATAAGCCTAAGCCATAGTACAGCAGTACTACATATGAAAACTGCCTGAAATTTGGTCCAAAAGCCAAACGAATTAAACAGGATACAGGCAGCAGGATGAAGTGAGCTCAACTACAGGAGGATATCTCGTCATTTGAGCCACCTGTGAATGGGATTACAACCACACAGCAGCCATTCTTAATAGGAAGTCCTGTCGTTGAACAGGAAATGGGCATTATGACACAGAAACCTACACTCTTGCTGTTCTCTTTAACAGTTTGTTTAAATGAAAGTCAATTAATGTCACAGTTCCATCCTGAACATCTCTTTAACCTGGAAGATGTGTGTGAAATATATCCATCAAACTCACGCTGGCCATTAACCAAACACATATGGAGGCATTTCCACCTTCAGCTCTCATTTGTGTCCATTATAGGTGGAAAAGAAGCATTTATTAATAATTTGTTCCTACAGTTACTGTTTTTGTTTGTAACTTAATTTGTATTTAATATTTTCTAATGAATGTAATTTTCCAAAATATAACCATATATGTATTTTAAAGCACAAAGACACTGACCATGATAAAGCAGTTACTGGACATGAATGAATGATCATGGTAAGTGCATCATGTAGCACCATAAAAGCACTGCACCGCATCCAATAGCTAAAACACGTTAAATTAATGTCACCTTTTCCTTTGTCCCATGAGCAAGAGAGTAAAAACCCATACACCTGATACACCCCTCTATCCAACTCTGCACTATTTCATTTCTTTTGAAAATATGTTAAAAGTGTGAAACTGTCAAAGCAAATTTCTACTGCAGCTAAAACGTAACATTTAAAATCCAGCAAAATCTGCAAATAAACTGATCGAAAAGCCTGGGTCAGAGAGCTGGGAAATGTTTCCAGGCTCTGCAGTGTGTGCTGCATATCAAACACAAAATACAAAAGCAGAGAGCCGCAGAGGAGGAGGAGGAGGAGCATAAGGTCACAGCGTCCACAGGTGCCCATCTTTATGAAAGTATCAGATACATAACTGATCCATACAGAGATATTCTTATTGCAAATGCAATTTATTGGTCAATGGAGCATTTAAGCTTTTATACACTTACGTAATGCTGGCACAGAGACGAGAGGCAAACCATAAATATACAAACTACAGTTAAACCAGATTAAATGAAATACAAAATGTCATTTCTTTCTTTTTTTTTAATGCAAAGAAATAAGATCTAAAATCAAAACATTTCTTTCAAATAAAAAACAAACAAACATTGTGACATGGGTTAAAGATCATCGAAGCATGTGTTTTCCCACATACTTTCTTCCCAATAAAAAAAGAGCTGGCATTAATAAATACCAATTGCTGACCATACTAAGTAAAAAAACTGATAAAAGTGGCACTATAAAATAAATAATCATCATCATTTGAATAATTGTGTGTAGTGAAGCAAGTCTTATAAAATGGATTGGGATGGGTGTCGTGAATAGAAAGGAGTTCAGGGATTTGGCAGCACAGCTATCAGGACTCCTCAATTACCTGCAAGAGGGAACAATCACAGCACTTGTTAAGTACAATGCCTTAAAACCCACACACTAATCCCTTACTTTCAAACTTATTTTATTAAGAGCTATAAAGGATGAAAATACCCTCTTTCTTGCCTTTGTGTTGAAAATAGATGGTTATTTATTAATTATAGACTACAAAATGAAACTATGTGGTTCATTCAGCCTCTCTAACAATCCTCCTCACTGCACGTAGGGGCAAGATACACATGCGTTTCCAGGCAGGTTCATGATGGTTGTTGTTTTTTTTAATTAGAACTCTTAATACATTCTTAGTATTTTCTGGCATGTTGCTAATTGTTTTTGTTTTGTTTTACAGCTGTTGCCTGATTTATGAAGGTCAACACAATTGTGTCTCGTTTCATTTGGGTATTCTGTAATCCTCCCCATGGTGCTGAATGACTAAGGAAGGTTTACATCGGTCACCTCAAATTTATTACCCAGTGAAAGAGGAAGTCATGGATGACAGTTTAATGGTTCGTAAACACACTAAACCATACATGCACCGTGAGGGGAAATCATTCGGACACCTTCACATTTACACACAATGTCTTTTGACTTTGCACTTATGAAAACCTACTAAATTTGTAAATTAATATCAATAACAAAAAAAAAAGTTGTGAAGTCATAAGCATATGCATCCTGGGACTCATCCTGCCTTGTTCTCAACAGGCTGGTGGTGTAATGGCACGGGGAATGTTTTCATGGCACATGGCCCTTAATAGCAATGCCACATCCTATATTATGAGTACTGTTGCTGATATGTGCATCCCTTTTAAGGCCACAATTTACAATCTTATAATGTCTTTTTCCAGCACATGATAATATCCCAAAGAACAAATCATGTCAAACTGGTTCCATGAACATGACAATAAGTTCAGTGTATTTCAGTGACCTCCCAAGTCACCAGATCTGAATATGGGATACAGTCATTTCAATGAGGACCAGAACCTCAACGGGATGTTTCCAACACCTTATGGAATCTATGCCATGTAGAATTGAGGCTGTTCTTACAGCAAAGTAGGGTTCTACCTAGTATTAGTTTTGGTGTTCCTAATAAAGTGGCCATGGGTGTATACTGTATATAGTGTGATATTATGCCAGTTATCCACAAAGGGATTGTTTTATAACCCATCTTTAGCAAGGGTGCCAATAATTCTGAAGCTGATTAGACACATTACACTATACTGTAGTTATAAAATGGGCTTGAATGTGGATTTAAACGAGAATTATGAGTGCAGCCATTACCTATCGAGGCAGGTAACCACATCTCGCACCAAGCTAATGAGGTGCTCGTGCTCCTGAGGGTTGGACATCACGATACTGTGGAGCTTCTTCATGTAGGAGTCGATGGAGTCCAGACTGGCGGTCTCTCCACTGCCTGCAGGAACACAACAGTGACACAGGAGGGCATTAGAGAGCAGCAAGTCCATATGACTGCTCTGATTAAATACTTTCATGCTGTAGCCCTGGTATCTCAAAGACATATCCCTTTTCCATAACTGAAGAGATTGCAAAACCTTTATCTATATGAGATACAATTGTATTTTTTTTTTACTTTAAACACTCCTAAAGAAAGCATTTTGAGCTCCTTTCCATACAACACAGAAGCTATTATTACACAAATAAGGTTCCATGTAACTATTACATATTGTTCACTGATCTTAACTAAAGAAGAAGCAACAAAAAGACCGGAAAAGAGAAAGAGTTTTCTGTTCTAAAAATATGTGCTAGAGAAGTTGAACAAAAAAAAGAAATGAAAGAAATGTTAGCAAGTGAAAATCTCTTGAATATTTTGAAGATCGCAATAAACTAAATACAAGATTATTAAACCTATATTCTCTTTACTAATTTTCAAGATTGTCACAGTCTAGTTCTATTGGCAGTTACTTGCTCCTGCACATGGACCTGTTGCTGAACTTACCACTGGCAAAAAACAAAAAAAAAGTCACATTTACGGTGTATATATTTTACTGTGGATCATCCAAATTCTAGCCTTTTAGATACTGAAAAATAAATGATGTAATATTAAGAGATCAGTAGTGATGCTTGCAAAACTTTCATTCATGCACTATATATGAATCGATAAGACTGTCCTGAGCCCTGTTCTCCCTCTCTTTCTGTGTGTGTGTGTCTCACCAGGCAGTGGCACATTGGAGAAGCTGTGTGAGAGCGCCGATCGCAGTTGGTCGAGGTGCTGTTGCAGCAGGCCATTGCGTGTGCGCTCCTGCAGCACATCTCCCTCCAGGCGCTCCACAGCGCTACGCATACTCTCCACATGTTTCTGCAGTGCTGCGTTGCGCTCCTCATACTCCATGTTGGTCTTACGTAACTGACGCAGCTCCGCCTCCCGTGCTGCGCAAAGCACACAGAGTTTAGAGGGAAGTGCGCGCACACACACACACACATTTCCATGACATGTAGACAGCATCACAACTGCGAGTGCATACAACACTGTGTGCAAGGTGGTCTCTCTTAACCATATTTATTTTCAGTGTTCTTGGAACAGATAAAATGCATAAATGAAAGGAAACAACTGAAAATCTGAATTTGCTATAATCAGTTTAATTACATGGTATGATAGTCTGAAAAACATCATATTTTCATTTTGCATAACAAAAGTTGCCTTTCAAAACCACAAGAATGAATGTCTGAAATATAATAATGGAAAAAAGGTGAAGTTGCAGGAAAAAATAAAACCACAGATTATAATAGTTTGAGCTTCTGGATGTGACAGCAGTCTGAACTCAATAACTCACCTTTACTGTGGTTGAGAAACTCCTCAGTGAAGATGGGAATATCAAACACCGAGCGATCTTTCAGAGCTCCATCATTCTGAGAGACAGAGCGAGAGCCTCACATTTCAGGAATGTAGAAAATATGCTGTTGTTGTTTTGAATAACAGGAGTAGCTGTAACTGTGTAGCTGTAACATAAGCTGATCAGCTGAAAATCATTCGCATGTATTATCGCACTGTATGGATTACGCTGTCATTTAGTCAGGTTTAAATACATTTCAATTACAGACAAATTTAATGATAATTATGTGAAGCCCTGCACTTTTATATTAATTGCATACATTAAAGAAATATAAAACATGAAAAAATTTTAAAGTCCCTCTACACTCTAGCGCTAAGTTACAGATCTAGTAAGTCTCAAGTTGCAATGTGCTGTATACTGCCGGACTTCCTATGACATTAGACATGACGCATTATTGTGCAAGGGACCACATAGACGTGCTTTGAACAAAAAAAAATTCTGATTTTTTTTTTTTTTTTTAAATAGCAGGTGAACTATTTCCAAAAAATTGGAAAGACACAGACGTTTTTACTTCTGTTTGGTCATGACATCATTTAAAGCTGAGCTTCCTAAATTTCTAAAGAAAGCGTTCAGAGAGGACAAACACTCTGCTCTGATTAAGTGCCTTTGTGGGTTCAGCTTGAGCTTGTCTTACCTCATGAAGAGCTTCCCTGGCAGCCTGCCGGCCCACATCTGTTACACAGAGAAAGGGTTTGAGAAACGGTTAGCAGTTAATTAATTAATGTTTCCTGTATGATGCCTTTCTCCCATACTGAACTGATTAGACTGGACAGCACGTGAGAAGCTTATCACACTTCTCCACTAAGACAAATGCTCTAAACAGACAAATACATGGAACTGTAGTAACAGAGTTTCTTTTAACAACTAAAACACAAAATATAGGTATGAAAATGCAGTATTCAGATTACATACATTAATACTTCTTTCAGACTGGCTCAGTAATTTAATCAGAAAATAACATTATACTCCAACAGCTAATAATATGATGATATATTTAAATGGGAACAAGGGTGTAAAGACATAATAAACTCGGGTTACTGTCTGTGTGGAGTTTCGCATGTTTGTGAGGTAGGTGGACTGGCTATGCTAAATTGCCTGCACTGAATGAGAGAGAGAGAGAGTGTGTGTGTGTGTGAGAGCGAGAGAGAGTGGACATGTGAGAGTGAAAGAGAGAGTGCATGTGTGTGTGAGAGAGAGCAAGCGAGTGTGCGTGTGTGAGAGTGTGAGAGATAGAGAATACGTGTGAGAGGGAGAGTGTGTGTGAGAGTGAGACAGAGTGTTTGTGAGAGGGTGAGAGTGGGTGAGAGTGAGACAGAGAGTGTTTGTGAGAGAGAGCGCGAGTGTGTGTGTGACAAAGAGAGCATGTGTGTGAGAGAGCAAGTGTGTGTGAGAAAGAGAGCATGTGTGTGAGAGAGCAAGTGTGTGTGAGAAAGAGAGCATGTGTGTGAGAGAGCAAGTGTGTGTGAGAAAGAGAGCATGTGTGTGAGAGAGCAAGCGTGTGTGAGAGAGCGCGAGAGTGTGTGTGAAAGCAAGAGACAGAGTGCGTGAGAGAGAGTTTGTATGAGAGTGTGTGTGTGAGAGTGCGTGTGAGCGAGAGAGAATGTGTGTGTGAGAGAGAGAGCGCGTGTGTGTGCGCGAGAAAGAGAGAGAGTGCATGTGTGTGAGAGAGCAAGTGTGTGTGTGAGAGAGAGTGAGTGAGAGAAAGAGAGCGAGAGAGAGGGCATGAGATAGAGGGTGTGAAAGCGAGAGGGCGTGAGTGAGAGAGCAAGAGAGGGGGCGCGAGAGAGAGCGCGCAAGAGAGCGCAAGAAAGAGCGCGCACGCACGACAGAGAGAGCACGAGAGAGAGAGAAAACGCGAGAGCACGAGAGAGAGGGCGCGAGAGAGAGAGCACGAGAACGAGAGAGAGAGCGAAAGAGAGAGCGAGAGACAGAGCGTGCGCGAGAGAGTGCGAGAGAGTGAGAGAGCAAAAGAGAGAGAGAGAGGGCGAAAGAGAGAGAGAGAGAGAGAGAGAGAGAGAGAGAGAGAGAGAGACTGGTGAATCCAGGGTGTTGTAGAACAGACTCCTGAGCAGGATGAAAGTCTCAGTGAAGATAGAATAATGGAGGATTGATAGAGAGGTTAATGAGCACATAGCGACTCTGTAAACTGATCCGTTTTCACTCTGTACGTTTACCAGGACGTCAGTGAAGGTAATGCACTGTTCAGTGCTAATCCTGCAATGCGTTACTCTGTCAGCCAGATGTTTTCCCCCTAAACATCCAACCCCTGGATTATTACTAAACTGAAACCATGCATGATGAAACATCTGTTTAAATCCACTCGCCTAACAAAATTGTCAAGAAAATTCTGTAGCTCTCTTGCTTACAACTTGATTTCCAAAAGACACTGAAATACCTGGACAAAGAACAAAAAGAACAAAAAGAAGAAAAAGAACCCCTTTTCACAATACATGAGGAATCAGGTTTCTCCTGCATGTACCTCCTCGCAGTCGCTTCCCCTTCTGCTTCTCTTGCACCTTCCTTTTGAAATGCTTATAGGCTTCTGTCTGCTGATATTTCTCCAGTTCCCTCATGTAACGCTCCTTATCTTTCTCTGCCTCATCCAAATAGCGCTACAGAGAGAGAGAGAGAGAGAGAGAGAGAGAGAGCTTTCTCAGTTTTTAAAATATTCTCAGTTTTTGACATACAGGATTCCACCTGAAGCACCTCACGGCTCGTGGAGCAGAATTAAAGCACCGAGTGCGTATTTAAAACCGAGTGAACACCAGGTGTGCATGTTTAGATCACACGTAGAACGACGTTTTTAAATACAAGTGCAAATCTAATAAGTCTGTGTGCTGTGTCCTGACCTGTTTCTCCTCAGGAGGCAGCTTGCTCCACTCGTTGCCAAGCATCCTGGTGATCTCTGGGAAGGGTACGTCCGGTCTCTCGGCCCTCAGCTGCTCCCGCCGATCGTTCATAAACCGCACATATCCTGTTAACGGGGCTTTGGGTGCGTTACTGTCCTTCATTGGCTTCTTCCTCTTCCTCCCTTTAGTCCAGCTGGTCCTGCGTGGCTTCTACAGAGACAAATACACCGAATATACATTACACCGAATATATACAATTCCCCAAGACATCTTCACACCACGTCTCCTGTGGAACTGCATGTGCTGTGCGATTTGTTCGTTTCCTCGTATCCAGCAGAGGCACTGAGAATCACTGGGATTTCCTCTCGATGTAGCTCTAGTTTTATGAACACCAGACAGGATTCCCATCACTCAGAACCAGTGGGAATGTTGTAGGGAATCCCGTGCTGACTGACCGTCATTGTGTCTTAACGTTATGGGAAAGTAATGCAGTTAAGAAGCAGCATTTACATTTGAGGTATTTTAGATGTTTGAGGCTTATAATGTTGTGTGAAAATGAATTTTTTTGCTGATTACTTGGTGATAATGATCATATACATACATTATACACACAGTATCTCACAAAAGTGAGTACACCCCTCACATTTGTGTAAATATTTGATGATATCTTTTCAAGTGACAATACTGAAGAAATGACACTTTGCTACAATGTAAAGTAGTGAGTGTACAGCTTGTAAATAGTAAATGCACACTTATATAGCGCTTTTATCCAAAGTGCTTTACACTGTGTCTCATTCACCCATCCACACACACACACACACACACCAATGGTAGCAGAGCTGCCATGCAAGGCGCTAACTTGCCATCGGGAGCAACTTGGGGTTCAGTGTCTTGCCCAAGGACACTTCGGCATGTGGAGTCACCCAGGCTGGGAGCTTGTGTAACAGTGTAAATTTGCTGTCCCCTCCAAATAACACACAGACATTAATGTCTAAACCACTGGCAACAAAAGTGAGTACACCCCTTAAGTGAACCATGATTGTACAGCCCCATTATAATGTAATATTCAATCCACATAACTGTATTATGAGTTTCTTTCAAACTGTAGTTGGTCTCTTCTTTGAGAAATTGGCCATGGAACCGTTTTTGCAGCAGCCATTTATGTTTTTATTTTAACATGTAAAGATGTGTTGTCTAATGGACAGTATCATGGTAATATTGCAAACTGTATTTAAGCATTTTTTCTGCTGTAAGAACACGACTACTTACCACAGCCCTATTCCAGAGACGGCACCTGGTCTCGTCAGTATAGGGGATTATAAAGGCCTGCCATTACAATACATTGCTTATAGGCACTTTCCACTTGTTCAATCAAAATCAGCTGCTGTGTTACCTCCTCTCCATTCCTTTGGCTGCCGTTATCAGTGTTCGCCCCAGGTGAAGCACTCTGCTCTTCCATGACCTCTGACCTCTTCAAGGGTTGAGCTGAAAAACACACATGGTAACACATACAATATTATACATTAGTGCATATTATGTCACACGTCTTGAATTTCATCATTCAGTAGTGTATATTGACTCACAGCTGTATCTACAACCCCAATTCCGAAAAAGTTGGGACAGAATGGAAAAAAACTAAACAAAAAGAGTAATTTGAAAATTCTGTTCACGGTGTACTATACTGAAAACATATTAACACATTTGATGTTTTACTTTGTAAATTTAATTTATTTCTGAAAATATACACCCATTTCTAATCTGATGACTGCAACACACTACAAAAAAGTTGGGACAGTCGACTGTTTACCACTGTGTAACATCACTTTTTCTTTTAATAACACTTAAGTGTTTGGACGCTGAGTGAAGACTCCAGTGGGTTAAGTTTAGCAAGCGGAATTTCCCCCATTCATCCATTAAGCATTACTATAGCTGTGCAACTGTACAGGGCCTTCATTGCCTTATTTTGCACTTCATAATGCACCACACATTCTCAATCGGAGACAGGTCAGGACTGCAGACAGGCCATGCAAGCATGCAGACACACCCCTATACCATGACAGACGCTGGCTTTTGGACCTGACGCTGATAACAGCTCGGATGGTCCTTTTCCTCTTTGGCCCGGAGAACACGACGGCTGTTTTGTCCAAAAAAAAAACCATTTGAAGTGTGGACTCATCTGACCACAAAACATGATTCCACTGTGCATCTCAGATAAGACCCGAGTCCAGAGAAGAGGGCGGAGCTTCTGGACTGTGTTGATGTATGGCTTTGCATAGTAAAGCTTTAACATGCATCTGTGGATGCAGCGACGAATGGGGTCACTGACAAAGGTTTACCAAAGTATTCCCGAGCCCACGTCAGGATCTCCATTACAGACTCGTGAGGGTTTTGAAGACAGTGACGTCTGAGGGATCAGAGACCACACGCATTCAGAAGTGATTTTCAGCCTTGCCCTTTACACACCGAGATTTGACCGGATTCCTTGAATCTTTTAATTATATTGTGCACTGTAGAAGGTGAAATACCCAAAATACCACCGTCCTATTTGTCTTTGGGGAACATTGTTCTCAAAGTGTTGGATTATTCGCTGACGTATCTGTTGCCAGATTGGCGAGAGAAAGGACTACACCTTTCCTGGAGACTCCTTATACACTTTGATTAGACGATCGCCTCGCCTGTTTCACATCACCTTCTTATTTCAACTTCTCACATCGCTATTAGTCCCAAATTGCCCCGTCCAAACTTTTTTGGAACACGTTACATGCATCAATTTCACAATAAACGTCTTCAATAATCTATACAGTTCATTTGGCAAAACATCAAATACAAATGTTTTTCGTTATATACACAAGTCAAACAACATTTACACGTCACAAGTGTTTGCTTTTATTTACATTTTCCATACTGTCCCAACTTTTCTTATAATTGGGGTTGAACACCACCACATTTGGCATTCTTGAATGGAACAAACCTCCATTACGTATGAGTGAAATAAGGATCTAGAAACTAAAGAAGTACATGTCTTGTCTCGACCGATGGCTGTCCAGCCTGCATGAAAGTTTGAGCTTGATAAGTTAAAACATTATACTCTGTGACTTAAAATGGCAAATTTGTATCTGCCATTATATGTGCAATAAACACACTGATACAACCAACACTGACATGCAGCCATATAAGCCTTATAATATCATGAGATATAATAAAGATATACCTCGTGATTTCACTCAATTCATTTATTCAGCCCTTACCAAGCACGTGTACATGGTGAAATGCTTACAGAAGTGTTTCAATGCTGTAATCGTTTACAGTTTAGAGCTCCACGACACAACATTGACATTAACCTTACAACACAAAGCACAACAGAGCCCTCCCCGGCCGTGTCCCAAACGCCCCTATACGACCTCTATAAGCACACTTCACCCGGCGGAAACAAATAGCGTCTGCGCCCTATCTAATGCACTAGACTCTAAGAGTGAGCGAATTGGGATTGAACCAGTAAAGTTAGCGTGTCGTGTTAGCCAAACACCTAGAAAGATCCCAAGACCTCGTCTGTAAAATATTACTATTTCGGCGTTTAAGAAAGCACAAAGGAATCCAGAGCAACTCGGAGTCAAGGTAAAAGTTCATACTGACCTGTAATTTGATCTAAACCGAATGATTCAGAGTAGATTCGGAACAAGGCAAATTGGACTAACCAAAACAATACAAATAACCAGACGTTTACGTCATCATATCGCGACAGGCATGCAAAACGAGCGGTCTTCCGGTCCGGTGGGATTCATTCAAGTTGTGAATGACATTTGTTGCAATTTATATATTTTTTATATATATATATGAAAAAAATGTGTTATATAGTATTTTTTTATAAGGTTGTTCATATGTACTGTCATCAACCTGCTATTACCGACGTAAAACGATATAAACCTTCTTCAGTAGTGATAACTATTTAATCTGGCGGAAGGATTGCAAGAGAGTGCGAGATCCGGTCACTTCTTCTCGGGCACACTCAATGTACTGAATGAACGCACTATCGGCTCTTTAGCGCCGTCATGCGGCAGGAGCCCTTCCGTGTTTTGGGCTGAATTTGTTTTTAATGTGTTTAAAAAAAATTCCTACTTGTAAATTGCATTCTACACCAGTTATAAATGCATACTACACAATATTGCACGTAATATTATGCAGTAGTGTATATGTGATAACTACACTTTGTTATACTGACCTACATGTGCCAACAGAAATTGTCCACAGAATTCCCTCAGAATTCCATTAAACTGCTTCATTTTTTTTGCACTGGATATTTTCACAGTTACTCTGACTCAAAATAGGAAACATTATGCAATGAGGAGGCGGGGAAAGATTTTAAGGCAATAAAAAAGGGAACAGAATAGCAATAAATAAAGATATGGCACAACTAGCATTTAATAGCTGTCGTTTTTCTCCTGAATTAAGCCATCACAATCAGCTCAAGAGCTTCTAGGACAAACATCCAGCCTTCTCTGTACCCATTACATTTTTAATAGCCTTTAGTAAGCTTTTGAATAATATTCATCTGCCAATTTATAGCTATAGGATTAAGCTAACTATGGACTTTTATTTTTATCGGGTCAGAATTTAGATATCTAGCACTAGTGATAACCTTGTGCTTTTTCCAAATTGATTTGTTCGGCTGAATAGAAATATTCATCATTGAATGATTATTAATCACAAGACTGTTATTTTAATTTAAGACAGTATCAGTATGCAGCAATTTTGTGTCCGTGTCCTGTATGACTGAATTCACATGATCAGACGCACATTATTTTGAAATATATGCAACACAGCCAGTGCTGTGTGGATAAAATAGGAGTAATATTGTGAAACTTTCTGGCTCTCGTAAGGGCTTCTGCATTCTGGATTAACTGGAGCTTGGTTATTCACCTACTGGATCACCCAGACCAGCAAGGCATTACTAATAGTCCAACCAAGATAGCAAAATCTGAACTAGTTTTTTCTGCATTATGAAATAATATTTCTTAGCTAAATATTTGAAAAAAGGCCACCATAATAATCTGCAAATGATGCAGATGAAAGATTTATGAGCTACATAATCATATGTATGTATCAAATTTTGAGTATCTTCATGGCATTATTCTGTCCAAAAATCCGAAACCCAGATGGACAGACAGAGGGGCTTTAACTTGTGAGGTTTGAAAAACAACCTGGCCACCTCATTATACCTGCATGTTTTCATAGGTGAATGAGTACATATGTTTGTACACTGTATGGCCAAAGATTTGTGGACACATGACCATCACACCCATACATACTTGTTGAATGTTTATTCCCTCTTTAATGTTATAATAAGTGTCACTCTTCTGCAAAGACTTTCCACTCGATTTTGGAGTATGGCTATAGGGATTTGTGTTCATTCAGCTACAAGAGCATTAGTGAGGTCAGGCAATGATGTCAGGCAAGGAGGCCTGGGGTGCAGTCAGTATTCCAGTTCATCCCGAAGGTGTTCACCTTGGAAAACCATGTCTTCATAGACCTTACTTTGTGCACAAGGGCATTGTCATGGTGAAGCAACTTCAGGGAAGTCTTAATGCTACAGCATTAAAAAACTTTCTTGGAAATTGTGTGACAACTTTGTGGCAACAGTTTGGGTGTGCTGGTCAGGTGTCCACATACGCATACAGTTTATCATGGCTCAAAAAAGGAGATTTCTGAGGACCCCAGAAAAAGAGTTGTTGAAGCTTATCAGGCTGGAAAAAGTTACATAACCAAGTCTGAAGAGTTTGGACTCCACCAATCCACAGTTAGGCAGATTGTGTACGAATGGAGAACATTTAAGACCACTGTTCCCCTCCCCAGGAGTGGAGACCAAAAAAGATCACTCCAAGAGCAATACGTGTAATAGTCCACGAGGTCACTGAGTAACCCAGGATATCTTCTAACCAACTAAAGGCCTTTCTCGCATTGACTAATGTTAATGTTCATGAGTCCACCATCAGGAGAACACTGAACAACAATGGAGTGCATGGCAGGGTTACAAGGAGAACGCCACTGTTCTCCAAAAAGAACATTGCTGCCCATCTGCAGTTTGCTAAAGATCACGTGGACAAGCCAGAAGGCAATTGGAAAAATGTTTTGTAGGTGGATGAGATTAAAGTTGAACTTTTTGTTTTAAATGAGAAGTGTTATATTTGGAGAAAACAAAAACCCTGCATTGCAGCATAAGAACCTTATTCCATCTGTGAAACATGGTGGTAGTATCATGGTTTGAGGCTGTTTTGCTGCATCTGGGCAGGATGATGCGCCATCATTGATGAAACAATGAATTCTGAATTATACCAGTGAATTCTAAAGGAAAATATCAGGACATCTGTCCATGAACTGAATCTCAAGAGAAAGTTGTTCATGCAGCAAGACCGCGACCCTAAGCACACGTCATTCTACCAAAGAATGGTTAAAGAAGAATAAAGTTAAAGGAAGGACCTGAAGCAGCAGTTCATGTGAGGAAACCCACCAACATCTCAGAGTTGAAGATGTTCTGGAATGGGCTAAAATTCCTCCAAGCCGATGTGCAGGCCTGATCAACAGTTACCGCAAACGTTTTGTCACAATTATTGCTGCACAAGGGGTCACACCAGATACTAAAAACAAAGGCTCACATATTTTTACCACTCACAGATTTTCCTCAATAAATAAATGACCAAGTATTATATTTTTGTCTTAATTGTTTTATTGGCTTCTCTTTATCTACTCTGAGGACATGTGAAAATCTGATGATGTTTTAGGTCATGTTTATGCAGAAATTCTAAAAAGTTCAAGTATCACTGTAGTGCACATGCCAGGGAAAGATGTGCCTACGTATGTGAGGGGCCTCATGTTTACTTGCAGAGCATTCCAGCATAATTACTTTCTTCCTTTATTATAAAAGAGATGAGAGAAAAGAGCCAAGGGAGAGGGGTGGAGGGTGGAAGCAGAAAGAGGAGGTGGATTGAGCTCTCTAATTAATTCATGTGGTCTGAGGGAACACTTTTATGATACCCCTAGAAACAATATCTCAGGCTCTTAGAGAGCAGCAAAGCTTCCAATCTTTAGCATCTAATAAATAATAATACATTTCCCACTCGATACAGTATTCTTTTAGCATAGGCAATGTAATTCTGTCTATTATAATTTGCTTTAAACATTTTGTAAATGGAGGATAAGATTTTTATGTATTACAGATTCTTACTTTTGCTAATGAGCATTATTTGCTTCAAAGATATCTTTTTCAGTCTTCACAACTCATTTCATATCCAAAATTCACTACCACTACCAAAATACAAGAAACATATCTCAAAATTCTTTTGTAGTGCAAGTACCCCTTTTCTCTTTGGTAACATTTAATTTCAAACATAATCACACATCTTTACTGTTTGTTAAAGACCATGTCACATAAAACTATAACAATCAATTACAAATGAACAGAAAGGAAGATTCTAATAGTGTAATAGAAAGAAAATCATGTAGTTTACTGGAAATAATATACCGTATATTACAGGCACAGTGAAAAGCGTCCTTTAGCTACTGGGAAAAATTATTTGTATCTTGATCATCCATCTTAATAATCAACTAAGGAATCCAACATTTATTATATCATAAGAATTTTCATCCAAAAGTTGGACGTTAAAGAGCCCCATCATTGATGATCTGCATTCTTTGGTCTGTTTCCTTTATTGTTTTGTTACATCAATTCTTAACCTCTCCAAAAATTGAATTAGCTTCTCTATATTGTGCTAGATTCAGGATAAACATTGCAGTATCTTTTGAATGATATTGTTGCACAGTTACAGTGATGTTGTTTCTTTTTTTTCCTTAGAAATCTGTTTTCTACTTATTTTGTTTTGAACCTGAGTTCGGTTAAACAATGTATGTAGGCAGCAAAAACTGGCAGGTACAGGGTACTTAAATACAGGGTAATTAAACATAGTTAACAATTGTAATTAGCCCTATAAAGTATCAGTAAAATTAACCTAAAATGCTTATCCAAGGAATACCCAAAGTACATTTATTCATTTAGCAGAAGCTTTTATCCAAAGCGACATACAAATGAGGGAATACAAACAAACTACCTAATGTTATCAATGATTATAATTTATGCAATAAACTAAGGAAAGAAACACTTGAAAATATTGGGTGTATTAATGATAACAAGATACTTTGGTGTGGTGATTTTAATGCTTTCACTGATGTTAAGGATAAGTGATTGGAATTGAGGTAGTGATGGGTGAACTTAGATTAGATTATTAAGCAGTGGCTTCCTTTGTGGTCTCCTGCCATAGATACGCTGCCTGTTCAATGTTTTGCGTATTTTAGACTCATGAACAGAGATGTTAGCCAGTTCCAGTGATGCCTTCAAATCTTTGGTTGTCATTCGGTGTTGTTTCTTTACCTCATTGATGAGTCTTCAATGTGCTCTTGGTGTCATTTTGACTAGGTGCCCAATTCTTGGTAGAGTAGCAACAGTCCCAAAGTGTCTCCATTTGTAGACTGGTGAAAGTCTTTGAAATCACTTTGTGACCCTTGCCAGTTTTATCTAAATCAACTATTCTTGATCGTAGATCCTCTGAAAGCTCTTTTTGGCGAGGCATGGCTCACATAAGCATGTGCTTCTTGTGCAGAGCAAGCTCCAAAAGTTTGAGGGGTTTTTATCAGTCAAAGTAGCTGTAGTCCGCACCTCCAAACTCATTTTCTTAATAAGACTCCAGGTGTGCAAAAAAAGCTTTTTTGAGGTCATTAACTCAAGGGTTCACATACTTTTTCCACAAGCACTATTAGTTTTTTTTTGGTTGTTCTCAATAAAGACATGAAAGATCAGAATTTATTTTGTTTTTTTTGTGTTATTCTTTTAGGCACATATATATTTGGCAATACCCCTGACTTAGATGAAGATCAAATCACATTTTATGACAAATTTATTCAGAAAACCATGAAATTCCAAAGGGTTCACATACTTTTTCTTGATACTGTATGTGCGGCTGTGTAAAGTTCTCCTAATAACGTTGCATAAAAAGACATTAAAATTCGTTAATTTTGTTGGAAAGCCAAAAGTAAACATAGTGACACAAGAACAAAAACAAGAAGTGTGTTAGTAAGGTGGTGAAGCACCACAAGCTGCCAGAACAGCTTCAGTGTGCCTTGTTACAGAGTTTCTGGAACAGGATGAGCACCATTATTTCAAAAGATACTCTCTCAGCTGGTGTTATAATGGTGCTTTTTCAGTTTGGTTGAGATTTGGTAACTATGAAGACCATAATACAGTATATCATTTACATGTCTTTGTGCCATGTGGATGTGGACATGGCAATCTTAGAAGAGACTACTCCTATCAAGATAGAAATGTTTCATCATAGGATAAATGTGATCAGTCGTTATAATTTTATATTGATTTGCAGTGACCTTCCCAATCCAGCAAATGCCTCCCATATCATCCAAAAGCCAGCAGTTTTCACTTCAACTTGTTACCTGTCTTTGTCTGAGGTTATTAAACATCAAACACTTCCAATAAAAAAATCATGTTTTGATATATTTAAAAATACATCTCTATAATTAGTTTTTCAGGTTCTGTTTCAGTATTCGTAAATGCTGAGCATGCTAAAAAGCAGTGCTTATAAATCTGAAATTCCTTGATGTTTCAATGGTGTGGCTCATTGGGTAAGTTTCTGATCCAGTGATCATACATTTGTGAGTTTAAATTCCAGAGAAACCCTTAGGCTGCTTTCACACTCCGTGATGTTTTTTCTCAGGATGCAATCCTGTGGGAAGCAACTACAAGGCGGGTGGAATGCAGCCACTTAAAAAAGTTCTACCACCAGCATTTCTTTCGTCACAACAGATTGCTTCCCAAGTAAAATTGCTTCAAATAAAAAGTTTAACTTTTCAGAAAAGTGCCAAGTGACATTAACGGATTTTTAATCTCCCGACCAATTAGGTTGTAGCTCAGGGGGCAAGAAAGAAAAAACAACACAGAGAACAGTGCTGGTGTAACAAAAATAGTTGACGCGTTAAGCTTAAATGCAGAGATGGTTGCACATGTGCTATGTACACTATTTGGCCAATAGTTTGTGGAAACCTGACCATCAATACTCATATGTGGTTCTTCCCTCAACTGTTAGAAGCTCACGACTGTATTGAATGCCTTTCTATGCTGTAACATTACAATTTCCCTTCACTGGAGCTAAGTGGCTCAAACCTATTCCAGTTTGACAGTGCCCCTGTTTACAAAGTGAGCTCCATGAAGACATGATGTGTTCAGTAGTGGAAGAATATGAACACAGACAGCACCCCAGGCCCCCTCACCCAACATCAGTGCCTGACCTCACTAATGCTTTTGTAGCTGAATAAACACTTATCCCCTCATCCATGCTCCAAAATCTAGTGGAAAGCCTCCCAGAATAGTGGAGGTTATTATAACAACAAAGCAGGAATAAATTTGGGATGGGAAGTTCAACAAGCAGATATGAGTGTCATGATCAGGGGTCCACAAACTTTTGACCATATAGTGTAGCATAAACAGCTGAAATACAATAATCAGTACAAATCCATATATTATATTATATTATATTATATTATATTATATTATATTATATTATATTATATTATATTATATTATATTGGCATCAAAAGATGGCAGATTTATTTTGCCAGCTCTGACCTTCCCCTGATTCATACTGGATATGTTGTATAAATGATGATAAGTTGTTATTTTTGGGACATTTATTGTCATCCCATGTCACACGTCAGTTCAACTTTAATGGCATCATATGGTAAAATGTGGCCTAGTAACACTCTTAACTTTCTGCCAAGCCAAAGCTCTCTTAAGCTGCATCATCCTCACCATAGTTACACTAAATACGGAACAGAAATTAAAAACCTCTTCTTTTTTTTCTTCTTCTTCTTAGCTGTAATAGCTAGGTGGTAGTGTTATTACTAGAGAAGGTGCTCTGATCAGCACTGTTCCTGAAGAGTGTAAAAGTATCCTAATAGGTAGTAGAGTATAATCCTTAATCTTCAACCGCTCAGCTATATTGTCTGTACACCGCTTTGGGCAAAAGTGTCTGCTAAAATATAAGAATGTAAATATAATGTACTGTAAATGTAATGACCCTGCGTATTTTGCCACTTTGATGAGCTCACATGGCGTTCAGAGTGAAGAGTGGCAGGCAGTGGGACTGAGAGAAAGTGGGTGTGTGAAGGCAGAATAATGTATATGTATATGAATTCTGATGAGCATAATCAGCACCCAGCAAAGTATTGGCAAAAATGTAAAAATATGCCCATCTGTGTGTACAGATATTAGAGAAAACTTGCTACAGTACCAACAGATCTATTGTACACACACACACACACACACACCTCCTGAAATCATAAGGGATCCTTGATCTTCTGCAAAGTAGCTTGTAATCATAGGATGATGAGTTGTATTTTTTAGTTCAGAGTAAGGTTCCACTACCTTAGAATGTGTTTTCTTTTTCCTCAAACTCAGAATGCACCTGTCCTTCTGCTGACATGGTCTGCTACAATATGATGAACTGGTTCTGTACTAATTTCAGAATGTGTGTGTGTGTGTGTGTGTGTGTGACAGACAGACAGACAGGGACTGCATAGCACATTGAAGCATTACACAGTCAGCTGCAGCGATCTGTTCAGCTGGAGCCCTACACATTAATAACTGGAGTGATTTACTACTGAATATAGAGCACCAAATAAATCCTGCTGAAACGAGACAAATAATTAAAGCAAAGGATATTTAGGAACGCGAGAGAGGCAGACAGGAAGAGCGAAACCAGGGTAATCCATCAAAGTCAGTAGCTCATTGCTGTAGATAGAGCATAAAAAGGCAAACTTTAATATTGTTTCCTTTACCTATTAGCACCAAGTCTGATCTCTCTCTCTTTCTTTCTTTCTTTCTTTCTCTCTCTCTCTCCCTCTCTCAGCTTCTCTGTATAATGTCACTCTTACATATTAAGTTAGAAGTAGCCAGTTATCTTCAAGCCACAGAACATCTAAAATTCAAGAGTTATAGATTTATCCATTTTAAACATACAGCTACAGTTAATCTAACAAAAAGGGACTGATTGAGTAAGAAAGAGGAAGCTATTTCTCTAAATCAAGGACTCTTTACTGAAGCTGTGTGCAAGGCAGTGTCTTCATAAGTGTAGAACTGAGAAACTCCGCCCAGACTTTACAGAATGTTTAGCAAGAAATTAAATGATACACAAAGGAGAACATTATTCACATCATTAGATAGCTGCATCATTAAGGGCACTTTCATGCTGAAAAAAAATAGATTTATTCATTTAGAACCATGGTAAATATGCCTGTATATTTTGGTTTGTTTCAAAAGGTGAAAATCTTTTTTTTTGTTTTTGTTTAAGCTTTAATCAGGATGTGTGTCATAAACAGTTAAATGTAAGCTCTGTGCTCATGGTCACTATTTTGAATTAAAATAATAACAATTACACAAATCCTGTTGGTTAATTAATAAATAAACAACCATAAAATATAATTTTTAAAAAATATCTTAAACAATAAAGAGTCCTAATTAAAAGTAGACTAACACAAAAATTATCCATATTATGAAAAGGAAGGTTAATAGTCTTCTAGGAAATAGTGAACTAAGCTTAATGTCAAACTGATATTAAATGCAACCCATAGTACTTAAACATTATTTCACTTGTCATTTTATTTATATTTCATGAATTTGTTATATCTATTTTTTATATTAAAGGACTTATTTATAACTAAGCGCATTTTCTGTCTTTACATTTTATTAGTTTTTTTTGTTTGTTTGTTTATCAGTTGTTCTTTTTAGATAGGTTCCCCCAGTACAGTGTTGCTATGTCTGCTGATAATATTGTGTTTTTTGGGGGGGATTAAATCAAAATATGAAAACTGAAGCTGACTTTTCTGGTGATATCTCTCAACCGTGAGTTAAAATGAAGTGAATGTGCTGTCTATTAGAGTTGGTGAAAAGAGAGCGGCAGTGTACTGCATGTTTTCAGACTGAACAGTTACTGCTCTTTATTATGATTGCTGAGGATTTATTTAATAAAGAAGTTTGAATTACACCCGCCATGTAGTGTTCGCATTGTTATTAATTTACTCGCTGTGGCTACACGAGTAGTTCACAGTCGCAGGTTCGGGTCATTTTGCGGGATCAATAAAAGATGGCAGTTTGTGAGATCGGCAAGTTGAGAGAAGCAGATGATGTACTGTGTTACTCTTGTCATCATAATGGCTTCTTTGCAGTATTTGCACACTTGTTCAGTTGACTGAGGTGATGGAAAGCAGTGCGAAATAACTGTTGCACGGTGTAGAAGGATTTTGTAGTTGTAGTTTTTATTCCGGTTGCATTATACAACTCCGAGCAAGTCACTCACACCGCACCTATATATTTTTTCAATCGCACAAAGTACTTTTCAGTCGCAAATGTTACTGAAAGGGTCACACTGTAGAGCCCTGTAGGTCTGCCTTTCTGCATTTGTGTATAGCTTCAATGATTTCAGGATATTATTTCATTGTCAACAGTAAGTGTCATTATTAAATCCAATTCCTCTCCAGCAGAGGGCACTGGAATGCAACACTGGAGAACTTCGATCATGCAGGACCCTGAATAGAGCAGATATGAGTGTTTCATTAAGAAGAAAACAAAAGCAAGTACTTTGAATGCTGGAGAGAGGGAGAGAGAGAGAGAGTCAGAGAGAGAGAGAGAGAGAAAGAGGGGTGGATAGAGATTAACTCCACAAGTATTTAAAATCCTTCTCCGGTGGAGAGACAGCCCTTGTAATCGAGACTCTCATTAACGGCAGCCTTTTACTGAACCAACTCAGGCATCTCAGTAAACATTTAACAGTGGATAGGCCTGAAGAATAGCAGAAGGAGAGAGAGATACAATATATGACCAAACGTTTGTGGACACCTGACCATCATACTCATACTGTATGTGCTTGTTGAACATTCCATTCAAGATTTAGTGTTATAATAACCCCCACTCTTCTGGGAAGCCTTGACACAGGTTTTTGCAGCGTGGCTGTGGGGATTTATGTTCATTCAGACCCTAAGAGGATTAGTGAGATCACGCACTGATGACAGAGAAGGAGGAGGTCTGGTGTGCAACTGGTGTTCCATTTCATCCCAAAGGTGTTCAGTGAGGTTGAGATCACTCCAACCTTGACAAACCCTGTCTTTATGACCGTTCCTTTGTGTACAGGGGCATTGTCATGCTGGAACAGGTTTTGGCCTCTTAGTTCTATAGTGGGAAATTGTAAAGCTACAGTGTACAAAGGCATTCTATACAACTGTGTGCTTCCAACATTGTGGCAACAGTTTGGGGAAGAACCACACACGGGTGTGATGGTCAGGTGTCCACATACTTTTGGCCATGTGGTGTACAACTAAGGGTGTAAACAAGGAAATACCGACCCAAATTGAGTGTGGAGATTAAATGTAATAAAGCATTGGATCAGTGCCTAGATGGAAATAGCTCTTGGCAGGCATGTGGAGGAATAGAACAAAAAGTACAAACATGACAGGATCATATATTTGCTGCAAATCTAGACAAATAAGGCATAATATATTGTGATGATCTTATTCAGAGCTTAGTGTGAAACAGACATTCTCATCCCCCTTAGCAGACAACATTTGATATCAGCAGTTGCGCAAGCTATAAGATCACATGCTCTGCCCATTTTCTCTCTCTCTCTTTTTCCTCTCCCACTCTCATTCATTTTCTCCTTCAATATCTCATTCTCTTCATTCTGCCAGAGGCTTAATGAAAGGTGTGTCCACTGGGAGACAGCAGAAACAGCACTCTGCAGCCTTCATTAATTCATGTATAGAGTTGGACCTCTTTCTGTCCCTCTCGCCTACCTGCAAACTGATAATATCAAAAACAGACCATAGGTTGTGTAGAATAATTATTCTTTTCAATTTGCTGGTGACTCAGCAGAAAGAGACCGTCTAACCTGCTAAAGTTTAAACTGATTAAATCTACATTTAATGTAGAGCTGAATACTTCAGGGCACCAACTCACACAGCTGTTATTTTTGGTAATGATGTGCCGGGTGCATAAGTGAGCATTTATATAAGTCATGTTGATAATAACGGGTGTATGCTCTCATGTCAGGCAGCAGAAACTTCTGCATCCTTTCGGACACAGCTCTGAACAAAGATGAGTCAGCCGTCACTTTGGCTTACTCTGTAACCAGGCACTGAGGAGATGCGTCTTCACTCAGAGGCTATATTTAATGTGGCACTGCTTTTGGTACAATCCCTCCTTCTGACTGAGACATCATACTCTGATATGATCCTCGCCTGATCTAGGTAAGTTTGTGGTGACTACTGAGAAACACTTGCATGGTAGATGCTAAATGCATCTCCTTTACAAGGCACCCAAATTCTCTAAACTAGCCATAGTCTCATCAATGGTTGCAGGCTTTGAAATAAAAATTCAGGTGTTCTTATGTCTCAGGGTGGACCCTCAGTTGTATAACCTTGGCTGACTCAGTATGCTCAGAACAAGTAACCTAGATTTCTTCTAAGATGGATATGCTGTATAATACAAGGCACTGCACAAAGTCGCTCTCACACTATCCTGTTCCTTTCAGTGAAGCATGGAGCTTTGATTCTAGTCTAGGCTAGGTTATTATTTCTGCTGCCAAACTTCTGATCACAATTTAAAGTTAACTAAGGTTAACTATTTAGATCATGCAACAAATTCATTCTGTAACTATTGTATGTGCAAGACTCTTGTATACTGTAAAGCCCAAGTTGAAAATGTAATCAATTATGCCACAAAAACCATTTAATAGGTAAGTATGTGGTAATTACAGGACATTTCTTTTATATAATTTGTGTATTGAATTGTAAAAAATATAGTAATGTAAAAACAAACAGGTTTGTACAGGTGTATGCATACACACAGTATAACTGCATAGAATTTAAAGTAGAATAATTTGTATCATCGAATCAAGAGCATGGAAAAAGATGCATTTAGCCATGGCCTTAGTAAAAGTGTATGAATCACTGAGAAACTTTTTGGAAAACTGTACTATATTCTATAGGCACTCTGTTCTAAGGGCCACCATAGATCCTGGGCTTCATGAACATGGGCGGGTGTTACGCCATGGTGAACTCGCAACTACAGTTCACAGCGTGTAGTACTGCCCACTAAGGGGGCGGACGAGAACTACACTTCCCAGACAAGCCCGCGCTCAAGTTCGCCGTAGTTTTGATTACAAACACCTGCACCAGATCAAAGGCTATAAAAGGGACGCGTTAACATCAGCGGCTTGTGAAGTAAACACCGTCTCTGTCGTGTACCAAGCCTTATTTCCTGATCCGCCATTCTCATTTCACCTTTAGTGTGTTTATCGACTACGATTCTGCCTAATCCCAGTTATACCTGTTTGCCCGATCTACTGACCTTGATTTCCGCCATACTCCGTTTTCCATCAACCTCAGTTGAGGCAATCGTCTAATCATAGTATATAAGAAGCCTCCAGAAAAGACCTAGTTCTTCATGAGCAAGGATGGATCAAGGCCCGCCAATCTGCCAGCAGATACATTTGCGAATAATCCAACACTTTGAGAACAGCATTCCCCAAAGACAAATCAGTAGGATTTTGGGCATTTCACCTTCTACAGTGCACAATATAATTAAAAGATTCAAGGAATACGGTCAAATCTCGGTGCGTAAAGGGCAAGGCCGAAAATCACTCCTGAATGTGTGTGATCTCCGATACCTCAGACATCACTGACTTAAAAACCGTCAATAGTCTTCAATGGAGATCCTGAAGTGGGCTCGGGAATACTTTGGTAAACCTTTGTCAGCCGACACGCCGCTGCATCCACAGAAGCACGGTAAAGCTTTACTATGCAAAGCCTAAGCCATACATCAACACTGTCCAGAAGCTCCGCCCACTTCTCTGAACTCAGTTTCATCTGAGATGGACAGTAGCACAGTGGAATCATGTTTTGTGGTTCGACGAGTCGACATTTCAAATAGTTTTTGGACAAAACAAGCTAACTAAGCTGTTAGCAGCGTCAGGTCCAAAAACCAGCATCTGTAATGCTATCGGGGTGTGTCAGTGCCCATGGCATGGGTAACTTGAACATCTGTGAGGGCTGCATTAATGCAGAAGATATGTACACATTTTGGAGCAACATATGCTACCATCCAGAGCAGGACAATGCCAAACTACATTCTGCCCAGATTACATGGTTGCATGGTTGCGTAAATAGAGAGTGCGGGTGCTAGCATGGCCTGCTGCAGTCCTGACCTGTCTCCAATTGAGAATGTGTGGAGCATTATGGAGCATAAAATAAGGAAACGAAGATCCTGTACAGTTGCACAGTTGTAGAAATGCATAATGGATGAATGGGGGGAAAATTCTGCTTGCTAAACTAAACCAACTTAATAAGTATTATTAAAAGAAAAAGTGATGTTACACAATGGTAAGCAGTCAACTGTCCCAACTTTTTTGGAGTGTGTTGCAGTCATCAGATTTGAAATGAGTGTATATTTGCAAAATTAAATTACATTTACAAAGTAAAACATCAAATAATGTGTTTTGAATATAGTACAGGGTGAACGGAATTTTCAAATGACTCTTTTTGTTGTTTTATTAGCATTTTCTACAATGTCCCAACTTGTTCGCAATTGGGGATGTAGTACTTGAATTGAATATACAAATACATGGAATTTAATAAATGAAATAGAAGGAGTATACTTCAGAAGTCCATTTCTATTAATAAGAGAAGTAATATAAGGGTCTCATGACTTTTGACTCATGACTTGATGACTTTTTTCTGGTCAATTCCTTTATGGTTAATTTTGTGGTCTTGATCCGTGCATTGTGAAAACAAAGCTCAGTTTGCACTGCTTCACATTTTCCCTAAGGGATAAAGAACTTATGGTTTGCTGTACATGCATAGCTCCTGCATTTTGTCACCTTACACAAATTAAGAAAAAATACTTAAATGGTTTTCCGTAAGCAGTGTTAAGTAGCAACATGACAGATAAGCTAATAGAGGTGCTGTGCCACAAGCAATTATGCTGCAGAGCTTAAGTAGTAGTAGTAAAAGTGACAGAAACAATAGTTACTGTATAGTGCTATTGTAATATATGTGATGTATACATGCATTTTGTCTACACCAACCACTCGCATGAGCTAAACAGTCAGTAGCTCTGTGGCATGAAGCATGAGTTGATTTTGATGGTTCGGAAAAAACAATTCTTGCTTCTTTTCCCCCAGATATGTATAGTATTTCACTTCACTGGGATCAGATTATATAAAGTCAGAGAAGTCTAACTTCCATTTAATAAAAGTATGCACTTAGTATTGTACATTATCTTTTCAGTGGAATGAGAAAACATGGTTTTACCATCTCAGCTGATGGTGACATAATGGATTCAACAGTCGAACTGTGTGTTGGGACAATATATACACACGTCCAATTCCAGGTTGATTCATAACATTTCCAGTTGACTGGAACTTCTTAATTATTGCCCTAATGGTGAAAATGGGCATTTTTAATGCTTTTCTTATAGCCAATTCCCATTTTGTGAAGCTCAACAACCTTTTGCTGCACATCACAGCTATATTCCTTGGTCTATGTATTACTTCATATTTATACCCATGGGAAACAGAAAGTTTGAACAATTTCCTGTTCCTAGTCACCCCGGCTGTACTAAAAAATAAAATAAAATTACAATATCAGTGGGAAAATACTTCAAATATATTTTTCTCATATGAATTCATAGGGGTGTTGCACACCTATAAAGTTTTTTTTTTTTTTTTGATAAACCTGTGCTTTGCTTGCTGTTGTTTGATATCCATGAGAGCAGAGCATTTTTATGAAATCTCCAGCCATCGAGCCACTTGACCTTCAGGCTCCTTGAAGGACATCAACCACTGGAGCGCAGCATGGTCTGTCCATATAGTGCACCACACAGGTATTTTAAGTGCCTTACTGCCATTTCCACCGCAAGGAGCTCACGTCAGGTGACACAGTAACACCTCTTGCACTTGTTAAAGACCCTGCTAAAGTAGGCCACCACCTTCTCCCCATCTGTTTTTTCCTGCGATAACACCGCCCCCATGCCAACATCGCTTGTGTCCATGTGTAAAACAAAAGGCAGAGTGGTGTCAGGTAGAACAAGGACTGGAGATTCAATCAATGCCTGCCGAAGGGTTTCGAGCACCTTCTGGCACTCGTCAGTCCAGACAAAGGCATGGTCTTTCTACTGGTGGCGGAAGAGCCTATACATGAGAACCCCCTTACAAACCTCCTAGAGTAAGAAGTTAGCCACTGGAAACTCTTCAGTTGTCTCAGGTCAATAGGTGTTGGCCAGTCTCTAATGGGGTGAATTTTGTCCTCCAGGATGCTTATGCCCTCCCTCCCTAATTTGTGTCCAAGGAACTCAACTTCCTGCCTCAATATTATTAACACTGCACTGGCTCCCAGTAAAATCTGGCATTAACTTTAAAATACTTTTATTAACCTATAAAGTACTAAACGGTCTCGTGCCACAATATCTAAGCGACCTTTTGGGTTTATATGATCCTTCACGCCTACTTGGATCATTTGACGGTTATTTGACGGTACCTGGAACAGTGAAGGCTACAGCATGGGGAAGAGCCTTTGCTTATAGAGCCCCACAGTTATGAAACAGTCTTCCTATTAGTGTTTGGGACTCAGACACAGTCTCAGTGTTTAAGTCTAGGCTTAAAACATATTTGTTTACTCAAGCCTACCCTGACTAGATTCTATCTTACTAATTCACAGTCATAATAATCTTTTTTCTCCCTCTCTCCTTTTGCCGAGCCCCACACGAATTTATGGAGATACTGGAGATCCAGATCCTTTCTGCCTCTGGATGGAGCTCAAATCTTCTCTAATTCCGGACTACTGGGACTACGGCTGCACCTAAGTCCTTACATACTTCGTATAAATCCATTATCAACTTTTTCACATTATCTGTTGTTACCCTAATGAGGATGGGTTCCCTTCTGAGTCGGGTTCCTCTCAAGGTTTATTCCTCTTAAAACATCTTAGGGAGTTTTTCCTTGCCACCTTCGCCACTCAGTGACTTGCTCAGTTGGGATAAATTCACACCTTCATTATCTGTATACCATGTTTCCATTTCTGTAAAGCAGCTTTGAGACCATGTCTATTGTAAAAAGCACTATACAAGTAAAATTGAATTGAATTTAATTGAATTTTTGAAACTTTGTTGAGCTGCCTATAGTCTATGCAGAGCCGCCGTCTGGTACTATTTGTCCATGGTACAATGACGAATGCGGAAGCCCATGGGATCTCTGAGGGCTCAACTATACCCACCTGCAACATTTCCTCCAACTCCTTATCCACAGCTTCTTGTCGGGCCAGGGGGAGACGATGTAGCCTTACTCTTATTGGGCAGGCATCTCATGTGTTGATAATATGCTGCACGAAGTGGGTTAGGCCCACTTCATTCTTATTGAGAGCAAAAATGTCCCTGAAGTCCTCCATGACTTCCCACAACTAAAGGGCCCCTGGGCATTTCCCTGCATTCGACTGATCCTGGGGCAATGTCTGATAAGATGGCCTGGCTGGCCACAGCTCCTGCAAAATGAAGGTCAGCGGCATGGGCGGAGCTTACATAATTGCTCATAGCTGGCCAATGCCCCAGCAAACCGAAGGTCCGCGGCGCGGGTGTGTACATTACAATGTAATTGTTTATTAATTAATGTTGAGAGGGGAACTTTTAAATAATTTAGAAAAAGGGCAGGGGCCCACAGAGCACCTCCTTCCACATGTCCCTTTAATGAACTCACCATTCAAGTAATTGCCCCCGAATTGTGGCTAATTCAAAAGCAAAAGTGAAATGCACACAGTTGCATAGGCAGTCATAAACAATTTAAAAGCGAGGGGGTTAACATCTTCTATTAAGTTTTCCTCAGCATTTTTATAAAATCCAATATATGACCACACTTCAGATTTGCGTCAGACTCATGCTGAGTCTGTGTGGACAGCTTTTACCTCGAGTTTTATAAATCACCATAATTGCACAGTGTTTTAATGATAATTAAATGTGACATGGTAATACTAACTGTCGGGGAAATTTTATCGTGGTTTGTCATAAAACTGGTAACCATTTCATCCCTATTTTATTTATATATATATATATATATATATATATATATATATATATATATATATATATATATATATATATATATATTTGAGAGAGAGAGAGAGAGAGAGAGATATGTGTGTGTGTGTGTGTGTGTGTGTGTGTGTGTGTCTGTGTGTGTTGTATGTAGTGCAGAGTACTACGAAAAAGACTTTCGAAAAATACTTCACATAAAAATGTTTTTTTACTTCCTCACTTCCTCCTTTATCCACATAATGGAAAGCTTTAACTCTGTCTGAAGTTTCTCATACAAAAGCCATCCACATTTGTCAACATCTTTGACAAAATGTTCATATTCATATTACACATACATAATTTTAAATATGCCCTGCTGTTAGCTCATTGTGAGTACTTAATATTGTAATCAGACATTATATTCACTCATTTGAGACTGTTTTGGATAAGCGACAGGTATAGGTCTTCTAGGCCCTGTTAGAAGAGACCTTATTTAAGGCTTATATGTTTGTCCTATACAACAGGGCTAGATGTTATTTGTCTTATGAGACATGGAGGGGTTGAGGGTGGGAGGAAGGGGGTATGATTAGAGCGTATCTTTCTTCATATCATCCCAGGTCCACATGACCTTAGTGCTATGTGCTTGTCACTAGTCCTGTGAGTGTTTGACTGCTGACCCATTTCATAGCACAGTTTAAATATATACTAAGCCAAACACACACATGCACATAGAGGTACTGAAGTATAGAGCATCTGGTCTGCTTTGAGGTTGAACTATATAGATCTCAGGATGTCTTAAATGTAGCCATGAAAAGCAGATTACACTTATGTCTATGATAGTGCTTCCTTTTATTTAATTTTATATGCAAATATAAATGTAGGTGCTGCTCATAGTGCTTGTTGCTCACCACTTCTACCACAGACACATCTAGTTTTGTATTCTGAAAACGTATGCATGCTCACCCCAGACTGTTTTTCCTCCTGATGTAGTAGTGTGTCCTCAAGCTATGTTTCAGCGATTAGTAGCTACATGAATTGTATAAACTTTGTGTGTCTGAGAGTTGTGTAATATAAACAACATGGTCTCACAGTTGCAAATTCAAACCTTTTCATACCTTTTCTTGATAGTATCACTACGTCATTTGTATGAAATCAAATTAAATCATGCTGTAAAATCCAGGATTCTCGTTAGGGAATCCCTGGTCTAGAGACTCCTCATACTCTGACTATTCCAAACAGTTTCGCACACAAATATAAACAAAAGTTGGTTCTTCTCCAAACTGATGCCACAAAGTTGGAAAAACCCAGTTGTATCGGATGTGTTTCTATGCAGTAACATTACAGTTTCCCTTCACTGTTCCAGCATGACAATGCCCCTCTGTACAAAGCAAACTCCATAAAGACATGGTGTGTTAAGGTTGGAGTGGAAGAACTGGAGTGCCCTGACCTCAACCCTACTGAACAACTTTTGGATGAACTGGAATGCCGACTGCACTCCAGGCCTCCTCCTTCTCTGTCATCAGTGCCTGACCTCACTAATGCTGTTGGGGCTGAATGACACAAATTCCCACAGCCACGCTCCAAAATCTAGTAGCCTGCGCAAAAGAATGGAGATTATTTAACAGTAAAGGGGGAATAAATCTGGAATAAGTTGATCAACAAGCACATAAGGGTGTGATGGTCAGATGTCCACAAACCTTTGCGCATATAATGTGTTTGTTATTTGAAAAGATTGTGATTATAACAAAATACAAAATAGGCAATGACTGGAGATGGAAAGACTCCACAGGTCTCCTACTAATAGGTCAAATATTAGGGCTGTGGCGCAGTGGATTGTCCACTAATCGTAGGGTTGGCGGTTCGATTCCCGGCCCGGGTGACCCCACATGCCGAAGTGTCCTTGGGCAAGACACTGAACCCCAAGTTGCTCCTGATGGCAAGCTAACGCCTTGCATGGCAGCTCTGCTATCATTGGTGTATGGGTGAATGAGACACAGTGTAAAGCGCTTTGGATAAAAGTGCTATATAAGTGCACATTTACCAAATAGTTGTGCTATAAATAAGGCCATTTAAGTTCATAGGTTCATCAGCTATATTTTTGTGTGTAGAGATCATATGAATACCTGCCACTGGGTCTTCAAAAGGCTGTACAATGTTAGTTTATTAGGTATTCCTGCAGCATCACAATTCTTAGTAAAAAGGGTTATTTAATTTGCTTAATGACATTAACCATAGACATTCAGCAAAAATATGAGAGAAATTCAATCAAATTAATAGAAAAAAAATATTCTACTTTATCCAGGGTCCTAGCTAATCTGTGGTAAATTCTCCTCTTCCCCCTCAATCCACAAATGTGATTGTGTGTCTTTTTTTCCCATATAGTATATTTTAAATCATTGTACTGCAGGAAGATCCAACAACATCTTGGCAGAGGCAGACAAATTTTTATTTAAATATCCTGGTACCTTGTGGCTCTATAGGGCCTCAAGCAAGTTGATCATACATTGCAATACTATGAGCACACATCAAACATCTAAGCAACAACCTCTTGCTTTTTCCTTCTCTGACCTGTTTATTCGAAAACACGCTCTCTGAAAACACAATACTCTCTTGTTTTATTCTGGATGTTCTTCTCTTTTCACTGCATGCCCCTCACACTAATCAGAAATTCAGATACAATGTGTCTGTGAGAGAGTGTGTGTGTGAGAGAGGAGAGAGAGAGAGAGAGAGTGTGTGTGTGTGTGTGTGTGTGTGTGTGTGTGTGTACACATAGGTGCAAGTATGAGGAAGAGCCAAAGAGAAAGTAATCAACCTCATTACTTGAATGATTATAATACAATGAACACTTTTCATACATTCATGTGTATCCTAAAGACCTAGGGTTTGCAAGTGGATGTGACTGAGATAGTATGTTTTGGGTTCATTAAAATGTTTGTTTTAAACCACCACAAGCTGCCAGAACAACTTTTAATGAGAATTGCCATTGGCTACAAGTCTCTGCATTTGTGCAGCAGGGATGAGCAGCATTCAACTGTGTTGATATCTAGTGACTGTATTTATATTTATATAACAGCTGAAGAAAAGAGCAGAGCCTGTGTCCACTGTAGCCTCAGATTCTGATGTGGTCTTCTGATGTTTTATCCGATCTGCCTCAAGATTTGTGATGTGCTTTCTAACATGCTTTTCTGCTTAACACAGTTGTAAAGAGTGGTTATTTGCATTACCTTACCCTTCCTGTGAGCTTGAAGTCTGGTCATTCTCTTCTGATCTCTTTCATTAACAAGGCGTTTCTGTCCACAATAATGTCTTACTTTTTTATTTTTATTTGACCCATTCTCACATTCATCCCATCAATTCTAATTGAGCTTCTGAATTGACCCATTTTATAGTGACTACTTTGAGCATGACAATGCCCAATATCACAAGTCATCTTAAACTGGTTCCCTGAACATGACATCATAGATCATAGATCATATATCAGTGTACTAAAGATTTGGGTTAGGTTTAGATGTAGGCATAACATTAATTTGCTACATTAATTGGAAGATCCTCACAAATATTGTAAGACAAATGTGTGTTTATGTGTATGTGTATACATAATAAATAAATCTGTTCCTGGGACTGAAATTATTTGGGGGCATGAACAGGAAGCAGACACACTGCATCATGCTGCCTTTTGACCTGCTACTTTCATCCAACTCTCTCTCCATTTCTCACTGCCACTATCAGTTAAACTGTTTCTAGCACAAAGCTGTTTATCTTTGTCAGCCATATTGCACTCATCACACAAGCATTAGCTTTTTGTGTTATGCACCCTACAATATTTACATAATTTGCAATACCTACACACACAATACCCAATTAGCTAAGATAATTAACAAAACATGAGAGGGCCAAGGAACTGGAGTACCCATAATTTCAAACAAAATGGTGGCTGATTTTGTTTTCACCGATGCATTCAGTGACACCAATGAGGACTCTTAACATTCTCTTAAACTTATTGTTTAATAAATTAGTTTGGGTAAATCAGGTTCTTCCAAACTCTACTAAAATGGGGATCTAGCTCCTATTTAAATGTTGCACATGAATTGATGCTAAGTAAATTATTAATGTGTTCTGGAGTTCTATATATCACATTTAATTCGAAAAGCCAACCTTCTAATTTGTATGTGTCTAGAATACCTTGCAGTCTGTGTCCCTTTTGAGATATATAATTCTGTCCCTTTTTGCATATATAATTGGAAAAAGAAAGCAAAGAAGTTTGAATACATTTGGACCTGGCAGCAAGGCCATTTCTAGGCATAGTTGTTCTCATTGTTGGCACCAATAGGAAGCTCGTCTAGGGTGCGAACATGGCCAGAAACGGCCCTGCCTGGCAAACACACTAATTCACATAATAGGGTATTAGTGTAATGGAGTAATAATGGAGATTATTAAATAACAGCCCTCATTGCTAATACTTCGTACTGTATTGATCCTTGTGAGAGAATTATCATAGCCCACGTTAACCCTCTCCGCCCTTTTAAAAACAATTATGCTTGTCTCACATGAATTACCACCTTAACAAGACTGACCTGATACAGTGCTGTGAAAAAGTATTTCCTGATTTCTATGGTTTTTGTGTACATTTCATATAAATTGTTTCAGAAATTAAAACAAAATCTAAGATAAAACAAAGGCAATCTGAATAAACACAAAATACAGTTTTTAGATGATATTTATTGAAGCAAAGGTTATCGAATCCCAGCTGGGCATGTGTGAAAATTGTATTTGTCCCCGTAGTTACTAATTTCCCAAGTCTATGAAATTGCATTCATAATGTGGTTCAGCTGGACTAGATGCAAAATGGTATACGTGGAAGAGAGGCAAGGTGAAAAACACTGCTAACTCAGCAGAACATTAAGGCTCAACTAAAGTTTGCGAATACACACCTCAAAATGTTTTGGAGAATTTTCTGTGGATTAATGAGTTGAAAGTGGAACTATTTGGAAGACAGTTACATCTGGCGTTACATCTGGCGTAAATCAAACACATAATTCCACAAAAATAACATACCTACATTCAAGCCTGGTGGAGGCAGTGTGATGGTGTGATCATCAATGCTGTGATCATCGGGGACTCGTCCCCGTCGCTTCATCTAAAGGTAAGGTGCACACACACTGTTTTCCTGGTGCTCGTGTCCATGATGTCACTGTGCAGGTATCCGGAATCCTGAAGAAGGACGAGCGCATTTGAGCGTTTGTGCTGCACGCGGGGATGAACAACATCAGGCTGCGGCAGACGGAGGTTCTGAAGAGGGATTTCTCCAGCCTGATTGAGACGGTACGAGGCAGATCACTCACTGCGAAGATCATCGTCTCTGGACCTCTTCCCACATACAGATGTGGAGCCGAAAAGTTCAGTCGACTTCTAGCTTTAAATGACTGGTTGGTTTCTTGGTGTAATGAACAGAATCTGGTGTTTGTTAATAACTGGAATCTGTTCTGGGAGCATCCTAGGTTGTTTCATCCTGATGGCCTGCACCCCAGCAGCCTCGGAGTGGAACTGCTGTCTGACAACATCTCCAAGGTGCTGCACTTCAAGTGACTGCCTATTGTAAGTACATCTTCCTACAATAACAACGTTCATCATAATCAATGTTCAATAAATAGTCAAGCACCTGTAATACATACTATAAAGACTGTGTCTGTTCCCCAAGCTATACAAATACAGAGAAAATCTCGGAAAGTCTGTCTTCGTAACCTAATTAACATACAATTTAATCATACTGAATGCACATCCAACACCTTTAATCTGAAGCTAGGACTATTGAACATTAGATCTCTTGTGTATAAGGCTCGTATTGTTAACAAAATCATTACTGATCAGGAATGTAATTTAATGTGTTTAACAGAAACTTGGATTAAACCAAACGAGTACGTAGCTTTAAATGAAGCCAGTCCTCCTGGATACAGTTATGTACATCAGCCTCGTTCAACTGGTAGAGGAGGAGGTGTTGTTCTCATCCATAGTCAAAATCTAAGCGGCACACAAAAACCTAGTCAAAAATTTAATTATTTAGAAATTCTTTATACAAGTATAACTTTTATAGTCACAAAAACAAGTAAATTCCTATAATTATTATTTACAATCCCCTAGGGCCATATACTGAATTTCTTAGTGAATTTGAATCTGGTTGTGTATGTAGATAAAGCATTAATAGTCTGTGATTTTAATATTTATTTTGATAACCCAGAAGACCTTTTGAGAACAGCGGTTGTGTCCATCTTAGATTCAGTAGGGATTAATCAGAACGTAATCGAACCTACCCATAATGGTGGTCACACTCTTGATCTGATACTAACATATGGATTAAGTATAGAAAATATTGTAATTTTTCCACAGTCTGAAGTTGTCTCAGACCATTACCTTATCTCATTCATAATACATATTGATAATAATATTTCCACCTCGCCTCGCTACTGTGTAAAACGTACTTTCACATCAGCTACTGCACAGAGCTTCATAAATAACCTTGCAGAAACATCAATTAGATTTGGATCACCGTTAGATCCGATAGAACTCAATCAGGTGACTGAAAGCTGATAGGTTTTTATACAAATCAAATTTTATTTAACTGAATTGATGGTGTGGGGATTCTTTGCTGCTTCAGGGCCTTGGCATCTTGCAATAATTGAGGGAAATATGAATTCTGCTCTCTACCAGAAAATCCTAAAAGAGAATGTCTGGCCTTCAGTCCATAGTCCAAGGGGGCAATTCATTTTTCACATTGGTGATAGGTGTTGGAAAAGTTTTTTTTTTGCATCAATTAAAAAAATAAAAATAAATAAAAACTGTATTGTGTGTTTACTCAGGTTGCCTTTGTTTTATGTTGTATTTCGTTTGAAAATCTAAAACTATTTAGTATGAGAAATACCTAAAAACAATCAATAGCTAACAACAGGTCAATATGGCGGACACATTGATTTGAACGCTTACTGTATGTGTGCAGGCGCATAGTGTTTTTTTTACAAAGTGACTTTGGCAACTACTGGCCTGGCATGCATAATACAGTGTTTTTAGTCGTTTTGGCAGATCTGTGCGAACGGGAATCGTTTTGACAAAGTTGTCACCTGTACATTAAACTTTTCAAAAATGCAAAGGAAAATTCTTTAAATTTTTAGCACATCATAGTCGTGTAAACGCACGCTAAATTCACAGACAGATGTCCTGATATTTTCCTTTAGAATTCTTTGGTATACTTCAGAATTCATTATTCCATCTATGATAGCAAGCCATCCTGGCCCAGATACAGCAAAAAAGGCCCAAAACATGAGACTACCATCACCATGTTTCACAGATGTTTTCTCCTTGCAAACCTGCCATGTACACCATTTGTTGTTCAGGTTTCTCCTGATGGTGGATTCATGAACATTAACATTAGCCAATGTGAAAAAGGCCTTTAGTTGCTTAGAAGTTACCCTGGGTTCCTTTGTAACCTCATGGACTATTACACGTCAAGCACTTGGAGTGATCTTTGTTGCTCTTGGGGAAGTCAACAATTGTCTTTGTATTTCCTCCATTTATACCCAATCTGTCCATCTGCCTGTGGATTGGTGGAGTCCAAACTCTTTAGAGATTTTGTCAACTTTTTCATCCTGATGAGCATCAACAACTCTTTTTCTGTGGTCCACAGAAATCTCCTTTGTTAGTACCATGACACACTTCCACAAACACGTGTTGTGAAGACCAGACTCTGATAGATCCCTGTTCTGTAAATAAAACAGGACGCTTACTCACACCTGATTGTCATTCCATAGACTTGAAAACACCTGACTTTATTCTCACCTTCAAATTAACTGCTAATCATAGAGGTTCACATACTTTTCCCACTCACAGATATGTATGCAAAATCCTCAATCTGTATTCCTCAATAAAATAATGACCATGTTATAATATTTTTGTCTCACTTGTTTAATTTGGTTCTCTTTGACTACTTTTAGGACTGAAAATCTGAATCTGAAGATGTTTTAAGTTATATTTTTGCAGATATATAGAAAATTAGTCTTTGAGCTAGCTGGACTATGTAAACAAACATAAAGAGGCTACCCTATTTTTCTGTATAAAGTGAGACCACTGTGCTGCATCAACACCTTCACAGTATCTTCCCGTGCATTGCCATTTATCTGACCAGCCTGCCTGCTGCTAAACTAAGTACTGCAAGAGTGTTGAGATGCTGTTCATGGCTTGACTACAGCACACATGGGGGTTGGTGCCAAGTGTTCGCCACTAAACCCTCTTTCTTGCCGTTCAACCATTTCCCCTCCTTCTGCAGGTTATTCCTCACCGTTCTGCTAACATATAGGGTTTTCTTTCCCCCATCATGCTGCAGGATAAACTCCCAGGAAGCTGAGGATGCTATATGTTTGCTGGTATGGTATTGGCCATCTTAGAAAAACTGGTTCAGATATCCCCTGTGCTGACTTCACAGCCATGCCAACATGGCATGCCTCACCAGCAGATTTAGACCATGACTGGGAGTTGAAACTGACCCAAGTGCCACAGCCTAATCAAGCTGTTAGTCGTAAAAGTCCATGAACAACGATGACTGATAAGAAGTAAGATGCCAAGAAAGCATTCAGAATGTCTTTTTAGGCATGCTGATGGCCTGGGCTTAGTTATGGCTGAAACAAAATTTTAATCCTGTAATTGAAGCTCACACTCTTCAGCCTCCTTATAGCCAGAGAGCAGATTCTTTGCTTTTCATCTGAGGAGTGCACAATGCTATATCAACAGCCACGTCTGGCAGACATTTCCAGTTTGACAGTGAACTGACAGTTGAACCTTGATGTTCAACTCTGTCTTCAGCAGCATCTGGAAATAAATCTGAATGTTTCTGTAACTGCTTCCCCTGTTCTCTTTGCCTTTGCTGATCTGGATTTTGGCTAATTGTGGAGTAAATGTACAAAAGTCCTACAGTGTACCATTTGAGGATTCCGTGTGCTCATAATGTCAGTTATCAAGGTCTCTAGTTTCCTGTTCAAGGCATATGCACAAAAGTAAGGCCTACATTCAAAGCTTTATATGTTTTCAGAATTTCTGTGATGATTGGTTTAGGCAGTAACCTCAAAAAAATTAAAACAATTGTAAAATAGGGTTTATTTCAAGTAAAAACATTATTAAGGCAAGTCATGACATCATAATGTCAAATCATGTCTTCTTATGCTCTTTGCGTGCAGGGCAGCACAAAGTGACATTTTATGACTTACAATTTACTTATAGATTTCATATTGATATTAAAGTATTCAAAATAATCACTAGCTGACAGATTTCACAATAATTGTGACCTTATAATAGATAGAACTGACTTCAATGGTTATGTAATGTTGACAGTATGTTATGTTATTATGGAACTATAATTATGTTGATATTAAAGTGGTATTTTTATTGATATTAAAGTGGTAGTGTCACAAATGACAACCAACAGTGCAAAAGAGTATATGATAGTAAAGAAATAGGCATGAACTCAAATAAATGGATATCAGGCTAATGCAGAGACTGAAAGGCATAAATGACAATAGGCTTCAGTGAACCATGCTTACCCACCTGGAGCCCAGTTCTAAAAAAGAAGACGTTTGTGTGGTGGGAATACCCACTTCAAATTACAGAGATGGGATTTCCACTGTTTTGAGAGAGAGAGAGAGAGAGAGAGAGAGAGAGAGAGATAGGTCTAACATGTCAGACATCACACTTCATAGCTGATTTTTGTAGAGCCAGTTAAGAAATAAAAAAAATGTTTATCTTTTCTCTCGAACAGCAATAATGTTTATATGCGTGTGTGTGTGTGTGTGTGTGCACTCTCTGTCTACCTAATTCATCCCAATCAGGCTCCTCCAGCAGTGCTGGAGCACATTAAAATGAATGAGTCTATTTTGCTGGGTTACTTCCTTCTCTTAAATTGAGCCAGAAGTGTAGCCAATAACAGGTCAGAGACACATTTCAAACGAAATATCTTCATCTGCAGAAGTTGCCTTGGCTAGAATCAGTGAACCTCTGATGTAGCATCAGTTCCTGTGATGAAGCTATAGCTACTGATGATATGTATTTAATGTTTGATCTGTCTCCTTCAATGAACCAGTGGAAGGAGCATTCTTGGGCATTGTCTCCTCTCGAACACCCAGAGAGCTATAGAAATATAAAATACCAAATGCCTTGAGGGATTATATGCCTTTCAGGGCTCTACGTTAACAATTTTTTTAGGATTATGATTGAAATTTAGGATTTTTTTTTTAAAGAGATGGTAATGTTAATGTGCTACAGTATAATGCACAAGTAGGAATCAGAAAACTTGAGCTTGTCAATTATGACAGAATTTTGGAAAAATAGTGTGAGCCATGACTAAATGTAATATTTTCAGTTAATTTTACATGCAAAAAACAACTGTTAACCTGTTCCACCTTGTAAACAAATAGATGAAACCTCAATATTCAGTGTTTGAAGTCTGCTCGGCTTAAATATATTTAAAGCTACACTATTATACATTTTCCACTGTCATTTTTCTGGGCTGGAGCCAGTTCTTGAACCGCTCTGTGTATATTGTGTATACAGTGGTGTGAAAAAGTGTTTGCCCCCTTCCTCATTTCCTGTTCCTTTGCATGTTTGTCACACTTAAGTGTTTCGGAACATCAAACCAATTTAAACAATAGTCAAGGACAACACAAGTAAACACAAAATGCAATTTGTAAATGAAGGTGTTTATTACTAAAGGTGAAAAAAAATCCAAACCATCATGGCCCTGTGTGAAAAAGGCAATCGCCCCCCTTACTATAACTGTGGTTGTCCACACCTGAGTTCAATTTCTCTAGCCACACCCAGGCCTGATTATTGCCACACCTGTTCACAATCAAGGCATCACTTAAATAGGAGCTGCTTGACACAGTAAGGTCCACCAGAAGATCCTTAAAAGCTACACATCATGCCGAGACCCAAAGAAATTCAGGAACAATTGAGAAAGAAAGTAATTGAGATCTATCAGTCTGGAAAGGGTTATAAAGCCATTTCCAAAGCTTTGGGAATCCAGCGAACCACAGTGAGAGCCATTATCCACAAATGGCGAAGACATGGAACAGTGGTGAACCTTCCCAGGAGTGGCGGCCGCGCAAAATTACCCCAAGAGCGCGCGCGACTCATCCAAGAGGTCACCAAAGACCCCACAACAACGTCCAAAGAACTGCAGGCCTCACTTGCCTCAGTTAAGGTCAGCGTTCATGCCTCCACCATTAGGAAAAGACTGGGCAAAAATGGCCTGCATGGCAGAGTTCCAAGGAGAAAACCACTGCTGAGCAAAAAGAACATCAAAGCTCGTCTCAATTTCTCCACAACACATCTTGATCCCCAAGACTTTTGGGACAACATTCTGTGGACCGATGAGACAAAAGTGGAACTCTTTAGAAGGTGTGTGTCCAAGTATATCTGGCGTAGAAGGAACACTGCATTTCATAAAAAGAACATTATACCAACAGTAAAATATGGTGGTGGTAGTGTGATGGTCTGGGTCTGTTTTGCTGCTTCAGGACCTGGAAGACTTGCCGTGATAAAAGGAACTATGAATTCTGCTGTCTACCAAGAGATCCTGAAGGAGAATGTCCGACCATCTGTTCGTGTACTCAAGCTGAAACGAACTTGGGTTCTGCAGCAGGACAATGATCCTAAACACACCAGCAAGTCCACCACCGAATGGCTGAAGAAAAACAAAATGAAGACTTTGGAGTGGCCTAGCCAAAGTCCTGACCTGAATCCTATTGAGATGTTGTGGTATGACCTTAAAAAGACCGTTCATGCTCAAAAACCCTCTAATGTAACTGAATTAGGACAATTCTGCAAAGATGAGTGGGCCAAAATTCCTCCAGGACGCTGTAAAAGCCTCATTGCACGTTATCGCAAACGCGGTTGCAGTTGTTGCTGGCTAAGGGTGGCCCAACCAGTTATTAGGTTTAGGGGCAATCACTTTTTCACACAGGGCCATGATGGTTTGGATTTTTTTTCACCTTCAATAATAAACACCTTCATTTACAAATTGCATTTTGTGTTTACTTGTGTTGTCCTTGACTATTGTTTAAATTGGTTTGATGTTCCGAAACACTTAAGTGTGACAAACATGCAAAGGAACAGGAAATGAGGAAGGGGGCAAACACTTTTTCACACCACTGTATATCTGAACAATCTCATATAGGATGTGATTGGGTGAGTTCATTTATCCGTCAGATGCAAAGTGCTTTAGTTTAATGGTGTTCATTACTGATGCTCCAATTAGGATTTTTACAACTGAAACCGATCCAGATACCAATCTTTTTTTGTATAAGCTTTAATTGTCAAGCAGAAGCAGGCAGCAGACGTAGTACGTGGGTACAGGGGCGTTCTAAGGACGTGGTCGTAAGGCAGGCAGAAGTCAGGCGATTGGGCGAACAAAACAATAGAGGACAAGGCAGGATGCGTAGTCGGAAACGTAAACTAAGGTCGAGGAAACTATGTGAACAAAACGAGAGACAACGGCTTGGAAACGCAGAGAACAAGTCAACTGAATGTATACTTTGCAAAGTCCTAGTGATGAATGACTCTCTATATGCTGTGGGTGAGAGTGTGTGTGTGTGATTGGTGACAGGTGTGTGAGACTAGAACTCCGGGGACGGTGAGCGCATGCGTGCGTGGGAGGTGAGTGTTGCTTCCTGGGAAACTGAGTCATGGCAGGACTGGGATATGACATTAATCAGTAGGTGTGTCATAAACAGTTAAATGTAAGCTCTGTGCTCATGGTCATTGTTAATTGAATTCAAATAATAACAATTACACAAATAATGTTTGTTAATTAATAAATAAACAACCATAAAATATTCATTTTTAAATATCTTAAAAAATAAAGAGTCCTAATTAAAAGTAGACTAAATGATAAAAAAAATGATCCATTTTATGTAAAAGAAGGCTAACAGACTTCAAGGAAATAGCGAACTATGCTTATTTAAGCTTAAATGCAACCCATAGTACTTAAACATTATTTCACTTGTCATTTTATTTATATTTCATGAATTTGTTATATATATTCTTTATATTAAATGACTTATTTATAACTAAGCACATTTCCTGTCTTTACATTTTATTAGTTTTTTTGTTTTTTTATTTGTTTATCAGTTGTTCTTTTCAGATAGGTTCCCAGAGTACAGTGTTGCTATGTCCGCTGATAATATTGTGTTTTTTGGGGGATTAAATCAAAACATGAACACATTTTCTGGAGATATATGGCAACTGTAAGTTTATATGAAGTGAATGCGCTGTCTATTAGAGTTGCTGAAGAGAGAGCGGCAGTTTTCAGACTGAACTCTTTATTATGATTGGTGAGGAATTATTTAATAAGGAAGTTTGAATTACACCCGCCTTGTAGTGTTAGCATTGTTATTAATTTACTCGCTGTGGCTACACGAGTAGGTCACAGTTGCAGATTCAGGTCATTTTGTGGAATCAATAAAAGATGGCGGTTTGTGAGATCATCAAATTGAGATTAACAGATGATGTACTGTGTTACTCTTGTCATCATAATGGCTTTTTTGCAGTATTTGCACACTTGTTCGGTTGACCGAGGTGATGATAAGCAGTGTGAAAGTAATTGTTGCACTGTGTAGATGTTTTTGTAGTTGTAGTTTTTATTCCGAACTCCAAACAAGTCACTCACACTGGTTCATCTATATATTTTTTCAGTTGCACAAAGTACTTTTCAGTTCTGAAATGGTCGCACTGTAGAGCCCTGCCTTTGAAGTATTTTTAGAATGTGCAGCCTATAGATTGAGCATTAGTTTTATCCCTGAGATGTATCAGACCTCATAACTCCATAGGAGATTGGATGTAATTTCTTTCTAATGGCATGTTGCTGTCACTGTGAAGGCTCTCACAGTTCTGCTCAGTGACATTTTGAGAGCAAGGGAGGCAGACACACTTTCTCCCTCCACTGCTCACACTGATTAGATTCCTCTCCCTGTTTTTGTTGGTAATCCCCCATGACAAAAATCACCGGCAGAAAACATTAATGTGTAAGCAACATTGCTGTAGGAAAGATCCACCCCAAAGAGAAATACCAGGGCTGTGAAATAACAGCTTGTTTTCCACTCCCAATGTGTAGAAAAAGCTGTAGAAGTTTGAGTGTCTGTCCACCGATAAGAAAAATTCTGAAAATGCAATTGTTGCTGTTTACTTATTCATGCGTTCTCTGAATTTAAGGCCGAAGGCTGCTTCCTGTATTCTGCATTGGGTGTTGCACAGTGAATAAGAAAACATACAGTGTTCCATCGTAGAACTGTATAACATACAGAGACAAGTATTAATAAAGAGATTTAAAATGATCAGTAATGCAATCAGGCTGCTTTTTTATGACTTAGGACTGGCGATGACTGCAGATGACTGACATGATATTTTTTTAATCTTTGATGCCATTAAATATAACAAACACATTATAACCATGTGAGTACACAGTTACATCCACAACAGTAGCCATTAGGCACAAGATTTAGCTTCAGAGTTGTTTGGTAATATAACTGCTGGTCTACAACTGCATCCATCAACTTTAACCACATCCACTGTTAATTACCTGATTATTAGATGCACATGGAACTTGTTAATGTCTATTAAAGTCCTAGTCAGCGAGACCTTGGCTGCAGTCTGTTCTGAAGTGATCATAACTATGTGACACTTTTGCCAGTGGTAGCTCCGTAGATAATGCATTGGACTACAGCTTGGACTACTCCTCTCTGTAGGCAAAAGTAATGGCCACTTCAAAATAGAACTGGGTATTGCGACCAATTTGACGATTCTTATTTATATAGTTTAGATTCAATTTAAATTTGATTCAGTATCGATTAGTTATCAATATTTAATTTCCTTTATTTCATTTCAAATGTTAGTTTTGCAGACATGGAATCCATGTTCTAATCTAAATGCTGGTAATGGAAACCTTCTTACTTAGCTATACCACAGAAGTACATATTTACATTAACAATAGGGCCCACACAATTATGTTTTATTACTTTTTACTTTTACTTTGAGTAACAAACATTGCAACAATAAATCATAAATATGCATACACTGCACACAAGGTAAGCACTAACTACACACTACACATTACTGTAAAAAACAATTGTTTAAGTAATATAACTAACTTCAAATTTCAAAACATGAATGATGGTGCCATCTTCAGGATGACAGGCAAACTAAAGATAATATTCACATCCTCTCAAGTAAAGCACGGGCATTAAGAATCGATTCTGGGATTTCCCGAATCAATATTGTTTAAATAAATCGATTCAAATCAATTTTTTTTACCTACTTCAAATACATCATTGTTCAAAATCAAATAAGTGTTTTATCATGAAAAGTTCCAAGCAGACCACAACTGCATCACCACAAACTATCATCTGTCCTTCTGTCATGGAGGAGTAGATAAGTGAAAGACTTCTCTGCCAGTAGCTTGTTTTCCTTGGCGTACTCATCTATTGTGCTCTCAGAGTAAATATGATAGAAGACAGGTCATTAAGTAGAGCTCTTCAGTCAATTCAATCAAGCTTAATGCTGTGCAATATCACAGGAACAGACAGGATTATTTGTATGTTCATACACTGTTTTATCAAATGGGACTAACACCATGTGACTGTCTCTGTGTGGTTTCTCACTGAAAAAGGTGTGTCAGCACTGAGCTGAGTGTGAGCCAGAAGTACTTCTGCGGAAAATATGAGCAGACATATCAGAGGTGCGTGTTGCATATTTGGTGGAGTGGAAAGCAGATTGACGTTTTTCATCAACCTCAGTTCTGCTAGGTGAGAGGCGTGCAACATTGCAGCCTACATGCCATGCATGAAGAATCAGAATTTTGCTTCCTGTCTATCCGAGGTAGGTCTGATGTGTTGATCAATCCATCAGCCACTGTACAGGGTTACGTCTGCTTGATAAGCTCCATTTCACCAGTGTGCTTTGGGAACTGCAAGATGATACAGGTCTCTGATTTTTATGAACACGGTGATTTTTCAACACATTATCGGCTTTTGTTGGCATAGCAGATGGATTCAACATGGTCTATTCTGAATCGTTGAAGCCCGTGCAGGGTTGTTCCAAACTGAAATGATAAATTCTAAACAGTTACAGTTACATCTTCAGTTTTACACATAATGTTGTATTTAATTTTAAATGGATTACATTTCATTATTGGCCATACGTCTTCACAAAATGTTTTTTTTTCTAGAATGTTTTTTCAAATGTTTTAAAAATCAAAAACTGAAAATTCTCATTTAGATATCCAGACCCTTACCTAAAGGTACTCCCAACTAAGTGCATTCTCTTTGCATCATCTTGTGTGTCTCTGGAACTTGACTGGAGTCCACCTGTGGCAAATTCAACTAATTGGACCTGTTTTATAAAGGCACATACCTGTGTCTGTAAGGTTCCACAATTTCATAGTGACTGTCAGACCAAAATCCACACCACAAAGTCTTAGAAATTCTCCACAGACCTCCAGTGGGCTCCATCATTGTGAAATGGAAGAAGTTTGGAACCACCCAGATTCTTCCTAGAGCTGGACGTCTGGCCAAACTCAGTGACAGAGAAGACAATTAAGCAGGGAGGTGATCAAGAACCCAATGGCAACTCTAACAGAGCTTTAGAAGACTTCTGCAGAGATGGGAGAACTCCATGGAATTACATCCATTTCAGAAATAGTCCATAAATCAGGTCTTTATGGTGGCTTTATTGTGCCTTTCTAGCCACCATAAAAAATAAAATAAAAAAATAAACTGTCTAGAAGCCATTCTTGAGGTAAAGGCATATGGCAGCCACTTAACGGACTTGAGAGCATGATGAAAAATATTCTCTGATCATTGACTGAGGTAACAGTCTTAAGCTTGTATTTGTATTTGTTTGCATTTGTAAATTAACCTAAATAACACTAAAATTAAGTTAGTGTTTTCCAAATAGCTTATTAATTAATTAATGCTGTGAAAAGTTGATGCAGTAAGCTTGAACTTGCGTGCACAGAGGTTTGCATATATGCTATGTACAGTGCCTTGCATAAATAGTCCTGGAGTTGTTTTGATGCTGCCTTAGTCTTCTTGATGCTGTTTGATTAGTTATGTTCTCTAGAAAATTCTCAGGCCTTCCAGAAACTGTATATACAGTATATTGATATCACATGACTTTAACTGTACACAGGTTCAACTCCATTCAACTTATTATGTGACATCTGATGCCAACTGGTTGCTCCAGAACTAGTTTTCAGAGCAATGGGAGTTAATACTTATGCAATTGCACATTTTACATTATTTTTTTGTTAATAATTTTGTATACTGAGTTTCCCCCCCACTTCAATATTCTGGGCTATTTTTTGTAGATTCATATTATCCCAATTAAGTCCATTTCAGTTATGGGAAAGGAGGTGGGGGCAGGGGTTAAATATTTATGCAAGGCACTGTACACATGAGTAATCTCACACAATTTCACATAAAAAGTGGTGCACACTGAAGAGTGATGTCCTAAATGCATTTACTAGGCTGGAGGAAAAAAAATAAACACTGGCATTTCCAGACATCTTTTCATATCTGGTGTTTGGATTGAGTGCCTATTCTTTTGAGCCGTTAAAAAAATTTCAAGACATTTGAAGCCAGTGTTGATGACAGCTGAATGGATACAGGACATGCAGATCTACAAAAAGCCAAAGATATGATCTCAGATTTCTCCATGGCTATTTTACTCCACATATATTATATATAAGTGTTGGGTATTGTTGTCTACTTCATATACTGTATATATTATGATACATCACAATATAGCACAAAGCATCATATCCTCCATCATATTGGAGGAAGCAAGTGAAATTTATATAACAATATAATAATATAATAATATAATATAATATAATATAATATAATATAATATAATAATATATAATTTTAGTCTTAAATTAAATAAAAACCTAAATGTAAAAAAAATAAATGAGAACAGTTAAATGAGAACAGTCACATGTCAGAGAAATGTGCAACTGTCCACTTCTTCTCTGCTCGTCACACAATACTGTAGTTGTCAGGGGTGGGGAATGGTGGGATTCAAATAAAAATGCTCCAAAGACTCAAGTTTCAGAAAAAACATGTGATACAATTAAAAGTTAAGCTAACACAAGAGTAGATTAGGAACTTTAGAAGCAGCAAAACAAGTGGGTATACCATGTGTATAGAAGTTGTTATGCGCAAACAGCCATGGGGAAAAAGTAAGTATACAATGTATACATGCATATGGCCCAGAATATACCACTGATATTGCCTGACAATGACTCCCATATGTGGGCCTTCCCCAGATGTTTGCCACAAAGTTGGAGACACATAATTTTCTAGATTATTTTTGTATGCTGTAGCATTACAATTTTCCTTCACTGGAACTAAGAGGCCCAGACCTGTTCCAGCATGATAATGCCCCTGTGCACAAAGTGAACTCCATGAAGACATGGTGGGTTAAAATTAGAGTGGAAGAATTTCAGTGTCCTGCACAGAGCCCTGACCCAAACCACACTGAACACACTGCATCCCAGGCCAATACCATCCCAATACCTGACCTCCCTAATGCTCTTGTGGTTGAATGCACAAATCCCCAAATTGACTTTCCAAAATCTAGTGGAAACCTTTCCAGAAGAGTGGAGGTACTTATAACAGCAAAGGGGGACTAACTCTATATTTATGCCCTGAGATGTCATGGTCAGGTGTCCAGATACTATTGTTCACATAGTGTATGTTGGCAAAGTATGCTGGGTCTGCTTTGGTAAGTTAAAAACCCAGTCAGACTAGTACCAGGTCTGTCAGACCAAAATATTGGTCTATTATAATGTAAGTACTGTCATAGTGGGGGCATTCTACAGGATAATTGGTTGTCTATGGATGACCCCTGAGGACAGGGCTTAGCAAAGCTTGTAACAGTGGACTTTGCATACTCATAACAGTAGCATAATTATTTGCCAACAGAATAACAATAGGAATTTTAAACTTAATGTTAGTAAAAATGTCTAGAAATATGGTTAATGGTCTTATATTTGTTATGTAATAATCCCATAATGAGAAATATTAGACAGTTTCCTGTATTCAAGATATTTTCATTTACTATAATTTTTTGCAGTGTGTTTGTTATTTTGCTGTACGTGCTGAGCAACCAGACTATTGAGAGTCTCTCAGTGGGTAAACAAGACTGACTCAGAAAGAACAAGAAAACAGACTACATGGGAAAAAAAGGAGAGCAGCACAGACAAATGAAGGAGCAGTAGACTCTCTAAGGACTGATACTGAACAGAATAGACAACTAGAGGGGAAAAGATAAGGAAAAATATATATCTTTTGAATGATATCTTATAAGGACTTAGTCATCTTCTTTTGTTATCACATCTTATTACAGAAATGCTATTTTTTAAGAAAAAAAATATACATGTAAATGAAACACAGCTACTGTACACAATTAAAAAGTTTTAACCTAACATTGTCAGAGGGTTGTCATGAACCGGCTTAAGTTGGGATATGTGGAAGGATAGGTGGATGCGCCAGGATCTGTGGAGCTTGAGTCTGACCATGGAACAATTAATGATGTTCCTGATGGTAAATGGGCCTAGATAAGAGGGGTGAGTTTCTTGGGGCTATCTTTGAGGGGAGTGTCTAATGATGAGAGCCATACCTTTTGGCCTGGCTGGTAACTGGGTGCAGGAGTACGATGACAGTCAGCCAGGTGATGGTTGAGTTCAGCAGGGCGGAACGGGCTTCATTCCATATTGTGAACCTTTACTGTTTGGATGACAATATTCCCCTCCTGGGTGGGGAAGAGGGGATTCTCATAACCCAGGGAACACCTAAAGGGGGACATACCGCTGGCAGTACTGGACAGGAAATTGTGGGTGTACACAATCAAGGGAAGCTGAGAGCTTCAGGTGGAGGAATTGTTGGTGGTGACATATCACAGTGCTGCTTCCAACACCTGATTAGCCTGCTCCACTTGGCCATTAGTCTGGGGATGAAAACCCAAAGAGAAACTCACAGTGGCTTTCCATACCTGAGAAATTAACTGGGCTCAGACACTATGTCCTGGGAATTCCATGTAGCTTGCAGACGTGGTTAGTCACAAGGTCTGCAGTTTCATGGACTGTGGGGAGCTTGGCGAATGCAACAAAGTGTACTGCCTTAGAAAAATGCAGAATGGTGACAATGTCTACGGCAGTATGGGACCAGAGGTGGTTGGGAACAGGCAAGGGTCACAGCAGACCAGCAGGTGGAAGATGTGAGGCATTTCTCCAAGTGCACACAGTACAGGCATTGATGAAAGCCCAGGTGTCTGCTACCGTGGTTGGCCACCAGAAACATTTTTTCAGCAGGTCTAGGGTGTGATAGGAGCTGGGGTGGCAGGCAAATCAGGAGCATTGACCACACTGGAGGACCTGGGACAAACTGTGAGTCAGGGACGAACAGACAACAAGGAGAATCATTACCTGGATCAGGTTGGGTGCATTGTTCTGTCCTGACCACCACCTCAATCTCCCATGATTTAGGTCCTCCTCTTTGAGGGTGAATTGGAACACTCTTAATTTTCAGCTTTGATAAACAAGTGGTTCTTCAGAAGCTGCTGCAGGACTTGATGGACATGAAGAGTGTGCTCAGTGAGCATACGGGAGAAAATCAGGATGTCATGCAAATAAACACAAAGCAGTTAAATCCTGGAGTACATCATTGATGAGGCTGAAATGCATGAATAGGTATTCACAGTGGCCCAGGGGGATGTTGAATGCAGTATTTCACTTGTCAACTGCTCTGATCCTGACCAGGTGGAATGCGTTCCGCAGGTCCAACTTTTGATGATATTGGCCCCATGCAGCAGCTCAAAGGTGGAATTGAGGAGCAGCAGGGGGTATTTAATAATCAATGCAAGAGAGGAGGGTCTTATCTTTCGTCTCCACATAGTAGAGGCCAGCACCCAGGGGGAGGAGGAAGGTCAGGTGATGCTGGTTGCGAGGTACTCGATTGTAATTATAATGAGTATTTATTAATCACATATACATTACAGTACAGTGAAATTATTTTCTTTGTATACCCCAGCATGTTAGGAAGTTAGGGTCAGAGCGCAAGGTCAGCCATGATAAAATGCCCGAAGAGCAGAGAGGGTTAAGGGCCTTGCTCAAGGGCCCAACGTTGGCAACTTGGGAGTGCTGGGGCTTGAACCCCCAACCTTCTGATCAGTAACAAAAGAGCCTTAACCGGCAAGCCACCACTGCCCCGACAAGATTATATATTTCTTTATGGCCTCTCTTTCACGACAAGACAAGTTATACAAATAACCAGAGTTTAGGGCACTCCCAGAGAGGAGTTTGATAGCACAATCATACAGGTGATGAGGTGGTAAGGGAAGGTCCTTGATAAAAACCTCACCCAGGTTGTGGTACTCAGGAGGCACAGTAGAGAGGTCTGGAGAAGTTGACGTCAGGGAAACTTTGGTGGTTGCAGTGGGAGGAAGGGCTGATTTCAGGCACAAAAAGTGACAAAAAGGACTCCAATTCATGACCCTCCCTGCTGACCAGTCTATCTGGAGGTTGTGTCTTTTTAGCCAAGAATAGCTTAGCACCATCAAGATACCTGGGGAGGAGATGATGTTTAGCTGAACCTTCTCATGGTGGTTCATAGAAAGCACAAGGAGCAATGGGGCAGTGTGATGAATGATCCAGGCCAACAATTTCCCATCCAGGTCATTGACAATAATTGGGGGATCCAGGGACTCAGTGGGTAGGCCGGACTGTGATGCAAACTCCTTATCCAGGAAGCTATTTTCGGCGCCCGAGTTGAAGTGCAAGGAGGGGAATGGAGCACTGTACCACATGATGGCAGGAATCTGAAAGCAGGATAGGGGGTCAGGTGTGGTACCTGTTTGGTTCACCAGTAGATACTGATGATTACCCCCTTTTAAGTGCAGAGTGCAGTTAGCCAGGTCGTGGCCTGGTTGGCCAATACAGAAGAATGTGCCTGCCTGAAATCTTCTCTCCCGTTCAGCAGGAGTACATCATAATAATAATAATAAACTTTATTTTATAAAGCGCCTTTAAAGCAGCTTCTCAAAGCGCTGTACATAAAAAAAAACACAAATCACAGAATTAATAAAAGTTAATTAAAACAAATAAAACAACTGTAATAAAAAACAAATATAAAACAATCAAAAAGATATCAGGAATTAAATGCGAGTCTAAAAAAGTGTGTCTTTAAAAGAGCTTTAAAAATGCCAAAGGACTGAGCTTCCCTGAGTTCAGGGGGAAGAGAGTTCCAAAAGTGATGGAGCGTAGACAGAAAAAGCCCTGTCACCCATAGACTTAAGGTGAGTTGGTGGAACCGTTAGTAGATTACCCTGTGAGGAGTGCAGTCTGCAATGTGGGGTGTATGGAATTAATAAGTGAGTTAAATATTGTGGAGCCAATCCATGCAATGCCTTGTATGTTAACATCATGATCTTAAAATCAACCCGGAACCTGACCGGGAGCCAGTGTAAGGACTTCAAAACAGGAGTGATATGGTCATATCTCCTGCTTCCCGTCAGGATCCGGGCGGCAGAGTTCTGAACATACTGCAATTTGTTAATTGCAGTTTAAGAAACTCCAGCTAAAACGGCATTGCAGTAATCCAACCGCGTGACAACGAATGAATTGATCAGCTTTTCAGCGACAGATAAGTTTAGCATTGGTCTTAATCTGCCTATATTTCTGAGGTGAAAAAAGGAGGTCTTCACAGTGTTCTGAACAAAAAAATCAAAACTGAGGTTAGTGTCAAAAATTACACCAAGGTTCCTCACTTACTTTGGAACTCTAGAACAGAGCCATCAACAGATAGAGACAGTGGAGCCGCTTTGCGAATCTGATGAAGGGAACCTATAAGCATGACCTCAGTTTTCCCACTGTTCAGGCACAGAAAGTTATTATTCATCCATGTTTTTATCTCAGAAATACAGCCAGAAAGATAACAAACATCAATGCTTTCACCAGATCTTGAGTGAATGTAGATTTGGGTATCGTCAGCATAAAAATGATAATGGAGGCCAAGTGTTCGCAGCAGATGCCCAAGTGGAGATAGATAAATATTGAACAGTAGAGGGCCTAGAATTGAACCCTGAGGAACACCAGTGAGCACCGAGCAAGTGTCAGATCTAAAGCCACCCATAGAAATAAACTGGGAACAGTCAGTAAAATAGGATTTAAACCAGTTTAAAACTTTCCCGGACACACCAAAAACACTTTCTAAGCGGGTAAGTAAAAGACCATGATCCACAGTATCGAAGGCGGCTCTAAGGTCAAGAAGAATACGAAGTGAGGTAGCTCCAGAATCAGAGGCCATCAACAGGTCATTTGTAACTTTGACCAACGCAGTTTCAGTGCTATGAAATTTACGAAAACCTGATTGAAGTGGTTCAAAGAGGTTATTCGTTGTCAGATGAGTACAAAGTTGAGAGGCGACAACATGCTCAAGTATTTTTGCCAAAAACAGAAGATTTGAAATGGGGTGAAAATTTTAAAAATCATCCACAGAAACATTTTCTCTCTTAGGGACAGGTGTAACAGCAGCAGTCTTCATTACTGCTGGAACGACCCCAGTCTCCGGTGATTCATTTATAATACTGAGGATAGCAGGGCACCACACAGCAAAGTACGATTTAAACAGAATCGTAGGAATTGGATTCAGCAGGCAAGTGGTAGATTTCATGCTAGATACCTCCCTAGTGAGAGCCTCAGAATCAAGCAGTGAAAAATGAGTAAAAGAAACACCAGTGAACCCAGATGGACGAAGGAGTGGAGTGGCACAGTCAGGGTTAACAGAAATTTCTTTACGAACATTGACAAACTTAGAATTAAAAAACTGTAGAAAGAAATCACAGAGCTGCTGAGAAACAGGCAAAGTAGTAACAGCGTTTACTTGAAGCAATCTATTTATGGTTTGGAACAAGTGTCTGGGATTATTTTGATTATTTACAATAGCAACAGAGAAGTAAGAGGATCTTTCAGTCTCCAGTAGTGCATAATAATCCCCCAGCAGGTCCTTCCACGCTTGATAGTAGACACTCAGTCCGGTAAGGCACCATTTTCGCTCCATTTTCCGACATACAGCCTTTCTAGAGCACAGATTGTCATTATACCAGGTAGCAGAGCGGGTGAATGTGACCTTACGTGACTTTAGAGGAGCAAAAGTGTCAAGATTAGCAGCAAGAGTGGAATTTAGCTGCAGAACTTTCTCCTCCAGTGATGATGGATGAAGATCACTTAGGATGGAAACCACAGAATTGGAGAAGGCTGTCTGATCGATAGACTTCCAGGGAGGCTCACTTGAATGATACAGTTCAAGGTTAAAAAAGACAGCTGAATGATCTTACAGTCCAATGTCAGTAGCTGAAAACTCAGATACAAATGATCCATTAGCAATCACCAGATCCAGCGTATGACCTTTGTTATGAGTCGGGTCAGTTATAAACTGAGTGAAGTTAAAACAGTCAATTAGTGACAGAAAATCCTTGGCCACCACCGAGTCACTACAGTCCACGTGAATGTTGAAGTCTCCCACAATCAAAATTCTGTCAAACTTAGTGCTCAACATCGACAGGAAGTCCGCAAACTCTGACATAAAAGCTGCATGTGACTTAGCCTTAGGTGGTTTATAGACTGTAGCGATGACGGTGGATACAGGAGCGGAGATACTCAAGACCAGGCATTCAAATGAAGGAAACCGGGAAACAGACACAGAGCTTGTGTTGAACTTCAGGTTTTAAACCACAATAATGCCTCCGCCTCTGCCAAATAACCTTGGGAGATCTAAAACTCTAAAGCCCGCTGGAGTGATCTGGTTAAACAGGAGCCCATCATTTTCTTCATGCCAGGTTTCAGTTAAGAAAAACAAGTCCAGCTTTTTATCAGTGATAAAATCCGATAAAAGCAGCGCTTTGTTGTTCACAGACCGTGCATTGAATAGTGTGAGTGCACACTCGTAGGGCCAGCACGAGTGAAACTCCGGAGCGCACTGCGAGCACAGACTCGTACAATCCGTCCACACACACAGCCGAGCCGAGGAGTAGATACAGAGTAACACGCTGCAGGTTATTCCAGTGGAGCTCAGAAATAAAAACTACAGACCAAACTATATAGAATGGCACCACCACATCGCACTTGCAACGGCACTAAAGACAATGTTACTAAAAGAAACTCGCAGAATTAAAAATAAATAAATATGACTTAAAATAACAACGAAAACAAACCAAACGGTAACAGGAGCGGCAGTAAAACACGCCAGCGTACCCTGTCACCGGAACCGGAGATCATCAGGTACATCAGGTACGGCCCAGCTACATAGGGTCTTCCCCAGGTGACTTGGACGTAGGTAACAGAATTCTGGGACAGGGCTGATGCTTGGGGGCAGGATTGGCAGATGAGCAGAGAAGAGAAATGGAGGTGAAAGGTGCTTGGGGTTGGCTGGCTCTCTGTTTGCACCTGCATGCAGTTATGCAACCTGATTGCCAGAGAGATTAGTTGACGCTCCCTGAAGTGCCTCTTAATTCCGGCCTGACTCAGGACCCAGGACCAAAACTCCACAGATTTCTCCCCCACACTGCGGGAAACCCTGGCAGAGGGCATCTCACAGGTGCCATCCCCTGGATTGGGTGGTCAAAAACCCTCTGAAGTTTGGTGGTGAAGGAGACGAGGGAGGACTACAGTGCTGGCTGCCTGTCACTACCAAATGGTCATGGCCCAGGCTAGGTCATCACCCCTCAATATCCCCATGATGTAGGTCACCTTAGACTCTTTGGTGGCATAGTTTAAGGGATGCTGGGCAAACATGAGAGTACACTGGAGGAAGAAGGACCTGCACTTTCCCAGGTCACCCACATAGGCTTCAGAGTCTGAGACATGTGCTTCATGCTCTGGTGGACTGGGAGAGGCAGCAGAGGGAGCCACAAGGGTAGTCTGACTGTGCTGGGGCCAGGGGTGCCAACATGAGTACCCCTGGCAGACAAGGGATGCATGATCAACAAGCAGAGCATGATCAGTATGCAGTATTCCATCATGATAATGTACCCAAACACACCTCCAAGACGACCACTGCCTTGCTAAAGAAGCTGAGGGTGAAGATGATGGACTGGCGAAGCATGTCTCCAGACCTAAACCCCATTGAGCATCTGTGGGGCATCCTCAAATGGAAGGTAGAGGAGCACAAGGTCTCTAACATCCACAAGTCCTGTGATGTCGTCATGGAGGAGTGGAAGAGGACTCCAGTGGCAACCGGTGAAGCTCTGGTGAAGTGCTGGAAAATAATGGTGGCCACACAAAATAGAGAGACTTTGGGCCCAATTTGGACATTTTCACTTAGGGGTGTACTCACTTTTGTTGCCAGCAGTTTAGACATTAATGGCTGTGTGTTGAGTTATTTTGAGGGGACAGCAAATTTACACTGTTACAGAAGCTGTACACACACTACTTTACATTGTTGCAAAGTGTCATTTCTTCAGTGTTGTCACATGAAAAGGTATAATTAAATATTTACAAAAAAGTGAGGGGTGTACTCACTTTTGTGAAATCCTGTATACCTAAAAGCCTGAAAAAAGACCTACCAAAAAAACCTTTCTCTGGAACTTACACCTCTGCTCTTCGCACATTACTTTTCTAGAATTCAATGAAAAATTATTTTATGGTAGCACTACTTGTATTGTTCTGTGCTTGATAATCGCTTTGCTTGTATTTCCTCATTTGTAAGTCGCTTTGGATAAAAGTGTCTGTTAAATGAATAAATGTAAATGTAAAATAGATGTTCCTCCTAATTCAGAGTAGATACTAAATCATTCATGAGTTGGTCCTACTGCTTTACATCCTTTTGCCAGACTTCTCCAGAATATTAGCATCACCATTACCAACTCTCCAAGCAGGTTCAGGATTAATTGGACAGCGTGTTAATCCAGCAAAAACGGCTTATGGAAAGAGAAATTCAGTGGGTGTATTATGCACAGAGGAAATCATCTTCATTGCCACTTGGGGTAGCCGTGGTGTGCTCCAAATCATCAAGTACAGCTCACTCTTAAGGTACGGTAAGCAGCTTAAATTGTGATGCAGTTGAATTGCAGTTGATAGATGACAACACCCTATTGAGGGCTCTTGGTCTGACTGATGTTTTTTACATCATGGAATGTATCTTTATAGACACAGTCTGTCTCTTTCTTGTCACCCGAGACTGTATGAGGAGTAGAGACAGTCGAATGAAGTACAGTATGATTCGGACAGTGTATATTGCATAACATTAAGGCTCTATTGCAGTATGTCCGTCTTTTGAAAGAGACACAGCTGCATTTTTTAAAAGCACAAAACCCAGGCATATACGGTTCTTACACTGACACACAGTTCTAGGGCATCTCTGTCACTGTGATGGCTGTATTAATGTTACAAAGGTTCTCATAACACTCGTATTATCCTTTAGTTTTCCCTCATTGCTAAATGCAGTAGCCAAACTTAATAACTAATATGATATACTATCTTCAATATGATGAAGATAGTGTGGAGAATTATTTGGGGTTTATTGTATATAAGGGATGTATTTTGAAAATAAAAATGTCTAGTTATAATCTCTGTACTCTAGTTAATACATTACTAATAATGTTTCACTTAACACTTTCACTGACCAAGAAGAATTTTTGTGAACTGTAAGGGAAATAAACTGTTATTCAGAGGATCTACTGTAGCTACCATGTTGGGCTGCTTAAATGCCTTCCTCTAGAAGCATATCTAGAAGTATCTAGAAGCCAATGTAGTACACTACAGTATATGGCCAAATAACTCTTTGTAATAAAATCTGAAGGTGTTTCTATAAAAACACCTTCAGCACATTAAAAATCAAGCACATTAAATTCAAGCATCCACATAACTCATGTTAGGAAAACTACAGTTCTTTGGAGATAGAGTTGTCCTCTAACTTAGTGCCAAAAGAGGTAATTGGTTAAATTTTTGCACTGGAAATGATCCAGGACATCTGTCTCAACCGTGATTCAAATTCAGAGGCAAACCAATGACTCACATAGTCAGTGCTTAAAAAGTTCAGTTGAATATTATTGGTTTAAATCATTATTATTATTATTATTATTATTATTATTATTGGTCTCAGATTATGAAAAACATGATTAATTGCAAATGTGTCCACAAACTTCCTTCAAAGTCTGTTACAATCCATCAATGTTCAATGTTTTTGTTAGAAGAAATGCCATAATACTTAGCAACAATGATTGAAAGGAATGAACTAGACTTGGCTTAATGAACTGCCAAGCCACACACAATTTGCCGAGCCACACGGTTTTCTGGAGCTGCTAAAAATCCAGATCCTTTATGCCTCTGGATGGAGCTCAAATCTACTCCAATTCCAGACTGCTGGGATTACGGCTGAAGGGTATACAGACTTCATATAAGTCAATAATGAACTTTTTCACAACATCTGTTGTTACCCAGATGAGGATGGGTACCCTTCTGAGTCTGGTTCCTCTCAAAGTTTCTTCCTCTTAAAACATCTTAGGGAATGGCTGCTGTCGCCACTCAGTGGCTTGCTCAGTTGGGATACATTTACATCTTTAATATCTGTATACCGTGTTGATATTTCTTTAAAGCTGCTTTGAGACAATATCTATTGTAAAAAAGCGCTATACAAATAAAACTGAATTGAATTTAATTGAATTGAATGAACCAAACATTACTCTCATTACTGTCATTATAGTTCACTGGCCTACCTCATATTTATACCCCTCTGAAGGGAATATGGCTGAACAATTTTCTCTTCCTAGTCACCCAGATGTGCTACTGTAAATAAAATGTTAAATATCAATGGGAATATACTTCAAATATATTTTTATATATAAAAATATATCTTATTAATATGAATTAATATGGGTGTCAATAATTGTTGCACATCTATAACAAAGATTTTTTTATTTTTTTGGATAAACCTGATATCAATTGTTTGATATCCATGAGAGCAGAGTATTTTTGTGAATTTTGTGAACAAACGATCAGAAGCTTAATAAAAAATAAATAAATAATAAATAAATAAATAAATTGTGAATACAAAAAAAAATTGTGAAATTGTGAGTACTAAACAAAAGTGAGTACACCCCTAAGTGAAAATATCCAAATGTAGATAAACATGATGGCACACACACACTAAAAGTGCCAATATGTATTAGTTTACATGAACACTCACACACAGCATATAACATACACCTAAATGGGCAACACATCACTGCCTCGTATTTACTGCTGTTCACTGTACACATTTATGCCAGATCCATTACTCATTGTTCTTTTGCAATTTCACTACTTGGTATTGTTAAAAAATATCCACTAGAATTTTCCTCCCCATTGTATTGTTGTTCTCTCTTTCTAAATTTTTTTTCCTACCAAGTATTCAGTTATGTTTTGCTGCCAAGTTGTGTTTGATTTATTCATGTACTGTATGTGCAGAACTTTTTATTTCCTTTTTTCTTATTTTTTTCCTTCGCCTTTTCTCTCTCCTGCTATTAGAAGTAGCTTGAATTGTCTAAAAAAATTTAAGTTTATCTGTTGCTAACCAAGGTCTTAAGGTTAAAATAACACTGGTGACATTGACTCTGGATAGGTTGATTAAGTTTGTTTTGTGTTTGTTCATGTGGCAAGACCATAGGCTAGGAATTGTGGGAAACATGGTGGGTTTGCTCTAGTGTTTAATTGTAAGTGGAGAAGGTTGCCTACATGACACTCCTAATAAACAGCTGTAAAATTTATTAAATCAGAATGTCCTCAACATAAAAAGGTTCCTTTTTCCCCCAGAACTGAAAATGTTGGCAGGTGGCCAACCACTGCTCAGATCAGGTTATGTGCAATTGAATTTTTGAACCCAGGCGCTGCTTCGCTACACTTTAACTGCATCATTAAAGAACCATGACAGATTTGCTTAGTGCCATTTGAGTAATGTAGGGTGTGGGCTAGGCGTGTTACCGAGACTCATAGAGGGACGTATCACTTTGAAGCCTGCAGCAAATAACATTTAGCTACAGAGAAAAAGGTCAACTTCTGTTTAATGAACTGGCTACAAAAAAATGTAATATATATTGACTTTAAGGGCCTCAAAACTGTAACAAACTGTGAACAGCTTGTCTGAGTCTTAGCAACGCGAAAAACCTGAGTTTTGGTAAATGTAAAGGAACAAACCAGATTCTGCCATCTATGGTCTGGAAATTGAATAGTCCAAATGTTATAGAAACATGCATTTAATATAACATAAAAAAAAATGCATCATGCTTTCCATTAACATGACACTGCATGTCAAAATAATACATAACAATGTATTATATACAGTGTATCCGGAAAGTATTCACAGTGCTTCACTTCCCACATTTTGTTATTTTACAACTTTATTCCAAAATGGATTAAATTAATTATTTTCCTCAAAATTCTACAAACAATACCCCACATGACAACATGAAAGAAGTTTGTTTGAAATCTTTGCAAATTTATTAAAAATAAAAAACAAAAAAAGCACATGCACATAAGTATTCGCAGCCTTTGCCATGACACTCAAAATTGAGCTCAGGTGACTCCTGCTTCCACTGATCATCCTTGATATGTTTCTACAACTTGATTGGAGTTCACCTGTGGTAAATTCAGTTGATTGTACATGATTTGGAAAGGCACACACTTGTCTATATAAGGTCCAACAGTTAACAAAGCATGTCATAGCACAAACCAAGTCATGAAGTCCAAGGAACTGTCTGTAGACCTCCGAGAAAGGATTGTATTGAAGCACAGATCTTGGGAAGTGCACAGAAACATTTCTGCAGCATTGAAGGTCTCAATGAGCACAGAGGCATCCATAAGGACTCTTCCTAGAGCTGGCAAATTGAGCGATCAGGGGAGAAGAGCCTTAGTCGGGGAAATGATCAAAAACCTGATGGTCACTCTGAAAGAGCTCCAGTGTGACTCTGTGGAGACAGGAGAACCTTCTAGAAGAACAATCAACTCTGCAGAACTCCGTCAATCAGGACTGAATGGTACAGTGGCCAGATGGAAGCCACTTCTCAGTAAAAGTCACATGACAGCCTTTCTGGAGTTTGCCAAAAGGCACCTGAAGGACTCTCAGACCAAAGATTGAACAAAGATTGAACTCTTTGACCTGAATGGCAAGCATCATGTCTGGAGGAAACCAGGCACCACTCATCACCTGGCCAATACCATCCTTACAGTGAAGCATGGTGGTGGAAGCATCATGCTGTGGCGATGTTTTTCAGCAGCAGGAACTGGGAGACTAGTCAGGATTGTGGAAAAGATGAATGCAGCAATGTACAGAGACATCCTTTATGAAAACCTGCTCCAGAGCGCTCTGGACCTCAGACTGGGGCGAAGGTTCATCTTCGAACAGGACAACGACCCTAAGCGAACAGCCAAGATAACAAAGGAGTGGCTACAGGACAACTCTGTGAATGCCCAGCCAGAGCCCAGACTTGATCCCGATTGAACATCTCTGGAGAAATCTGAAAATGGCTGTGTACAGATGCTCCCCATCCAACCTGATATAGCTTGAGGTGTCCTGCAAAGAAGAATGGGAGAAACTGCCCGAAAATAGGTGTGCCAAGCTTGTAGCATCATTCTCAAAAAGACTTGAGGCTGTAATTGGTGCCAAAGGTGCTTCAACAAAGAATTGAACAGCGGCTGTGAATACTTATGTATATGTGCTTTTTTGTTATTTATTTATTTATTTATTTATATTTATACTTTTTTCATGTCATTATGGGGTATTGTTTGTAGAATTTTTAGAAAATAATGAATTTAATCCATTTTGGAATAAATCTGTAACAAAACAATATGTGGGAAAAGTGAAGTCCTGTGAATACTCCCCGGATGCACTGTATAAAGGGTCACATCAGTGTTGGGAAAGCTATTTTGAAACTGTAGCTTTTCAAGCTACAAGATACTCACAGTTTCAAGTAGTTAAGCTACAGTCAAGATACTATATTAAGAAGTAGTTAGTTACATTATAGGTTACTAGCAAAAAGTAGTTAACTAAAGCTTGACGCTGCTTCCGGCTTGACGCTATTATATTACTTTTCTTATTTCTATACTTTAAAAAAATATATATATATTTACTTGCATTTTACAAATATAAACACATTAGTTTAGATAAAACTAATTGTAATATTGCGGTGTCGCTAAATTCTGGTTTGTTTGTACAAACATCAACGACTAGCTTGCGAGTAGCTTTAGCCCGCTAGCATTGCGATTAGCAGTAACCGCTAGCATCACCTACCACTAGCCTATCTTACGTTTGTATTTCATATTGAGAATTTATCACTGTTCTGTTTAAAAAAACAAAAACAAATATGTCCACCGTCTCTCCTGTTCTGAGTGCAGATGACTCGCTCGAGCTTCACATGGTGTTGCTGGAACTGGAGGATGTGGAGAGGAGGATCCGCGGCCTACTTGACCAGCAGGCCCAGCTGCAGGAGCGACGAACTGCGCTGGAATCATCTTGTGCTTCTGTCCACACACCCAAGGTAAACACACAGTGTGGTATTTCCACTCCCAGCCCCTCTACGCCGTGTGTTTCTCTGTGCAGGGATGGTGCAGCCAGGACTTTCCCAGCCGCGGTCTCCATCACACCGGCGCCAACACACCTCGGGCCTTGGGTGAACCAGCGGCGGAAGGGTGCACCCCGTGCGAAGGTCTCTCTACCACCGGTGTTCCAGATTCCAACCCAGAACCGCTTCGCCCCTCTCCGCCAGACCAGACCCAACGCTGTGATCGTCGGAGACTCCATCGTGCGGAACATCCGTGTAGCTTCATCCAAAGGTAAGGTGCACACACACTGTTTTTCTGGTGCTCATGTTCTTGATGTCGCTGTGCAGGTATCCAGGATCCTGAAGGACGAGCGCATTGGAGCGGTTGTGCTGCACGCCGGGACGAACGACACCAGGCTACGGCAGACAGAGGTTCTGAAGAGGGACTTCTCCAGCCTGATCGAGACGGTGCGAGGCAGATCACCCACAGCGAGGATCATCGTCTCTCTTCCCACATTCAGAAGTGGAGCAGAAAAGTTCAGTAGACTTCTCGCTTTAAATGGTTAGTGTCTTGGTGTAATGAGCAGAATCTAGTGTTTGTTAATAACTGGAATCTGTTTTGGGAGCGCCCTAGGTTGTTTCGTCCTGATGGCCTGCACCCCAGCAGCGTTGGAGCGGAACTGCTGTCCGAGAACATCTCCAAGGCGCTTCACTCCAAGTGACTCTCTACCGTAAATACATCTTCTGACAATAACAGTCAGTTTAATCAATGTTCATTTAATAGTCAATCACCAGTAATGAATACTATTGAGACTGTGTCTGTTTCCCAAGCTATACACATAAGTAGGAAATCTTGTAACCTTCGTAACCTAATTAACATAAAATGAAACCATATTGAATGCACAGCCAGCATTTTTGAACTGAAGCTAGGACTATTAAACGTTAGATCTCTTATGTCTAAGGCTCTTATTATCAACGACATCATTACTGACCAGGAATGTAATTTAATGTGTTTAATGGAAACTTGGGTTAAACCAAATGAGTACATAGCATTAAATGAAGCCAGTCCTCCTGGATACAGTTATGTACATCAGCTTCGTTCAACTGGTAGAGGAGGAGGTATTGGTCTTATCCATAGTGAAAATCTAGTCGTCACACAAAAATATAGTCATAAGTTTAATTCCTTTGAAATTCTTTATACCAGTGTAAATCACGTAGCCAAAAAAAAATAAGTCAATTCGTCTAATTATTATTTACATACCCCCAGGGCCTTTTTTTCTGCTGAATTTGCAGACTTTGTATCAAACCTGGTTGTGTCTGTAAATAAAGCATTAATCGTCGAAGATTTTAATATTCATTTTGATAACCTGGAGGACCCTCTGAGAACAGCGGTCGTGTCCATCTTAGATTCAGTAGGGATTAATCAGAACGTAATCGGGCCTACTCATAGTGGTGGTCACACTCTTGACCTCATACTAACATACGGACCAAGTATAGAAAATATTGAAATTATTCCACAGTCTGAAGTTATCTCAGACCACCATCTTATCTCATTCATAATCCGTATGGATTATAATATCTCCACCTTGCCCGCTACCGCGCAAACGCATTACTTCACATCAGCTACTGCACTGAGCTTCATAAATAACCTACCAGAGACATCAATTAGATTTGGATCAGCGCCTGATCCAGTAGATCTCGACCAGGCAACTGAAAGTTTGGAGTCAACACTCCGTTGCACACTAGATAGAGTGGCTCCACTCAAAAGGAAAATAATTAGACAAAAAAAATTAGCACCCTGGTATAATGATCTAACGCGATCCTTAAAACAGAAATCTAGACAATTAGAACGTAAATGGCGCCAAACCAAGCTGGAGATATTTCAGACACCATGGAAGGAGAGCCTACTGCAATATAGGAAATCTCTTGTAGATGCTAAAAAGATCTACTTCTCCACCTCAATAGGAGACAACCAAAACAATTCCAGATTCCTCTTCAACACGGTAGCAAAACTAACTAGGAATAAAACCACTTCAGAGGAAAACACTCAATCATTTCATAGCAGTGAGGATTTCATGAAATTTTTCATTTATAAAATTGAAAATATTAGAGATGAAATACAGGCCATTAAATTACAACCGGTCGCAATATAACAAACCCATTAGATGACAATGTGGCAATACCGGATCAATGTTTAGAGTGTTTTCCGCTTATAGAGACCAACCTAGCTACACTAATCTCATCAGCTAATTCATCAACCTGCATACTAGATCCTATACCCACATGTTTGTTTAAACAGATTTGTCCAGGAGTGGTTAAGTCACTTTTGAATATAGTAAATTCTTCCCTAACCATTGGCTATGTACCTAAATCTCTAAAATTAGCAGTTATTAAACCATTGATAAAAAAACCTGACCTTGACCCGTCTCAATTATCCAGTTATAGACCAATATCGAATCTCCCCTTCATCTCTAAGATTCTAGAAAAGGTAGTAGCAAAGCAGTTATGCTCATACTTAGAAAGGAAAACATTCATGAAATGTATCAGTCAGCATTTAGACCTCATCACAGCACAGAGACAGCACTAGTTAAAGTAGTAAATGACCTTCTTCTGACCTCTGATCAGGGTTGTGTCTGCCGCTTGTGTTACTAGACCTTAGTGCAGCTTTTGATACCATAGATCACACTATTCTCCTTGATAGATTAGAAAATGTTGTTGGCATTAAGGGAACAGTCCTCTCCTGGCTCAGGTCTTATCTGACCGATCGTTATCAGTTCGTAGATATAAATGGTGATTTCTCCATGCGTACTGAGGTTACTTTTGGAGTTCCCCAGGGTTCTGTTTTAGGCCCACTGCTTTTTGCTTTATATATGTTACCCCTAGGACAAATTATTCGTAAACATGGAATTAGCTTCCACTGTATGCTTGCGATGATACACAGCTATATGTGTCACGAAGCCAGAGGACAGACAGAAGCTTAGTAAAGTTTAGGTTGTGTAATATAAATGACATTAGACATTGGATGTTAACTAACTTCCTTTTACTTAATTCTGATAAAACAGAAATACTTTTATTAGGCCCACGTGTAGCTAGAAGTAATCTTCCTGACTACACAGTAACTCTGGATGGTCTTTCTGTTTCATCATGTACAGCAGTTAAAGACCTCGGAGTGATTATTGACTCTAGTCTATCATTTGATGCTCATGTAGATAATATTACTAGGATAGCGTTCTTTCATCTCAGAAATATTTCTAAGATAAGAAACATATTGTCACTACATGATGCAGAAATACTGGTTCAAGCATTCGTCACCTCTAGATTAGATTACTGTAATGCCTTACTGTCTGGATGTTCCAGTAAGAATATAAATAAACTCAATTTAGTCCAGAATGCAGCTGCTAGAGTCCTTACTAGAACTAGAAGATACGACCATATCACCCCGATCTTATCCACACTGCATTGGCTCCCTGTAAAATTTCGCATTAAGTTTAAAATACTTCTAATAACCTATAAAGCACTACACGGTCTTGCACCACAATATCTAAGCGACCTTCTGGTTTTATATGATCCGCCACGCCTACTCAGATCAAAAGATGCAGGCTATTTGATATTACCTAGAATAGTGAAGTCTACAGCAGGGGGAAGAGCCTTCGCTTATAGAGCCCCACAGTTATGGAACAGTCTTCCTATTAGTGTTCGGGACTCAGACACAGTCTCAGTGTTTAAATCTAGGTTTAAAACTTATTTGTTTACTCAAGCTTACCCTGACTAGATTCTATCTCACTAATTCACCGTCCTAATAGTTTTTCTCCCTCTCTCTCTCTTTTTGCCGAGCCCCACATGAATTTATGGAGATATTGGAGATCCAGATCCCTTCTGCCTCTGGATGAGCCCAAATCTTCAGCTGGGACTACGGCTGCTCCTAAGGCCATACTTCTCATTTTTCACATTATCTGTGTTACCTTCACATTCTGTGTTACCCAGATGAGGATGGGTTTCCCTTCTGAGTCGGGTTCCTCTCAAGGTTTCTTCCTCAAAAAACATCTTAGGGGGTTTTTCCTTGCCACCGTCGCCACTCAGTGGCTTGCTCAGTTGGGATAAATTCCATTTGTTTTCTACCTGTTTGTCTCTGTTTATCTGTTCCTGTTTGTCTCTCTTTAGATGTTTCTGACTGTTTATACCTGTTTTTTATTTCTGTAAAGCTGCTTTGAGACAATGACTATTGTAAAAAGCGCTATACAAATAAAATTGAATTGAATTCAATTGAACTATATTGAAGCTACTAAAATGGGCAACATTTTTAAGTATGTGTTACGAATCAACAAACTCAAAAACACACAAACACAGGAAGCGCGGTCTATACTGACTATACTTAAACAATGGTTCCCTAGCTACGACCGCTAGCATGCTAAACATACATGCTACCATGTTCAAACATAAACAGAAACTCAGGAGACCTTAGATTAATACTGCGCGAAGTGTGCAGCCACACAAGGGGTCGAAATAACAAACACAATCAAACTAAAGCATGGACACCTGGGGCAAATTAAAGACACTCAAACATTACCCAATACTCAACCAGGGAGTGAACGAACCAAAACAAAGTCATGTGACCACTTGGAAGCCGCGCCGCAGTGCCCTCTGCCGGCGAGGCGTAACATTTACATTTACATTTAGTCACTTGGCAGACGCTTTTATCCAACAGAACCCCCCCTCCAACGGAGGTGCTGGGCCCTTATGTGTGCTGTCTCTCACTGCCACGGAAAGCGAGACAGCCTCCGCTGGGCAGCAGACGGGTGGAGCACCACCCCCACCGGGATTGAAAATCAGGGCGCCACCCACATCAGTGCTGGAACGCTGGACGCTGCCCCCCAGCGGCATGAGAACGCTGGGCACTGCCCCTGAAGGCACTGGAATGCTGGGCACTACCCCCGGGGGCGCTGGAATGCTGGAAGCCGCCCTGGGTGGCGCTGGAACGCTGGAGCTCAGGGTAGTTGCCTCAGCTGGGCAGGGCAGCAGGACGACCTCTTCAGTTGGGCTGGACATTGTGACAGCTTCCTCGGCTGTGCAGGCCAGCGGGACAGCCTCCTTAGCTGGGCTGGACAGCAGGACAGCATCCTCGGCTGTGCAGGGCAACGGGACGGCCTCCTCAGCTGGGCTGGACAGCAGGACAGCTCCCTCGGCCATGTAGGGCAGCAAGACGGCCTCCTCGGCCGGGCTGGACAGCGGGACGGCCTCCTCGGCTTCCTGTAGGCCTCAAGCTGTAGCTCTGAGGTCACCATGTTGACCTCAGGTGGGAGCTCTACAGCTGAGGTCTCTCTGTAGGCCTCATGCTGCAGCTTTGAGGTTGCCATCTTAACCTCAGGCTGGTGCTCCACAGCTGAGACCTCCTCGTAGACCTCACCCATCAGCTCTGAGGTCGCCAAGTTGACCTCAGGCCAGAGCTCCACAGTTGAGTCCCCCCAGTAGGCCTCAGACTGGAGCTCTGCTGTCGTTGTCCCCAAAGACCCCCCCCCCCACACACACACACACACACCCCCACCTGGACACCTGGGGCAAATTAAAGAAACTCAAACATAATCCAATACTCAACCAGGAAGTGAACAAACCAAAACAAAATCATGTGACCACTTGGAAGCCGCGCCTCAGTGCCCTCTGCCGGCAACAGTATGTCTTGATTGTGAATCGACTTATGAATTACTGTCTATAATTTTGCATAAAGAAATTAAACAATAAAAAAATTATTCAGAATAATTATGAATGTATAATGTGTACATTAAACTCCTATTAATTTAACACGACAATCACGTTCACCTCTATGAAAATTGTGCTCTGTGTCACGATTCCCCCGCGCAGCAGCGCGTTGTGAGCAGTTACGCATGCTTGGACTGCTTCCGGGGTGACGTCATGCCTGCGCCCTGTCGCGTCAGCCGTGCGTACACGGAAGGGCGGACACCTGTTCCCAGTTGCGGGCTAATGACAGAGAGGACTATATATACCGTGAGCCATGCTTCACACGGTGCGGTCCGATAACGGTCTCAAGCCATGCTTCACGCCATGCTTCACGCCATGTCTCACGCCATGCTTCTCGCTCAAGCTCAAGTCATGCCTCTCGCTCAAGCTCAAGTCATGCCTCTCGCTCAAGCTCAAGTCACGCCTCTCGCTCAAGCTCAAGTCACGCCTCTCGCTCACGCTCAAGTCATGCCTCCCGCTCATGCTCCAGCCACGTTCCAGGTCTCAGCAGCCAAAATGCAGGTCCTGTCTCGAGTTCCTGCTCTGGTAAATTTCGATCAGCCGTCGTGTCCTGCTGAGGACGCCGCTCAGCCTTCCTGTCCTGCTGAGGACGCCACTCAGCCTTCCTATCCTGCTGAGGACACCGCTCAGCCTTCCTGTCCTGCTGAGGACGCCGCTCAGCCTGTCTGCCGGGCTGTAGTTCTTGCTCTGCCCCCGTGCTCCAGGGACACCACGCGGTTTCTTTCAGGCGCTGCGCAGGACATTCGGCCTAGGGGCCCGGGGCCGCCGATGAAAGGGGGGGTCTCTTGGCACTCCGGGAGGAGCGCCTTTAGGGGGGGGTTCTGTCACGATTCCCCCGTGCAGCAGCGCGTTGTGCACGGTCGCGCATGCTTGGACTGCTTCCGGGGTGATGTCATGCCTGCGCCCTGTCGTGTCAGCCGTGCGTACACGGAAGGGCGGACAGCTGTTCGCGGTTGCGGACTAATGACAGAGAGGACTATATATATACCGTGAGCCGTGCTTCACACGGCGTGGTCCGATAACAAAGTGAACAATTAGACAAACGCATCGATAGAGATTGCGACACGGTTATGTATTGTTCCTGCCATGTTTTGCGCCAAGAGATTGCTTTAGTTTCGTGTCTTATTCTAGTGTTAGCTTTAGCCTGTGTCATGTTCATAGCTTAGTGAGCTTTAATCAGGACTCTTGTTTTTGTTTGTTTCACTGTGCACTCTTACCTCACCGTTCCACTGCACTTGCATCCTGCCTACTTCCTGCCCGTCATGCCCCTTGTGACACTCTGGGATGTGCTCAACGCTTGGATGTCATATTATAATCTAAATATTGGACGAGGTATTTTTATCTTTGGTTTGCAAAAATTACATATAAATGTGTAAGATTCCTTAAGGCACAAATAAGGCCACTGGTAATTGGTTATCTCATTGTCGTATTCAGTCGCCATCTCTTGCTGTCATGTATATCAGAGAAGGAAGTCTGAACTACAATTCCTAGCAACCACTGCACCTCACTGCATCACAGTCACATGACCACCTGTACCTGAATCACGTCATGTTACGAGCACTCGTGTATATAGTCACAGTTTGCACTGCACTCCTTGTTTTATGTTTGCCTTTCTTTGCAGTTGTCTCTGTTGCTGTGTTTATGGTCTTTGTTTTATGTTTATTCTTAGATAAGATAAAATAAGATAACCTTTATTGCTCCCACACAGGGGGAAATTCCCTCGTTACAGCAGCTCAATTACACAAAAAACAGGTAGGATAGAATACACATTAATATATATATATATAATATACACATATATACACACACACACACACACAATAGGAAAACCCCAGAACCTCATACAGGGGGTGAGAGGAATTGCTCCTGATAGACGCCAGCTTAGCTAACATCCTCCTCTCCCACACCACCTCTAAGCAGTCCAGAGGGTAGACCAGGAGAGAGCTAGCCCTCTTGACAAGTTTGTTGAGGCGTTTCCTGTCCCTCTCTGTGCACCCAACTCCCCAGAAAACTACTGCAAGGAAAATAGCAGATGCTAGCACAGTATCATAGAAAGTTGTTGTTGGAAAAACACCGAACCTTCTTCTTAGGCACTGTGTTCTCCACACAGAAATTAATCTAGTCCATTACACAGTGAGTGAGACTGTCAATGTCCTCTCCATGTGAGGGGAGCATTGTTGGGGGCTCTGCGCGAGTGGCAGCCTGTTGCAGCAGCTCTGATCTTTTCAGCTAAGTTTTAGTATATTTCCCTTGTTTTTTGTTTTTTCCTTCGTGTTTTTCTTTCTTTCTACATTAATCTTTGACATTGCGATTGCAGATATGGATATGCAATTGTGGAGGTTAGCAATATTTATTTTTCTGTTTGTTAGGGTGTACTGCTCCGCTCTGGGAGACCCATTCGGCCATGGCTCTGTTGCTTACACTAGGTAGCAGCTGTTAGCACTGAGCAACACCAGGATACTTCCTACAGAAAGACCAGTGATTCCTGAAGAAATTAGGAGAAGGAGAAGGGGAGCAGAGCTGGACTTAAACGCTGGGAGAGAAAAAATGGTACAAACCGTTCATTCCATCCGTTACTATGGGGAATGTGAGATCTCTCTCCAATAAGATGGAAGGGCTAACGGTGCTAACCAGGCTGCAGAGGGAGTACCGGGAGTGTAGCAACATGTGCTTCATGGAGACGTGGTTGGACGATCGCAGAACGGATTCACTGGTTACACTGGATGGATTTCAACTTGTGAGAGTGGACAGGAAAGCAAAGGAGAGCGGCAAGAGGGAGGGTGGGGGAATAGCGATGTTTGTGAATGAGAGATAGAGTAACGCTGGGCATGTCAGGGTTAAAGAGCAGTGGTGCACTAAGGATATTGAGTTACTAGCAGTTAGCATATTACCTGCCATATTACCTACGGAGGGAGTTCTTGCACGTCATCGCATTAACTGTCTACATCCCCGCCTCAGCTGATGCTACAGTGCCCCCTACCCTCAGTGTTTTCCACATGTTCATAGCTTATTTTATGTTTGTTTTCATTGTTATCTGCACTTGCATCTATCTCTGCTTCTCTGCTTAATTATGCAGCAATAAATTATTATTATTATTATTATTATTATTATTAGCCACTGACTGATTAATTAATCATGGAAATAATAATAAATAAGTTAAGATAGAAAGTTTTTCTCTTGTTTTTGCCTTAAATGAAATATTGCGAAATACAGTCAGACTGTTGAATTCAGAAAATAAAATAAATCCCTCGGCCTGCACTGATAAACTTATCGATTAATTTTTATTTTATTGTATTTTATATGTAGGTAAATGTAAACATTGTGTTGAGCTGCATATTAATAGCAATTTAAAAGTAATATTCTCTGTATCAGAGAATAAACTCCAGTGTTAATTTATTATGGTACAGTATTATTATTTACCTGCCCCATACCTCATGTAACAAACTGGCAAGATGTCCATCAGATGGTCTCTTCCTGTCCATGTGAGCTACAGTGAGGCTCTTAATTCCTGTGAAGCAAGCGGGCACTGCAGATATTCACTATTATAATTGGATAAAAAAAGGTAACAACTGGTCACTCAACATTGCAGCTCGTTTGAAAAAGCAACTTGTTTCTAGAAAAGTGACACTATTTTTAAAGTAGTGGAGCTAATGTCACACTACTGAAAAATGTAGTTAAGTTAGTGTCGCTACTTTAATTAACTTCTCCCTGTCAGGGTTCCGGGAGGTTGGAAAGTTGAGGCAGAAGCAATCGCAGATTTTTAAATATTTAATAACGCACAAACAGACTACAAAACAAGATCTTTGGCAAAAAACGCTGTGGCATGAGACAAAGACATAGACATAAACACCGTGGGTCTAAGACAATGAAAGACAAGGAGAAAGTGCAGACAAGGACTATAAATACACATGAGTGCTCATTAACAGAAACGTGAATCAGGTGCATGAGGTAGCGCATGTGGTCATGTGGTGTAGTGCAGCGGCTGATGGGAAATGTAGTCCGGGTTTCCCAGATACATGACAGAACCCTCCCCCAAGGGTGCTACTCCCGGAGCGCAAAACCGACCAGCGCCCCCCACCGGGCGGGGCCCCCGGCAAAAGGTCCTCAACAAAGTCAGTAGACCGAGTGGCTCCCACAATAGCCCAGGGAGGCAAAAGGACGTCCTGGGCGGGCATGGAAGCGGGGCGAGCTCCTTCCTAGGGCAGAAGAGGAGCCCGAGGTCTCTCCACGAGGCTCAAAGGGGGAGCGAGGTTCTCTGCGAGGCACACGGGGGGAGCAAGGTTCTCCCGCGAGGCACACGGGGAGGCGAGGTTCTCTGCGAGGCACACGGGGTGAGGTTCTCCGCGAGGCACACGGGGGAGCGAGGTTCTCCACCGAGGCACACGGGGGAGCGAGGTTCTCCGCGAGGCACACGGGGGAGCGGAGGTTCTCCAGCGAGGCCAGGGGAGAGAGAAGGGTTCTCCGCGAGGCCTAAGGGAGGAACGATGCTCTCCAAGGAGCATGAGGGGGGAACAGCGTCCTCCGTGGAGCAGGAAGGGGGAGCGACACCTGAGCGCCGGCGGATAAGGGGCGACGTCTTCGGCGAGCATGGAGGCAGAGTGACGTCCTCCGCGAAGCAGGATGGCAGAGAGACGACCGCGCGGAGCAGGAAGGCCGGCGACGACCTCAGCCGAGCAGGAAGGCCGAGCGACGTCCACAGCCGAGCAGGAAGGCAGAGCGACGTCCACAGTCAAGCAGGAAGGCAGAGCGAAGTCCACAGCCGAGCAGGAAGGCAGAGCGACGTCCACAGCCGTGCAGGAAGGCAGAGCGACGTCCTCGGCGGAGCAAGGATGCTGAGCGGCGTCCACAGCCGAGCAGGGATGCTGAGCGGCGTCCACAGCCAAACAGGAAGGCTGCGCGACGACCTCAGCTGAACAGGAAGGCTGCGCGACGACCTCAGCTGGACGGGACGGCTGTGTGACGACCTCAGCTGGACGGGACGGCTGCGTGACGACCTCAGCTGGACGGGACGGCTGCGTGATGACCTCAGCTGAACGGGACGGCAGAGCGATATCCAGAAGAGGGGAGGGAGGGCGGGATTCGGTCTCATCTTCGAGCATCCACTCCAACCCGTGTAGCTTGGCATATTCTACCACGAACTCCGGGTGTGGAATGGTGCATGCGCTGTACCGCGATGGTAAGTTGAGACTGCAGCTGGTCTGAACCATCAGTGCCCTCGACCTTCTTCCCTGCTCCGTGAGCCGGAGATACCACTCCGCGTAGTTTTTGTACCAGGCATCCATCATGAACAAAAAAATAATTAAATCTGCTGCTTCTAATTCGCGGTCTTTCGTTCTGTCAGGGTTCCGGGAGGTTGGAAAGTTGAGGCAGAAGCAATCGCAGATTTTTAAATATTTAATAACGCACAAACAGACTACAAAACAAGATCTTTGGCAAAAAAAAAAACGCTGTGGCATGAGACAAAGACATAGACATAAACACCGTGGGTCTAAGACAACGAAAGACAAGGAGAAAGTGCAGACAAGGACTATAAATACACATGAGTGGTCATTAACAGAAACGTGAATCAGGTGCATGAGGTAGCGCATGTGGTCATGTGGTGTAGTGCAGTGGCTGATGGGAAATGGAGTCTGGGTTTCCCAGATATGTGACACTCCCCAACACTGGATCACATAACCATTAACTAAATTGGAACATATCTTGTGCTATGTTAATTTAGTTTTGATCAACTATTTGTCCAGTGTTAAGTTGAACTTAGAGTATTCGTTAAACATGAATTAGATATTACCTCCATGGCCAATGTCAATAATATCCTAAATACAGTGAAACATTATCTGAAGAACATGTAGCAAGATTGACAATTCAAAGCAATAGACATTGTAAACAATAAGACACGTGTGATTAAAAACAGATGAGACTTTATTGAACTATTCTACAACACAGAAACTAACACATACAATTATCTAATACACACACACACACACACACACACACACACACACACACACACACACACACACACAAACAGAGGAGAAAATGTTTGTAACAGAGTGAATGAAGCTCAGAGTTTATAACACAGTATGCTATTTCACAGACCATGACCTGAACAAACCATAAACTTTATCAATCTAATTTCACTTCTTCAGAAATGCTTTAAACTTTCTATTATATGCACCAGATTAGCTAGTTTTTTGGAGGTATTGCTTGCCTGTTAAGGGGATTTCCTCATGGTGTTGAGGGGATTCCCGGTTATTAGTCAGTGGTCTAGTCGGTGTTGAGTGGCATCTTGGAAGACCAACTGGAATGATAAGCAAAACAATGTCTAGTATGAGACTTGTTGGCACCAGTCCTGACAGCATTGAATTATGGTTTGAGTGGTCGAGGGTTATCAAAGTGGACTGTCTTATCTTTCCTTGTTATCATCTCTGCTGCCTGGTTTGCTCCTACACACTGTTTCATGTTCAGTCTTCCTGCTGAACTATACTAGCTCTGCTTCTTTCTTTTTTTATTACATACTGTGGTTACATTCTGCTAGTGTGTTTGAGTAGTTTTTCAACACTACTTTAAAACATGCTGCTTTCGGCTAGCTGCTAAGTTGGTTCAGATTGTACAGTTAATGTTGTGACAGTCAGATACATCAATCATGAGGTCAGCCGAAGGTCACATACTCTTGCCTTGCATGAAACGTCCACACCGAAAAGGGTAAAGCCAGAGCTGAACATATGCCAAAAGCACTGGAAAAATACCATACAATCTTATCATAAAGCAGTTTAATATATAATGTATATAAAATGTATATAAATGTTTCGTATATAAAGTTTTAATAATGGTCAACAACCTTTATCTCACACCAAAATAAATTTCAACCAACAGGTTTAATGGCTTAAGGAAGTAATCAGTAAAACATGGATGTGGTGGCCAAAAAGTACAGCTGGAAAAAGTTGAGGTAAACTGAACTTCACAAGAGTGAAAATCAGGAGTGTATTCAGGTTCTCAAACTAGGCCAGAGTACAGTGAGCAAAATGGAGTATGTGACTATCAAAAGGATGCAAGCAAACAAGAATTTAAGTGAGTTATAGTAGGTATAGTATATTATATGGCCCACTACTGCAGTACTCTACAATACTCGCTCAGCTTTTTTTTCTTCATTACATAATGTGGTTACATACTGCTAGTGTGTTTGAGTAGTTTTTTTGACACCAGACCACGCCCATTTCTAGACCATGCCCATTTCTGGTTTTAACCTGAATAGGAAAACAGATATGAAGGCTTTGAGCAATAAACAATTATAGATATAGATAGTGCCTTCGCGTTAAACCCCTAATAGTTATAATCCACTGCCAGAAGTCCAAGACAGCATAATTGGCCACGCTGTCTTGGTTGGAAGGATGGCATAACTCTCTTCCCTGTCAATTAGTATGACACTAGCCAATAGTGGGTGTCTGTAAGCTCATGTATATGAAGAAGTGCAGTTAGTGCTTTCCTCCAAGTCTGATATTGCATGAGCAGCAGTTCGAAAAGATGCAGTGGCTGAGCTGTACATGTCTCAGAGGAAAAATGTGTTAGCTCTCATCCATGATGTGCAATGAATTATCTACTCAGTGGAAACTGGCAATGACTAAATTGGGAGAAAACTGAATTAAAAATAGTTTTTAATGTATTTGCTATCATTTAGGGTGGCAGTTTTAAACTGATATCTTTAAGTCTCATTTACTTTTCCCCCAACAGTAGCTTGTAGCTTCATTCCAAAACTAAAGAAGCAAACTGCAGACATCAAACATGTCTTGACTAATTAGGTAAGAAAAAAATGTGTATGAATGTATTTTTGTCTATTCTATTGTTTTAATGTGCTGTAGGAATATAAAAAAAAAATAAATAAATAAAAAAAACAGAACTCACAGGCATATTAAAGACCTGTATTCATGGTAAGTGAATCAAGCTTGCAACTTAAGTTAAACAATTGTCAATATTTTACAGGGAAAGTTTCAGATTACAAAAATGACCTGCATGCAGCTCACACTTCCTTGACACTAACTTCACAGATTCAACCCCCACCATCTGTGTGTTGTCAAATGTTTTCTTTTGTATATTACAAAATTTGACTATACAGAGCAGTAGGCAGCACTAAACAAAATCTTTATCATGACAACCCTTTTCTTTTAAAAATCCATCAATATTCCCAGGTACACTTTATACACTTTTATTTATTTATTTATTTATTTACACTTTTACACTTTTATAGTGTGCCACAGTTCTTCAGAACGCTTGGACTGTTGCACTTGCTTCTGTTTGTACAGGTAACAGGTAATTACAAGCAATTTATGACAGCCATTTAAAAAAATATATATTTATTACAAAAAAATAAAAAAAATTACTGACCCAATAATGCAGGAGTCATACAATTAACATCCAAGGCAAAATTAATATAAAAAAAATTTGAGAGTGCCTAGGTCTTTTGCATAGTACTGTATATGCCTTTGTTAACACTTTATAAGTGAATGAATTAATCATGACAAGTGCTAAACATGCCCTTCTCCTTAATCCTACACATTTTGTAGTAGATCTGTTCGGTTCGCTTTTATATACCGGTACTGATATATGAAACAAAGCATGAATTGGCTAGATTATTGGATACCATATTTGATACCATGGGTTTCCTATGAGAGATATCAGGGCCATCAAAACCACCACAAATTCCTGCTCATAATTAACAGGGTTGATTTTATATCTTATGTCAAAAAGTTAATGATGTATTAACTGTAATGTTGACATGACATGAATGCATCAGAACATAACATGGTATAATTGAATTTCCTCAGAGAACAATCTTGAGGTCAGTATTATGACTGAGTACCTGTTTGAATGAGTTTGCCTAAAATTTAATGACCCCTTCTGTGCAGAATTATATAATTGACATATAGTAGTGATATTTGATGAATAATTTGGTCCCATTGCTCAGTACATTTTTCTTCCATGAATAAGTGATACGATTAACTGCCTTCACTGTTAAAATTGTTGGATAACTTTTTATTGGTTAAGTGATCCATATAACTATAGAGCTACAGACAGCTTAATTTTGATGAAATAGTTGTGTGTTCTAAAAGGTAAATTACTAGAACAGGTTGGGATAGAGTCAAAAGAAGGGAGAACCTGGAGAAGAAACATTAGTTGTTTGCAGGTAAGTAATAAACGGCTGTCAATATCAAACTTCCAATTATTGCTAGTAAGAGATATTTAATTGGTTTTGGTAGTGATGGTTGTGTGCCAGCTGTGGATAGAGAGGAAACGTATGAACCTGCAGGTAACAAATAATGATCCTCACCTGTGTTGGATTAGCCCAATTTACTTATGTGTGTCTGTTTGTTGTCACGGATCGAGGTTGAGGCAAAGTAATCATAGATATTTACATTTATTAAACAAACATACAACAAAACACAGACACAAAACAAACACTACTCCCGGAGTGCCCAAAATTACACGCCCACCATCTGGTGGTCCTGGCCCCCTGGGCAAAATGTCCCCAGCAAAACCAGGAGGCTGAGCGGCTTCCACAACGGCACAGGGAGGCAGAGGGACATCCTCGGCAGAGCATGAAAGCGGGGCGACGTCCTCAGGTGGAGCATGAAAGCGGAGTGAAGTCTACGCAGCAGAACAGAGGGACAACTTACTCCGCGAGACAGAAGAGGGAGGCAATGTTCTCCGCGAGGCCATAGAGGGGAGCGAGGTTCTCCGCGAGGCCCAAGGGGGGAGTGAGGTTCTCCGCGAGGCCCGAGGGATGAACGATGCTCTCCGCGGAGCATGAGGGATGAACGATGTCCTCTGTGGAGCAGGAAGGGGGAGCGACATACTGCGCGCAGCAAAGAAGAGGAACGAAGTCTTCCGCGGAACATGGAGGCAGAGTGACATCCTCAGTGAAGCAGGATGGCAGAGCGACGACCTCAGCCGAGCAGGAAGGCAGAGCGACGACCTCAGCCGAGCAGGAAGGCAGAGCGACGTCCTCAGCCGAGCAGGAAGGCAGAGCGACGACCTCAGCCGAGCAGGAAGGCAGAGCGACGACCTCAGCCGAGCAGGAAGGCAGAGCGACGACCTCAGCCGAGCAGGAAGGCAGAGCGACGTCCTCAGCCGAGCAGGAAGGCAGAGCGACGACCTCAGCCGAGCAGGAAGGCAGAGCGACGACCTCAGCCGAGCAGGAAGGCAGAGCGACGACCTCAGCCGAGCAGGAAGGCAGAGCGACGACCTCAGCCGAGCAGGAAGGCAGAGCGACACTCAGCCAGCAGGAAGGCAGAGCGACGACCTCAGCCGAGCAGGAAGGCAGAGCGACCTCAGCCGAGCAGGAAGGCAGAGCGACGACCTCAGCCGAGCAGGAAGGCAGAGCGACGACCTCAGCCGAGCAGGAAGGCAGAGCGACGTCCACAGCCGAGCAGGAAGGCAGAGCGACGTCCACAGCCGAGCAGGAAGGCTGATCGACGTCCATAGCCGAGCAGGAAAACAGAGTGACATCCTCACCTGAACATGAAGGCTGAGCGACGTCCTCAGCTGAACAGGAAGGCAGAGCGACGTCCTCAGCTGAACATGAATGTTGAGTGACGTCCTCAGCTGAACAGAAAGGTATAGTGGCATTGAGTGCGAAGTTGTTGAACAGGGGGGAATTCTTGAGTCTGGCAGGAGATGAAGCAATGTCTTCAGATGAGCAGGTTGGCTGAAGGAGAGCCATAATAGGGGAGGGAGGGTGGGAGATGGTCTTAGCCCCGACCACAGACTCCCCCTCCTGTCGGTGTGACATGGCGTAGTCCTTTATGAACATGGCCGGTGGCGATCTGGTGCACAGTCCGTTCCGCCGCAGTAGCCCTTGCTGCGTTAGCGTGCAGTCATTTGCAGTCATTTTTGCTCCGGCAAGTAGTTCATCTGTCCTTATTTCCCTGCTCCAATCGTGCTCTATAACACTCCTCAAATTCTGCAAACCAGACATCCATCCTGGCGATCTGTTGCTTCCGATAATTGGTCTTTCTTTCTGTCACGGATCAAGGTTGAGGCAGAAGCAATTGCAGACATTAACATTTATTTAACAAACATACAACAAAAGAAAGACACAAAGACAACTTGGCATCACACCGTGACAAAACACCTTGACATAGAAGACAAAAGTCTAAGACAAGAAAGACAGGGAAACAGTGCATACAATGACTATATATACAGGAGTGCTCATTAACTGAACGTGAATCAGGTGCAGGTGGTCTTGTGACTGGTAGTGCAGTGCAGTGGCTGATGGGAACTGGAGTCCAGAGTGACTTGATACATGACATTTGTGCTTTCAGCTCCTCCCATAACTAACTGGCTTGTAGTGCAGCATAGGTAGATGGATGCTGGCTCAGTATGTGACTAGCTGGCTAGTAACTTTCATGCAGAAATAGGAAAAAAAAATTCTTTTGAGATTGATAATAGCTGGTAGCCAAATTTAAAAATCTGATTAAACAAACTAAGGGGTATGTTTAAATATGGATGTGTCATATTCATTGACCTTATGAACATTTTTAGGAATTACTGTGCAAATTGTTATTTCTCGCATATATAATCACCTGTGTTTACCAGTGGAGGAAATAAGTATTGGACACATTTTTAACATTTAACATTGTTAACATTTTTTTCAGCAAATGTGTAAGACTATTCACACGAAATTTTCACCAGACATCAGTATTAACTCAAGAAATCTGGAAATATAAAGAATTAACAACATTAAAGTTCATCAATAATGTTATGTGTAATAAAGTGGAATGACACAGGAAAAAAAATAGTCAGAATAGTCAGAAGAGTAGCTCAAGAGCCAAGGACTAGAAACACTTGGAGGCAGCAGGTGCCATCGTCACAGAGAAAACAATAGGCAATGCATTCCACTGCTCATGCTCACCCCACAAGACTTCATTACTAAAGAAAAGGCATGTTGTAGCTTGTTTGAAGTTTGCTACAACTCGTTTGGACAAGCCTATGAAATACTGGGAGAGTGTAGTTGTCATGTATCTGGGAGATCTGGACTCCATTTCCCATCAGCCACTGCACTGCACCACATGACCACATGCACCACAACTGCACCTGATTCACGTTTTTGTTAATGAGCACTCGTGTATTTATAGTCTTTGTCTGCACTCTCTCCTTGTCTTTCGTTGTCTTAGACTCACGTTGTTTATGTCAGTGTCTTTGTCTCATGCCACAGAGTTTTTGCCAAGTTGTCTTTGTTTCATAGTCTGTTTGTTTGTTATTAAATGTTTAAAATCTGCAATTGCTTCTGCCTCAACCTCCCATTCGTGACAGTAGTCTGGTCAGTCGAGAGCAAAATTTAACATTTTGTCTGTCATACTACACACCATGTTTGAAGAAGAAATGGCACTGCACATCACCCTAAAAACACTATACCAACACTGAAATTTGGAGGTGGAAGCATCATGGTGTGGGGCTGTTGTTTTTCATCGCATTGTACTGGTAGACTTCATATAATTGAAGGAACAGCAAAGGAAACTCTCAATTGGTTTCAGAAAAAAAAATCATGGTGTTAGAACGGCCCAGTTAATCACCTGAATTTATTGTTGTGAATTCTTCATATTTCTGGATTTCCTGCGTTAATACTGATGCTTGGTGAAAATTTAATGTGAATAGCCTCATTGGAAAAATATTTACTGAAAAAAATATTGACGTGTCGAAAATTCTTCTTTCCTTCACTGTATGTGTTTTATGAGAACCATTATTGCATATATGCCTGGTGTGTCGTGTAATATAAATCTTACAGTTTTACAATTTATTTTAGTTATTGCTAATAAACAGAGAAACAGAAAGCTTTATGAAAACATGTTCATACTGTGTGTAATACAAAAGAATTCATTATCTATTACTGATGACACAGGATGGTTTTTCATATGAATCAATGTCTGAAAAAAGAAACTCTGAAATTGCTTGCTGCAGGACAATACTGATATTGCAAAAATGAATTTTAACTGCTGTAGTGTTGCATGAAGTCTCATTAAAAGTTAGTATTTATATTATTTTTGATTGTGATATGAGAAAATGACATAGTGCCAGCTTTGATAAGCCTCTGGCTTTTTTGTTATGAAAATGAAACATACACGTGAGCATTTGAGATGCTCCTACAAAGCAAATTCGAAATGATATCGTTGCTAAGTGAAAAGGGGGGAAATGTGTTGAGTTGACTTGAAAGCACTGAACAAGCTCTTGTGTGAATCAAGCATTGTTGCCTTCAAGTTACTTTAAGTTAATAAAACACATGAAAACTATAATGGCTCTAAATTTTCAGTGTATTTATGGCCATCATGGCACACACACAAGGTTGCCCACCAAACTTCATACACGATTAAATTTTTTTTTTTTTTAATAATAAAAATCAAACATTCTAGGGCTTGTAATGTAAATCTGTGGGAATTGACTTCTCATTTTAATTATGGAGCTTTCTCTTACATTCACTTCTTTCATTTTTCAGAAAAGTAGAACCTTATACTGAAACAGCTGAAGGTCAAGTATTACAAAGTGCATGCTACTCATTTGATAATTTTATTTTATTTATTATAATAATTACTTTGTAATTGTAAAAAAAATAAAATAAAAAAAATAAAATAAATAAAAACCCTCTTTCTTACTAGATTTAACCTTTGTATTATCATAATATTTCTGTGTCCTCAGATTTGATCACATTTGGCCATCTAACCTTCACAAAAGAAATTATTCACAAATTATTGCAAAACCTCCTTTCTCCTGTAAATAGCCATGGCTTGCTTGCAGTATAACAGCAGCAACACAGCCTTTATCCATTGCCTGCATTAAGGAAAATCTACAGCATCTCATTAAGAAATGTTTGCTTTCATTCTTCTTAGCTCCTGGTGCACCATTAATATTCCTCTATACACATAGTACCTTATTGCGAATTACTGAAGATTTATCTTCACTGAAAAGTGCACAAAAGTGCTCCTTGCAGAATGATTACAATGACACATGGACACTTTTTTCATTCAGTTGCATTTTTAATGATAGTTTTGATGTACATTGGAGGAAATAAGTATTGAACCCATCAATATTTTTTTTCAGTAAATATATTTCCAATGAGGCTATTCAAATGAAATTTTCACCAGACATAAGTATTAACTCAAGAAATCCACACATTAAAGTCCATAAATAAAGCAGAATGACACAGGAAAAAAGTATTGGACACCCTAACTGAAATTTATTTAATACTTAGTGGAGAAGCATTTGTTTGTAAGGACAGCTTCAAGACACTTCCTATATGAAGAAATTAATGGACTGCAGTATTCAGGTGTGATTTTGGTCTATTCTTCTAAACATATTGTCTTTAAATCTTGTTCAGATGAATTCGAGTCAGGTGACTGACTGGGCCGTTCTAACACCTTGATTTTTTTTTGCTGTATGGTTTGGATCGTTGTCCTGCTGGAAGCTCCACTCCCGTCTCATGTTTATCATCCTGGTGGATGGCAGCAGATTTTTCTCAAGAATCTCCCGGTAAAGGACTCCATTCATCATTCCTTCAATTATATGAAGTCTGCCAGTACCATGCGTTGAAAACAGCCCCACACCATGATGCTTCCACCTCCAAACTTCACTGTTGGTATAGTGTTTTTAGGATGATGTGCAGTGCCATTTCTTCTCCAAACATAATGTGTAGTATCACAGTATTTTGTAGGCTTGTCCAAATGAGTTGTAGCAAACTTTAAACAAGCTTCAACATGCCTTTTATTTAGTAATGGAGTCTTGGCTCCAAACTTTGATGATGTGGAATTTGCTAATAGATAGTTGAGCAATCTCCCTTTTTTAAATACTCACCTGTTGATTTTCTGTGGAGATTTAAATTGTGTAATTGACCCAAATTTGGATCTGTCTAATCCCTGTACTCTGAATCAATCTGCAATGTCTAAAACATTTTCCAATTTTATGTGTCAGAATGGTCTCGTTGATCCCTGGAGGTCCCGTAACCCTCTATTAAAAAGTTTTCTTTCTTCTCCCAGGTACATCATTCTTATTCAAGGATTGATTATTTTTTTTATAGACAGCACTCTTGATTCTTGCGTAGTTTCCTCTGACTATTTGGGTATTGTAATTTCTGACCATGCAATTAAATATTCATTTTTCTATTTATAAACGTAGCCGACCGCCTTGGCGATTTAATTCTCTTCTTTTAGCAGACAGTGAATTCTGTGAGTTCATTTCTATTTCTATTGATGGCTTTCTTTTTTTCAATCAGAATGACTCCACCTCTTATTCATTGTTACGGGAGTTACTTAAATCCTATATCAGAGGGCAGATTATTTGTTATTCTGCTCGCTGTAACAAAAACCGCACTGCTAGGGTTAATGAACTTACATCTAGTCTAAAGGAGGTTTGGATTTGGTGACAAGTTTATTTCTTGGATTAGCCTCCTTTACTCAACCCCTAATGTCAGGATTCAGACAAACAATACTTATTCGAATTATTTTGCACTCGGACAAGGGTGTTGCCAAGGTTGTCCTTTATCCCCTCTGCTTTTTGCTGTCGCCATCGAACCGCTGTCTATTGCACTAAAATCTTCTCCCTTGTTTAAAGGAATAGTTCAATACAGTGTAGAATACAAATTGTCACTATATGCTGATGATTTGTTATTGTATGTAACCAATCCTATAGCCTCTATGCCATCGGCCTTGGATGTTCTGGGGTCTTTTGGTGTTGTCTCTGGTTATAAATTAAATTTAGATAAAAGCGACTGTTTTGTAGGTACATCCTCTTTGTGTCCTTTAGTCAACAAACATCTATTTCCCCCATCCTGTTTGGACTCCACATTTTCAGTGTGATATCACAAGGGTATTAAACAAGTTTGAAATCTGTATTCCGATGGTGTGTTTGATAGCTTTGCCAATTTGGCATCCACTTATGATCTCCCTTTGACGCATTTATTTTGGTATTTTCAAATACGGATTTTCGTTTCTAGATTTTTTTTTTCCTGATTTCCCCTCTGCGCCTCCTGAACAGGCTTGGGAAAGCTTGTTTTCAAATAATCTGCATCAGTGAGGAATGATTTCTAGGATTTATGATTTTATTCTGATGCTAGGTAGTGAGTCGAGTAACAAAATTATGAATGTGTCAGAAATGGAGTTAGGAGTACAGATAAGTGAGGAGTGTTGGGAACATGCAAAAGGGAGGGTACAGCCTACCATTTCTTGTGCTCGTCTTGGACTTATACAGTTCAAAGTTTTAAATAGAGTCCATCTGTTCAAGTCGAGAATTTCTGTGATGTATCCGGATGTAGAGGACAAGTGTGATAAATGCCTTGGCTCACCCTGTCATCTTGGCCATGTTTTTTTTTCTGTCCTGATCTCCATGGTTTTTGGTCTGGTTTTTTTTTTTTACCATCATGTCAACTATTCTCAGGGTACATTTACAGCCTTGTCCATTGATTGCTGTATTTGGGATTCCTGATGCTTCAGTTCCATTGAGCTCGATACAAAAGGATGTTATTGCTTTCACATCCCTTATAGCAAGACAGTCCCTACTGTTGCATTGGAAGTCTGCTAAATACCCATCCATCTCCCAGTGGATAAAAGACGTGATGTTTTTTCTGAAACTCGAGAAAATAAGATATAGGATGAATGGTTGTACAGAGAAGTTTTTATTTATTTATTTATTTATTTATTTTTATTTATTTTTTAAATTTATTTTTATAAATGGCATCCCTTTATTGTATACTTTATGGCGTTACAGACACTTCCCACTTAAATTTTTGTGCCTGTTGTTGGATTTTATAATATCTTCATAACCAGCGACAGTTATTGGGTAGCCATGATGAGCCGGAGGGGTGGGTTGTGGGTTTTCGATATTTTAAATTTTGTTTTCCTTTGTAAGTATAAAAAGAAAAAAAAACTGTGAATATTTACTGCTTCAAATTTACAATTTGTTTTTTGTTTTCTTCTAAATGGAATATTTGGGAAAGGGAGGACAGAAGAGAAAAGGCGATGTTCAGTGGGCATGTTCAGCAGAGATGTTATGAAGAAACGTTCAGCAGAAAGGTTCAGCAGAAATGTTCAGTAGAAATGTAGAAATGTTTAGTAGAAATGTTCAGCAGAAAAGATCAGCAGAAATGTTCAGCAGAAATTTTTGGCAGAAATGTTCAGCAGAAATGTTCAGCAGAAATGTTCAGCAGAAATGTTCAGTAGAAATATAGAAATGTTCAGTAGAATTGTTCAGCAGAAATGTTCAATAAAAATGAAACTGTAAAGTAATGGAGTCTTGTGGGGTGAGCCACAGCAGTGGAGTGCATTGCCTATTGTTTTCTCTGTGATGATAGCACCTGCTGCTGCCAAGTGTTTCTGGAGCTCTTTCCGTATGGTCCTTGGCTCTTGGGCTACTCTTCTGATGATCCTTCTTACTCCCTGGTTAGAAATCTTGTGAGGAGCGCCTGTGTGTGGCTGGTTGATGACAGTGATGTTGCTTCCACTTGTGGATAATGGCCCCAATGGTGCTTATTGGAGGATTCAGAAGTTTCGACATACGTCTGTATCCGATTCCATCAATATGTTTTGCAACAACATGGCTGTGTATGTCTTCACAGAGCTCATTTCTTTGTTTTCTACCTGTTTGTCTCTGTTTATCTGTTCCTGTTTGTCTCTCTTTAGAGGTTTCTGACTGTTTATACCTGTTTTTTATTTCTGTAAAGCTGCTTTGAGACAATGACTATTGTAAAAAGCGCTATACAAATAAAATTGAATTGAATTGAATTGAATTGAATTTCTTTTACCCATCATGAGATGTTTCTTGTGTGACACCTTGGTAATGAAAATCCTTTTTATAGACCATCAATTTACTAACCCAGCTGATATTAATTTGCACAGATAGGAGGTATAATTACTTATGGATTTGAGCTGGTTCATTGCTTTTCCTTGCCTTGGAGATCTGCTTTTTCTAAGTGTGTTCAATACTTTTTTTCCTGTGGCATTCCTCTAAATTACACATAACATTATTCATGGACATCAATGTTGTGAAGTCTTTATATTTCCGGATTTCTTGAGTTAATACTGATGTCTGTATCTGAGGAGCAATAGCAAGCTACGGGAAAGTATAAATGCATGATCCCTGTGACTTCATGTCGCAGCTGTGGTGGACAAAGGAAAAGTAAAGACTCCTGTCTTGTCATTGGTTTATTTCTCTGAGTAGGTTCACCTGTTCCTTTTACCAGTCATTTCAGAATTGTTTAATAAAAGACTTCATCTTACATCACCTTCTCTGTTATTTGCTATTAACAATGCAGTTTCTTTTTAATTATTATCATGGGGTTATCAAGGTAATAATTAAAAAAAAACAATTTTCCTTCATGGAGGTCTCTGAGGAGATGCAGAGACACAGAAGGGTTGGCTATCTGCAATAAGACATGAAAAATTACTTTCAGTAGCCTGTTGAAAAATAAGTGTTCTCGTATTCTCATGAGTTGGAATGGATTTACTTTAAATGGACTTAATTATATAAACGCATTATGTTTGGAAACATGTTACACTTCACATCCTGTTCTCGCTCTCTCTGTACCGGTACTTGTCTCTCGCACACACTTTCTAATGCAGAATATAATGCAGATAGACTAACAGATTATTACAATTATGGAGATGGAGGCACATGCAGATTCAAGGTTTAAGGAAAGTTCAAACAAAACACAAAATACATTAAGCATATGTGAGCAACTAAAACAAACATTAACCAACCTAGAGAACATAATGTGATAAACATAGCCAGACAAAGAGTGAGGTACAAACAGTGAGTAAATACACACAGGTGCTCGTTAACAGAATGAGAGTCAGGTGTGGGTGGTCATGTGACTGTGATGCTGAGGTGCAGTGTCTGCTGGGAATTTAAGTCCTGAATTCCTTCTGGCAATTCATTACACATATAAGCTAACATCTGAAAAAGCTGTAATGTTGCGCGTATTGCAGGCACAACAGAGCCAATGTCTGAATTGACACTTGATCAGCTTCAAAGCTTCAATAGATTTGTTTAATGAGTTAAATAATTATATTCAGTTTTATGACTATAGATTGAGTAAAGCCATAAGTGAAATGTAACATGCCATTAATATACAATTTTGGTACAGTTCACTGCTGTATGTATCTATGTATTTCATGAGTCAACTCATTGTTTGGAGGTTTGTTATTTAATAATGGAAGTAAAAGGTGTATGACAGGAACTGGACAGGAGCTGAATCTACTTACCACATGGTGAGGGTGTAGGATGCTATTAGCTCAATAAGCAAACAGGGTTGTTGTGTTAAAAATGTTTAAATGGAACAGATATTGTGAACAAGGATGTAGTGGATCATTGCATGCAGTGCCTCTGTTCCTCAATTACTGAGGCATTAGGAGAGCTGCCCATCGCAGTCAGGGGAGATATATAAACACACACACACACACACACACACATATATATATATATATATATATATATATATATATATATATATATATATATATATATATATATATATATATAGTAATACACATTACTGAGAAACATAACTAAAATTGCAGCATATGATGGTATTTAATGTCTTTTTAATAAAGAGACATTAGTTTACTGGCTCTGCAGAGTCAGTAAACGCTGGCTTGAAAAGAAGAATAAATAGATTTGTATATTTGTAATAGCCACAGACAACTTTTATTTTTCAACACAAGATGAATGATGTCACATCTGTATTTTGTTTCACTACATCTAGTCATTATCTTTTTGCTGTGTTTGAACTGGGTGGGGAATTATAGCAGATGGATTCAACACTACTATATGACAGTGGAAACCACCAGGGGGCCTAAGTAGGCTTTTCAAATCAGGTAGGACATGGAAATATTGTAGATGGTCATATTGTTGAGCTCTGATGTTACTATAGAGCAGTGATGTCAAACTCATTTTAGTTCAGGGGTCACATACAGCCTAATTAGATGCCAAGTGGGCCGGGCCAGTAAAATCATAGTATAATAACCTATAAATAACAAGAAGTCCATGTTTTTACCTTTGTTTTCATGCAAAGACATTTATATTTAATGAAATATCCTTTTATAAAATCTATCATGAGCAACCACAGATTTCTTAAGACAAACATGTGCAATTTGCTTCTGATTATCATTCACATATATGTGCATTACAACTGCTCACAGTGTTTGTACAAATGCAAAAAAAACTTCACAGGTATTTGTAACTGAAAAATATAGTATTTCACTTTAAAATTTATGGCATATGGCATTGCTTGAACAATAGGATTCACATAAAAAAAAAACTATTACCCATTCATCTCTGTGAATAAATAGGAAGCGGTCCATTTTTCATGGAAAACTCTACACTCTGTATCCACTTTTCTGCTTTTTGGCAGACATTTTGGCTAATGGTGTGGGACGAATAGAAAATAGAGTAGACTACTCCGTGATGACAAACAGCAGACGTCGCATTGCTACCATCTGCTGTTCAGTCCCAGAGATGTGCCGTGTCTTTTACCCCCTAAAGGATAATTTAGGAATAGCATTTTATTAAAAATGACAAATTCGAGTCTTTTATGCATATTTATATTTCACTTTCAAAATTCGTCCTGTGGGCCCTCTAGTAGGCCGGTTTTGGCCCGCGGGCCGTACGTTTGACACCCATGCTATAGAGGCTTTTAAATGTCATCCCAACTTGTTTATGAGATACAGAGTGTGTATAGTAATTGCCACTGACATTAATTCTGTGAATTCTCTACTATACACAAATGCACAAATGTGCATAATCTTTTTCAGTCTTTCAGAGTCTGAATGGCAACGCAGTGGGTAACAGTGATTTAAGATGAATGTCTAGTACAATGTTTCGCTGATTCTCCTTTTACATTGCTATGAAATATATGGCACAGTTTTTCCAGGCTTTTTTTTTTTGTTTTGTTTTTTGCTCTAGTGCTATCTGATGGGTTGATGCCGGCAGAGTGTCAGCTGATGCTACCCTGCTCACCCAAGTGTCTATCGGGTCCAATTTTTAGACTGTTTCTTAGAACTAAAGTGAGTGCCCAGAGTTGACTTACAGAACTAAGTGTAATGGATGTTATACTTGCAATGTAAAACACTGGTTTATGGACAAAACATATTAATCTGTCATAATCAAATGGAAGGACGAGATGAGTGGAAAGATGTTTTTATATAAAATAACAATACCTTCTGGACTAATACTTTGCTACTCAGGTGTTTCACATGTCATGTATACTAGTCTATATAGTCTCTCTCTATATATAAAAGCCCTATACAAATAAAACTGAATTGAATTGAATATCAGGGTCATGGTCAGCCATTCATATACTTTTGGCAATATAGTGTATAATGGTTTTCTATACAGAGTGTGTAAATACGTAGACACAGATTAAACTTTGGTTAACCCGTAACTTTTTAACTTTAAATGACGCCAACACTGAGGTTATAGTTTTTGGTTCATTCGACAATTTTGAGATTAATAATACAGCTCTTGGAAATTTGTCTGTTTTTAATTCTAATTGTGTGTCTAATTGTTTTTAATTCTAAACCTTGGTGTTTTTCTAGACAGTCAGTTATCTTTAGACGAACATGTCTACTATCGTTGCCTCTAGCTTTTTTCAGCTTCGCTTACCATCTAAAATAAAATATTTTTTGTCTGAGAAGTCCCTTGAGATAGCCAATTTCTGTTCTGTAGTATTTCTAAGTGCCATGTCTTCAACTGTTTCAAAATGCTGCAGCCAATTTTCTTAAGAATGGTCACAAATATGAACATGCCACTCCCACTTTGCAAGATCTCCATTGGCTTCCAGTCCAATTTAGGATCGACTTCAAAATTCTTCTATTTGTGTATACGTAACTGCATACATAACCTTGCTCCTATCTATCTGTGTGATCTGCCATGTCCCTACAACACTCCCAGAAGTTTAAGATCTGGACAGTTCCTTGTTGAGTAAAACGAGAGGTGATAGAACTTTTTTGATGGTGGGGCCTAGATTGTTGAATAGCTTGCTAGTACAACTTAGAGCTTTATTAGTCTTTAAATCTCTTCTGAAAACTTATGTTTTCCTAGCATTTAATAGTTGTTTATTGTTGCTACTTATGTTTTAAATTTTGTATTTGTTTACTTTGCTCATATACAGCACTTTGGAAAGTCTTGAGGATGTTTTAAAAGTGCTTTATAAATAAATGAACTGAACATAGCAAATTAAAAGCCAATCCTTAGTAGCATGTAAGTAGAATGCTATTGTGGTATTGGCTTGCCATATTTAAAGAAGGTGACATTAAATAACTTTGGTTAGGGAAACTGCTTTATTGTATTCAATTAGTTTATCATTCAACCATTATCATTCCAAAAAACAATCTTGAGATTTTCAATTCCTACAGTGCCCTCCACTAACATTGGCACCCTTGGTAAATATGAGCATAGAAGGCTGAAAAAAATGTATTTATTGTATAACCTTTTGTTCCCTTTCAAAGGGAACTTCGACGTTGCATTTAGCATAACAGTATGGGAGCACCTTGCGCTCGTGACTGGTATCTGAAGCTTGTGTAAAATCATGCCTCTACTTATAGGCTTGCCATGATCAGGTGACGTGGCAATTAAGTGCGTGGCATGATATATATATGGCACCTGTGAACCACGCCGCCAGCCTTATTATCTTCAGCAAGACTACATGTCTGTGGTTTCTGTGACAAAGAAAAAGGAACGCTTCATTTCTACTTTGTATTTCTCAATATCTCTCAACTTTTCTATCCCTTTTTTTACGTAAAGAAAAGAAAGGAGAGTGAAAGAATGAGCGAGGGAGAATTCAAAAAGTGTGTTACGCCTTGCTCCCGTTTCATCACAAGAGGAAATGGACATGCTTTCTGTGTGAAGTGTTTGGGAGTAGAACATGCTACAGCAGCCCTCGAGGCGTCTGACTGTCAGCATTGTGAACGTTTCACGATTAGGCAACTACGCTCTTGGCTTGCTCTCTTCTCGTCCGAAGGGAGTTGGGTTTCAGAGCCCCACGGATCTGGCCCGGCCGCTGCCGAGGCAGCCAGCCGTCTCAGGTCCTGGGGTTCTTGTATGGATTTGGAAGAGGAGCCAGAGATGAGCGCGGCTCTATCTCTTGCTCTGTCTTCCGGGTCCGGCTCTCTGCCTGACTTTACAGCTCGTGTTGCGGCGACTCCTTTCCCTATGCAAAGCCAAAACACCCTCGCTGAATCCGAGGAGTCGGTAGAGGGTGCCATTGCACCAAAAACCGACAGCAGCTCTCAGGCATATAAAGAGCTGCTTGAGGTGATCACTAGGGCGGTTCAGAATTGAATCTAGACTGGCCCTGGGAAGAGGAAGTGGCTCGTAGCAGGCTGGATGAGCGCTTCCTCTCCAGTGAAAATAAACACAAAGCTCCCAAACACCGCAGAAAACTCCCCTTTATTCCAGAAGTGCATAATGAGATATCACGCTAGCCGTGTTATAACCCCGCAAAGTCTGATTACTCAGCCATCATGGGGAGTGAGCAGCACGGCTATGTGGCGATGCCAAAGGTGGCGGAGGCGCTTGCGAGCCACCACTCTCCATCGGCAGCAGGTAATTTAGGGAGGCTGACTTTACTGTCAAAGCCATGTAAAGCCACGTCGGGGTTGGTGGGCAAAGCCTATGTGGCAGCGGGTCTTGCTTGTGGGTCCCTGCATACATTGGCAGTGATGCAGGCCTACCAAGCAGACCTGCTGAGTGAGATGGATACTGGTGAGGGAATTGGGCCAGAGGCAGTGGCAGAGCTAAGCCGTGCCACAGATTTATCTCTTCGGGAGACCAAACAAACGGCTCATCATATTGGCCATTCAATGGGTAGCCTGGTTATGGTGGAGAGGCACCTATGGCTCAACCTGTCAGGGATGGGGGACAAAGATAAGGTCTCCTTGCTGAATGCCCCTGTTAAACCTTCTGGCCTGTTTGGCGGCGCAGTCAATGCCATCGTCGACAGGTTTCGCGACGCAAAACAGCAAACGGCGGCATTCAGAAAGGTCCTTCCCCGTCGTGTCGATTTCACACGATCCTCCATGAGTGGAGCCCAGGGCAGTGCTGGTGCAAGGGAGTCATGGGGGGTCACGGCTGATGGCTCATGGAGGGGCATATCAGGGGACCTGAGGCTGCTAGGGCAACCAGCCCCCAGTGCTACTGTAGGGCCTGTCCTGGCCGAGGCCATCCTACGTTTTCAGTCTTCTCTGGTCAGCGAGCTGTCAAAGGGCGACGGAAATCTGATGCTTTCCCTCTAACAAAATGTGGAAAAGATAACATCACTGAAAGATCATTTGGCAGGCTGGAAACTACTGCCAAATGTGTCCCCATGGGTTCTGTCTACCATAGAAAAGGGTTACCGGGTCCAGTTCAGAGCTCAAACCCTTGTTTCAGAGGTGTGCTCACCACAGTTGTCAGCACAGAGCAGAGCCCAATGTTAGCGCAGGAAATAAGTTCCCTTTTGGACAAAGGGGCCATATAACATGTACCCTGTTCACTAAGGGGGGGAGGATTTTACAGCCGTTTTTTCCTGGTCCGCAAAAAAGATGGGAGTATGCGGCCAATTTTAGATCTGCGTCATCTGAACCGTACTGTTCGGACATACAGGTTCAAGATGCTGACGCTCAAACTTATCGTGCCACAGATTCAGTCCGAGGACTGGTTTGTGACGATAGATCTGAAAGACGCATATTTCCACATAGGAATATCACCAAGTCACAGGAAGTTCCTGAGGTTTGCGTTTGGAGAAAACACATACCAATTTCGGGTTCTTCCCTTTGGGCTAGCTTTATCCCCTCGCACCTTCACAAAGTGCATGGATGGTGCTCTGGCTCCCTTGCAACTCCGGGGCATCCGTGTACTAAACTACCTGGACGACTGGTTAATTCTAGCACGATCCAGGGAACAGGCGGTTCAACATCGAGATGATGTTCTCGCCCACATGAGGAGCTTGGGGCTCAGGTTGAACCTCAAGAAAAGTATGCTTTCTCCAGTGCAGAGGCCAACTTTTCAAGGGGTTATATGAGATTCTACTACGATGAGGGCATTTCTATCCCCAACATTCGTACAATCGATCCTATCAACTTTGAGCAAGATAAAGCGAGGTCTGGGCATCCCTTCCAGCCTTTACGAGAGGCTATTGGGCCTTATGGCAGCAGCAGCCAATGTCATACCATTGGGCCTATTGCACATGAGACCGTTTCAGTGATGGCTGAAAAGTCGGGGGTTTCATCCAAGGATGAAACCTCTGAGAGTAATCAGAGTCACGCGGCGAGGCCTACCTGCTCTGTGTATTTGGAGGTGCTCGCAGTTCCTAGCCTCGGGTCACACTCTAGGGACGTCCCCTTACCGCAAGATGGTAATGACAGGCGTGTCCCTCATGGGCTGGGGCACAGTCTAAAATGGCTGTCCGGCTCACGGTCTTTGGAGCGGACCTCATCTGAAGTGGCATATAAATCGCCTAGAGATGCGGGCCGTATTCCTCGCACTGAAATTCTTTCTCCCTCAGTTGAGAGGTCACAGTGTGCTAGTTTTGTGGTCTCATATAACCACCACCAGGGAGGGTTACGTTTACGCCCCCTGTTCAGGCAGGCACAACTAATCCTCCTCTGGGCAGAGGGAAAGTTCTTGTCAGTGAGAGCAATGTAAATTCTGGGCAGTCAGAATGTAGAGGCAGACATCCTGTCGAGGCTGGGGCTGAGGCCCGGGGGGTGGAGGCTCCATCCACAAGTGGTGGAGTCCATATGGCGGGGGTTCAGACAACACCACTGGGGCTGGACCCCATGGTGCACACGTGGCCGTGGTCACATCTATATGCTTTCCCCCAGTTGCTCTACTCCCACAAGTTCTAGCGAGAGTTCGTCAAGACCGTCTATGTCTGCTACTAGTAGCACCTTATTGGCCAGCTCGAATATGGTTCTCAGAGATAATGTCCCTGCTCACCAACACTCCTTGGGAGATTCCCTACTGTCTCAAGCCGGAGGGCTGATCTATCACCCTTGGCCAGAACTATGGAAACTGTGGGTCTGGCCCCTGAGGGGCACAAAGCTCATAGATTCTGGTCCCACAACTGAGGTTGTAGAGACCATGTTAAACGCTAGAGCACCATCCACAAGGAATTTGTATGTGCTCAAGTGGCGGCTTTTTGTCTTGTGGTGTGAGGAACGTTATTTAGACACAGTGAACTGTGCAATAGCTAGAGTCCTGGAGTTCCCACAAGAACGTTTCTCAGCACGGTTGGCTCCTTCTACAATTAGGGTTACGTGGCCGCTGTTTTGGCCAGCCACGCCCCTGTTGATGGAGTCTCTGTGGGGCAGCATCCTCTAACTTCAAGGTTCATGTGTGGTGTCAGACAGTTGAGGCCCATCCGCAGGCTGCGTGTACCTTCCTGGGACCTTTCTGTGGTCTGTCAGGGGCCCCATTTGAGCCATTAGAGTCAGCTTCTGAGAAGCTTCTGACTCTAAAGGTAGCTCTTCTACTGGCCCTGACATCTCTCAAGCGAGTGGGAGATCTACAAGCTCTCTCTGTTGCCCCCTCCTGCCTTGACGTCACCCCTGGAATAGCCAAGGCCTTCCTGTATCCTAGGCTGGATTATATTCCTAAAGTGCCAACATCGGCTGCCCACCCTGTGGGTGTTGCAGGCCTTCTGCCCTCCTCCGTTCCTCACACCGGAACAAGAGAGGATGCACCTGCTGTATCCAGTAAGGGCCCTCTGTACTTACGTCCAACGCTCCGGCCAGTGGCGTAAGTCGGAGCAGCTGCTGGTCTGCTTTGGTGGTGACAGTAGAGGTGATGCTGTGTCAAAGCAGCGCATCTCTACTTGGATAGTTTAAGCAATCTCTATGGCTTACGAGGCACGTGGTCTCGCCATGCCTCTGGCCATAAAAGCTCATTCCACTAGGGCGGTTGCCTCCTCGAAGGCTTTGTCCAAAGGGGTATCCTTGCAGGATGTGTGTGCAGCTGCAGGGTGGTCTACGCCACATACATTCATTCGTTATTACAGCCTGGATATACATTCCACCCTGGGCTCGAGTGTCTTGCAGTGACCCTCGGGCTTGGGTATTTCTGAACAGGCCACCCCCAGTATGACAGAGTGGGTTTTTCCGTTCCCATACTGTTATGCTAAATGAAACATCGAAGTTCCCTTTGACAGGGAACATCGGGGTTACGCATGCAACCCTGTTCCCTGAGAAGGGACCGAGACATTGCATAGCATTGTCACACCAAGGCAGGCCTGTGAATTGTGTCTTCGCTTCAGCTAATAGAGGCTGGCAGCGTGGTTCACAGATGCAGGATTCAGCCATTCATTGAAATATAACAAAAAAAATAACAATTTAAAAAAGCAAGAGAATGATTGCTTTTGGCATTAAATAATAATCTATAGTCATAAGAAGAGATTTTACTTTTGTATGATGCCAATTAGTCTAAAAACCTAGATTTACAGTGTGTGCAATATTGTACTTGCCTTTTAATCTTGATTACATGTGTCACGAAATAAACATAATGGATCTTAGGATGGACGCAAGTGCAGGTACGAGCTTTTATTTAAAGAGAGGCAGGCAGTCAAATCCAAATCATCATAAGTGCTTTTATTTAAAGAGAGCTAGGCAGACAAATCCAAATCATCAGACAATAGCATAGGTCAAAGAACAGGCATTGGGTCAGGCGATTGGAAGCAGGCATAAACGAGGCAAAACAAGAACAAGGGCGAGAACGAGATCCAAACAATAACATAAGAACCAATAACAAATGTTTGGTATATGGAAAACTCACATAATACTTTGCAAAGTCATAGTGTTAGAACAGTATCTAATATACTGTGATTGTGAGTGTGTGTGAGATTGGATGCAGGTGTGTGACTGGACAGAATGACTGTCCATGGCAGCTATGTTTGTAGGCCGCCATGCAGTATGGGAAATGACAACATGGTGGAAGACAAATGCCTCAATGAATTTCGTGTCAGAAAATTAAAATTAGCTTAAGTTTTAAACATATCAACACAGATTAAATAAAAGACTAATGGTACAATCAAATACTGATGCAATTTCAAGGCCATATATGTTAAAACATAACATTTTCTTGCCTAATCTGTCACGTTGTAAAAACTACGGAAAACCATCTATTCTCCCATTGTAGCTGGTTACTGTAGAACGTCATGAAGTATCAGTTAAACTCGCACATGGGCAATACAACATCAGAGACAAAACATTGCCGTTCCAGTCGCAGTTGTTGCTTAAAGTCCCTGATGTTCTGGCTAGCCTTTGGCGCAGAGGACCTGGCATCGACTAGAATTGCACTGGTAAATGTTCAATCACTGGTAAATAAGACTTTATTCTTAAAACTTTGTTGTTTCAAATGACTTGGATGTTTTATTTTTAACTGCGACATGGCTAAAACCTGGTAACTTAGGGCCGCTCATTGCTCATAGCTCCCCTCAGGCTAATGGATGGGGTTGTGAACTAGTTTCTGTCTTAAAAAACAAACTTTCATGTCAGCTACTGCCCATCAACACCTTTCAACACATCGAATTACAACTATTTCAGCTTAATGCAGAATATTCGGTCGTGCTGGTGCTTATTTATCATCCTCCAAAATCTACAATGGAATTTATTGATGACTTTGTTGAACTTGTAAGTGAACTTATTACAAATTATGATAGAATGTAAATTCTTGGTGATTCTAATACCCATATCTGCTACAGCACTGATTCTCTATCAAAGGAATTTTTTAATTTGGTGGAATCATTTGACCTTTCTCCATGGTCTGATGGCCCTACTCATATATTTGGCGACACACTTGACTTGGTTTTAACATATGGGATATCTGTCTCTGAAACAACTATTTGTGTATTTAAGTTAATTTTTCTGATCACAAGCCATTTCTTTTCTCTGTTCCCCTGGTTTCCCGAGTTAAACCATCTCACTGTCCTGTGTGTTGGTCCCGAGTCTATGACTTTGCTAACATGTATAAAATATTAATGATATTGAATTATTAGAAATTTCTCTTTCACATATCAATCTTGATTAACATTACATTTGTTTTAGTTCTACTTCTCATACCATTTTACATTGTGTTGCGCCATTTAAATTTAAACACCTTAAAAAAGCATGGTTAAATAAGACTGTACACTCTTTTAGACAACTACGCAGACAGGCTGAGAAAGGTGGAGAAAATACAGACTTCATGTGTACTATAAAGCTCTGAGTGATACTTTGTCAAATTTTCAAAATGCAGTTAAGAATGCCAAATGTCAGTATTACTCAAACATCATAGAAAAATATTGGCATAAGCCAAAGTAACTTTTTTCTATGATTGATTCTGTCTTAACTCCCTCTTCTAAAGCTCACCCTGTACCCGCCTCCATAAATGGTGAGGTCTTTCTTAGATTTTTTCAAAATAAGATAACAAATCAGAAGCCACAGACATCCCAGAATGACATTAATCAGTTTACATCTTCTCCCTGTTTATCTGCATAGCGTAAATTTGAGCTTATTTTGATTTCTTCTTTATGAGAAATCATTGTCCATCTCAAGCCTACATTTTGTTCACTGGATATTATTCCACCATGAATAATTTTGCAACTTTTTGATACACTAGGACAAAGTTTACTCTCTATTGATAATAAATTATCAGTCCGGGGACTTTTCCAGGTGACCTTAAGCATGTTAGACCTCTCTCTTAAAAACCAAATGTTGATTCTGATATACTCTAAATCTATATGCCCATTTCTTATTTGCCTTTTATTTAGAAAGTCCTTGAGAAAATTGTTTTATGTCAACTTCATTCTTAACCTAAATTCTATATATGAGAGGTTTCAGTCCGGCTTCAGAGCATTCCATAGTACAGGGTCAGCTTTACTGATTTACTGAAGGTATTTACTGATATACTGATATTTATTTGAAAACTGATACTGGTGACTGTTACTTTATTGCTCTAAGACCTCAGTTCTGCATTTGACGTGGTAGATCATGATCCTTATTTCTCTAATTGAACATGAGGTGGGGCTGAAAGGAACTGTATTAAACTGGTTCAGCTACTTTTTGAAAGATCGTAATTTCTCTGTCAGTTTTGGCTTATCTGAGTCCTTTGCTGCAAACCTCTGTTGGGGGTCCCTCAGGGTTACGTCCTGGCCCCTACCCTTTTTTCTTTATATATGTACCCTTTGGGATATATTGTTAGGAAACATGATGTATCATTCAGTTGTTACGCAGGCGATACTCAGATTTATGTCCCCCTTAAACGATCTGGAAAAATATCACTTAAGCCTTTGCTGGCTTGCTTAAACTTGGCTTGCTTAAATTTATAGACATCCAAATGTGGATGTCTATAAATTTCTTAAAGCTAAATGAAAATAAAACAGAGATGATCTTTTTTGGCCCTCCTGATGGTACACCTATGCACCATATTCAATCACCATATACATCATCTTTTATCTTCAGAAAACACTTGTGTTAAGAATCTGGGCATACTCTTGATAATGGTTTGAAATTTGACAAGCAAGTTAATTCATTTATTGAATCTTGTTTCTTATATCTTCATCAGCTATCTAAATTTAAGCCTATCCTTTGTTCTCAAGCTTGTGAATGTGTGATTAAATATAAAAATATATAATGGTCAAATAATGTTATATTTACATGGATTAAAAATGCTTCAGACCAAATTTGTGTCCTCATCTAAACCATACCATCAATCTCCTACAATATTCCGCTCGATCTCAGTTTACATGACACAAGCAAGTGGTAAAAGTCATTCTGTGAACACAAGAAATCATTATATTTGAATCAATAGAAGGAATAGAGCAAAATGAGAGACTGCATCTCAGATATAAGATCTGTATACAGTATCTCACAAAAGTGAGTACACCCCTCACATTTTTGTAAATATCTGATTATATCTTTTCATGTAATAACACTGAAGAACTTTGCTACAATGTAAAGTAGTGAGTGTACCGCTTGTGTAACAGTGTAAATTTGCTATCCCCTCAAAATAACTCAACACACAGCCATTAATGTCTGAACCCCTGGCAACAAAAGTGAGTACACCCTTAAATGAAAATGTCCAAATTGGGCCCAATTAGCCATTTTCCCTCAGCGGTGTCATGTGACTTGTTAGTATCACAAGGTCTCAGGTGTGAATGGGGAGCAGGTGTGTTAAATTTGGTGTCATCGCTCTCACACTCATAGCGCTCATACTGGTCACTGGAAGTTCAACATTGCACCTCATGGCAAAGAACTCTGAGGATCTGAAAAAAAGAATTGTTGCTCTACATAAAGAAGGCCTAGGCTATAAGAAGATTTTGTAGTGCAAAAAGTACAGTATGGTACCCATATTGCAACAGTGTAGCAGTGTATTTGTAGTGTAGTCAAAATTAAGGTCAAGGGAAGACTGTCGGCACAAAGGAATATCTGAAGCGTCCCGTCTTGTACCTGGGGGGGTGAGCCTGTGGCTGAAGGTGCTCTCCATCTGCTGCAGCTCAGCATACAGTGGATGAAGAGGATTTCCCAAAATAGACCTGATTTTATTTCTTATTCTCTTCTCCACCACTGTCTGCAGATTGTCCAGTTTGTGACCAACAACAAAGCTGGACTTCTTCACCCACTTGTTGATTTTGTCAGCGTCCCCAACCTTATTTCCAACCCCAACCAAGTATTGAGTGCATCAATGAACATACTTTTCAGAAGGTCGACATTTCTGCATTATAAATTCTTTATTCTAATATTTTGAGATACTGGATTTTTGATTTCCATGAGCTGTAAGCAAACAAAAAATGGCTGGAAATATTTCACTTTATGTGTAAGGAATCTAGAGAATATGAAAGTTCCACTTTTTAATTAAATTATGGAAACATTTTTACTTTTCCACTATATTAACATTTTTAGAGATCCACCTGTAGATTAGGCAATTATTTGCATTAGATTTTGAACACAACAATCTACTGTTGTCCTGTCTAGCACTGCCCTGTCTAGCACTGCCCTGTGTATTTATTGCATTTTTTGCACTCAACTTACACTGTTATACAGCATATCTGAACTTTACATGTATATTTTACATTTATTCATTTAGCAGACGCTTTTATCCAAAGCGACTTACAAATGAGAAAATACAAGCAAAGCAGAGAACAATACAAGTAGTGCTACCATACAAGATCCATTAATTGAGTTCCAGAAGAAGCAAAGTGCACAGAGTAAAGGTGTAAGTGCAATTTATTTATTATTATTATTTTTTATTGAGTTGGTTAGGTGTTCACTGAAGAGATAAGAAGAGGTAAGAGATTCTGCTGTCTGGATTGAGGTTGGAAATTCATTCCACCACTGAGGAACAGTTAGTTTGAAGGTTCTTGAAAGGGACCTTGAGCCACGCTGATTAGGAACTACTAAGCGTCGGTCGCTAATTGATCGCAGATTGCGAGAGGGAACGTAGGCCCTCAGGAGATAGTTGAGGTAGGAGGGTGCTGTTCCAGACAAGGTCTTGTAGGTGAGCATCATGGCCTTGAATTTAATGCGGGTGGCTGCAGGAAGTCAGTGGAGGGAGATGAAGAGGGGTGTGACATGGGTCCTCTTGGGCTGGTTGAAGACGAGGCATGCTGCAGCGTTCTGAATCATCTGAAGGGGTTTGATGGAACTGGCTGGGAGGCCCAAGAGTAGTGAGTTGCAGCAGTCCAGTTTTGAGATAACAAGAGCCTGGACTAGTAACTGTGTAGCTTGTTCGGTGAGGTAGGGTCTGATTTTCTTGATGTTGTACAGGATGAACCTACAGGACCATGCAGTTGTTGAGATGTGGTCTGTAAAGGTCAAGATGTCATCAAAAATCACACCAAGGTTCCTGGCCGTCCTGGTTGGCTTGTGTGTGGTTGAGCTGAGCTGTACATTGGGGTTGTGGTTGATTGAGAGACAGGCTGGGATGAGAAGCTGAGAAGCTCAGATTTTGCAAGTTTCAGCTTAAGGTGGTGTTTCTTCATTCAGACCGAGAAGTCCGACAGGCAAGCAGAGATGCGAGCAGAGATGGATGTATCGTCAGGCTGGAAGGACAAATAGAGCTGGGTGTCATGAACATAGCAATGATCTAAGAAGCCATGAGACTCAATTACCTGCCCTAGAGATTGTAGTAGATTGAAAAGAGGAGTGGACCCAGAACTGACCCCTATGGAACACCAGTTGTGAGTTGCTGAGTTTCAGAAATACCTCACTTCCATGATACCATTAAGGATCTGTCAGAGAGATAGGATTCCACCCAGCGCAGAATCTTCTAGTGATGGCCATCTAATCTAATCATCAGGATCTAATGGTTCACAGTGTCGAAAGCAGCAGAGAGGTTGAGTAGGATGAGAACAGATGATCTAGAGGTTGCTCTTGCTAGTTGTAAGGCTTCAGTGAAGGAAAGCAGAGCAGTCTCTGTGGAGTGATTGCTCTTGAAGTCAGACTGCTTGGTGTCCAGGAGGTTGTTCTGTGTGAGAAAATTGGAGAGTTGATTAAAAACAGCTCTTTCAAGAGTTTTGGAAAGAAAAGGGAGGAGGGAAACAGGTCTGTAGTTGTCAACTACAGCAGGGTTAAGTGATGTTTTTTTAAGCGATGAGGTAACCCAGGCCTGCTTAAATGAGGTAGGGTATGTGCCAGTAGAGAGGGATGTGTTAAAAATGTGTGTGAGTGCATTTAATAGTGTGGGAGAGATGGACTGAAGAAGGTGAGATGGGATAGGGTCAAGAGGACATTTTGTGGGATGGCTAGACAGGAGGAGTTTATAGACATCAGTCTCTGAGAGGGGAGAGAAGGAAGTCAGTTGGGAATTACGTGGAGGAGGAGCCAGTCTATGCATGTCTGGGGTTCCTGGTTCCTGATTGATGTAACCTTGTTGGAAAATAAAGTGGCAAAGTCATCTGCAGTGAGAAAGGTAGGAGGGGGCAAGGAAGACGGCGCAGTTGGTAGAGCGGGTTGTCCACTAATCGTAGGGTTAGCGGTTCGATTCCCAGCCCGGACGACTCCACATGCCGAAGTGTCCTTGAGCAAGACACTGAACCCCAAGTTGCTCCCGATGGCAAGCTAGCGCCTTGCGTGGCAGCTGTGCTACCATTGGTGTGTGAGTGAGTGAATGGGTGAATGAGACACAGTGTAAAGCGCTTTGGATAAAAGCGCTATATAAGTGCACATTTACATTTAAGGAAGAGAGGAAAAGGTTTTGAAGAGTGTGGGTTTTGGGAGAAGTGCCAATCTTCTCTTGTTAGTATGTGGCTTTAGCAATGGAGATCCTATTGGAAAAAGAGGAGAAAAGTGTTTGGTAATTGGTTAGGTCAGTTGGGTTGTTAGATTTACACCATTTCCTTTCAGATGCTCTTAATTTTGTCCTGGTTGTTATGCACAGCTTCTGAGAGGCAAGGGCTAGAGGGTGATTTGCGAGCAGGTCTGGAGGTTAGGGGGTAGATGTTGTCAAGAGAAGTTGTTAGGGTGGAACATAGCATGTCATTTGCTGTGTTTAAGTCAAGTGAGGGAGAGGTGGGTATCAGCACTTTATGTAGTCCTGTGTAAAAGACTACTGCATTGTTATGTGATGCTCCATGGTACTGGAGAAACTGTTGTTTCACTTGGCATATTAATAGTGATTTTCTGATGACACACACACATGTATTTATTTATTATTATTAATTTTAACATTAGCATTTTGGCCGATGCCCTTATCCAGAGTGGTTTACATTTATCTAATTTCTACCTTTTAACAGATGAGGGTTAAGGTCCTTGCTCAGGGGCCCAGTAGTGACAACTTGGCAGTGCTGGGCTTTGAACTCATGACCTAGCAGTAGTCCAACCTCTTAACAATTGAGCTACTACTACCCATGTTGCTAAAATACCAAATCAAGTAATGGCATTTTTAAATATTGACATGTTTTGTTTTTGTCTACCCTGTACCTTTAGTTCCACTTTCTGCTCTTGGCTAATTATTAATTGGCTAATTATTATTAAGTGTAGACCTACCTTCTATCACAGCTAGCTAACAATCAGCTAGCTTACTAGACAGTGACAATCTATTGGCTAATACTACCAGTTTACATTAAGTTATAGCTGCTAGCTAGATAGCTCTAGGCCAAATGGGGACATAACAGCACTTACTGCATGTGAAAGCGCTTCATTGTTATAGTGGAAATAATATTAAAATGTAACAAAACATGTTTCACTCTATAGCATAATGCCAATTATGAACGCAGTTACAGTTTTATTTGCTAGATAATGATTTTGCAGTTGCAACAGCCTAATTATATAATGTTAGCTACATATTCACAGATCAGACTGGCATGCTCTGGAAATTACTGTAAAAAATGTTTGTTACTTTGCTGTATTTCGGAGTGATTTTCTGTTTTTGCTTCACCTGGTTGCTTTTGCATTCTTCAGTGCATGGACACTGTTTTCTTTTTCACATCGATTTTATTTAGAAATCCTGGACAGAAATTAGGTGAAAATTTAACCAGACTAGAGATTAGAGCTGCTGACCAGCCTTCTGGAGGAACTGTTTGCCCATTATGATCAGGGCAGTTCTGAAAGAGTCATTTAATCCAAAGAAAACTGTCCTAACAGTGAAGCATGATCATGGTGTGTGGATGTGTTTTTGTGGATAAGACTGGTACTGGTACTTCAGAAAATATATGTGTCACGAAGCGCAAACGAAGACAAGCGCAGACAGGCGGAGAGGTGATAACCATGAAAAACTCGGAACCAAAACAAACAGGTAAACTAGGAATCTGGGGCGTAGACAAAAGCGAAACGTAAGTAGAGCGTGTAATCCAGAACCGGGCAAAACACTTGTATGAATGGAGCTTAGTACCATACAGAGCTAAAGCTACTGAATGTATACTTCGCACTGACTTACAGCTTGGGAGGTCCTTATATAACCTAAGGTGTTTTCAGGTGTTCTCAATTAGAACTCCGGCGAACTCGAGCGCGGGCGAGACTGGGAAGTGTTGTCCTCCTCCGCCGTGGCCCTGGGCGGGACTACACGTAGTGCGCTGCTGCGCTGATTTTAAAAATATTTAAAAAAAAGATATTAAAATATTAAAGATATTAAAAAAAAAAAAAAAAAAAAAGGTATATAGACATAGATTTTTCAGCAGGAGAATGCACTTAAGCAAAACTCCAAAGTTGTAACAAAATGGCTTAAAAGCAACAAAATAACCTGAATTTATGGACAAAACTGAAAAGTGTGTCTGAGCACGGAGGCCGACAAAAAACCTGACTCCAGTTCTGTCAGGGGCAAAAATTCCAGCAAAGGTTACCCCAGGAAGTTCAAGCATTTAATAGGTAATGCCATCACATCCTAACAAAGTGTATGTAAACTTTTAACCCACTGAAAATCTGATGTATTAAATAAAAGCTAAAATAAATTTGACTCTTAACTATTATTTTGAAATGACCTCATAAAAATAAAATAGCTCATCTAATTGACTTAAACCGGAAATGTATGGCAACATGAAATGTGTGAATTTGTGAAATGTTCAGTATGAGTGTCTTTAGCCACAGGTGTATGTAAAAATATCAGCTTTATGTTAACCAAACAATAATTTCCTGAAACTAAAGGATTTACACATGCCAAGTTATCATGATTTTTTTCCCTATTTAGTTGGTAAAAAAAAAAAAAAAGTTGTCAGATGCAGGAGTTTTATCATAGAGGAGACATTTTATTAAAGACCTGAGAAACTAACAGCATTAATATGTTTTTAGAAAGCATTTTTTCAACATTTTCCATCATGAGCTGTTATGTATTTGATATTTATAATGATATATTATACATATGATAGACTAAACTTTCAGAAAGGGGAGCACAAGCATGTCTCCTGTCTATAGAACAATGAGAGTATTGAATGTGATGAGGCAACCCAGATACAGAGCCCCAGCAGTCCATTAGCGTTTGCCTGAAGCAAGGTTGACCTGCAAGATGCAAGCTAATGTGTCCTGCTGCGCTTCATTTAAGTGCTGTGTCTATATTTCTACCACTTGCACTTATAAGTGTAGAGATCCATTCAAATACCAGCTTGTGTGTGTGTGTGTGTGTGTGTGTGTGTATATATATATATATATATATATATATATATATATGTATGTATGTATGTATGTATGTGTGTGTGTGTGTACATAAGGACATTCAATTTCATGACACAGTGAAGTGTGAATTCAGGGTTATATTACTCCAATGACAGTCTCATGACCGCTGTCAGATAGGCTTCACACTAGCTATCGGCCTCAGTAAATGGATCTAATAGAAAAATGGTTCTCCTTTCAACAACATTAAAAATACAAATATGACCACAAGGATAATAAAATGGCTTTAGAGATCATTGACTTTTAGCACTTTGAAACACTAGCTAATAGACTGACCATTGAGCCAGCTTGACAAACTGCTTACTTCTGTCAGAGATTTGTGCAGTTTTCTATTTTATTCCACAACATAATAATGCATAATTGACCTGACAGTCTGTTTTTTCACACACATACATTTCTGTGTACCCCCCCACCCCCACCCCCCACACACACCCTATCTCTCAGTATTATGCGGTAAGTGATATTGACAATATAGCCAGTCCTTTATATAACAATAGTGCTTGACTCATGAATACATTTTGAATAATATTTCTGTGGTTTGTGGGAAGTGGCTTCACTGCCTCTTTCAAATGTGAAATTCAGACATGTGGAAATAGGAAAAATAGATGATTGATGCATGATTGTTCTCTGCTTTGATCTGCAGAGGCATTTAGGTCAAATCACAAGGGCTTCTTTTATTACAAGGTCAAAATAAATAATTTCAAAAAGCTTTGAGAAATCCCAGTGCCACTGCAGTGACACAATATTTGAGCAGAGAGAGAGGATGTATTCTTGGCCACTTCTCTGCTGAATATGATGAACTCTTATTGCATAGGTCAGTTCATGAATGTAGTGTGAGCTCGTTAGATTTAATTTGAACAGTTTCATTGGTCCACTGTAATTTCATTTGTCCGATGTTTTGGCGGCATTAAGCTCGTTAGCCTGTAAAAATCCATAAATTAGTCGCATCATTGTTTACGCCGCAGTATTCAAAGTGTGTGAAAAAAGTAGCGGCTTACAGTCCGGGAATTACGGTATGTATGCATTATCGTGTCAATTGCGTTGAACTCCAGTTCACAGAATGCATCATTATCTACAAACACAGACTACATCTCCCAACACACATGCTCCATGTCATGCTTCAGTTCACCTGATTATTGATTGTTTGCACCTGGAGTCACACATACTTGCATGTGTGCAAGCATGCGCACACACAAAACAGTCACAAACAGACAGCAAAGTATTGGCCCGTGTTTCTTCATTTTGTGCATGACATTCTATATTTTATTTATTTATTTATTTTTAAATCTTGCTTGTTTTGTGTTGTTTTGGAATCTGATTTTTCTACCCAGGCCTGTTTTTTCATTGTCTGACCCTTGTCTGTTTCTGACCATGCTTTTGTGGATCGTTTTGGATCTGTTTGCTGGTCATTTTGAATGAAGCATTTACCTGCAACTGCAGTGGTCTCTGCTGCCTGACCTATATATTATAAATATGTAGAGACACTTGCTCAATCAAATGTGAGACATGATAAAAAATATATTAGTGTTCTATTCAGTTAATGGGATTGACAATGGACAGGTCGATGCATTAGAACATAGACACAATATAATGCCCCTGGAGTAGAGAGGGTGAAAAGTCTTGCTCAAGGGCCCCATAGTGCAGCTTGGCTTCATGACAAATTCATCAGCCAAATTCATCAGGATGAAACACACGACAGGTGATAACTGTCAGAAAACAAAGAGACAAGACCAAAACAGAAACCAAAAGAAAGACATGACATACTGTGGGTGAACCATCAAAGAATCCCCACTCCCCTTAATACGTGGCTCCAAAAAGATGACAAGAAGGGGCTTCTGGTATAGTTCCTGGGGCTGGCAATGCATGGGAGGCTAGTCAACCTACTCTGACAGAGACATGGTAGGCACATTGACCTCAGGAAACCCATCTGGCAATGGTTCAGTGAAAGCGGTAGGAGGGCTGGGTATGCCTATTGACAGAGGATTAGCGAAATCTAGTGGTCATGTATGCGGGCATGTTGGTGAAGCTGGTTGGAGTGACCACCCTCTCATCTAGTGAGGAAAGAAAAATCCACTTTGTATGCTCACTTCAAAACTGGGCAAGACCTGATAGACAGGTGGCAGGACCTCATTGAAGCAGGAAGCATAAACAGCAGAGCAGGACAGGCCTCGGCTCAAGCGTCACAAGGAGCAAGAGAGACCTCAGTGCAAGTGCATACCTGTCCCTTGATGTCCGCAAGTTTATAAAAGCATTTTTTGCCTTTTTGTTATGGATTTTGTCCCTAATTTAGGGAGACCAGCCACCAGCCAGCTAACAATCATGGAGGGCAAAGGCAAACATGTGCTTCCTTAAGAGTATGTGAAGCCAGCCAACCACATCTTTTCGAAGTGCTGCTTGTGCATTGTCATGGGGTGGCATAACAGACTCAGAGGAAAGCGTTATCTACTCAATTCCATGTGCATGGGGTCTGGTTCTGTGATGTCTGTCAATGTTCTGTCGTGTCAAAAATTATACCTATGCAATTCCATATTTTGGCAAGTTCCTTTATAGGCTGGATGTGCCACAATTTTTACTCAACACTGGAGTTAATCTACTGCTAATACCAGGGTCCCTTGTCTCCAAAGTCAAGGGAAAAATGTTTTTATTTATTTATTTTTTTTACACCCTGCTTGGTTTATACCAATTAGTCATCATTCTGCCCATGCTCTTCTGAGCACTGCCTATGTATTGACAGCTTGTGGACCAGATTCTGTTCTCCCACTATACATATGCCACTACATATTTAGACAACATCATTATTTACAGTAATGAATGGCAGCAACATTTGCAATACACATGGGAGGTCTGGAAGTCCCTGAGATGGCCTCTTCATGAAAGTGTTAAGGAAGGAGGTAAGTAAGATGTATGAGCTTCTACATGGGATTTGGCAGGTACAGTAAATTAAACAGCAATAATAGCTTGCCCCTGCTCCAAGACCAAAAAGGAGGTGAGACAGTTCCTGTGGCTGAGCTATTATAATAGGCTTGTACTCAATTATTCAGATCTCACCAACCTGCTTATCTCACTAAAATGGTGTACCAGAATTATGCCAGCTCTATTTAGGAACCCTTTACTCCACTCCCCTGATGTTTTCTCCCCTTTCTGTTGTAGACCAGCAGATTGGAGAGAGGGCTGCAGGCCGTTTATCCCAGGAGGTGAAGGAAGAGGCCCACCTGGTGCCACACATCAGCATTGTGTGAGAGGTAAAAGGATCAAATGGGGAATAAAGATCAAATGGGAATACATAAACTTCTCCATAAGAGTTGTTGCTTGAGTAGAAGTGACTGAATTTTTTTTTTTTTTTTGACATTAAGCCTGAAAATATGATGGAAAATGAAAATGTGGATAGAAGAAGAAGACACCATTTTTCCTTTGCTGTTAACTTCAGTACGCTATAAAATATACTCAAGAGGCAATTAAAAAAAATAACAGGCCTAAATAACTAAAGATGAACACATTATTAATAAAAATAAGGCAAGCATTAAAAATAGCTAATAGGAGTCAAAAGGTTTTATTACTATACTGTATATTAATATTTCGAGAACAAAGTCGTAATATTTAAATTTTAAATGCAGTTATAGGTTTTCTCAAAGATCTAAAAGATTGACAAATCTTTTTTTTCCCCTCATGGGGGGGTGGAAAGCACATTCCTGTATTCACCAATAAGAAAGGCTCTTCTTTTTCAATCAATTAATCAATAGTGGAAAAACCTCTTCTGATCTACTGACTGCATCTTAACTGAGGCTGATGACAAAAGCAATAATCCATTTAAACACATTTAAGTAACTCTTCATTTTAATTTGTAACACTAACTAGATTATAACATAGATTAATGAACTATGGTATAAATTAAATGGATTGGGGAAGTTCAAGCATTAAGTATTTTATTTATTTTTGGTAGAAATTATGGATGCTCATGTGTCACAGGAAAGATATCTGTGGAATAAGAGAGGAAAGACAAGAGAAATTACCAATTTAAATAATGAATAAGGGAGTGTTGAAAATAGTGTTGAAAGACATGAGTAAACAGAAAGTACATATGTTCCTTATTATGTTCCTTATTAGGGTGGAGGGAGAGAGAGGAATAATTAATCCAGTCAAATTAGCATGTGTTCTGAAGATTCAACTAGAAGAATCTGATAAGTGTTGAAGGATAGTAATCTAATTATATGTTCTAAAGCAGAATTGAGCCTCCAATGTAACATTTCTATTTTGACTATTGTCTCATATTTTGGAAATCAATTTATTTCCCTATTTTCTCATTATCTGAAAGATTTTCTGAAATATGTGCCAAAAGAACCTCTTCCAATTGACTGATTCTAGAGATCCTGTCCCTGTAAACAATAAAAACAACTGGAGACAAGAGTCTGTACAATGTTTCCTCCCCCAGTCCAAAGACATGCATGGTAGGCTGACTGGCGTGTTTAAAGTGTCCATAGTGTGTGAGTGTGTATGTGATTGTGCCCTGCCATGGACTGGCACCCTGTCCTGTCATTATATGATTGAGAATAAGAAAAGTTCAGTTTCTGTATCTCTTTGTGCTCACAATCTGAATATTATCCAACACTGGTTGACTGTATTTGTTCGTGGTGCAGCCAGGAAAAATACAGGAGATCCCCATAGATCCTGTCTTCCCTTAGCTCACCTTTGGAGGCTGAGATATTAGCATGTAGTTCATGTTGTTTTAAAGCCTGTTTCTCTCTTTCAAGCCACACTACACAATCAGAAAGCATGGAGGTCAAGAACTGCAATAAAATATTTGGTCTGTACCTTGATCTGGCAAAGGATTCAGTAAAGCCTTTGATCTGCCTCCCCATCAACTGTGGGACTGTGCTATAGACCTCCAACCTGGCACCTCATATTTGAGTTCCAGAAACCAAAGTCATGGAGGAATATGTCAAAGAGGCCCTCATCCTGGGGGTACATCCATCCATTGACGACACAAGCAGCTTATGAGTTCGTCTCCTTCATGGAGAAAACAAATTATAGAAACCAGATGTAGGGCTGAGATGGAAAGAAATATCAAATGAAAAAAAAACATTTATGCATTTTGCATGAGTATCTCTGTCTTTTAACATTGGAGCATGCTGGAATGAACTCCAACATATGCCCAGAGAGTGGTATTTTTTCATAATATACCTTTTGATAATGATAATCCATACATGCTTTGTAGGTTCTTTGTGGCACATGCCTCCAGCATGGTTCATTAGACACTCTATTGTAGACATTTCTTGTATAATAGGTGAATACAATAAATAGTCTACTATAAGGACATGCTTCAGACCCAGATGAAAAATAAGAATAATCACTTTCTTTTGCAGCCCTTGTCCAGTTCTACTCAGCAGGAGTGCCTTCACAGCATTATAAGCCTGTTGAGTGGGAAGTAGAATAGAGGCTTAATCTCTCAATTCAGGGGTTGGGAAAGGGCACACTTTCACTATGTTCTCAGAGATTTATTACAAGAAATATATTTTTTAAAATCTCAATTTAAGAAGGAACATGTATATATATATATATATATATATATATATATATATATATATATATTTTGTCGCGACGGACTGACACACGGTGCGAGAGGAAAGGAAATCGCTCCTTCTCCGACTGCCGTTCCAGCACGAAGCAGCAGACCCGTGCCGGACCTCGCACCAACCGGAAGGGACGCAATGGCAGGTAGGACCCGCCAATGCCGTACCCTCTGGGGATTGGAGGATCGGACGGAAGAATTCCACCACTCCCTAACTGGAAGGCGGAAATAAAAAGACCCGGGAAAGTTGAGTACCGACTCACCGAAACGGTTGGCGTCCGAACCACCGGATTCAGAGAAAATGGATCAGACATTACAGCAGCTGTTGCAGACCAGTATACAGCAACAGGCCGTCACCCAACAACTCACGGAAAGCCTCCAGGCGGCGACAGAGACTCTGGTGGCGCTACAGCCCTGCGCAGCCTCCACGCCTCTCCTGGACCCAGGATGTGAGCTCCGCTGCCTACTCCCCCCCCTGGCTCCTGATGACGACCCGGTGGCATACCTTGAAACATTCGAAACCATCGCCCGCCGCGAGGGATGGGATAAGGACGACTGGCCCCGCGCCGTAGGTCCCCTGCTCACAGAAGAGGCCCGTGAGGCCTATTACAGTCTCGAGCCGGAGGATGCGGCGGACTACATCACCATGAAGGAGGGCGTCCTGGCGTGGTGCGGCCGAAGATCTCACCAAGCGGCCGCCGAGTTTCATCGCTGGGTCTATCAGCCAGGGGCGCGGCCCCGCAGACAGCTAAACGCCCTTATCCGACTCACCAAAAGGTGGCTCCGGCCAGACCAGCATACGGCCCTCGAAGTGGCGGAAAAAGGTGGCCTATCGATCGGTTCCTGAGGGCGTTACCCTGGATGGCACGACAGGCCGTGGGGGTCCAAGCACCACAAACGCCCCAGGAGTTCCTGACGGCCCTGGAGCGCGCCACTGCCGCCCTCGAGCTCGACCCGCGTGACCCACAGCCCATGGACCTACCCCTAGGAGCCTCGGGGGTCCGGTCTGACCGGTCACACCCAGCTGGCACTTGGCGAACCCGCGGGAGGTCGCCCACCCAGGTAACTCCCACCGATGAGCCCATGCCCACGGAGCCGGAACTGGGGCCTCCCGGACCGACCCAGAAACCTTGGCTGGCCGGCTGTGCCCTCCATGCGCGACAGTTGCCGGAGAGGCCCACCCAGAAGGTGTGGATTGAAGGGAGGCCGATCACTGCACTGCTGGACACCGGGAGCACGGTGACCCTCGCCCAACCGTCCATCCTTCCCAGCGGACTCCGGCCTCACTGTGACCTGCATTCATGGGGACACCCAGGAAGTCCCGACAGCGGAGGTGCTGATCAAGAGCGCAACTGGGATCTGGTCTCTCCACGTGGGCATGATCCCTGACCTCCCCGTACCGTTACTCCTGGGGAGGGACTGGCCAGGATGCCTGCCAGGCCGGGACGCCGAGACAGGGAAGCCGCGACATCGGAAGCAGAGGACCGGGGCCCGGACCACCTACCTGGCCCAGGACAATGGGGACGCCACTCCCGAAGGTAAGTCCTCTATATCAATTAACCCTATGTCTGTTGTCGTCCACCAGGTGAACCGAGAGGGGAGCTTTGGTCGGGAGCAGAAGGAGGATGACCGCCTCAAGCACTGCTGGGCCCAATACGGGTTGTAGTATGGGTCAACCAAAACCCCAACCTGAGACTTCTCACCTCGTACTTCCTCGTCTGGGGTAGCCTCCTCTACCAACGAGCCTGCCGGCGCGGGGAGCAGGTAGATGTCCTGGTGGTACCACGGATGAAAACACCACTTGTTATGCACCTCGCCCATGCCCACCCGCTCGGCGGTCACCTGGGACCGCGGAACACATTGGAACAACTGAGGGACCGATTCGTGTGGCCCGGGATGAGTGCCGAGGTCCAGAGATTCTGCCAGCGGTGTCCCCAGTGCCAATGCACCGCTCCCCGGAGGCCCCCGCCGGCGCCCCTCATCCCTCTACCCATCATCGGCATTCCCTTTGAGCGGATCGGCATGGACCTCGTGGGGCCACTCCCCAAGTCGGCCCAGGGCCACGAGTACATCCTGGTGGTCATAGACTACGCCACCCGCTACCCGGAGGCGGTACCGCTGCAGAAAGCCACCTCCCCCAACATCGCCAGGGAACTGGTACTCTTTTTTCGCCGGGTGGGAATCCTCAAGGACATACTAACCGACCAAGGTACGCCCTTTGTCTCCAAGTTAATGTCTGATCTGTGTCGGCTGTTGCAGGTGAAGCACCTGAAGATGTCGGCCTACCACCCCCAGACTGATGGGCTGGTCGAGCGCTTCAACCAGACGTCCAAACGGATGCTGCGGCGGGTGGTAGACGAAGAAGGGAGGAACTGGGACCTCCTCCTCCCTTACGTACTCTTTGCCATCCGGGAGTGTCCCCAGGCATCAACCGGCTCACCCCCTTCGAGCTGCTGTTCGGCCGGCACCCTCGAGGACTACTGGACGTCACCTGCGAAGCCTGGGAGGAACAGCCATCCCCGTACCGCTCGGTCGTGGAATATGTACGGGAAATGCAAAATAGGATCGACCGAGTGGCGCCGATAGTCCAACAGCACATGCGTGCCGCCTAGGAGGAACAGCAGCGGGTGTACAACCGCCTTGCGCAGCCTCGGGAGTTCCACCCAGGGGACCAGGTACTTCTTCTGGTACCCAGTAGTGCCTGCAAGTTCCTGGCCTGCTGGCAGGGGCCCTACACTGTTCAAGAGCGTCGGGGCGCCGTCAACTACCGCCTGCAACAGCCCGGTCGGAGAACGGACGGGAAACTATACCACATTAACTTGTTGAAGAAGTGGGTAGAACCGGCCCCGGTGGTGTCTGGACACATATCAGAACAAGCGTGCTTTGGTCGACCTCGGGGAGGACCTCAACCCTGCCCAGAGACAGGAGTTCCTCGAGTTCATGGACCAATTCTCGGATGTGTTCTCCTCCTCCCTGGGAAGGACCCAAGTGGTGCGCCACTACATAAAGACACCTCCAGGGGTAGTGGTGAGACAGAGTCCCAGAGGCCCGGCATAAGGCCATTGAGGAAGAGGTGGAGCGAATGCTACGAGACGGAGTTATTGAAGAACCCAACAGCCCCTGGTCCAGCCCTATCATTGTTGTGCCAAAACCCGACGGGAGCATTCGGCTTTGCAATGATTTTCGCAGACTGAACCAGGTCTCAGATTTTGATAGCTACCCCCTCCCCGAGTGGACGACCTTGTGGAGCGCCTGGGGAGGGCCTGATTCATTTCCATCCCTGGACCTCACCAAAGGGTACTGGCAAGTGACCCTAGCGGCCGACGCTTGACCCAAGATGGCCTTTAGCACCTCCACGGGCCACTGGCAGTACCGGGTCCTCCCCTTTGGACTACATGGGGCACCGGCCACCTTCCAACGACTGATGGTCATCGTCCTGCGGCCCCATCGTAGCTTTGCAGCGGCCTACTTGGATGACGTAGTAATCCATTCCTCCACTTGGTCGGACCACCTGTTCCATCTGGGGTAGTTCCTAAAGGGACTCCGGGACGCTGGCTTGACCGCCAACCCCAAGAAATGTCACCGAGGCGCAATACCTGGGATACCGCATTGGGCGCGGGATGCTGAAGCCCCAGGCAGAGAAAGTTGAAGCGGTGAAAGGCTACCCTTGGCCCACGTCAAAAAAACAGGTGCGTGCCTTCTTGGGGTTGGCGGGGTATTATCAGAGGTTTGTCCCTAACTTCTCTGCGATAGCCTCCCCTCTTTCAGATCTGACAAAAAAGGGCCAGCCGGACCGGGTGAGGTGGTCAGCCGACACCGAGCGGGCCTTCCGAACTCTGAAGGAGGCCCTCACCAGCAAGCCTGTGCTGCGCAACCCGGACTTTACCCTCCCCTTCTCGGTGCACACCAAGGCATCCGAAACCGGGCTGGGCGCAGTTCTCTCCCAGACCTTCGAGGAAGAAGAGCACCCTGTACTCTACATCAGCCGGAAGCTGTCCCCCGCAGAGAGAAGGTGTGCCGCAGTGGAAAGAGAGGCCCTGGCAATAAAGTGGGCCATTGAGGAGCTGCGGTACTACCTGGCGGGCCGGCCCTTCATCCTGGTGACGGTCCACGCCCCCCTCCAATGGATGGCCAAGGCCAAGGACACTAAGGCCAGGGTAACTCGTTGGTTTTTCGCCCTGCGGGACATCTGTTTTCAGGTCCAACACCGGGCAGGGACTACATGGGAATGCAGACGGGCTCTCATGGAGGGACGTGCTATGGGCCCACCACCCGGCGGCAGTAGGCTCGGAGCTGGGGGGTACTGTCGCGACGGACTGACACGCGGCGCGAGAGGAAAGGAAATCGCTTCTTCTACGACTGCCATTTCGGCATGAAGCAGGCAGCCCCGTGCCGGACCTTGCACCATCCAGAAGGGACGCCATGGCAGGGAGGACCCGCCGATGCCGTACCGTCTGGGGATCGGACGGAAGAATTCCACCACTTCCTAACCAGAAGGTGGAAATAAAAGGACGCCCTGCCACCCCGGGAAAGTTGAGTACCGACTCACTGAAACGGTTGGCGTCCCTTCCTACAGGTATTCCCCCTGTATCACGACGTCAGCCCGGCCCTGCAGACCTACACACGCAATTTTTTTTTTTAATATTTTTTCTTAATCAGAAAAATATCTAAAAATATTAAAACTTTATAACACAGTAATGTCGACCTGAGAAGACCTCTAATCAACTAATTAACTCGAAACACCTGCAAAGGTTTCCTGAGCGTTTAATCTCTTAGTCTGGTTCAGTACACACCATCACAATCACGGGGAAGATTGTGGTAAATTTTGCATTTCAGTTGGAAATCAAGGTCCCAAAGTCTGGAAGAAGAGTGGAGAGTGACAGAATCCAAGTTGCTTGATGTCCAGTGTGAAGTTTCCACAGTCAGTGATGATTTGAGGTGCCATGTGGTGATGGCACCAGCAGATGGCTGGTGTTGGTCCACTATGTTTTCTCAAGTCGAGAGTCAATGCAGCATCTACCAGGAGATTTTAGAGAATCTATGAGAGACACTAGACCCAACAATACAGACAAGCTGAAGGCCACTTTTTAATGACAACCTGGGCTTCCAGAACACCTCAGCAGTGCCACCAGCTGATTAATAATCAGTAATTCATGCAGTATTCATGCAGTGTTGAACGTATAAATTAACAGATTTTTCAGACGGTCGTCATTTCTGTATTATACATTTTTATTCAAATATTTTGAGATACTGAATTTTTGATTTCCATGAGACATAAGCCGTAATCATTAAAACAAACAAACAAACAAACAAAAAAAAGGCTTGAAATTTTTCACTTGATGTGTATCTAGAATATGTGAAACTTCCACTTTTTGAATTCAATTTTGGAAAAAAAAACTTTTCCATGATATTCTAATTTTTTGAGATGCACCTGTATTTAAGATGTTATGGTGTTACATTCTAGTCTCACTGGTAATCTATTATAGGTGAGACCACAAGGAGCACAAGTGTGGAAATATTCAAAACAATTTAAAACAGCCCAAGGCCAACGGGAATTCTATGAGGGTATGGTAAAGAACTTTAGCTCTCAACTCTCTCACACACATACACTTCATAGACTAACCTTTTGTTGTCACTCAATTCCTACATATTTGAAGGGCAGAATACAAAGCTTGTCCTGTCAAAGAGGGTGGTTAACTTCTCTCTTCTATTCAATTTCTTCTGGCTATTGGTAAAATGATTGTCATGACATGAAGTTGAAATGGATGCAGGTGCGGAATTTTAAACATTTAATGATAAAGTGCAAAAGACAAAATGACGAGGCAAAACACTGTGGCAAGGAATAAACATAAACAAAGGCACAAAAACACTGCTTCAAAGACAAGGCATATAAAGACTAATGTAAGACAAGGAAGCAGTGCAAACAGAGGCTATATATAGGAGTGACCGTTAACAGAAACATGATACAGGTGCAGTTGGTCATTGACATTGATGTAGAACGGTAGAACGGTGCAGTAAGTCCAGAGTTCCTTCCTAATACATGACAATGGAACCCAAAGGTGTGGAATTAGCTTTTTCTCCAAGACATCCAGACACACAAAGATACACAAAAGTTTTACAGTAAGGGGAAATAAGTATTCACACACTTTTCTTTTTTGCTATTTAATATACAGTACTACAGCCAATGCATATATCCACTTAAAATTTACTCCCATAATGCCTTTTGATTTTGTATTTAAAAATATCAACAAAAAAGTATGTATTCATAATTAAACCTGTGTTTTTAAAACCCCCCGAAATAGATAGGGACAAAGTATTTGGACATCACTAATTCATTTATTTCAAAGCTGTTTTGGCAGTTACAGCTTTGAGAAGTTTATGGTAAGATGTAATTAGCATTTTGCAACATTAAATTTTGTCCCATTCCTCTTGAGAAATTGTCTTCTATTTCCAGAGATTGCGAGAGTCCCTCTTATGGACAATTTCAAAATCCTCCATACTGTACATTTTCAGTGGGATTCAAGTCATGAGCTTGGCTAGGCCTTGCAAAGCCTTCTCAAGTTATTGTGGATGTATATTTGAGGTTGTTGTCTTGTAGAAATGTCCATCTTCTCCCCAGATTCAGTTTCTTGGCCAATGAGACTAAATTCTTGTCTAATATGTCTTAATACATTGCTCCATTCATGTTTCCTTAGATGGCATGTTATGCCTCAGTATCATTTGCAGAGAAGCAGCTCCATATGATGCTCCCACCTCCATACTGCATGCGTGTATATGGTGTTCTTGAGATCATGCTCACTACTCTTCTTTATCTCAAACATGAATGTCCTAAGAATTTTTAGTTACTGTATTTATTTGCTTAATTTGTGCCATATAGCAGAAAGTAAACCCCTGCACTTAAATGCCCTTACACCAGGTCTTGGAGACTAGTTACTGTAGATGATCACTCAACCGTGGTGATCAGAAAAGCATCTCAGCATGTACGAATGTAATATTTAAGTGGATGTATGCATTGGAAGTATTTTAAATAGCAAAAAAAAAAACTTTTCCAAATAACTATTTCCTCTCACTTTTGTTACAGTCTGTTGTTTTGATAGAGGATGGATGTCACAGTGATGTCTGAACACTAGATCATTTGTTCTTGTGTGCATTTAAGGCCTGCCACAATTCTTATGATATACCATCTGGTTCACGAGTTTCTTTCAATAGATTTAATTTCATATGCTGACAGTGTTTCCTTGCTCTGTGCTGCATTGTTTTTTTTTATCAATCTTCCCAATTATGGCCTCTGTATATTAGTTCTATATTTGTTTCCAAAACACAGTTTCATTAAAACAATTCAGTGCAGTATAATAACTACACAGGTTCATATGTGTAACATCACAGTCCATACAACACCACTACTGTAGTCCTGTCTCAGTCTTGAGTAGTTCTGTTTGATTATTGCTGCCACCTCTAGATTCAGAGAAGGCAAAGCATAAAAATTTGAAGCTCAAGTGTTAGGGTCAGCTAAGATCCAGCTGTAGTCTTAGGTGCTTTAACATTTCATATTTTTTATTATGTGATTTTGTTCTTTTTTACAGTTTTCTACAGTGTTTCCTAATTCAGTGTATTCTCCAGTGAATACGGTCATTACATTTCACAATGCGTACAATTTTATTTTTCAGAGCATGATTTAATAGATGCCATATTTGTCACCTTCAAAATGACAGTGTTTGCTATCTTATTTTCCGCAGAGTCGTTCCGCATTATGTCTGGTATCTTAAAACAGGACTTGTTTAGGCCAGATTTCAGTGGTAATTATTCCATTTTGACAGGCTGATGCTTCATGATTATTCAGACCATTTTGGCAGAGTGCTTCTAGGAGGTGAATTATTCATCCAGTGTACAAAAAAAGCTTGTGAGTAACAAATTAAACCAATTACAATATTTAAATTAATGCTGCAAGCAGCGATGAACGGGCCCTCACACCCGGGTGCACATTGGAGCTGTTCTTCCAGGGGAATGCCATTCCATATTTTTTAGCACTTATATGTGGTTCGGAGTGAATCACTATGTAAAACATGTACTTTCCTGTTGGCAGCAGGTGGCGCTATGTCAAGGCAGGAAGGGGCAACAGAGAGAGCGTGTAGATCTCCTACTCACTTGAGAGATGTCAGATTGGGCTCAAATTGACAGACCTTCCAGGACCACAGAAAGGTCCCAGGAAAGTATGCGCGGCCTGCAGAATGGCCTCAGCCACCTGACACCACGCATAAACCTCGAAGTTAGAGGATGTTACTCCACAGAGGCTCCATCAACAGGGGCGTGGCTGGCCCAAATGGCAGCCACGTAAACCCTGATTTTAGAAGGATCCACCCCGCAGAGAAACATTTTTGTAAGAACTCCAGGACTATAGCTATTGCACAGTTCACTGGGTCTACTGTGGATGTGAATCTCCCAAGGAGTGCCATCTAGCAGGGTTAGAACTTGTGGGAGCAGAGCGACGGGGGTAAAACGTATAGACATGACCTCGGACACATGTGCACAAGCCCTAATTGTGAGGGAGGAGTGAGGGACAACCACAGCTTGCTGTGTGTTGTCTCCTCGGAGGCAAACAGATGCAGTCCCGCTTGGCCAAACCTCACCATATAGACTACACCACTTGTGGATGGAGGCAACAATTCCCCTGCCTCAACAAGATGTCTGCCCCCATATTCCCAGAATGTTCATTGCACTCACTGACAAACTTTCCTTCTGCCCAGAGAAGATTAAATTGCACCTGCCTAAACAGGGGGCATGGACATAATCCTCCCTGGTGGTCAATATATGAGACCACCGGTATGTTGTCTGTAAACACATGGTGACCTCTCAATTGAGGAAGAAGAAATTTCAATGCTAGAAATATGGCCCACATTTCAAGGCAATTTATATGCCGCTCCAGATGAGGGCTGCACCAGAGACTGTGAGCTTGATAGCTGTCTAAGACTGCTCTCCAGCCCGTAAGGGAGGTGTCTGTCATTACCATCTTGTGCTAAGGAGACACCCCTAGAGTGTGACCCAAGGCTAGAAACCGCTGTCACTCAAATTCTCAGAACACATAGGCATAGAAGCGTGACACTGATTATTCTGTGATTATCTGATTATCTGATCATTTTATGTGATTAAAAACATGCCGGAGTGTCTTTTTCATTTTGCATTCTATGGCTCTAAACTTCTAAACCTCTGATTGTGGAAATGCAGTGAATCACATAAGTCAGCTCAATTTGTCAGAATGTGTCTCATTCAGAATCAGATCCAGGTTACAGACTCTGCCTAATTCTCTAGACCACAAGGAAATGGGTTTGGCAGATCTAAAATTGGCCGCATACTACTATTTTTTTGCGGACCAGGAAATAACGAATATAAAAACCTCCATCTCTCAGGGAACAGGGTACATGTTCTATGGCCCCTTTGTCCAAGAGGGATTTTACTTCCTGCGCTAACGTCGGGCTCTGGTCTGTGCTGACTACTGTGGTCAGCACACCTCTGATCCGAGGGGGTCGGGCTATAAACTGGACCCAGTAACCCTTTTCTATGGTAGACAGAACACATGGAGACACATTTGGCAGTAGTTTCTATGCTGTCAGATGGTCTTAAGTGACGTTAACTATTCCACATTCTATTGGAGGGAAAGCATCAGATTTTCGTTGCCCTGTGACAGCTCGCTGACCAGAGAAAACTGAAAACTTGGGACCACATTGGCTAGGGGAGGCCTTACAGTAGCACTTGGGGCTAGCTGCCCTAACAACCTCACGCCCCTTGATATGTCCCTCTACGGCCCCTCAGAACTGCTCTTCTTTGCCTGCTTGGCCTTTATAACCACTCTCAGATCAAGCCTAGTAGCAGGCCGCGACTGTGGCCGCCTGGTTTCCCTGGCTGTCCGCAGTGCACTGCCATGCTCGCCTTCTGGGTCTCCCTCGCACTAGTGCTGGCCCAGGCTCCACTCATGGATGCCCGGGTGAACTCGAGACAACAGGGAAGAAACTGGCTGAAAGCCGCCATGATGTCGAGCTCACACAGCAGGTCTGCTTGGTAGGTCTGCAACACTGTCAAGACTACTACCGCATAGGCCTTTCCCACCAATGCCATGGTTGCCTTACACCTTGGCTTGGATGGCAAAGCTGGCCCCCCTAATTACCTGTCGTTGATGGAGAGAGGTAGCTCGCAAGCGCCTCCTCCACCTTCAGCATAGCTAAATAGCTATACCGTTCATTCCCCACAATGGCTGAATAATCCAACATCGTGGGGTTATAAATACAGCTTATGCATGGTTTTCCTCCAGAAGCCTGATATTCTGTCACGCACTTATGGAAGAAAGGGGAGTTTCTGCAGTGTGAGGGATTTATTTTCACTGGGGAGAAAAAGAAAAGAGTTGACAGCCTATATATTTTTGATCATCACTTATAAAAGTCTAATATATGCTGGCAAATCTAAATGAATTAATATTAAAAACTTTTTTTTTCAGCAAATTCCACAGGATCTTGAAGAATACTGATACAACTTTATTGAGCTACTGGACCAGTTCTAGGTTCAGATGGAGTGGGGTAACGGTGAAAATTTAGACCAGAGACCAGGTTCTTTAAATACAAAAGCCGGCAGATTACTGAAGATCAACAAAGACAATACATTAAACAGACATCAGAACCAATGAATAGTCCTGCAAGTAGCAAAATGTAGGTAGAACCCACTTTAATCCTTTTTTCCTCTTTCCCTTTCCTTCACCTAGGTCACAAATATTTTGATTTACCTATCTTATTTTATTAGATTAGACCAGTCTAAGTATCTTATTTTAGGCTAATAAGGTGTGACTATTTTCTCTTTCTCAATTTGCCTTTTTTCTTGACTTAACTCTTTTTTTCATTCCCTTACAGGTGAGAAAACATTTATGTGAGTTCCAAATCAAAATCAATTCAAGTAAAACACTCTTAAACCTTGAATCATAGCATTCACAATGATGAAACAGAATACAATGTGAAGTAACACTTCAGATCCAGTTCAAATTCAGTTTCACTTATACCTTCAAATTCAATTAAGACCAGTAAAGTTCAGTTCAGTTCAGTTCCAAGGGAAAAAACTAGTCCCAACACTCTTACCGCTCTGGCAGCGAGTTTACCGGCATCCCATCGCACACAGCAGATTCCCTCTGGCACAAAGAAGCTGAGTTGTCTCTAGAAACTTTGTCCATGGGTTTGGCTCGCCATCTTGTATCCTGTGTCTGTGTGCGTGCGCGTAGTCCCCACACACAGCAAACCAAAGTCCAATTTCAAACATAAACAACAACAACAACAACAATAACAACAACTACAACAAACCTGACCTGTATAACAGGTCATAAAAGAACAAAATTATTCTAACCACATGAATAAATCAAATACCCTTTAAAATTTCTGTGAAATTTAACATTACTGCTACATCACTGTACATGTTTAATTAGGCCTTAGAATAGCGACAGAGAAGTACCTCTCTCCTGCCGTCAGGCCGATAAACACCTTTCTCCTTTATATAAGCTAAAACTCACATTTAATCAACTTAACACAATAAAAGTCACAGTTTGATTCTTTGACTAACTCAAAGTTATTTCTGGTAAATAGTGTTTGCAGCTTTCTCCATTTCTCCTTTCTACATCGTTAGTCTTTGCTAGCATTTACAGCATTCACTTCACAACAGAATTCACTTCAAGTAAAAGGAGTCGAAACTTGCCAAAAACGTTGTGGTTTTCTTGTATTTAAGCTTCAGAAATTCCAAAACAGGTAAGTATTACTTTAGAGCTTCTAAACCAACTCTTCAGAACAAATTTAACTTTTTAGCTTTTAGTCTGTCTGCTTCTCCTCTCTGCTCAGTGCTGCTTCAAAATGGGCCAACGAGTCTCTTAAAGGGTAGGTGTCACCACAATTCCTTACAGCCATCCTCCTATTTGTCTACATTAAATCACTGTCACACTGTTTTAACCATTCTTAATTGTCTTTTACATGTATGTGTTTTAACTGATTAGCTTTTTATGCATTTTATTAATTATTTATAATTTATTGTTAATTATTATTAATGTGGGTTACAATATGCATTTAGTTCTATAGGTGTCACATATTAAAGTTGAATCAAATTGTTTACTGCAAATGTATTCGAGTACTGAAGATGACATGACTTTCATGCTGTCACGGTTTGCCTGGAGCAGTGACGCGCATCGAGCGCTATGGCGCATGCGTGGAATCCTTCCACGTTGGAACAGCCCTCCAAGAGCAGGGGCGACTACTCGAACGCCACTGCGCATGCACGAATGTCGTCAGCAGCGACGTCATGCCCTTGTCACGTCAGGTCATAGGGACATGTGTGGGCGTGTCTGGAAATCACACACAGCTGAGAGCCCATTGGAGTAATGACGGGGACTGTTTATATACCGCGTGCCGTGCTCTACACGGCGCGGTTCATCAATAGCAATATCTGTATCAAAGACTATGTCTATGTTCATGCTTATGGTAAAGTTTAATTTAATTAGGTTTATCATAAGTTTTGATGAGAAACATAATATTTTTATGTGAACCATTCAACCACACAGTCCATCTTATTGTACTGTGTTTTGCTACTATCTATTGTAGCTGCACCACCTGGTGGTTATTGTGTGAAGCATAACAAATGAATTTAAATTCTTAGAACCGTGTCGCGTGATCACACGTGACAAATTGTGTGATACCGCGTGAAAAAAAACATAAATTCTTAAAAGCCACATCTTTAACTCATGATGGTCACAGCAGAATGAATTCCAGATTTCTACAGAGACAATCTGTCTTCCAATTTACAGAGAAATGCATCCAATTTTATTGGGAGGAACATCATCATGCAGCAAGACAATGATTCAAAATACAACAAAGGACTACATCAAGGGGATGAAGTAGAAGGTTTTAGACTGGCCAAGTCAATCACCAAATCTTAACCCAGCTGAGTAGCATTTCACCTCCTGAGAAGGAGACTGAAGAAAACCTCAAAAAAAAAACAACAACTGAAAGAAACTGTAGTATTAACCTGGAAAAGTGCCAGAAAAGAATAAACCAACAACGTGATTATGACAGTGAGTTATAGGCTACATGCAGTTATTGCAAGAGAGGCATACGCAACCTAATATTAATTTTTATTGAATTTAATTTACTTCAAGTTTGTTCTGTTCTGTTCCTATACTTTTGCTCAACCTAAAAATTGGGTGGTCTGAAACAAAAGGTTTTATGTTGTCCTAGACGTATACACCTAGATGTAAATACCAGGAAACAAAAACTCAACACACACACACACACATATATATATATATATACACATATAAAATCTTTCCACCCACGCTAAGTAGCGTATTGGGCTACGAGAGCCCTCCATCGGGTGCGGTTGAAGATAAGATCTTCAGCTTCATCCCAGGGAACGTTGAGGGTCTCGAGGTCGTTAATGAAGGTATGGCGCCAGGTCAGTCTTGGTCTACCCCTGTTGCGCCGACCTCCATGTGGAGCCCATCGGAATGTTTTCTTGGGAATGTGGTTTTCATCCATGCAGATCACATGCCCAGCCAGTTGTAGGCAGCAACGTGCGATGATTGTGCTGAGCGTTGGTAGCTTGCTCTGTCGTAGGACCTCCTCATTCCTGATATGGTCAAAATACCTGATGCGCAGTATTCGACGCAGGCATCGTTGGTGAAACACATTGACCTTCCGCATTATACTGGCCAATGCATTCCATGTATTGGCAGTGTAGGTTGCCATAGGGAGGATGATAGATGCGTACAGATTAAGCTTTATGTTAAGCGAGATGGATGCAAATGACCAGATATTGCACATTTGTTGGAAAACTGCTGCGGCTTTTCTGAGCCGGCACTTGACATCGGCCTCTGCGTCTCGGCCGATGACGCTCCACAGATACGTGAACTTTTTGACTTCTTCGAGGTCTTGCCCGCCGACGTTGATCTTCGGCACACCAGTTTGTGCCCCCACGTGCATGATCTTTGACTTCTCCGCTCAGATCTGCAGCTCGACTTTCACTGATTCCCGATCTAGGCTTGCTGTTGTCTGTTGCAGATGATGACCATCCTTTGCAAGTAAGGCATTGTCGTCCGCAAAGTCAAGGTCAGTTAGCCATCTCTGTCCGTCCCAGTTGATGCCTGCATCTGGCCCTGACAGGGCCTTCTTCATGACGAAGTCCAGGGCCATCAGAAATAGGAAGGGTGATAAGATGCATCCTTGCCTCACGCCGGTCAAAATGGCGAAGTCGGTGTAGTTTGTGGCCGTCTTGACGCAGCAGTCGGAGTGGCTGAAAGGGACTGAAAGGCCATGATGAACTTCCTTGGAATGCCGTATAGATGAAGAATGCTCCACAAGGAATCACGATGGACGCTGTCGAAGGCCTTTTTGGAGTCAAAGCAAAGATTTGATCGCTTCTTCTCGTAGGCGCTGGTCGGCGGCTGCTTGTATTTGGCGGAGCTTGCTCGTGACAACAGGGAAAGAACTGGCTTTTTTGAATGCCGCCGTATGTCGAGCTCACTCAGCAGGTCTGCATGGTAGGCCTGCAACCCTGTCATTGTCTGCAGTGACCTACAACAAGACTACTACTGCATAGGCTTGCCACAGTGGCCTTACATGGCTTGGATGCAAGTCGGCCCCTGTAATTGCCTGCCGTCGATGGAGAGAGATAGCTCGCAAACGCCTCCTCCACCTTCAGTATAGCTAAATAGCCATGCCGTTCATTCCCACAATGGCCGAATAATCCAACATCGTGGGGTTATGACTATGGCTTAAGCATGGTTTTCCTACAGAAGCCTGAGATTTTGTCATACACTTCTGGAAGACAGGGGAGTTTCTGCAGTGTGAAGGATTTATTTTCACTGCGTAATCACTTCAAGCAGCTCTTTATTAGCTGCTCTCAGTTTTTAACACATCCTTTTAACTCCTCGGAGTCAGAGAGGAATTATTACCTTTTCGCTTTTAATAGCAGAAGGAGGAGTCACAACATGAGCTCCAAAATCCAGATAAAGCAGTGCTCATCTCTGGCTCCTCTTCCGGATCTATAAGAGATCCCCCGAACCTGAGAGGGCTGGCTGCCTCGGCAGCGGCCGGCCCAGATCCGTGAGGCTCTGAAACCTGACTCGCTTTGGCTTCTGTTTTTGGAATAGCGTGAGTCGTGAGCCGAGCTGCTTAATGTAAACATTACCATGCACAGCCTCTTGAGGTTGCCATCACATACTACACCGCTAAACACTTCACCCAGCAAGTGTGCACTTTTCCCCGTGATGAAACGGGAGCAAGCCGTAACACACTTCTTGAATTCTTTCTCGCTCATTACTTACCTCTCTTTTTCTCTAAAAAAGAATAGAAAAGTTAAGAGATTTTGAGAAAATATAGAGTAGAAATGAAGCGTTTTTTGTCACACAAACAACAGACATGCAGTCTTGCTGAAGATAATAAGGCTGGTGGCATGGTTTACAGGTGATATATATATATATATATATATATATATATATATATATATATATATATATATATATATATATATATATATATATATATATATACAGTGGTGTGAAAAAGTGTTTGCCCCCTTCCTCATTTCCTGTTCCTTTGCATGTTTGTCACACTTAAGTGTTTCGGAACATCAAGCCAATTTAAACAATAGTCAAGGACAACACAAGTAAACACAAAATGCAATTTGTAAATGAAGGTGTTTATTATTAAAGGTGAAAAAAAATCCAAACCATCATGGCCCTGTGTGAAAAAGTGATTGCCCCCCTTGTTAAAACATACTATAACTGTGGTTGTCCACAACTGAGTTCAATTTCTCTAGCCACACCCAGGCCTGATTATTGCCACACCTGTTCACAATCAAGGCATCACTTAAATAGGAGCTGCTTGACACAGTAAGGTCCACCAGAAGATCCTTAAAAGCTACACATCATGCCGAGACCCAAAGAAATTCAGGAACAATTGAGAAAGAAAGTAATTGAGATCTATCAGTCTGGAAAGGGTTATAAAGCCATTTCCAAAGCTTTGGGAATCCAGCGAACCACAGTGAGAGCCATTATCCACAAATGGCGAAGACATGGAACAGTGGTGAACCTTCCCAGGAGTGGCCGGCCGCCCAAAATTACCCCAAGAGCGCGCGACGACTCGATCCAAGAGGTCACAAAGACCCCACAACAACGTCCAAAGAACTGCAGGCCTCACTTGCCTCAGTTAAGGTCAGCGTTGCGGCCTCCACCATCAGGAAAAGACTGGGCAAAAATGGCCTGCATGGCAGAGTTCCAAGGAGAAAACCACTGCTGAGCAAAAAGAACATCAAAGCTCGTCTCGATTTCTCCACAACACATCTTGATGATCCCCAAGACTTTTGGGACAACATTCTGTGGACCGATGAGACAAAAGTGGAACTCTTTGGAAGGTGTGTGTCCAAGTATATCTGGCATAGAAGGAACACTGCATTTCATAAAAAGAACATTATACCAACAGTAAAAATATGGTGGTGGTAGTGTGATGGTCTGGGGCTGTTTTGCTGCTTCAGGACCTGGAAGACTTGCCGTGATAAAAGGAACTATGAATTCTGGTGTCTACCAAGAGATCCTGAAGGAGAATGTCCGACCATCTGTTCGTGTACTCAAGCTGAAACGAACTTGGGTTCTGCAGCAGGACAATGATCCTAAACACACCAGCAAGTCCACCACCGAATGGCTGAAGAAAAACAAAATGAAGACTTTGGAGTGGCCTAGCCAAAGTCCTGACCTGAATCCTATTGAGATGTTGTGGTATGACCTTAAAAAGGCCGTTCATGCTCGAAAACCCTCTAATGTAACTGAATTAGGACAATTCTGCAAAGATGAGGTGGGCCAAAATTCCTCCAGGACGCTGTAAAAGCCTCATTGCACGTTATCGCAAACGGCTTGGTTGCAGATGTTGCTGCTAAGGGTGGCCCAACCAGTTATTAGGTTTAGGGGGCAATCACTTTTTCACACACGGGCCATGATGGTTTGGATTTTTTTCACCTTTAATAATAAACACCTTCATTTACAAATTGCATTTTGTGTTTACTTGTGTTGTCCTTGACTATTGTTTAAATTGGTTTGATGTTCCGAAACACTTAAGTGTGACAAACATGCAAAGGAACAGGAAATGAGGAAGGGGGCAAACACTTTTTCACACCACTGTATATATATATATATATATATTATCATGCGATGTGCTTAATTGCCACGTCATCTGATCCTGGCAGGCCTATAAGTAGAGGCATGATTTTACACAAGCTTCATATAACGGTCATGCGCACAAGGCGTTCCCATACTGTTATGCTAAAGGCAGCGTCAAAGTTCCCTTTGAAAGGAAATGCACATTTTCTCCAGTCGATTGGAAATGTTATGGATCAACCTAGAATTGGACATGAATCTATATTGTCTCAACGCACTGTGAAGAGGATGGTTCGAGTGGCCAAAAGAAAATTCTCCAAGAATCACAGCTGGAGAACTGCAGAAGTTAGTTGCTTCTTGGGGTCACAAAGTCTTCAAAACTACAATCTGAAGTCACCTACATCACCACAAGTTGTTTAGAAGGGTTTCATGATAAAAACGGCGCCATCAGGCTCATCAGGTTCTGTGGTTAGATGAAACCAAAATAGAGCTTTTGGCAATAGACACCAGAGGTCTGTTTTGGCGCACACAGAGAGGTAACCATATGGAAAAGTACCTCATACTCCCTCAGTTAAATATGGTGGTGACTCTTTAATGTTTTGGGGCTGTTTTTCTGCCAGAGGACCTGGACATTTTGTTAGGATACATGGCATCATGGACTCTATCAAATATCAACAGATATTTAATGAAAACCTGACTGCCTCTGCCAGAAAGCTTAAAATGGTTGGATCTTCCAGCAAGAGTTGGATCTGGCCATGCGCCATGTCACCCCCCACGCAATTGAGCTACAGTGAACTACACTGAGTTAAGCAGGCATCAGAGCCACATGAATTACTGGGGCTTCTTGCTGCCGGGTGACTACACTACACTATGCAAGCAGGAGAGCCACTCGAATTACTGGGCCCACTGCCGGGGAATACACTGCACAATACAAGTAGCATTGAGTCTCAGCTCGAGGTCAACATGGTGACCTCGGGTTCCCAGCCCGAGGTCAACAAGGTGACCTTGGAGCTCCGGTCTGAGGCCAACGTGGCGACCTCAGAGCTCCAGCTGGAGACCCAAGGGGAGGTCTCGGCTGCTGAGGAAGCCACCCCGCTGCCCTGTCCTGCTGAGAAAGCTGTCCTACTGCCCTGTCCTGCTGAGGAGGCCCCCTTGCTGTCCTGTCTTGTGGATGAAGCTCTCCCACTGTCCTGCCCTGCTGAAGAAGCTGTCCCGTTGTCCCGTCCCACCGAGGAAGGTGTCCTGTTATCTGGTCCCACCGAGGAAGCTGTAACACTGTCCTGCTGATGACGTCTCTCTGAGCTCCAGCCACGCAGTGGATGTAGCTGGGGGCGGTGCTCTGCCTGTCTGCTGCCCGGCAAAGGCTGCTCAGTTTCCTGGTGCAGCGATGGACAGGTTACCCAGGGGACCAGTTCCGCCATTGGAGGGGGGTGTTCTTTGGTGCTCCGGGAGGGCAGATGGTGCTGCGCCAGCAACGTGCACGGAGAGCCAGAGGGCGCGCGCATGCATGATAGGACTTTGTTTACAATGGACATTCTGTTGATGACGTTCTGTCCCCTCCCTGTTTAGTTATTAGCGGAGGTGCGAGGGTCTGTTTCGATTGTTGCCAGCTGTCAGCCGTTAAAGTAAATGTTATTAGTTATTTAAACCCCTCGCGTTGCTGCACACTTTGCGCAGTATTAAAGGTTTAACGGAGTTCAATGTGTAATGGTGCCACGCGATAGTGTTCTCAGTGTTCTAAGTTTCATTATTCATGCCTCAGTTCTAGCTTATGTTTTGACCTTGTTTCCCATTTCTTGTATATTGACTTTAGTGGAAAATAAAAATTGTGATCTGCAATTGCTTCCTTTTTACAGTCCCATTACATATAACCTTGAGAGGAACCAGACTCAAAAGGGAGCCCATCCTCATCTGGATAACAATGGATAGTGCGAATTGTGTTGATTTTGGGTTGAAATAAATGCCTTCTATAAATGTGCTAATAGTATATGGTGAAAATGTCTAACCAGGAAATTCATTCATTACAGTTTTTATATGAAGTCTGTTTTGTTGAACTTTTTAGTGATGGAGACTTGAGTGCAAAACAGTTTGTGGCAATTGTAGTTCTAGCCATCATAGCATAACTGTTCATATGAATTGTGGCCTAAAGCATTCTTTATGGTTTTTTAAAAGTGGTACCATCCACAGCAATCTCAAAGATCTTTCGCACATCCATTTGTGTGTGTGTGTGTGTGTGTGTGTGTGTAGGTGGCTAAGCGTTTAGCACTTTCGCCTCACACCTGCAGAGTTGGGGGCCCTGTGTGTGTGGAGTTTGCATGTTCTCCCCATGCTGCGAGGGTTTCCGCCGGGTACTCCGGTTTCCTCCCCCAGCCCAAAGACATGCATGGCAGGCGGAATGGCATTTCCAAAGTGTCCGTAGTGTATGAATGGGTGTATGAATCACTGCGCACGGGAGACATCTTCAGTCGTCTTGACTCAGTCTTGCCACTGGCTCATGGTGTTCACAGGGAAGTAAGAGTGAGGCCGATGCTGCCCAAGTCTTCCTCACTATAATCCAGTTCACGCGCAAGTTGAGTTCCAGTTTCTGTTCTCCATAATAGAGGCGGAAATGGAAACTTTGGTCTTCGTCGAAATCAACGGACGAACTCCTATGTGTGTGTGTGTGTGTGTGTGTGTGTGTGTGTGTGTGTGATAATTTAATTTAATTACATTATCAGCAATACTTAAGCACACAGCCAAGATTACAAAGGAGTGGCTACAGGACAACTCTGTGAATGTCCTTGAGTGGCTCAGCCAGAGCCCAGACTTGAACCTATATTTACATGAATATGGTATGGTATGGTACAGGTGATCCAGTCCTATTTACATACTTAATTCAGACCATTTTGTCATGAATATTTGGCTGATTGTTTTGTGGCCTTAGTTAAAGAAATATCCAATGTATTTAAGCCCATTTTACTGTCACTTTCTTGCAATGCTAAATATCTTGTATTTGCTTCTATTCATATTTCCTCATTTGGAAGACCTTTAGCATATTAAAAAAGCTTGAGAAGTGTGATTCCCCTGGATGGGGTGTATTTCCACCTGCTCCACCAAGGATCCATGCACACATACGTTCACACATTAATTCACACGAGGCAATTTAGAGTCACCAATCTACTTATCAGCAAGTTTTTGGGAGGTAGTAGGAAAGTGGAGAAATCAGAAGGACATGGGGAAAACTCCACACTACGAAGTGGCAATGCTGCCCTCTCTATCACTGTGAAACCCCACATAACAAATCACAATGACATTTAAAATGGACAAAGAGAGACTCTATTATCAATACCCTAATTAAACTGCCCATTAAAATGCCTCTGTGATGCAATTAAGAATACAGACATTTTGATTTTGTTAGTAACAGCATGATGACAGTTTCTCAGCCAAGTAAAAATTCAAACTACGCTATGAAAAATTAACTGGTTCTGGAATCTTTGGCTAAGTACTTCATAAATGTTGCATAGTGTTGAAAATGGGAGTAATTGGCTATGCTATTCATTTTGCCTGCCATCCCTCTCTGCCACCCACTGCAATGCTGAGACCAGAGCCAGGTTTTACTCATGTATATTTCAGAGGGAATATTATCAAATGGTCTTCTCACGCCTCACATTTTTACCAATGTTGGTGTAAAATTAAGTATCTTCAAAAGGATTATATACATGAACTCAGATTAGTGTTATGGTCTACAATTGTAATGAATATGAATACAATCCCTGGCACCCTGTCCAGATTGTACCCTACCTTGTGCACGATGCTCCCTGGGATTGGCTCCAAGTCCCTCGCGACCCTGAAGAAGGAGTAAGTGGTAGAAGATGGATTGATGGATGGTCTACAATTGTAATGAATATGAATACAATTCCTGGCACCCTGTCCAGGGTGTACCCCGCCTTGTGCCCGATGCTCCCTGGGATAGGCTCCAGGTTCCCAGTGACCCTGAAAAGGGATAAGCGGTAGAGGATGAATGGATGGATGAATAAAATCTTGAGTATGAGCATCAGGGTAAAGTTTTAACTTTAAGTCTATACTATCAAAGTGAAGGTATTGACTGTTCAATGATTGGGGCTTAAGCATAAAGGGTTTTTGTGCAGTTTTTAGACCATCCAAAGTAAGAACATCTACAGCCATCATTAGGCTTGACCAAACAAATAGGTTTTCATCCTGTACTTAACAATTGAGAGTATGTCTGAGTCCCAAACACTGATTGGAAAGCTGTTCTATAGCAGCGGGGCTTTGTATGAAAAAGACCTTCCCCCAGCTGTAGTCTTCATTATTCTAGGCACAAAAAAGAGACTGCACCTTTTGATCACATCAGGCCTGGTGGATTAAAAGACCAAAAGTTCACTCATGTACTGTGGTGCAAGACAATTCAGTGCTTTATATGTTATTAGTAGTATTTTATAATCATTGACTATGTTTATATGGACAGCAATAATCTAATTATTGACCTTATTCTGAATAAGACAATATTGTGATTAAGGTGTTTACATGAGACGCTTTTAGAATATTCATTTCATGTTCCCATTTTAAATGTTATAGAACATAGATTGATTAATGGCACAAGTCATTACTTCCCCACACCACGCCGTCCAACGTTTCCTCCAGAATTTCACATAGCTACATACAGTTCTTCTTCATTATGGTACCATATACAATTTTGGGTGTTTCATTTTTAATTTTATGAAAGCTTCATGTGCAGTTATTTATTCATCATGCAATACTTACATATAGACGACTGCTGGAAGCCATGGGCTGTGTCCGAAACCACATAATTACCTACTATATAGTAGCCAAAATACATGTATTTCACCTAATATATAGTAGGTAAATATGTGGTTGTAGACACAGCCATGATCTCTTGTTTGCCATCAAACGGTTGACCACTCCCGTGTGTGTATGTGTCCTGTCGCAAAATGTGGAGAAAACTCCCACACTTCTCAACCTCCATGGAAAACCCAGGGTTCTACATAGTAATATCCAACTGATAATTGAACAGGATTTAGAAGGAAAGATGGGGTTTTTATCCAGGCTGTGCAATAGCACAAAAGCATTTAACTCTTGTGCTAATCCAGTGTGCTAATCCAGTCTACATGTGTTCTGTATTGAAAATGTTCTATTATCATGTCCCTTGACCTTTGTGTTTGGTACCTCTGGGGAATATTGTATCCTACTGTACATTAGATGTTTCCTTGCCACAATCTGAAATGACCTCCAAGCCATTCCTCAACGTTTGGTGTGACGTTTGGTGTGTCTCCCAGGTGGCTTGTGGCAAACTTTAGACGAGACTTTTTATGGATATCTTTGAGAAATGGCTTTCTTCTTGCCACTCTTCCATAAAGGCCAGATTTGTGCAGTGTATGACTGATTGTTGTCCTATGGACAGACTCTCCCACCTCAGCTGTAGTTCTCTGCAGTTCATCCAGAGTGACCATGGGCCTCTTGGCTGTATCTCTGATCAGTCTTCTCCTTGTCTGAGCTGAAAGTTTAGAGGGACGGCCAGGTCTTGGTAGATTTGCAGTGGTCTGATACTCCTTCCATTTCAAAACGATCGCTTGCACAGTGCTCCTTGGGATGTTTAAAGCTTGGAAAATCTTTTTGTATCCAAATCCGGCTTTAAAATTGTCCACAACAGTATTACGGACCTGCCTGGTGTGTTCCTTGGTCTTCATGATGCTCTCTGCGCTTTCAACAGAACCCTGAGACTATCACAGAGCAGGTGCATTTATACAGAGACTTGATTACACACAGGTGGATTCTATTTATCACCATCAGTCATTTAGGACAACATTGGATCATTCAAAGATCCTCCTGAACTTCTGGAGTGAGTTTGCTGCACTGAAAGTAAAGAGGCTGAATAATTTTGCACACTCCACTTTTCAGTTTTTTATTTTCTAAAAAAGTTTAAAATATCCAATAGATTTCATTCCACTTCACAATTGTGTCCCACTTGTTGGTGATTCTTCACAAAAAATTTAAATTTTATATCTTTATGTTTGAAGCCTGAAATGTGGCAAAAGGTTGAAAAGTTCAAGGGGGCCGAATACTTTCGCAAGGCACTGTATGAGCAAAACAACAACAAAACTCTTTAAAATGTCTTAGCTAATTATTGTGTTATACCATCATTTGCCAAGAAGAGGTAGATGATTCTTCCATTAGTCTTTGTGAGTGTGAAAAAATTTAGAGGAGCTAAATGCTAACTATTAGCTGGTTTTACCAGTTCAAATGAGCAGGTAATTCATGAAAGAAAGTGAGAAGACTTTTTTTTGGCTACAGCAACAGTTAATGATGTACTATAATATTTCACATTTTTGGTGTTTAATGCAATTCTACTATCTGTATATGTATTTCTTTAGTGCTCCAAATATTCATGACTGTATTTGTATTTAAACTGGAAATAGGTGTGGTCAAGGCCAGAATAGAGTCGATTAGAGACTTCTGAAGCAAAAAACACAAGTTAGTATACCATGGGTATATTCTGATATTGACCCTAAAAAGGCATTGTTCTCAAACAGCCCTGTTGAAAAAGTAAGCATATATGTTCATATGGCACCAACTACACCACTGATGCCCAAACAAATTCCTCAACTTGATCTAATAATTCCACACAGACTGTCCAGTTCAACAGTGCATCATCAGAGGTACAGTGCCTTGCGAAAGTATTCGGCCCCCTTGAACTTTTCATCCTTTTGCCACATTTCAGGCTTCAAACATAAAGATATAAAATTAAAATTTTTTGTGAAGAATCACCAACAAGTGGGACACAACTGTGAAGTGGAACGAAATCTATTGGATATTTTAAACTTTTTTAGCAAATAAAAAACTGAAAAGTGGTGCGTGCAAAATTATTCGGCTCCTTTACTTTCAGTGCAGCAAACTCACTCCAGAAGTTCAGCGAGGATCTCTGAATGATCCAATGTTGTCCTAAATGACTGATGGTGATAAATAGAATCCACCTGTGTGTAATCAAGTCTCTGTATAAATGCACCTGCTCTGTGATAGTCTCAGGGTTCTGTTGAAAGCGCAGAGAGCATCATGAAGACCAAGGAACACACCAGGCAGGTCCGTAATACTGTTGTGGAGAAGTTTAAAGCCGGATTTGGATACAAAAAGATTTCCCAAGCTTTAAACATCCCAAGGAGCACTGTGCAAGGGATCATTTTGAAATGGAAGGAGTTTCAGACCACTGCAAATCTACCAAGACCTGGCCGTCCCTCTAAGCTTTCAGCTCAGACAAGGAGAATACTGATCAGAGATGCAGCCAAGAGGCCCATGATCACTCTGGATGAACTGCAGAGAACTACAGCTGAGGTGGGAGAGTCTGTCCATAGGACAACAATCAGTCGTACACTGCACAAATCTGGCCTTTATGGAAGAGTGGATATCCATAAAAAGTCTCGTCTAAAGTTTGCCAGAAGCCACCTGGGAGACACACCAAACATGTGGAAGAAGGTGCTCTGGTCAGATGAAACCAAAATCGAACTTTTTGCCCACAATGCAAAACGATATTTTTGGCGTAAAAGCAACACAGCTCATCACCCTCAACACACCATCCCCACTGTCAAACATGGTGGTGGCAGCATCATGGTTTGGGCCTGCTTTTCTTCAGCAGAGACAGGGAAGATGGTTAAAATTGAGGGGAAGATGGATGCAGCCAAATACAGGACCATTCTGCATGAAAACCTGTTGGAGTCTGCAAAAGACCTGAAACTGGGACGGAGATTTATCTTCCAACAAGACAATGATCCCAAACATACAGCAAAAATCTACAAAGGAATGGTTCACAAATAAATGTATCCAGGTGTTAGAATGGCCAAGTCAAAGTCCAGACCTGAATCCAATCGAGAATCTGTGTAAAGAGCTGAAAACTGCTGTTCACAAACGCTCTCCATCCAACCTCACTGAGCTCGAGCTGTTTTGCAAGGAAGAATGGGCAAGAATTTCAGTCTCTGTGTGCAAAACTGATAGAGACATGACCCCAAGCGACTTGCAGCAAAAAGGTAGCTCACCAAAGTATTAACGCACGAAGGGCGAATAATAATTGCACGCCCCACTTTTCATTTTTTTATTAGTTAAAAAAGTTTCAAAAATCCAATAGATTTCATTCCACTTCACAATTGTGTCTCACTTGTTGGTGATTTTTCACAAAAATAAAAATTGTATATCTTTATGTTTGAAGCCTGAAATGTGGCAAAAGGTTGAAAAGTTCAAGGGGGCCGAATACTTTCTCAAGGCACTGTATCTGCAGCAGTGCCAAGCATAATGGAATGAAATCTTTAAATGTATTTAAATCCATAAATAGATTTGCTCCATTTTCACTTTGGGTACAAGATTTTAAAATGCTATAATTTTATTTCTATCTGAGATATTATGTGCAAAAAGAAACATATTTCTCAAAAACTGATTACCATAGCTTGTTATATAGTGGTTAGCCTGAAAGTAGAAAATATCACAAATAGGAAACACATTGAGAATACAGTTATGCTGGCATCAAAAACGCCTATGTCCAAACAGTTAATAATCTCATTTTAGGCAGTTCACAGTTAAGCAAATACATAAATTTTGTAGAACATAATGTTTTCTCATTTCCACACATACATCTTGATGATCCGTTTTTCTCCACACGGCCAAGACTCATGGGACAACATATGCTGGACACACACCTTCCAAGAGTTCCACTTTTTGTCTCATCGGTCCACAGACCGATGAGACAAAAGTGGAACTCTTTGGAAGGTGTGTGTCCAAGTATATCTGGCGTAGAAGGAACACTGCATTTCATAAAAAGAACATTATACCAACAGTAAAATATGGTGGTGGTAGTGTGATGGTCTGGGGCTGTTTTGCTGCTTGAGGACCTGGAAGACTTGCCATGATAAAAGGAACTATGAATTCTGCTGTCTACCAAGAGATCCTGAAGGAGAATATCCGACCATCTGTTCATGTACTCAAGCTGAAACGAACTTGGGTTCTGCAGCAGGACAATGATCCTAAACACACCAGCAAGTCCATCACCGAATGGCTGAAGAAAAACAAAATGAAGACTTTGGAGTGGCCTAGCCAAAGTCCTGACCTGAATCCTATTGAGATGTTGTGGTATGACCTTAAAAAGGCCGTTCATGCTCGAAAACCCTCTAATGTAACTGAATTAGGACAATTCTGCAAAGATGAGTGGGCCAAAATTCCTCCAGGACGCTCTTAAAAGCCTCATTGCACGTTATCGTAAACGCTTGGTTGCAGTTGTTGCTGCTAAGGGTGGCGCCCAACAAGTTATTAGGTTTAAGGGGAAATCACTTTTTCACACAGGGCCATGATGGATTGGATTTTTTTTTCACCTTTAATAATAAACACCTTCATTTACAAATTGCATTTTGTGTTTACTTGTGTTGTCCTTGACTATTGTTTAAATTGGTTTGATGTTCCGAAACACTTAAGTGTGACAAACATGCAAAGGAACAGGAAATGAGGAAGGGGGCAAACACTTTTTCACACCACTGTAGTATGTATAACAAAAATAAAAAACATTTATTATGCTAAACAAAAAAACTTCAAACTGTATACATATATTAGAAACAAAATTTAGACCAGTAACTCACACACTCCTTTCTAATTATTAAACAACAGAAACAGTACAGTTTGGATTTTACCACTTAAACCCTTTTTTAACTGTTCAGTACCTTCACCAAGCGCTTGGGTTTTCTGTTGGGGCCCGTGAGTTGGTGCACATACAAACAAAAATCCTCCTTGGTTCCTTTAATGAACGCTACCAAAACCTCTCCATTACTCACGCCTCTGGAACAGAAGAATTAGCCACTGTGGTCACGAGCTGAGAGAATGAATCCACGGCACGCGAGGTTCCAGAAGGTTAATTCAGCGACGCAGGTTCAGCGATGGAGTTCCTCCTTAAACAGCGTAGTAGCTACCATGCTACCTAGCACAGTTCAGCAGAGTTCTCCACAGTACTCGTCCTTCAGTTTCACAGTGACACTGCGACTGGCGGTTACAGATGTCCGTCCCTCACGAAGACATTAGTTTAACGTCCACAAGTTACAGATTGTACTTAGCTTTGTTTTTCCCAAGCTAGTGCAAAACAAACAAACGCAGCTAAGCTAGCACTTCACCTTACAGTTCACAAATTTACTGAGCGGATAGTTGCTCTCCTTTCGCTGAATAAAATGATATTTGTGCCACTACTTTAGTAGAAGTTTAGTCTACAAACATCACCTCTGCGTTAAAACTCGGTTCTCTTTTTTTCTTTTCCCCCGCTCTCCTCCCGCGTGTTTCGCTACCTCTCCCCCTCCTTTCTTTTTTTTTCCTCTTTTCCTCTCCCCAACAAAGGTGACCTCTGATTGGCTAGGAGTTTAATTAAACAGGCAACCCATTGGCTTGAACTACTCCAATGGAAACAAATTGCAACGTATTCAAAAACAAAGGACCAAATGTAGTCTCAAATTAATCCACCCAAAAATGCAGCAAGCACACCATTTATTCAACTACATTTTTGGGAGGTGCCTACATATATATATATATATTATTATACCTAGTCTTGTTACAGACCTGTTGCCAATTAACCTCCAGCTATTTCTTTTTAGTAACACTTACTTTTCCAGCCTGTTGCCCAATCCCAATTTTTTTGAGATGTGTTGCAGCAATCAAATTCAAAATTACCTTATATTTTCCTTAGAATGGTACATTTCCTCAGTTTAAACAATTTATATGTTTTCTATGCTCTATTGTGAATAACATGGTTTAGGAGATTTGCAAATCATTGCATTCTGTTGGGGTGATGATAAGTAAGCACCAAAGGAAATGTCTCTGTCTCAGCAGTGGATTGTGTAGAGGTTAGTGCATCCTTTATCTCAGTAGTGGTAATGAAGGCCATGGCATGGTCTATGAATTTCTTATGAAATCAACATTTATAAAATACTCACACCTTTCCTCATATTTTTGGGAGAAATATGCCATTCTCCTCAAAAGTCTCATTAGCTGTGGATTAGGAATAGATTTAGTCAGTGTTTGGGATGTGACAAGTTGTACTGTAGTGTCAGAATCTGAAGGTTTATAATGTATGAATTATATATATATATTTTTTACTCTTTGGATTGCACTGTCATGTCCCGAAAGTCTGTGTTTAAGCTAGGGATGTATATGTAGTCTATGTAAAAAAATAAAATTTTCAAATATGGTGTCAATGTGCCTAAGGAGCAGTGTGAATACATGTCCAATTAAATGTTAATTTTTTTTTTGCTCAACTCACTGAGACAGCATGAGGAAGAAACCTTGAGCGGTACCAGACTAAAAAGGGAACACATCCTCTTCTAACACTGGATTTGGGATTAAAAATATTTACCCTTTTACAACTGCATATCGTAAAGTCAAACAGTGTTACAAGCATTGACAGATTGTTCAGTATGAACACATGAATAAGATGAATAAGAGCACAGAACAGTTTTTATGATTACATTGTGGTACCTTTAGGATGATCAGATGGAAGCTGTGTTAATTACAAACACACCAAAGGTCTTATTTTGGCTACTTTACTCTTCAGTCCACAGTTGCTTTTAAGTATTGATTTGGGTTAATGGTGTATTTTTTTCTATGTTGGTATGTTTATTTTGATATATACATGTTTATGTTTCTCTTAATTATCAGCATGTGGTATCCGGAAATCACAAATCACAGACATCCCCGAACTACTAACACTTTGGATATACAGAAGACACCACTGCACTACACAAACATGATATCATAGCAAGTAAAAAAAATGTCTTAAATATAGACCAATTCAACTAATATTACTCTTTATTCGATTACAAAACAAACAAACAAACATAAGATATACTGTATTTATACTGTATTTCCATTTATCCAAGATATCTTCACTTCATAAGCATATTTTTTTTTTTCCCGACGGGAAGAGGGCCCCCCCCCCCTCTTTTTTTTTTTTTTTTTTTTTTTTTTTTTTTTTTGCCCTTTTTTTTTTTCCAGTTAAATGTGTTTCTTTATACATACATACTGCACGCGATGCTTGAGCCTGCTGTCATCTGCATGTGCAGAGGAGAAAAACAGGTTGTTGGTGGTGGAAATGACTGTTATAAGGTTGGGGATGTGACTGCAGTGGGTATTGCTTAACAAGATTGTAGCTATGGTGAAATTTATTTGTAATTCAATATTGTATAACAAGTGAAAAGAGACAAAAAGTGTACCAAAATATATGCTTGGATGAAAGAGATAGAAATAGGAGGTGGGAAAGATTGCAACTGCATTTTTTATTAGACTTTCTAGAAACAAGGACATAAGCAATGGTAGATCCACTAATAACTTTATAGTTATAAACATTTATAATCAACAACATTAGGTCAGATATGTAATCACAGTTCTATGATTGAGTAGAGGACTGCCAGGGTGATTTCCTTTGGCACTAGAAGGGCATTCCCATTTGCTTCTTTCCTTGCAGAGTAGGGGAAAGCAAAGTGAGGTAGGATTTGAGGTGTCTCTAAAGTGAGGGCATGACATTAATTCCTCAGAACAAAATAGGTCCACATGTGTTGCATCCAAGGAAATAATCACTTTGGATCTAAAATAAACTGTTTTCAAAATATGACTTTCCAATAAAAGTGGTCTCTTGTCTCAAATTGCCCCTAATGAGGAGTAAATTGAACTTAAGGATAAATTGAGCCATTGGGTTAATTGTGCCATTGACTATGTTGAAGTAAAACTGAACATTTTCACTTCATATGCTATATAATAGCAAATCAAATTCAGTACCAAATGATTTCTTAAAGGTTTTAGTTAAAGTTAAAGTTTACAACTTTAAAGGCCAATATTAGAATTTTTCCTTTATTGATCCTTTGCTTTTTACATTGAGATTTACACAATTTAAGTTATAATAACTAAATAAATGGGCAATTTTTTTTTGTGTAGCTACAGTGCATCCGGAAAGTATCCACAGCACTTCACATTTTCCACATTTTGTTATGTTACAGCCTTATTCCAAAATGGATTAAACTAATTATTTTCTTCAAATTTCTACAAACAATACACCATAATGACAATGTGAAAGAACTTTGTTTGAATTCTTTGCAACTTTAATATAAAAAACAACAACAACAAAAAAAAAAACACATGTACATAAGTAATCACAGTCTTTGCCATGACACTCGGAATTGAGCTCAGGTGCATCCTGTGTCCACTGATCATCCTTGAGATGTTTCTACAACTTGATTGGAGTCCACCTGTGGTAAATTCAGTTTATTGGACATGAACTGGAAAGGCACACACCTGTCTATATGAGGTCCCACAGTTAACAATGCATGTCAGAGCACAAACCAAGCCATGAAGTCCAAGGAATTTTCTGTAGACCTCCGAGACAGGCTCGTATCGATTCACAGATCTGGGGAATGATACCGAAACATTTCTGCAGCATTGAAGGTCCCAATGAGCACAGTGGCTTCCATCATCCGTAAATGGAAGAAGTTTGGAGTCACCAGGACTCTTTCTGGTCGCCCAGCCAAACTGAGCAATCGGGTTTGCAACAACCATCTCTGCAGTACTCCACCAATCAGGCCTGTATAATAGAGTGGCCAGACGGAAGCCACTCCTCAGTAAAAAGCACATGACATGATGGCATGTCAGACCATGATGAAACAAAGATTGAACTGTTTGGACTGAATGCCAAGCGTTATGTCTGGAGGAAACCAGGCAACAGACATCACCTGGCCAATACCATCCTTACATTCAAGCATGGTGGTGGCAGCTTTATCAGCGGCTGGAACTGGAAGACTACTCAGGATCGAGGGAAAGATGAAAGCAGCAATGTACAGAGACATCCTTGATGAAAACCTACTCCAGAGCATTCTGGACCTCAGACTGGGGCAAAGGTTCATCTTCCAACAGGATAATGACCCTAAGAACACAGACCAAGATAACAAAGGAGTGGCTACAAGACAAGTCTGTGAATGTCCTTGAGTGGCCCAGCCAGAGCCCAGACTTGAACATCTCTAGAGAGGTCTGAAAATGGTTGTGCACCGACGCTCCCCATCCAACCTGATGGAGCTTGAGAGGTCCTGCAAAGGAGAATGGGAGAATCTGCCCAAAAATAGGTGTGCCAAGCTTGTAGCATCATACTCAAAATGACTTGACGCTGTAATTGGTGCCAAAGGTGCTTCAACAAAGTAATGAGCAAAGGCTCTGAATACTTATGTATGGGTGCTTTATTTGTTTTTTATTTTTAATACCTTTTATTTTAATACCTTTTATTTTTAATACCTTTTACTTTTTTTATAAAAAAAATTGCAAATATTTCAAACAAACTTCTTTCACGTTGTCATTATGGGGTATTGTTTGTAGAATAAGTTGTTGAAAAAGTGAAGTGCTGTGAAAACATTCCGGAGGCACTGTATTTTTAACAGGAGTCATTAAACATAGTCATTTTGTGGGTGCTTCTCTATGCTAGACACAAGATGATGGTGGGCATTTCTTCGAAAAATAATAATTATAATATTTCCTATCTGATCCAGCTTGCAGTGATATCAATGTTATTTTCTTGTGCCAACTCAAATGCTATTTAACAACATTTTGTGGCACTTAGACCATGAGACCATGCAAGTAGATGCTCTACATGGTCTGCAAGCTCTGTTTCAATTTCTTCATCAAAGACCAATTTCTTCATCCTGTTCTCTTATACCCTGTTATTTGTCCTTCAACTAGTTGTTTCAAATCCAAGTATCTCTTTAAAGTGATCCTTTTGATCTACCTGTCCCATGCCACCTGTCGTATAGACCTCCCATTCCATACCTGTCATACCGCTCTGTCCAAACTCTACAAGAGGAGTTGAAGCCCTGTCTGTCTTCCATTTATAAACGCATGGCATGATGGTTTTTGGTCTAACATTCAATATGTTATGTCATTTCTGTGATAAAATATAAGAATGCAATATAGAATTACAGAAGAATTATATTGATGATGATCTGGCTAGGGGTATAAAATTTATGAAATTCCTGGACGGGGCAGATAAAGGAAGCTATCAATGGCTGCAACCAGATTTCTGAGTGGGCACGTTGTGAAAAACACTCAAGTGACTGCAAAAGACCTGCAGCAAGTCTTGGTGGCAACAGGCACTGAGGTTTCAGTGAGCATACTAAGGCACGTACTAAATGCAGACCGTTTCCATGCCAGAACTCCTAGATGTACACCACTACTGACAAAAAAACACAAGAAAAGTCGGCTCAAATCATATAAATAAACCATAGAAGTTTTGGGATACTGTTCTGTGGCACGATGAACTTTTGGCAGTTAACTTTTTGTCGATTAACTTTTTGACTCAATGGATCAGCAGTATGTCTGGTATAAGAAGACCGAAGAAAGAACACTGTCTGCAGTCAAGCATGAAGGTTGCTTGGTGATGCTCTTGGGCTGCATAGCATCCTCTGGCACTGAAAGCCTGCATCGTGTGGAAGGCAAAATGGATTCATTGAAGTATCAGAAACCCTAGGAGTAAACATCATGCCATATGTGAGGAAGGTGAAACTTGGGCATCATTGGACCTTCCAACAGACAATGATCCCAAACATACCTCAAATTCCACCAATGCTTGGTTGCACAAAAAGTCCTGGAAGATTCTACAGGGCCATCACACCTGACTTCTCTGGTGGGATTTGAAGAAGGAAGTTGCAGCATGCAAACCCAAGAATATTACTGAACTGGAGGCCATTGCTCATGATTAATGGACTAAGATTCCTCAGGAAGCTGGTGTCTTCCTATGCATCTCATTTGCAGCAAGTCATAACAGCAAAAGGGTGCTCTACTAAGTACTAAAGATGCTTGCCATGAAGGGGTTGAATAATTTTTAAGTCATTATAAGTTGCATTCTTAACTGAATTTGGGGAAATCACTTGACGCATTCGTTGTGTTGAACTATTTCAGTTGCTTTTATTTGATTTGTTCATTGCAAACAGCTGAAAGTCTGAAAATTTTGAGAATAACCTGATTTGCAATGGGGGTTGAATAATTTTGATTGCAACTGTATATGAATTGTAAAGGAATGTATTGATGCATATGTTTTAAATTCATTGCCGGTTTGTGCACAGTTTTGCATCTTGTACGTACTGTATATATGAAAAATAGTTTAATCACAGTTAATACAAGCACATGCATGGAGACCAACTCAGTGTTGATGTCTTCATTTCTTTCATGATTATTCTTCCCTGTTTCAGGGGTGCAACAGATTCAATGGTGAATGGGGTTTTTCACAAACCAATAACTCTGCCCATATAACTCCTATTCCCCATCAACTTCACAGGCTCCCTGTTAAATTCCGTATTAAACTGACAAAGCTTTACCAAAGTATTTCCGAGCCCATGTCAGGATATCCATTACAGACTCATGACGGTTTTTAAGACTGTGACATTTGAGAGTCACACACATTTAGAAGTGGTTTTCAGCCTTGCCCTTTATGCACCAATACTTGACTGGATTCCTTGAATCTTTGAATTATAATGTCCATTGTAGAAGGTGAAACGCCCAAAATCTTATCAATTTGTTTTTGGGGAATGTTGTTCTCAAAGTGTTTGATTCATTCACTGACACATCTTTTGGCAGATTAGCAAGCCTTGACCCATCCTTGCTCTTGAAGGACTAGGTCTTTTATGGAGGCTCCTTATATACAGTCATGGACGAAATTATTTGCACCCCTGGAACTTTTCCAGAAAATGCACCATTTCTCCCAGAAAAGTGTTGCAATGACAAATGTTTTGGTATACAAATCTTTATTACCTTTAAGTGCATTGGAACAGCACAAAAAAGCAGAAGAACAAAGGCAAATTTGACATAATTTTACACAAAACTCAAAAATTAGGTCGGACAAAATTGTTGGCACCCTCAACTTAATATTTGGTTGCACACCCTTTGGAGAAAATAACTGAAACCAATCGCTTCCTATAACCATCAACAAGCTTCCTAAACCTCTCAACTGGAATTTTGGACCACTCTTCTTTTGAAAACTGCTCCAGGTCTCTCAGATTTGAAGGGTGCCTTCTCGCAACAGCAATTTTGAGATCTCTCCATAGGTGTTCTATGGGATTTAGATCCGGAATCATTGATGGAGACTTCAGAATTCTCCAGCACTTTGTCTCCAACCATTTCTGGGTGCTTTTTGAGGTATGTTTCGGGTCATTGTCCTGCTGAAACACCCATGACCTCTGACGCAGACCCGGCTTTCTCACACTAGGCCCTACATTATGGGCCAAAATCTTTTGATAGTCTCCAGATTTCATGATTCCTTGCACACAGTCAATGCACCCAGTGCCAGAGGCAGCAAAACAACCCCAAATCACCCTTGAACCTCTACCATGTTTGACTGTAGGTACTGTGTAACCCTCTTTTTGTTTTCTGTAAACAGTAGAATGACGTGCTTTGCCAAAAAGCTCTACTTTAGTCTCATCTGTCCACAAAACGTTCTCCCAGAAGGATTGAGGCTTACTCAGGTACATTTTTGCAAACTGCAGTCTGGCTTTTTTATGCCTCTGTGTCAGAAGTGGGGTTCTCCTCGGTCTCCTGCCATAGCGCTTCTTCTCATTCAGATGACACTGATGCACCCTGAGTCTGCAGGACAGCCTGAATTTGCATGGAAGTTGACTGAGGTTGTTTATCTACCAATCGAACTATCCTGCATTGCATTCTTTCATCAATTTTTCTCTTCTGTCCACGTCCAGGGAGATCTGCCACAGTTCCATGGGTTATAAACTTCTTGATTATATTGTGCACAGTGGAAAAATTAACTTTAAGATCTCTGGAGATTGACTTGTAACCTTTTGTTGATTGTTGATAATTTTCCACAATTTTGCTTCTTAAGTCCTCAGACAATTCCCGGCTCTTCTTTCTCTTCTCCATGCTTGGTGTGGCACACACAGGCACACAACACAAAGGTTGAGCCAACTTTATACACTCTAACTGGCTTCAGTTTTGATTTCTATATTGCCAGCACCTGTTACTTGCCACACCAGGTGAGTTTAAATGAACATCACATGCTTGAAATGAAATTTTTTACCCACAGTTTTAATAGGGTGCCAATGATTTTGTCCAGTCCATTTTGGGAGTTTTGTGTAAAATTATGTCAAATTTGCCTTTTTTCTTCTGCTTTTTTGTGCTGTTCCATGCACTTAAAGGTAATAAACATGTGTATACCAAAACATTTGTCATTGCAACACTTTTCTGGGAGAAATTGTGCATTTTCTGGAAAAGTTCCAGTGGTGCCAATAACTATGATTACATGATTGCCTCACCTGTTTCACATCACCTTCTTATTTCAACTTGTCACATTGATTTTAGTCCTAAATTGCCCCGTCCCAACTTTTTTGTTGCATACATCAATTTATTTATTTTTTAAACTTTACCTTCAAAAATCTGTGCAACATTTTTTTAAACAAAAAGATAAAAAGACAATTAAGATAAACAATAAAGATCATTTTACTTTGATCACATTTACCAAGGGTGCTAATATTAGTGGAGGGCACTGCAACACTAGATAAAACAGAACTGTGTGTGTGCATTTATGGCATTTTTGCATTGTAGTATGGACTGAGACAACAGAGAAATAAAAAATTGTATTGCAGATTTCCAGTTTGATAGCATTGTTAAAGATTAATGTCACTTTGTACAGCCTTCAGATTGCATTTTTAAATAAATACATGACAGTTACTGTATGTTTTTATGCATGCACAGTATAGGGATGTAAATCTTTTCAGATGTTTCAGTGTATGAGGCATACATGCTCACCACTAAGCCACCGTGTGCCTAGTAGGTGGAGGGTGTGTTAAATTTTTTTTTTTGCTTGTACATGTTCCTGTCCAAGGCCACCAAAGCCAAGGCCACCAAATTTCAGGTGGAAAATAAAATTATTTGTTTGTTATATATATATATATATATATATATAATCTTTTAATAACAATACTAAATGGGTAAAAGCGCTGTGAGGGTGTAAGGCTGGTGCCAAGATGTCTGAACCTGGAGAGAACTGCTCTCTGAGGAAAAAGGACTCTCACTGGAATTAACACTCGAACTCCCTCCCACAGAATTGACATCCTCACCCAAGATAGCACATCATGCTGAGTGAAGACTGGAAGATACTCACCACATTGTTTCCTTCTCCTCTTATCCTTCTCTCTCTGTGTCGAGATCACCTTAAACATAGCTAAGGTCTATATGCGTTACATGAGATGTTTTAATGTGAATAAGATATCATTCAAAATGTCTCAGTGCATCTGGAATATATGGTCTCAGCAACAGTTCAAATCACAATCAAGATCTAGAGAAAAATATTGCATGTCATTAAAGGCATACCCTACTTCCTGTATGTAAATAAGGTACATCCTTCCACAGACATCAAATTATATTTACAAACAGCACCATTTGGAGGACCCACAGAGCATCTGGATATTTAGCTGGCCAAAGATTCAGGGAATCTGTAGACAGATTGTCACGAAACTGGACTGGAGCCTGGATGCAGGTGCAGGTCACGAAGTCTTTATTCAACATAAAGAGAAAACACAAAACAAAACGCGGTCTTCAAGGCAAACGTGAATCAGACAACTTAGCTTAACAGGATACTCTATGACTGCTCACTCATGGGGTTGACAACTAATAATACAGAGCGACATGCTCAGTAACCAATGCATTTAAATACTAGTGATCATTAACACAAAAACACGAACACCCGTGACAAATCAAAACAAGGAAGTGCACGAGCAAAACCACGGTCTCATGACCCGACCGGAGCCACAGTGCCATCTGCTGGCCATATCATGACATAACCCCCCTCCAAAGGGTGCTCCTCCCGGAACACCAAGAACCCCCCTCCTACGGGGGTCCGGGACCCATGTGCGGTTTGTCTCTCTCTGCCACCGGACCCTATGCAGCCTCTGTCCTCCAGCAGATGGACGAGACAGCACGCCCACCGGACTTGAATGTCGGGGCGCTGCCCCCGGCGGCTCAGGAATGCAAGGCTGCAGAGCGATGTCCTCGGTGAAGCAGGAGGTTCTCCGCGAGGCTCAAGGGGGAAGTGAGGTTCTCCGCGAGGCCCAAAGGGGGAGCGAGGTTCTCCGTGAGGCTAAAGGGAGGAGCGAGGTTCTCCGCGAGGTTAGGGGAAGGAGCGAAGTTCTCCGTGAGGCCCAAGGGAGGAACGACACCCCCCGCTGAGCCCGGGGGGAGCGATGTCCTCCATGGAGCAGGAAGGGGGAGCGACATAAGGAGCGACGTCTTCCGTGGAGCATGGAGGCAGAGCAATGTCCCCAGCGAAGCAGGATAGCGGAGCGACGACCTAAGCCGAACAGGAAGGCGGAGCGACGACCTCAGCCGAGCAGGAAGGCCGAGCGATGTCCACAGCCGAGCAGGAAGGCCGAGCATCATCCACAGCCGAGCAGGAAGGCCGAGCGACGACCTCAGCCGAGCAGGAAGGCCGAGCGATGTCCACAGCCAAGCAGGAAGGCCGAGCGACATCCACAGCCAGGCAGGAAGGCCAAGCAACGTCCACAGCCAGGCAGGAAGGTTGAGCGACATCCTTCAGTAGATTATGTTAAGTCCTTGTTACCGCAAATCTGCGACCAGGTTAGTACAGGCTAAAATCCAGGTTTAGGTGAAGCATTGGGGAATGCCAACTGAGATTTGAGAGTCCAGGCTATCAATTTGGCTTTAAGTGAAGTGTATTTAGAGTGTACGAGCTCGATATGGAATTTCCATTTAGGAAAACATAAAGTCGATCAACCAAATCTAAATAGGGTGAAGTCTAAACCTCTGATTACTCTAATATTTTTCTAGTTAAATGTGCATAGGAAACTATAACATGATCATATAAAGCTAAATTTGTCTGTAAATTGTGGTGCTCATGACCTCTGACTAGAGTTCACTATAATTAAGTGTTACTATCTAAGGGGACTAAACAAAGTACTTTTAGAACAGGGCAAGCATGGGCGGCCATCTAAATAGTATTAGTCAATTACCTCTGGCTAATGACCAAGACTGGCGAGTTTGTGACCGTGAAATCCGCGTACATGACCTGTGCAAGACTCTGAGCGACATGGAATCTGAATGAACGAGCAGAATTTAATGTATAGAATAAACTAGAATTAATCAAATGTAAAAGATCAAAGGTTTTTACAGATCTGTGATTTACAAATAACTAGGAAACAAATACAACATTGAGGTTTTTATAATTGGAATCAGATTTAATTTAAGTGAGAGTCAAACAGAATAGGAATGAGACATTTAATAATCTAAATGTATTCACATTGCTTTGAAAAGACAGAAACACACAGGAATCCTTCTACCATGTCATTGGATACTGTCATTGGACCAGTGAGTGGACCCCTACAAGGGCCACATGAGGGTTAAAGATGGAAAAAGATCTGACATGATTTATCTTGGTTTATTTTATTGAATTTTTTTACATCACAAAAGCCTGCAATTACAACAGGGATGTGTAGACCTTCTATATACAGTGGCAAGAAAAAGTATGTGAACCCTTTGGAATTTCTTGCTTTTCTGAATAAATTTGTCATAATATGTGATCTTCTTCTAAGTCAGTGGTATTGACAAATATAATGTGCCTAAAAGAATAATAATAAAAAAAAATCTGATCTTTCATGTCTTTATTGAGAACAACCTAAAAAACCTCAGAGTGCTTGTGGAAAAAGTATGTGAACCCTTGAGTTAATGACCTCAAAAATTACCTTATTTTTTTTTTTTTTTGAATACCTACCTGAGTCTGGTTAAGAAGATTTTTTTTTTTTTACTGATTGCAAAAAACCACTTTCATTAGCAATCTACATATTAAGAATAGTTGATTTAGATAAAGCTGGCAAGGATTACAAAGTGATTTCAAAGACTTTAGAAATTCCCCAGTCTACAGTTAGGCAAACATTCTACAAATGGAGACACTTTGGGACTGTTGCTACTCCACCAAGAATTGGCGCCCAGTCAAAATGACACCGAAGCACATCGAAGACTCATCAATGAGGTAAAGAAACAACCCCGAATGACAGCCAAAAATTTGAAGGCATCATTGGAACTGGCTAACATCTCTGTTCATGAGTCTACAATACGCAAAACATTGAACAAGCAAGGTATCTATGGCAGGACACCACGAAGGAAGCCACTGCTTACTAAAAAGAACAATGCTGCACGCCTGAAGTTTGCAAAAGAGCACATTGACACTCCACAGCGGTATTGACTGATGAAACTAAGATTGAACTATCTGGAAAAACCATACAGCACTACATCTGGTGTAGAAATGGCATATCATCATGAAAACATCATCCCAACCGTAAAGTATGGTGGAGGAAACTGCATGATTTGGGCGTGCTTTGCTGCATCAGGGCCTGGCCAGCTTACAATAATTGAGGGGAAGATGAATTTCCAAGTATATCAGACAATTCTTCAGGATAATTTGATCAGATCACATTTTATGACAAATTTATTCAGAAAACCATGAAATTCCAAAGGGTTCACATACTTTTTCTTGCTAATGTATACTGTATATGAATGAGAAGATGACAAACAATGCAATGGCATTTACTGTGAGGGACTGCCAGTGAATGTGCAATCCTTATGCTCATTTGTTCTGCTGCTTTGTGATTTGTGCTTCATGATTTTAAATTGACTTCTTGATGTGTGGCCATAAGCTTAACTTATAGACTATTTTAATTTTAGTCTTTGCTTTGTTTACTGGATGTATATTTCTTGAAAATATTGCTGCCTTCGGTAAACATTTTCCTGTTTGTTGTCCAAGTCACTGAGTGTGGCATTTCTTTTCTTGTTCTCTTATCGCTTGTTGTGGTAGGGGTTTTGTTCATTATGTTGGCAAGGGCCAGGCTGATGCAAATTACCAGAGACTGTGCATAATATTTACACAACATAGCTTCTGTAAATTGTGATAAATTTGCCAGTGTGTTTCTTTATACATTCCTCAATCACAGTTTCCTCTGACACTTTCTGCTACAGTTCCACCCTAGGAACGTAACAATGACTAATCCAACTCAGCACCAAGAAGTAATCAGTTGATAGCTCCACTCATCTCTTTGTCAAAAATGTATGTCTTCACTTCATCTGATGACACAATCACAAAATCAATCACTGAACTTAAGCCCAAGGTGCACAGGAATCACATACAGTTATAATTAGCCTTGTTAATTATGGTTTAAAAAATGTATTACTGACTTGGCTTACACAATTTAATACCATTTCAGAGCTTAGGTTCAGATCCGAGGTGGCCATTCCTCCCAGACACACAAATCGTATTTCCATCTGTCTTCAACAACTCCAACATAAGCACTTGTTCTATTTCCATCTTTCTCCATCAATTCCAACATGAGCACTAAAGTCCACCAGGAGCACTATGGAGTCAGTGAGAGACCATCTTGCTCCACATCCACAAGAAGGCTGAACACTCCAAACTGTGGGGCATGGCCCATTGAATTGCAGGGTATGCATGGGTGAGGGGTGAGATGGAAAAAATTAAAAGACAATATCATACCTGAAAATCTTTACACATTTTGCAAAGGAGCTTTACATTTTAACACTGGAATATGCTGGAATTAATTATCTGTCAAAAATATGCCAAAAGATCTGTTTTCCTTTTTCATAATAAAAACATCAGTTGAGCCAATCAGCATATGAATCCCCGCCGCGCAAACCAAAAACAGACCTCACATTAGTATTGTTTTATCCAGTGCTCATGGGGCTCATGCCACTTTCTGTCCAGGTCAATGGAAATAATGTTTTGTTTTCATTAACGTGAAATATAATGTGTAAATGTGTTTGAATTTGCTAACATTACACACATCAATTAACTATAATGTATTTGTCAGGGAGGATACCAAAAATGGTCAAAAATTGTACTTTTCATTTTTCTCTGAAAGAGAAAAAAGGCCAAAAGTTTTGACAAAAAAAGAGATTAAATAGGCCTACAAGTGTCAAAATATAAGACTTCTCTTCTGCACTAGTCTTTATTATTTCATTTTATATAATTTTATTTTATTACATTTTATTTTACTCAGTGGAGCCACATGGGGAAAATGTTTGAATAGCTCTGTCCACAAATACACAAGCTTCTTTACCACAACAAAGTCTTTATCCACAAATGAGTGTTTTATTTTATGCAATTTTTAAAGTGGTTTGATTTTTAACATGTTATGTCAATGTAATGTGTTAGGCGTACTGCCTCTGTATTGCTGAACACCAGAAATAATCACAATGGGCCATATTCAGAGTTTGGAATGAGAATTTAATACTGAAATTGCACACAGACCTCAGGCATAACTTCAGATTTAATCATTTTATGCAAGTATTACATATGTGGGGGTGGAGTTTGCCAGAAATAGAAGTGTGTCTCAGCTAAGTGCAATTCTGATCTTGGACTTTAATAACATTTTTCTTGTCAGATATTGGCTCAGGTGAGGAACAATATTAAGTCTAGCATTTACATTTATGTATCCATTTAGCAGACACTTTTATGCAAAGTGACTTACAAGAAATAAAAGCAAAGCAAAGAAATTGTTCTCCACTTCATATATCATGTTGCTTGTATTTTCCTCATTTAGCACAGGTAGTGCTACCATACAAGATCTTTTAATTGAGTTCTAGAAACGCAAAGTGTGCACAGTAGAGGTGTAAGTGACAGAGTGGGTTTTTATTTTTATTGTTATTTTTTAGGAAAATGTAGGGTTGGCATTTTAGGTTTTAGTTAATTGTTCTTGGAAGAGGTGGGTCTTTAGCTGTTTTTTGAAGATAGTGACAGATTCTGCAGTCTGGATTGAGGTTGGATGTTCATTCCACCACTGAGGGACAGTTATTGTAAAGGGTCCGGAAAGGACCTTGACTCACACTGAGTAGACATTACCAAGTGTCGGCCACTAATTGATTGCAGATTGCATGAGGGAATGTAAGCCTTTAAGAAAGTGTTGAGGTACAGGGGTGCTGTTCCAGACAAGGTCTTGTAAGTGAGCATCAAGAAATTGAATTTGATACAGGCAGCTACAGGAAGCCAATGGAGGGAGATGAAGAGGGTCTGGTTGAAGACAAGGTGTGCTGCTGCATTCTGAATCATCTGGAGGGGTTTGATGGAGCTGGCTGGGAGGCCTGAGAGTAGTGTAGTCCAGTTTTGATATGAAATAAGCCTGGACTAATTGCTGTGTAGCCTGTTCGGAGAGATAGGGTCTGATTTTCTTGATGTTGTACAGAATGAACCTACAGTACCGTGCAGTTGTTGAAATGTGGTCTGTAAAGATCAAGCTGTCATCAGAGTCACCCCAAGGTTCCTGGCTGTCCTGGTTGGCTTGAGTGTGATTGAATTGAGCTGTAGAGTGAGGTTGTGGTTGATTGAGGGGCAGGCTGGGATGATGAGAAGCTCAGATTTTGCCAAGTTGAGCTTAAGGTGGTGTTCCCTCATCGACTGAAATGCCAGACAAGCAAGCAGAGATTCATGCAGAGACAGATGGGTCATCAAACTGGAAGGACAAATAGAGCTGGGTGCCATCAACATAGCAATGATATGAGAAGCCATTAGACTCAATCACTTCCCCAGAGATGTAGTATAAATAGAACAGAGCAGTGGACCCAGAACTGACCCCTGACGAATCCCAGTTGTGAGTTGCTGAGTTTCAGAAATACCTCCCCTCCACAATACCTTGAAGGAACAATAACTTGATGTCTGAGCAATAGGATTCCACCCAGCGCAGAGCTGTTCCAGTGATGCCCAGGCTGGGGAGAGTTGACAGGAGGATCTGATGATTCACAGTGTTGAAAACCGCAGAGAGGTCGAGTAGGATGAGGACAGATGATCTTTGATGAGGTTGCTCTTGCTAGTCATAGCACCCCTGTTTGACAGTTTTATGTGGACAGTGAACACTGGAGGAGACAACATCTTAATCAGACACACTGCTTATCCCGAGTAGAAAGATGAATATCCTCATCTTCCCGATCATCAAAACCATTTTTACTGTAGGTTTGTTGCTCTTTCTAGAAACAAATACTTTACTTTTTTACTTTCTTTCTAGAAACAAATACTTTTGGTGGCTTAGCGGTTAAGACTCTGGGTTACTGATTGGAAGGTTGGGGTTCAAGTCCCAGCACTGCCAAGCTGCCACTGTGGGCCCTTGAGCAAGGGCCTTAACTCTCTTGTCATGAATCAAGGATGGGTTCAGAAGCAATTGCAGATATAACAAAGTTTATTAAATAAACTTACAACAAAACAAAGACACTAAGACAACTAGGCAAAACACTATGGCATGAAACAAAACACAATGACATGAAAGACGGAAGTCTAAGACAAAAAAAAAGATTGAGAAACAGAGTGGACATTGGCTATATATACAAGTGTGTTCATTAACAGAAACATGAATCAGGTGCAGGTGGTCATGTGACATGTAGTGCAGTGGGGCGGCTGTGGATCAGGTGGTAGAGTGGGTTGTCCACTAATCATAGGATAGGCGTTGAATTCCCGACCCACATGACTCCACATGCCAAAGTGTGCTTGGGCAAGACACCGAACCCCAAGTTGCTCCCGAAGGCAAGTTAGCGCCTTGCATGGAATGTCTGCTACCATTAGTGTCTGAGTGTGTGTGAATGGGTGAATGAGAACAAGTGTAAAGCGCTTTGGATTTAAGTGCGCCATTTACTATTTACCAGTGCAGTGGCTGATGGGAAATGGAATCCAGAGTTTCCTGATACATGACACCTCTCTGCAGAAGGGGCACAGTATCATGGCTCACCCTGTGCTCTGACCCTAGCTTCCTGACAGGCTGGGGTATGCGAATAATAAAATTTCACTGTGCTCTGCTGTATGTGTGACCAATAAAGACTCATTATCATTATTATTTGACTAGATATTTTAACTTGCTCAGATGATAGTTTCTATGGTGTAGTTGCAAGGTTTGTTACAGATCTTTCACTTCATCACTGTTATGTACAGTACCTTTAAAGAGCAAGCACACAATAGGTAATGTAATTTTTTACAGCAATGAGGACAGTCTTCATTGAAGACAGAATGGATGAAGAAATGTAATGTAAAGATTTACTTAATTTACTGGGTGATAATTGCTTCTATTCAATTCAATTCAATTTTATTTGTGTAGCGCTTTTTACAACTCCGCAGGACATTAGAGAAGGATCCTCAGGTGCATGAGCATTTTTGTTATACAGTGGATCATGGCTGAAATCATTTGGAACAGACAAAAATCCATAGACAAAAGCGAGCAAGTATGCAACTCACCTATCTTCTGTGCCTATCATCTAAGCAAACTGTCTGATTCTAGAGCCGACTAAAAAGGTTAAAAGCTTCTCCTAGAAGCAAACACTTCTCTCTGGACCTGTTGCAAAAGAAATGTTTTTAGTGCTGATGTGGAACAAATGATCCTTAGCTTTGTAGTGATGTAGTGATGAAAATTTTTCTCTGATTCCTGTGAGTTGAAGAAAATCTCACAAAGGATGGGCTTGAATATAGAATAAAGTACATTTATTTGGAGATATCACAATTGATGACACTATTGTCATCAGACTCCCAGAGGTCCTTCACCTGAATAACATGCAGTTCATCTCTGCACCTCTTCTGTATTACATACCATATACTCCACTGTTTGTTTCACTAATTGTGCACTAATTGTGAGGTCTTTTTGAAATCATTTCTGAGCCATATTTTTTCATGCGCATGCTGCTTCCGGGTTGACGTCATGTCTTCGTCCCGTCTCGTGATGTGTCACATGGGTTATGGTATTGCCCGCAGCTGTTAGCAGTTGCGGGCTAACTAACCATAGGTGTATATATACTGTGAGCCACGCTTCACACGGAGCGGTTGAATAGATTAAATTTATATATGAATGCATCTCTGAATGTATGCCATTTATAGCTCGAGTGCGATTATAGCGTGTCGTTGTTTCATGTCATGTTTAGGCCATGGCCTTAGCCTTAGCATTAGCGTTAGCCATAGTCATAGTAAGTCAGCTTAGTTTAGTTTATTGAGAGTTATGTTTCTTGTTTCCATTTTGGTTTTGCTTCCACCACTGTAAATAAAATTCACCTTTCATCTGCATCCTGCCTGTTTCCTTCACGTCATGTCTCGTGACAGATTCAACCGCCCCATAATGGATGCGGTATTTGAACGGAGAGGACACCGAACACAGGAATCCATGCCCAGTATCCCCGCCTTGGATTCTATGCAGTTTAAGCAAAGGACTTTTGAGGCAATGCCTGATCGGTATGATGGAATTTACGGCTATCCGGATTATTTTGTGATGGACTGTCAATGTTACTTTGTTAGCCTGTGCGACCCGAAGCCAACCAAAAGACAGTTTATTCAGTTTATCATGTCTCGGTTTTTTGGCCCAGCTCGCACATGGGCACAGCGAGTGGCCGCCACGAGACCCTGGGTGCTGGAGGATATTAGGCAGTTTCTGGACTTATTTTCGGAGGAGTTCGGAGAACCAGGGAAGAACTACAACCTGGATAAAGTGCTGAGGGAAGCAAATTGGGCGAAATAGTCTCATGTCCCTGCTAAGCCTCAGGCACAGCCCCAGCCTGACCTGCCCGTCAACCTTTATTATGAGGAGAGACAGAGCCATAGCCATCACCGGTCATCCCGTGAATCAGAATCCCCTCATTTTCAAATCTGCAGACCCAATAATCAGAGTCACAGCCAAAACCAAAACTCAAGCTCCAAACAAGGTCAAGCCTCACTTTCCAGTCACAGTCACTCAGAGTAAAAACGATTCTGAATCTCGCAGGAAGAAAGACGAGGCTCAGCTGCTGGAGCCCCAACAGAAACACTGCGAGAGCGAGAAACAGAAGAAGGAAATGGCTGAAAAAATGAGCAAAATGCAGTTGGAGTTGGAAGGTTTGAGCAGCACTCTGTCTGAAGTGGAGAGTAAATACATCAAAGCTACTAAAGAATGTTCATCTGTGGAGTTGCAACTACAGGAAACACAGAGTTTGCTGCAAAGGGAGACATGCCAGAAACTGGCTCTGAGCACATGGCTTCGTCAACTGGAGGACGAACAGAACCGACTGAAGGAGCTTGACCTATCTGAGCAGGAGGCTCAACTCAACCAAGCTATTAAAGCTCGAGATGAAGCCCTGAGACAGCTGAAGAAAGTACAGGCTCAAGTAAAGGATCAATTGCGGGATGTGGATGAACTCCGAGCAGCGAGAGATGCGGCACTGAGCAGCGCCAAGGAGAATGAACGCAAACTCAAGAGTCTTGAGGCTGAAAATATGCAGTTACATGAGGATCAGTCTGCAGCTGATCACAGTAAGAAGCAAGTTCAGCAAGTTGTGTGTTGCCTTGTTATAATAAACTGACCTGAATTCTACCACTCTACTGAGTGTCTGGTTACATTTATAAACTCCATCAGGCAGGCTATCGTGGAGGAGCTAAGTTTGGGAAAGACTTGCAGAAATTCGTTCAACATTATTTCTATGTAGATTATAGTCTAAAATCTATGACAGAAACAACTAATGAAGAGAACGCAACATTTTGTGAGCTCCAACTTGAAAGCTCCACAAATTACCATTGAACAGTTCAGCTGTGATGGATTCATGGCTGACTATGCAAAAGATTCAAAAGATGAATTTAGAAGTAGATACTAGTAGACATTTTTAATTGAGTCTAGGCTTGAGCTAGGTTCTGGAGAGAGACCTTTACTTTGTTGCATTGCAAGAATGTATGCTTACGTATTTTGGTTTGAGGACAGTGGTGACTCAGTGGTTAAGACTTATTAGGATTATTAGGCGTGTAACAATACACCCCAGTTACAATTTGATTTGTAATACTGGCGATACTGGGCTTATGATTTTTATTGGATTCTCAGAATATTTTGAACAAATTTTTTAGACTCTGATATTACAAAGGTCTTTCCAGATTATTACTTGCTACACTGTCTGAGATAACTCCAGTAAAACTGCCTGTATTCTATGATATAATTTGTTCACCATGTTAGGTTTAAATCCTCTAAAAACAGATTTGCAATTACTCTGTTCCAATTCACATCCTTCAAAGAATTGGCTTGTTTTGTTTACTCTCACAATACTCCAACCACCCACACACCCAAAGTCTCCATAAAAAAATATGAGACAAAAAAAGATCCCTACTGACTTCAAGTCTGATAAACAGTCTGCGCACAATAATAAATATAATGTCCTTAACGTTTAAAGACTTGTAACAAATAATATAACAGTGTAGCACGTAAAGCTGAGGAGATAACACTAATAAAATTCAATAAACACAAACTCTAACCCAGTCAGAGCATCAAAACAGAAAAGCACATTAATACAGAAGTAGATTTTAAGAGTAAGTCCACAAAATCTAGGTGAAGTAATGCAACAATGATATCTTCAATAAAAATCTGAATTCTGTAGAGCTGGAAGGCCGAGTGCAATAAAATAAAATAAAAGAAGAGTGAAAAAGACGCCGCTGTGTAGGTGACGCAGCTCACCCCGATATCAAGAGTTTTAAGCAGTCTCCTGCTTCCTCCGCTGAAATAAAGCCCTTCTGGACACCATTATGGTAAACGGTAAATGTGCACTTATATAGCGCTTTTATCCAAAGCGCTTTACACTATGTCTCATTCACCCATTCACACACACTCACACACACCAATGGTAGCAGAGCTGCATTATATATAATGCGAAGCAGAGCTGGTTGAAGTATTCCATAGCGAGTGCCCTCAATACCACGAAGCTGACGCCAAACCTCGTTAAATGCAGCATGGGCCCCGCTATCTTGGCTATGTAGTCAGGGAAAACGGAGATGATCAAACCCGTTTTAATCCGCTGCAGCTCTCTCGCATGGCGTAAAATGTCAACACAGTTATTATTATGGTGGAATCTGCACACAATAGCTCGTGGTCGTTCACCAGGCTTGGGCTTTGGCTGAAGGGTCCTGTGGGACCGGTCCAAAACCGACTCCTTCTCCAGACCAAACGCATCTTTTAACAAGGCTGCTATAGCAGCAGTTGTACATGTGTCAGCACCCTCTGGAACTCCGACTATCCTAACGTTCTTGCGCCATGACCTCGACAGTGTGGATATGGTAGCATCTGTAGCAACTGTATCACTAGCCAGCTGTGTTTTCACGACCTGCAGGTCAAGCTGTATAGTAGACAGCACTTCCCCGAGAGTCTCCTGGAGCTCCTGGAGATTCTTTTTAAAAATATCGGCGATGTCCTTCCTCAGTAAAGCCAGCAGCTCAAGCCTGAGTGCGGCGAAATCAGGGTCACTGCTCAGCGACTTGGATTAAGGGGAAGAAATGGACTCGCTCACGGCATGCACACTAGGCCTCAGTCATGTCTGAATGCTACCACAGGTTTTCTTGTTCTTTTGACATTTTAACGTGCCACAAAGTTAAAAGTGCAAGTAGGACAAGTAAAAATATATTGTATGACCGAAACGCAAATTAATTACAATTCTAATCGAAATCAGCAGGAGCCTCCAACTTCGCATCCTACTCCATCGAATTCTGAATCCATCTAATCGTAAAGAAAATATTCTACAGGTTCACCATATCATTGTCATGGATATGCAGGAAATCACCCAGGACTACGATTCCCAGTAGCCACTGCTATGTCACATAATTTGTTTCACCTGATTCACATATTTAGTTAATCAGCTTCACTATTTAAGTCACAATTTGTACAGTACTCTTTGTCTTGTCTCGGACATCACTATGCCAGGCTTCTGGGGGTGGTTCTGTCATGGATATGCAGGAACTATCCTGAGATTATGATTCCCAGCAGCCACTGTTCAATCAGGTTCACTATTTTAGTCACATTTTGTACAGCACTCATTGTCTTGCATTCTTTGTCTTTGTGTGTGCCTTGTTTCCATGTTTAGGTTTTGATTCATGCACTTGTGTTTTACAGTGTATCACATTCTCAGAGTTCTTCTTTTGTTGTTTGTGATTAAACCTTTATCCTTTTCTGCACTTGCATCCATCTTCACTCTCCATTGCTGACATTCATAAATATAAATATTTAAAAAAAATTAATTCTCCCAAAATTCTGATTGAATAAACAAAGTGTCCTGGCCCGGGGACTTGAACATGCCTAATTTCTGCAGACTATGTGTTACAACACAGACTCAGAGCTAGATGCAAGTGCAGGTAAAATACCAGTTTATTAGGGAGGCAGACAAATTCAAAAAGTATCGAAAAAGCAACATGATAAACTGTCCAGGGCCAAGTGATCAGCAGACAGAGTAACAGAGGCAAAACAGTAGACAAAAACATAGGTAAAGGCAAAGATCAAAACCAGGAAACAAGACCAATAACAATGGCTTGGTAATGACAGAACACAAGGGAAATTGAGCAATTACTTCGCAGTAAGGCTGAAACAGAATGAGGCACAGTGAACATAGGAACACAGTGATGAGTGAGTGATTGCAAACAGGTGTGTGTCGTTAAAAGTCCAGTGACTGTAAGCATGGGAGTGTGTGTGTGTGTGTGTATGTGTGTGTGTGTGTGTGCGCGTGCTGTGGGAAGTGGAGCTTGGGGTGGCCATGTTTGTAAGCCGTTGTGTATGCTGGGAAATGGAGTCTGAGTTGCAGTTTAACATAATACTTTGGTGTTTGAAAGCTAATGAAGAGCTCTTATTATTCTTTTATTTAGTACAAAAGTGACAGGAAAGTCTATTCGTTTATTTAATTAGATCTTGAATCCAAACATAATACTAATTAGGTGTGTGTATTTCAGTATCAATCTGTATTACTGTGTGGAAAGGTATTTTCTATTACTGGGTTTGGCCTGTAAAGTTTGGTGGACATGCACTTGCTGAAACTTGGTGAATGACACCAAGTGTGTTCAAGGTGCAAGTGACTGTTCATTTGTACTGTTAATCCAGCCTTCTGTTTAAGAGGCGAATTCTGATTGAGAAAGGGGAGGAGAGAGGTGAGAGGGACTGAAGGGGAAGCTGTCGGAGCACGCTCGGGTTTTGTGATGAGAAAAAAAATCTAAGTGAGATATTTAGATGTACTTGATCATTTGGTTTTAACTAAAAAGTGTTTACTATACCTTCTGTACTTTTTTTTTTTGCTGGAGCATAACCACGTGAAAGAAGTTTCACAAGAGCAAATTGATCTCTTTCCAGTCCACACCATGCACAAGCTATGCTTCAGGCCTGCAACAGATTGGGGTGTGTGCTTGTGTAATAGTGTAGGCCCACAATAACTGAGCTTTAAAGGTGTATATATTATAAAGGTAACTGAGCACAAATTTGGGGTTTAAAGTTTATGGTTTTCTGGTATTCAAGCTCAAAGAGTGTTTAAAAAATGAGGTATTTTCACAGTGACTTTTAGTTATAAAAAGTTGGGGTTTATCAGTTTATTTCCCTTCCCTTCATAAATTAATAATTTCGTTGTTTATTTTATGAATATGCACACTGCAACCACGTGTCAGGCCACTGAGAATTCTAGCCAAGTAATCCAAACACTGGAATAATCTTTGTGAAAGGCTAAAAGTGGAAAGACTGACTTGAACAATAGCCCTGATCCTGATGGGAGCCAAGCGTTCTTTTACAAAACTATCAAAACAGTCATAACATCAAGTAAAGTGCCAGAAGGGTTAGTGGGTTCACTGTTGACTCTTTCAGTGAAGGTTAATGGAGTACCATGCCAAGTCGTTCTGGATAGTGGATTTTAGTTCACCATTGTGTGTGACACATGGTGTAACAGACACTTGCCTGTTGTACTTCTGCATCCACTGACTGGTTTATTCATATGGAACCTTAGTACTGACAGCTACCCGTACAAGGGGGATGTTGCTTTTCCTGTAGCAAACACTGGTGTTGAGGAGTCTATTACAATACTTGTTTTAGTATGCCCTGAATTACAAGGCCTTTAACAGATTCCATTGATAATTGGCACTAAAGATAGTTTCTTTCAATGTTTAGCATATGCCCGCAGAATTCAGACTCATCATAGCCCAGAGTTCTGCTGGGTCCCATCATCATGCAAAGAGGACACTCCCAATATGCATGAGGAGCAAGTTACAGTGGGGAAATAAGTATTGTATAGGTTAATATATTTCCAATAAGGCTATTCACATAAAATTTTCACTAGACATCGGTATTAACTCAAGAAATCTAGAGATATAATGAATTCACAACATTAAAGTCCATAAATAATGTTAAATGTGTCGTTAAATGGAATGACACAGGAAAAAAGTATTGAACACACAAACTGAAATGTATTTAATACTTAGTGGAGAAGTCTTTGTTTGTAACGACAGCTTCAAGATGCTTCCTGTACGAAGAAATTAATGGGCCTCAGTATTCAGGTGTGATTTTGGCCGTTGTTCTAAACATATTGCCTTTAAATCTTGTTCAATTGGATTCAACATTCTAACACCTTGATTTTGAGAGTTTGAGAATTGAGAGTTTCCTTTGCTGTACAATTTGGATCGTTGTCCTACTGGAAGGTCCACTCACATCTCATCTTCATCATCCTGGTTGATGGCAGCAGATTCTTCTCAACAATCTCCCGGTAAAGCGCTCCATTCATTGTTCCTTCAATTATATGAAGGGGGCCATGCGATGAAAAAAAGGCCCCCACACCATGATGCTTTCACCTCCAAACTTCACTGTTGGTGTCGTGTTTTAAGCAGTGCCATTACTTTTTCAAACATGGTGTCTAGTATGACAGCCAAAAAGTTCAATTTTAATCTCGTCTGACCAAATAACATTCTCCCAGTATTTCATAGGCTTGTCCAAATGAGTGAGTTTTCTCTGTGTCATTCTCTGTGACAGTTCTGGTCCATGTATTCTCAACAGACACTGTTGCCTTGGCTCCAGGATATCAGACTCTGTCTGAAATGATGGATCCTAAGTTGTTCAACTTTTTTCCTGAGGAACGCAAAAGAAAACGCTGTCAGAAGGAGCAAAGTATTCTCTGTTACTGAAAGGGGTGTGGGATTAGAGGAGTAGTACATCATATTCAGCTAAATGACCCTAGACCATTCTGAGAGTGAACAAGGCACATTGCATCATCTGATATCGTTGACGTAAGCAGACTGATGTCTGCTGGAATAATGAAAGCATCACAGAGCCTTTATGCTTCACCAATTGTAATAGCTAGGAAGAAAAGTGGAGCTTTTCAAATGTGTATTGACTACTGTACCTTGAATCAGCACAACATCCCTGACCGGTACACAACACCACAGATTGATGATGCACTGGTCTGCTTAACAGAGAGCAAGTGGTTCTCACTTCTGGATCTTAGAATTGGCTACTACCAAATTGCCAAGACAGAAGAGGATAAAGATAAGACTTCTTTTATTTGCTCTTTAGGGTTCTACCAATGTGAACACATGCCACAAGGAATCAATGGTGCACCAGCTACATTCCAGAGATTCATGGAAAGAGCTGTCTTTGATAAGCATCTACTTTAAGTAATTGTGTACCTTGATGATATCATTGTCTTTGGGCATACTCTAGAGGATCATAATAAAAAACTGTTGAATGTTTTGGACTGTGAAGAATTTGGCTTAAAAGTATCCAAGTGCCAGTTTTGTTATGCTCAGGTGAAATATATCAGACACATCGCAGATGGCATAGTTCCAGATCTGGAAAAAATCAGAACTGTGTCTTAGTGGAAGATGCTTCATGATCTTAAAGTCCCTGAGGTCCTTTCCAGGATTCTGTGGATTTTATTGAAAACTATTCAGCTATAGTCCGACCCGTGACTGAACTGACAACTGACAAAAGGTTACTCTCCAGCCAAAAATTTTAATTGATTTGTTGTGCTTCACACAATAACCATCAGGTGACGCAATGAGCAACATACTGTAGCTGAACACAGTACAATAATGTGTGCTCAAATGATAAAAATAATCATAAAATATTACGTTTCTCATCAAAATTTACGCTAAACCTAATTTAACCAAGTTTTAATTACTAATTACAAGATTTAATTATATAAAGTGAGCTTGATTGAGTAACGGAGTATAGGTACTACATACTGCAATAACTATAGTATTTAAATTGAAAAGGCTACAGCATTTAACATGCATAGTGCAGCATTAACATGCAGGCTTTGTACACCAGCAACTGGGTTCTGAACCTCAGCTCAGTTTAGTGTTTTTTAAATGAGTGGGGTTTTTTTTGTTGGTTTTTTTAACAGTAGAAAGTTCCTCAAAGCAATGTTGAATGGATTCCATCTTTTTTTGTTCTTTTCTTAGATTAAAAGTTATATATAAAAATATGGTGTAAAGTGAACACTGAAAAAAGCCCAATCAATTCATTTAATTCAAATTCTTACATTAATTCCACGTTTTAATTGAATTACATTAACATAATTTGTTTTTGTACATCAAATATGATTTGCGCATATATTTTGAATGCCCTAAATAAAATTAAAGTTCACCTGAGCTGAAGATTGAATCCCAGTTGGTGACATTCTGCAACAGCCACATTACCAGTGCGTTATTCTACCACACACAGTTTACCCATGTTAATTTAAACACTATAGTTAGAGTACCTGTATTATGTGTATTATGTAACAACTATCCCCGTTGTTTTGTATATAGTGATGCTTATAGTTGTTGTGTCTTCTTCATTTTTTTATTTTTAGCTGGAAATCCCCACAGATGCCTTTTCTTCCAGCAAAGGCAGTTTGAAAATGCTGGCCCTGTGCCATGGGGTTTGTTTGTGTAAAAAATCAGGTTACTGCCATCCTTATGAAGGTCTGCAAATAGAGTCTCTGGATTTTCTGTCAGTCTCTTGTTTTTGTAAACTTTCCATGTAGTTTCATTTGGCTAGTCCAATGGAATGTCCCCCACACTTTGAGTTAGTGTGGGCCTAGGGTTATGGGCCATTTCCACCTGTGCTTGGAGTTGGGTGTGATTCCTGCTATTGTTTTGGCCAAGATGCTTTCACACCTTCATTTTCACACCTTCAACATGTTGGTCAGTTGTTCAGGTAGAGCTGAACCCTTGTAGAGCATCTGTTCAGTGGAGATAAAGATGAGTTGAAAAGTAGTAATATAGATATCAGCATATGACTTGCTTGAACTAAGTGAATGAAAAGCAACTAGCGGGTTTATTAGAAAATCTGCGGGAAATGTCTGTGTTACGCACCAGATATGGATCATGCCTATTGTGAGCCATGTTGGCTTTTTGCAGACAGGATGTGTCCGTCCCACCATCCATGCTGCACAAGATGAAAATGATAATCCAGTTGACATTGATGTCTGTCAGTTTTTTCAGATTCCAGAATATAACCGATCAAATAGCAGAGTTTGCAAAAAAAATAAAAATCACTGATACAAAGTAAGGGACTGTCATTGGAAAACTGCAGAGGCCAAGGGTATGACGGGGCGAGTGCCATGAGTGGGATTTATTCTGGGGTGCAGAAATGTATCCAAATCCTGGAGCCCAATGCTGTGTATACATTGTGCTGATAATTTGAATTTGGTGTTGAATGATGTTTATCAACTTATAATAGCTATCAAAGAGTTCTTATTCAGAGACTTTATGTTTTCTTTTTCTTTATGTTACCTTTTTAGCCAATGCATAAAAAGGTGGGAAATGTTGGAAAATCAGCTTTCAAAGCCATAAAAATTGTTCCCTTACAAAGGGAACTTCGACGTTGCATTTAGCAGTATGGGAACGTCTTGTGCACGTGACCGGTATCTGAAGCTTGTGTAAAATCATGCCTCAACTTATAGGCCTGCCATGATCAGGTGACGTGGCAATTAAGCGCATCGCATGATATATATATATATATATATATATATATATATATATATATATATATATATATATATATATATATATGGCACCTGTGAACCACGCCGCCAGCCTTATTATCTTCAGCGAGACTGCATGTCTATTGTTTGTGTGACAAAAACGCTTCATTTCTACTCAATATTTTCTCAAAATCTCTTAACTTTTCTATCCCTTTTTAAAGAAAAGGAGAGGTAAGTAATGAGCGAGAAAGAGTTCAAGAAATGTGTAACGTGCTCCTGTTTCATCACGGGGGAAAAGTGCACACTTTCTGGGTGAAGTGTTAGTGGTGTAGTATGTGATGGCAACCTCAAGAGGCTGCGCATGGTAATGCTACATTAAGCAGCTCGACTCACGCTCTTCTTGGAAAAAAAAATGGAAGCCAAGCGAGTTGGGTTTCAGAGCCTCGCGGATCTGGGCCGGCCGCTGCCGAGGCAGCCAGCCGTCTCCGGTTTCAGGGGATCTCTTAAATCCGGAAGTGGAGCCGGAGAAGAGCGCTGCTCTATCTCTTTCTCTGTCTTCCTGGTTCAGCTCTCCGCTGGATTTTGGAGTTCACGTCGCGACTCCGCCTCTCGCTATGGAAAGCCGAAGGGGTAATAATCCCTCTCTGACTCTGAAGAGTTAGAAGGTTGTGTTAAAAACTGAAAGCAGCGTATAAAGAGCTGTTTGAAGTGATTACCCAGTGAAAGTAAATACTTCACACTGCAGAAACTCCCCTGTCCTCCAGAAGTTATGACAAAATCTCAAATTTTCCATGCTTAAGCCATAGTCATAACTCCACGATGTTGGATTATTCTGCCATTGTGGGAATGAATGGCATGGCTATTTAGCTATGCCCAAGGTGGAGGAGGCGCTTGCTAGCTACCTCTCTCCACCGACGGCAGGTAATTACAGGGGCCGGCTTGCATCCAAGATGGCATTGGTGGGCACGCCTATGCAGTAGTAGTCTTGCCTGTGGGTCACTGCAGACAATGACAGGGTTGCAGGCCTACCAAGCAGACCTGCTGAGTGAGCTCGACATGTGGCAAGCTCATCCGGGTGTCCACGAGTGGAGCCTGGGATAGCACTAGTGTGAGGGGAAACCCAAGGTGAGTATGGCCGCCCGCCAACCCCCGCAGACAGCCAGGGGAACCAGATGGCCACAGTCGCGGTCTGCTGTTAGGCCTGATCTGAGAATGATCATAAAGGCCAAGCAGGCAAAGATGAGCGGTCCTGAGGGGCTGTGGAGGGATGTATCTGGGGACATGAGGTTGTTCGGGCAGGTAGCCCTAGGGCAGGTAGCCCCCAGTGCTACTGTAGGGCCTCCCCTAGCCAAGGTGGTCCCCAAGTTTTCGTGTTCCCTGGTCAGCAAGCTGTGACAGGGCAAAGAAAATCTGATTCTTCTCTCCAATAGAATGTGGAATAGCCAATGTCACTAGAAGACCATCGGGCAGCGTGCGAGCTATGGCCAAATGTGTCTCCATGGGTTCTGTCTACCATAGAAAGGGTTACCGGGTCCAATTATAGCTCGACCCCCCCCAGTTCACAGTTGTGCTCCCTTTTGGACAATGGAGCTCTGAAACATGTACCCCGTTCCATCAGGGAGGGAGGTTTACAGCCTTTATTGCCTGTTCCGCAAAAAACTGGGAGTATGTGGCCAATTTTCGATCTGCATCATCTGAACCGTACTCTTCGGACATACAGGTTCAGAGGCTGATGTACAAACATATCGTGCCACAGATCCAGTTTGAGAACTGGTTTGTGTCGATAGATCTAAAAGGTGCATGTTTCCGCATAGGTATATTGCTAGCTTTATCCCCTTGCACCTTCACAAAGTGCATGGATGTCACTCTGGCTCCATTGGGACTCCAGGGCATCTGTGTACCAAACTACCTGGATGACTGGTTAATTCTAGCACAATCCAGGGAGCTGGCGGTTCAACATTGAGATGTGGTTCTCGCCCACGTGAAGAGCTTGGGGCTCAGGTTGAATCTCAGAAAAGTATGCTTTCTCCGGTGCAGTGGACAACTTTTCTAGGGGTTATAGGGTTCTACTACTATGAGGGCATTTCTATCCTCAGCAGGCGTAGTGTCAATCCTATCAACACTGAGCAAGATAAAGCTGTATCTTGGGAGCCTGGGGGGGAGTCCACACATGTGGCCGAGGTCACATCTGTATGCTGCTCCCCCCATCACTCTGCTCCCACAAGCTCTAGCGAGAGTTCGCCAAGATAGTCTGCTAGTAGCACTCTTTTGGCTGCTTCGAACATGGTTCTGAGTTTTTTTTTTTTTTTTTTTTGTTGGTGGGTTTTTTGTTTTTGTTTTTTTTTGTGTTGGAAAATGTTTTTAAGAGGGCTGAGATACTATCTTACAAGGTGTACTCACTGTACCCTCTGCATCCATCATGACACCTGTTGATGGACGCCTATTACACAAGGAAATCATATGCACTCAAGTGTCAGCTTTTGCCTTGTGGCATGAGGAACGTCACCTAGACCCAGTGAACTGCGCATTAGCTACGTTCCTGGAGTTCTTAATGAACGTTTGTCAGTGGGCTGGGCTCCTTCTACAATCAGGGTTACTTGGCCACTGTTTCGGCCAGCCATGACCCTGTTGATGGAGCCTCTGTTGGGCAACATCCTCTAACTTTAAAGTTCATGCGTGGTGTCAGACGGCTGCGGCCCATCTGCAGGCCGCGCATACCTTCTTGGGACCTCCTGTGGTCCTGGAAAGTCTGTCAGGTGCCCCATTTGAGCCCTTAGGGTGGACCCACCGTCTCAAAAGCCACAGGGTTGATTTATCATCCTTGGCAAGAACTACGGAAGCTGTGGGTCTGGCCCCTGAGGGGCACCAGCTCATAGATTCTGGTCACACAACTGAGGTGGTAGAGACCATGTTAAATGCTAGAGCACCATCTACAAGGGAATTGTATTCGCTCAAATGGCGCCCTTTTGTCTGGTGGTGTGAGGAACGTCAGCTACACCCAGTGAACTGCACAATAGCTACAGTCCTGGAGTTCTTACAAGAACGTTTCTCAGCGGGTCGGCTCCTTCTACTATTGGGGTTAAGTGGCCGCCGTTTCGGCCAGCCCTGCCCCTGTTGATGGAGCCTCTGTGGGGCAATGTCCTCCAACTTCGAGGTTCATGCGTGGTGTCAGAAGGCTGAGGCCCATCTGCAGGCCATGCATACCTTCCTGGGACCTTGCTGTGGTCTTGGAAGGTCTGTCAGGGACCCCATTTGAGCCCTTAGCGTAAGCCTCTGAGAAGCTTCTGACTCTAAAGTTAGCCCTTTTACTGGCCCTGACATCTCTCAAGCGAGTGGGAGGTCTACAAGCTCTCCCGGTTGCCCCTCCTGCCTTGACTTTACCCCTAGATAAGCCAAGTCCTTCCTGTATCCTAGGCCAGGTTATATTCCTAAAGTGCCTACACTGGCTGCCCACCCTGTGGTGTTGCAGGCTATCTGCCCTCCTCTGTCCTTCACACCAGAACAAGAGAGGATGCACCCGCTGTGTCCAGTAAGGGCTCTCTGTACTTACATACAGAGCCAGTGGCGTAAGTTGGAGCAGCTACTAGTCTGCTTTTGCAGCGACAGGAAAAGTGATGCTGTGTCAAAGCAGTGCATCTCTACTTGGATTGTTGAAGGCTTTGTCCAAAGGGGTATCCTTGCAGGATGTGTGTGCGGCTGCAAGGTGGTCTATGCCTCACACAGTCATTTGTTATTACAGCCTGGATATTCATTCCTCCCCGGGCTCGAGTGTCCTGCAGTGACCCTCGGGTTTGGGTATTTTTGAACAGGCCATACCCTCATACCTTTGAAAGGGAACGTCGGGCTGGCGGCGTGGTTCACAGGTGCCAATATATATATATATATATATATATATATATATATATATATATATATATATATATATATATATATATATATATCATGCGACGCGCTTAATTGCCACGTCACCTGATCATGGCAGGCCTATAAGTAGAGGCATGATTTTACACAAGTTTCAGATACCGGTCTTTTCACAAGTTTCAGATACCGGATACCAACGTCTCGTTCCCTTCTCAGGGAACAGGGTTACATGCGTAACCCCGACGATTTATAGTCATCTGTTTTTGTATTTTTGTTTTGTATTTTTTCAGAGAAAAAGGGATTTTTTAAATGTAAAATTCAGTTGACGATGCCAACAAGATGACCTCAGTTTGAGTCCCACTTCAGACATAAAATTTTTTTATTAAATTTTGAAATTACAACTAATAGTTGCTGCTGTTAAATTGAGTAAATAATTGATTACCACAGTTCACTTCTGTGTAGTTTGACAATGATACTGGTGACTTAATTGAAGGCATGATATGGTTTTCTCTATGTATGTACTGTTATGAATACTACATTTTTACAAAATAATGTATTTTATTGAGTTATTGTATTATTTTTCATTATATTTTATTGTTTGTGGTTAGAGTATTAGAAATCCCAATTAAATTACATATGATTACTCTATAATTTATTATTTAAACATTTGTGCTAAGATGCTTTAAGGTGGTGTGAAAAAGTAAAGAGGTTATAAAATGTTTTACCACCCAGGCTCACAGAGTGAATATTGAAGAAAAGTGTGATATAAATCAGTGACCAGTTGCTGGTAGATAAAGAATGGTATTGCATTTTAAAGAAATAAATAAACAAATACACCAGAATGAGACTAATACAGTACAAGACACATAGACCATGAACACATATTATTTATTAAATAGTATTATAAATTATAAATCATACTATTATAAATATATTATTAAGGTATGAGTATATAAGACTAAACAAAACAGCAAAAATACAAAAACTATTTAAACATTACATTTACATACAAAACTGAATATTAATGAATAACTATATAAGGCAATAAATTCTATTTGTTTTTTTATTTGATTTTGTTAGAGTCTCTGTGTTCGGGCAGTAAATAGTGCCCTTGTTTTGGCTATGTCCAGTCTCTGTTGTCCTGTAGTGACCACAGTTTTTTTTTTTTAAAAAGCATTGGTCTCCATTCTTCTAATATACTGTCTGTATGTGGTTGATGTGGCACATGTGGTTGGATGGCAGAACCTGGAGAAACACTGCTGGGTTGATGTGAGCATCGCAGAATAGTGTGACCTGCTGCTGGACTGGGGAGTGGTGCTGGCTGAGGGCTCAGGGATTAAAACACACTGATCGTGGGGTTAGATTGGAGAGTAAGCATGATGAAAGTGCTGGGCCCAATGGGATTAACATGCGCTGACTCCATTATGCCTGCAGGTAGACGAAGCAGCTGTTTCTATGGTGTCCGCTTTGGTCTAGCCCGCTCAGGTAGGTCTAGGGGGGATATGGATATGATGCACTATATATATATATATATACTATACGATATATATTTGCCTATATATACCCTCTTAAACAGGTCATGCCTCTTCTTCTGGTGAGGAGCAGGTCTGTTGCCAGCTTCAGAGGGCCATACTCCTGTTGAAAATAAACACTGATTAAATCATCACTGACTACAACATTGACATGTTTTCTCTTACAAAGTTATTATACTGTTACAATTTATACTGTTATGATTTTAAAACAGCCCTGGTTTCTTTCAATTTTCAATTGAACAATCACTTGTTATAATGAAGTTCAATTTATAATGATCTAACAAAAAGATTCCTTAATGTATGATAAACATTCCAAGACATCTTATAATAAAGATCAATCAAAGCAGCACACACCTAAACACACAATATAAAAGTTATCAAAATATATTAAAGATTGCTCAAAGGATACACCTAAATACGATATATATGATTGCAAAACTTACCGATAGTCGATTAATAAACAAGCATCTGTTATCTGGCTGTTGTAATCGCACAACATTACGGCACTTCCATGATATTGAATTCCATGATATGAAGTCACTCAAGACATCACTTGAAGTCACTGGAAGATGTAAAGACGTCACTGGAAAGTTACCAGACGATCACGTTCACAGGTAGTGCCATACAAAGCCTGAATGTTACTGCTGCACTATGCATGTTCCATGCTGTAGCCACACTGTACCTGTACAATGTGACTCGATCTCTCTTACACTCTTGTAATTTTGTTAAATTATTTTATAAGAAACGTAGTATTTTCATATAGATCATACCTAAAAAAAAATTCTTAAATCTAACCGGCCACACATTCCATTTTATTCAGGCTCGACAACGTTAGCCAGCAAGCCGTGTTCATTCAAATGAAACATGACTGCCCCTACTGGTCATTAATTCCAGTGCCCGCCACATGAAATTGTAGGATCCCTTTTCTTTTGACGCCACATCTGTAGGTATGCCAAGTTAAATGCCACAGGCATTAGCCACATATGAATTCAGTCTCCAATACAAGCCTATTCAGCATAACACTGAAGATGATGTACTGTCCTGGTATCCAGTGCAATTGGATACCACAACTGAGTGGGTGGATATATCTCGTGCTGTCCTTAGAGCCATTTGTCAGTCAACTGGTACCCAAACCTCGGATGAATCATTCCATAGGCTAGTGGCTCAGTTAGGAGTATTCCCTCAAACCATTCCAGAGGTATATGCTTGTCCAGTTCGATTGGAGATGGGACAAAAAGAGCAATTGACAAATGCAGATTTGAGATTGTCTAAAAAACAATATGCCATCATTGGATGAGTGAAGTGAGAATTTCAAATGGGTCATCTTCAGACAACTAACAAAGGTTCTAGCCTAACTGAGACTCTATTAGGGCAATAGGGTTCCAAGTTAACAATTGAAGATCATCTGCTCTACAGGCTTGTCAAAAGTTCATGTGGGTGTGAAATGCAACAGCTAGCTTTACCCAAGAAGTATTGCAAACAAGTGATGCATTCACTTCATGATGAATCTGGTCATCTAGGAATTGAAAGAACCACAGAACTTATCAAAGATCATTTCAATGGCCTATGATGACTTCAGAAGTGGAACAGTATCTAAAGACGTGTGGATGATGCATTGTTTGTAAAACCACAGAAACATGCTTACCTGAATCATATCAACAGCAGTGGGCCGTTAGATCTCATCTGTATTGATTTCCTATCCATAGAGCCAGACTCAAAGGGAATAGCCAACATCGTGGTCATCACTGATCATTTCACCTGCTACTCCTAGGAGTTTCCTGCAAATCATCAGAGAGCAGTTACTGTAGCTAAGATACTGAATGAAAAGTTATTTGTACATTGTGGCTTACGCGCACATACTCACTCTGACCAGAGCGTAATTTTGAAAGCAGGCTCATTAAAGAACTGCTGGGAATTCACATACCACACCCCAGGGAGATGCTTAGCCAGAATGCTTTAACTGAACTCTCCTGTCTATGCTGGGCACTCTAGATCCCATGTTGAAAGGAGTTGAAAGAGGAGCTGCAACAAGCCTGTCAATTAGCTTCTGAGAAATCTCTAAAAACACAGAAAAGGAACAAGAGATTATACGATCAAAAAGTAAAACACCAAGCCTAGGAGACAGAAGATTGAGTGCTCCTGAGGAATCTTGCTCTGACTGGAAAACACAAGCTCCATGACTATTGGAACTCACTGCCATACATTATCCTGGAGAAGTTGAACCTAACTTGGTACCAAGTCAAGCCAGTAATCAGTAACGGGAGTGTTAGAACACCACATTGAGAGAATTTGTTACCAACTGGTGACAACGTGAGGATGTACATACCTGAAGAGAAGAGAATCCATGATCCGCTATGAAAAGCACAGTGAAAAGGAGACAGAAAAAATTACTCTAAGAAGCTAATCCGGCACCTGACAATGGAGAAACTGTAGAATTGTGATGGCAGTAGTCATTGTCCTTACTATCCCACCAAGGGCAGTAATAAATTCAAAGAAGAGTTTCAGCTTTGAGTCTTGAGAAGGAACAGGAGAGTTACTGTTCAGAGAGAGTTCCCTCACCAGAGAATATGATGGGAGAATCTTTGTTTGAAGCGAATGCACCACCTGATCCACCTGATTAATTTGAACCTTTGAGCCAAATGAGGCTTAGGAATTAGAAGGGGGAGAACATGAAAATATAACTGCTAAAAAACAGAGGCTGAGATGATTGTGGATTGCTGAAAAAGGAGGTAAAACCAGTAAAGAAACCGAATATGATGAACTGAGAAAATCATCAGACAGGCCACTAAACCTAGTGTATAGGGCAATGATGATAAATACAAGGCTGTTCAATGGTGGAAAACTCTTGCAATACTTTATAGTGTCACACCTTGGCTCAGTATTCCTGATGTGTTGATCCAAGTATTAAACCCCAAACTAAAGCCACAATACCCTTTTAATACACGGGATTCATGGGGTCATGAGTAGTTTAGGGGGGGAGCATGTTACTATTAATTATCCTTTCATTTAGAACAAAAGTGAAAGAACAGTCTATAATTTTTTTTAATGAGATCTGAAAGCATTGGCACTCTGTCCAGAGTGTACCCTGCATTGTGCCCGATGCTCCCTGGGATAGGCTCCAGGTTCCCTGTGACCCTGAAAAGGAGTAAGCAGTTGAAGATGGATGGATGGAGATCTGAAAGCCAAGCATGATAGTAATGAAGTATGTGTATTTTAGTAACAATCCTGTGAATTTATTCAAAGGCATTCACCACATTAATGCTCATATGGTACTTCTAAATGAGTAGAAGGATTTTAGCAAGCATTTTTCGTAATTTCTCTAGTTAAGAATTGTGCTCCAAGTGGAGCAAAAACAATGAACTCCTTCATTTTGAAAGTAATATTACACAAATACATTATTATAAGTTGTTTCAAGGCCTAAAAATATTCAAATTAAAATGTTGATTCTCGTGGCTTGAACATCTCCAGGGTCCGGGGTTCGATTCCCGCCAGGGCCATGTGTGTGCAGAGTTTGCATGTTCTCCCCGTGCTGCAGGGGTTTCCTCCGGGTACTTCGGTTTCCTCCCCCAGTCCAAAGACATGCATGGTAGGTTGATTGGTGTGTCTAAATTGTCCGTAGTGTATGAATCGGTGTGTATGTGATTGTGCCCTGCAATGGACTGGCACCCTGTCCAGGGTGTACCCTGTCTTGTGCCCGATGCCCCCTGGAATAGGCTCCAGGTCCCCCGCGACCCTGAAGAAGGAATAAGCGGTAGAAGATGGATGGATGGATGTTGATTTTGGGGCCAATTTTGGCCCGGGAACTCAGGGTTGGCATGCTGTTTCTATGGGGAATATAGGGTTGTGGGACATAATACTGTGGGAACTAGGAGGTAAGACAGTTAAAACAGTTTTTCATATCTTGTTCATTAATTCATTGTTTATTGTCACAGCTCCGTCAGTTCAGGACTCCAGATCCCTGAATGCAACGCGCACCTCGCACACACGCATGCGCTCTAAGTCCCCGGAGTTCTGATCTGACACACCTGCTGCCAATCACACACACTCACACATGCACCCACTCCACTAGTATTTAGGGAATCACTTGCCACAGAGTCATCGCGAAGTATACGCTTAGCGACCTTGCTTCTCTGCGATACCAAGCCCTTCTACTTTGATTGACTTCTTAGTTTACCTCGACACTTACTTACGGTTTTCGACTACGTCTTTGTCTCGCCCAGTTTATCATGTTCGCCCGATCGCATGAACCCTGCACGTCTCACGTTTCACGCTACCTATTGCCTCATAGCTCTGTGTCGCTTTTCTGCTTTCCACTCCCGCGATTGTGCCGTTTCCACACCCGGTGACAGTTTATTTTCCTTTTACCACATTCATTAGAATTTTGTGAATACATTTACCTATATACCAATATTTACCTCTTGTTTGAATGCATATTAGTTTCAATGTTTATGCTGAAGAGTTCACATAAGATGGTAGAGGGTATTTATACCTAGATAAACATAAAACATAGAAAAAAGGGGTATTAGAATAAGTGAAAATTGTGGCTGTGGCTCAGGTGGTTGAGCGGGTTGTCCACTAATCCACTAACTGTAGGGCTGGCGGTTCGAAGTGTCCTTGAGCAAGACACTGAACTCCAAGTTGCTCCCAATGGCAAAAGGCGCCTTGCATGGCAGCTCTGCTACCATTGGTGTGTGAATGGGTGAATGAGACAGTGTAAAGCGCTTTGGATAAAAGCGCTTTGGATAAAAGCGCTATATAAGTGCACCATTTACCATTCTGAGTACAGCAAGCAGCTAACACATTTTTAAAATGGTGTAAGTGTAAGTATCTTGTAACTCTCCAGAGCTGTCATGACTGGCAAACTAGTAAGCCAAATACAAAGAACATGGATGTTGTTCTCAAGAAGGACAGGCGGATGAAAAGAAATTAATGGCCTTTAACTCTGGTCACAAAGGTGTTTCACAGCAGTGGAAGAAGTCCTGGGAAGAAGAACTGCAGAAATTTTTGTGGTGAATAAGAAAAGGACCTCCGTAGGACACTAAAGGCTTGAAAGTTGTATTTTTTAGATATCATGTGTAACGCGTGACATCTGAATGCAGCTGCATCATCTTGCAGATATTATGAATTATGATTTTTAATTGATTAATTAGAGTCACATGATGCAGATTAAAGTGCATAAAAGCCGTGGATTTCAGTTAATGCAGGTTAATCAATGAGATTGTGGCGTTTATAATGCTTCTTAATCTGTTGCATGCCTTGAAAATAATCATTCTTAAGTTAAAATGATTATTATTTAGTTAATTTTATGGTGGATGCATTCATTTAGTAAATAGTGAAAACCCTGTGCTGTACATTACTTACTATAAAACATGTAATAAGACATTATTTTGTATATTGCATTTATACTGAACATAAGATGTCTTTCTATTTTATACATAGCTCAGCTATATATATTAATTAATTGTAATTTCAGCTATCTGTCAAGATCTGAAGTTACTCACAACAGGGACAGAATAAGCAATAGAGCCTCTTTAATTTGTAATGCTTTTACTCTTATGCATCATGATGCTTTTGTTGTGTTAATTCAATGGGTGATCAGACTTTCGAGAATGGCAGAATGGGTGAGATTACGCAGAAATCCTTTGGGAATGGGCCAATAATGTGCACACCTCTTTTCCCCCATAATCTTTCTTAGAGTGCTGTCTTGGAGCAATTCCTCACTCACACCGACGCTTCTGTCTCCTATGCTCTCATAATACTTTTTTTCTACATTCTATCCATATAGTTTAACACGCTGTCTCTCTGAGTGTTGTGTCTTAGAAAAACTCTCAGACTGTCAAAATAGCACAGACACAGACAAAAACACAAAACACAGAAAACGGTGAACCAATCCATCTACTATAGAGCTATAAATACTCTGAATGCAGAACATGCCATGCTGCACCTAGGGAGAGAAATTACATCCAAAAAATCCCTCATTCCAATAACACCAGATATCCAAAGCATTCAGTTAAACCTAAATTCATAGCCCATTTCCACTCAGATGCGCCACAATAGGATATTACTGGAGCAGTTTCTAAGGTGTTCCTCTTTATATATAAAAAAACAACAAAAAACTTAGAGATTAATCTTTTTGTTTCATTATTCTAGATGATTTATTCTTTAGTTTGCATGCTCTGCTATATATTTGCATATTTTGATTGTTTTGCTCTTTGCATGGCTTCTTGTGAGAGCAAGCATGAGGCTCCTGTGACTTCACTCTTTCATCTCCTACTCATTTGTCTACCTTGCTTCTAAAATCATTGTGTTGGTTATTTCCTTCTTTCCAGAAGAGTGGGTGCTGCTAATATGCAGCCTTAATATTTCTCTTTCTCTCTCAGTGGGGATTATGTTGTTGTATGCTGTTGTTGGTGCTCTCTCTATCTCACACAAGCTATTTGGGACAAGCTTGGCACAAAATCCATTTAATTAAGGACTTATCTGTCTCATTTCTGGATGTCCAGGATATTCTGCCTATTAAAAGACATTAAGGCTGAAGAGCATTCCTTGTCTCAACACCTTATGAATATTTTGTTTAATGTTCAAGTGAGGAATTTAGCTGAGTGGTTTTATTTTATCAAGCTTTGAAATAAGTTGGTTTAAACCACAAATGCATTATTCAAATATTTCCAGCTTATTTATTATTACATGAATTAATATATATTTCGTCCACCCTTCCTGAAGAGAAGTGGTGGCATGAATCACTTGAATGATGTTTCCCAAAGTTGAGAGTAGTATTGAGTGGTATGATAGTATCCCATTGATTCGGGACACTTTTTGTTATTCTTCTTTAATTTGACTTCTTGTACACAAAATATTGTGAATGCATTTTTCCAACTTTGGTTTTTATTTCTATTTTTTATTTTTTTTTACTTTACCCTTAATTCTTGACTAAAAGTGTTTTCATTTTTGTATTTTATAGAGTTTTTATACAGTAATTGTTTTTTGTTTCAGAAGGAAAATTAAAGTTAAACCATCTGGCAGCAGACAAGAGCATATAAAAGGGCCTTCCTCCTCGAACAAGGGGAGGGATCGTCTCCAAAACACTGCTAATATATTTTTGTCTGTTTTACACAGAAGGTACGGCCTCAGAGGAAGACCTCGCTCCCTGACTGCCACCCCAGAGCTCTCAGACCTCCAGAAAAGGCTTCAACCCCCCTGGGAGACCACACTACGCCCTCTACACCAATGAGGAAGACACCAGCCCTGAGCTCCTCACTCCACCTTCCCTTTTCCCACCTACACACTTCTGAATAAAACCCTCCAAGTTCTGCACTTAAGTGGTCTCCTGTGTGTCTGTGCTCCAACGCCACAACCTAAGCTTGCTACAGTAGATAAAGAGAACTCAACCCAATTAAACAAAATAGACAAAAAGATTATACTTGGCCATTTATTTATTGTGGAAAATGATCCATTAGATATATTGAGTGGCAAAAGTATGTGAACCTCTAAGATAAGCAGTTAATTTACGTGATTTACACTGGTATAAAGAATTTCTAAGGAATTCAACTTATCACTATGTTTTTGTGTGACGACTAGATTTTGACTATGGATAAGACCATTTACATTTACATTTATTCATTTTATCCAAAGTGACTTACAAATTCGGAAATTGAAAACAGCCGAACTTAAGGGACAAGAAAAAAAACGAAAACGGGAACTTAAGGGAATAAAAAAACCTGAAACATAAACATATAGGGCCTGGGAAAGTCAGAAAATTGAAAACATATCGGGCTCAGAAAAAGCTCTAACTATAAACATACTGGGAACGGAAGAAACCAAAACTTATACATATTAGGAAAGGGAAAATTAGAGGGCAAACCCAAGGGATAGCAAATTGTATAAAAAAGAACCCCAGACTAAGAGGAATTCAGATCACTTTGAGACATCTCACTGTGTGGATCTCATGATGGTGAATAATAAACTTGGACCCTTACTTTTCTCACTCATGCTTCTTTGTGTTTTTGTTCATCCATAATTTGATGTAACTATTTAGACTTTAAAACTTGGTCTTGTTCAACTGCACAACACGAGTAGTTGAAGGATGAGCTGGCTATGAAGGATGAATCAGACTCTCTAGATGAGGGAGCAGTGCCGAGAGAGGGCTGGCCGGTCCCAAGCCCCCCGTCTGCCTCCATATTTGTCCAACAATCCGATCGAGGAACCTCAGCCTAGTCGTCAGATAATTTCCAGTTTCCCAGGGCCAGCAGAAGAACCTATGCAGGTAGGTAAGGTCCGGCTCACCCCTGCCGAGCACGGGGTTACAGTTCCAGGTTGGAGCATGTATCTACTGTGGCCAATCAGGCCACTTCATTGCCACCTGACCTCTATGCCCAAAAGGAGGGGCTCACCAGTAGAAAAGGAGTTACTGCTACCCTGCACCAATACCTCATCTCCATTCCCCTTCTGGCCCTAATTGACTCCGGTTTTAGCGGTCCAGTCTGGCCTCCCTATGCAACCTCTGGCTCCCCCCTGACTATTATCGCGCTAGACAGGAGATTCTTGGCCAAGGTCACCCACCATAACATTCCATTGTAACTGGTTCTTTCTGGTAACTACCACAAAGTATTCCAGTTCAAGATCACTCCCCCGCCCCCCCCCCCGCGCGGGGGGGGGGGGGGGGGGGGGCCCCCCCCCCGGGGGGGGGGGGCACACCCCCTCCTTTTTTTTTTCTTTTTTTTTCTCAAAAAACCCCCCTTCTTCTTCTTGTTTCTTTTTTTTTCCCCCCCTCCTCCCACCTTCTCATCCATGCTCAGTGAGTATCATGACCGTGCAGAGGTTTTTAGCAAGGACCGAGCCCTGTTGCTACTACCTTACAACTGTGCCATTAACCTCATTCCTGGGGCCACCCTGCTCTCCAGTCGATTGTATAATTGATATAACCAGACCTACCAGCCGGAAGCAATTTCAATGGTTCCAGAGGCTTGCTAACTTCTACCACTGATTCATACAAGACTACAGCTGAGTTCCTGCAAAACTCCACATTGTTGCTGTGTATTATGCAAATGACAAGCATGGGCAACAACTTACAATGACTACGTTTACATGCACATCAAATTCTGTTTAAATCTATATTCAGGTTGCAGCCATATCTGAATATGATCAGAATATTCCTGTATACATAATTGTTTTCCTTTTCTGCTGCTATTTCTTGGGAGATACAAGAGGCTGCACTTGGTAATAGAGTATGTACAGATATTAGTTTTATTACTACTTTATTACTACAACTAAAAAACTAGTGTCTTCTTGTCACTCCAGAAATGCATTCATTTACCCACATTTCTAAATATCTAGCCTACAACTACGCAAATTCAGGAACAGCAGTTACACAGCTACCAGTCAGCAACCTGCATATCCTTGTCCTCACTGCAATAGACTCTTCCGGGCTTGGATTGGATTGATCAGCCATCTCCGGACCCACCACTCTAAGTGAATAGATGACATAAATGGTCCTCATCGACACAGGTGGACGAACATCAAGCATATGTTAGCACACACAATTCCTTGCAGACCGAGCATGCACATATATCTCCTTTCATTGGATTTTCTGAATATGGTGTTTGCATGCGACACATTTTTCGATTAAAACAGGAATCAGAATTTTGTGGTAATCAAAATTTTGGAAATCAGAATATTGTCTTAATCTGAATCGGGTAATCGTACTGTGGCATTCACATGACTCAGTACTAATTAAAATATTGCCAAATTCTGATTAATATCTGAATATTGATGTTCATGTAAACGTAGTCACTGGCAGAAAATTTAACTGCTTATAATAACTTAATTGCCTTCAGGAAAGCCAAGCATTTAAGTTTATTCCAAACTAACATAAGAGCTTTAAAAAAGTTTTCTTGTTTAAGCATTAAAATAAATAAATAAATAAATAAATAAACAAAACACAAAACAGTGTTAAGCACAGGTTTACAAAACTGAAGAATGATGATTGCAGGGCTTGAATATGATTGCAGGTAATTACTAACCTCCTGTCCAATCAACCACATGCAAGCTAATCAGTGCAAGGTATTGACATAGATTTCACTCAGTATGAGTGTGAGAGAATATCCTGTTTATCTAAATGTCACAGAAGTCAAAAATATTTGTATTTTTAGATCTTGTGGTGTCACTGTGGAAGAAGCTTGACCAAGAGCAGTGTTGGGTAAGTTACTCAAAAAAAGTAATCCACTACAGATTACTAATTACTACTTTAAAATTGTAATCTGATTAGATTACTGATTACTGCATATAAAAAGTAATCAGATTACTAGTGACTTTACCTTCACGTCACTTTCAAAACCTATCAAACCTACAAAAATACACTACAAAGTGAAACTCATAGTTTTTTTCCATCATAACATGCATCAATGTATGACATGATCAGAAAAAGTTGTATTTATCATAAAACTTGCCTCGGGTGTTATCACTGTAGAACTAACAGATCGATAAAATATAAAAATTTTCTAGATTGGTGTCACTAGCCAAAGGGAGGCACAATTAAGCTATCATTGTATTAGCTGCTACAGTACCATGCTGAGTACATTATCTGTCCTTATGGTCTGCTCATATCAAACCGGAAGTCGTTTACAGTGGGGGAAATAAGTTTTGTACCTGTCAACATTTTTTTAGCAAATATATTTATTCACATGAAATTTTCACCAGACATCAGTACTAACTCAAGAAAATCACAAATATAAAGAATTCCCAACATTAAAGTCCATAAATAATCATGGACTTTATCCACCAGCTCCATGATGTTATCAAATTTAACACACCTGCTCCCCATTCACACCTGAGACCTTGTAACAAGTCACCTGACACCGCTGGTGGGAGTGAAAATGGCTAATTGGGTCCAATTTTAGGTGTACTCACTTTTGTTGCCAGCGGTTTAGATATGTCAAATATCAAATAAAAAAAGGACACACAAAGTGTCAATATTTTGTGTGGCCACCATTATTTTCCAGCACTGCCTTAACCCTCTTGGGCATGGGGTTTACCAGAGCTTCACAGGTTGCCACTGGAGTCCTCTTCCACTCCTCCATGACGACATCACAGAGTGGGTGGATGTTAGAGACCTTGTGCTCCTCCACCTTCTGTTTGAGGATGCCCCACAGATGCTCAGTAGGGTATAGTCCATCATCTTTACCCTCAGCTTCTTTAGAAAGGCAGTGGTCATCTTGGAGGTGTGTTTGGTGTCATTATCATGCTGGAATACTGCCCTGAGGCCCAGTCGCCGAAGGGAGATGATCATGCTCTGCTTCAGTATGTCACAGTACATGTTGGCATTCATAGTTCCCTCGATGAACTGTAGCTCCCCAGTGCCGACAGCACTCATGCAGCCCCAGACCATGACACTCCCACCACCAGGCTTGACTATACGCAAGACACACTTGTCTTTGAATTTAGCGAGCGGTGGGCGGAGCACAGACACACAGGATGCTGTTATGTGTAGAGTGATCTTTATTTAACACTATCGGTGAAGGTAGTGCGGGTGTGTGCATGTGTGTGTGTGTGTGTTGAAGTGCAATCGGGCGGTGAGGGCGGAACCGTCAATTGCAACGAGAGACCTTGGCATTAGTGTCTCTGGCCTTGGCCATCCACTGCATTGGGACGTGGTCTGTCACCAAGACAAAGTGCCAACCAGCCAGGTAGTATCGTAGCTCTTCGATGGCCCACTTTATCACCAAGGCTTCTCTTTCTACAGCCGCATACTTCCTCTCAGCTGGGGACAACTTCCGACTGAGATAGAAGACTGGGTGTTCCTCTCCATCGAAGGTCTGTGAGAGCACAGTGCCCAGCCCGGTCTTGGAGATATCTGTGCGTATGGTGAATGGGAGACAAAAGTCTTAGTTGCGTAGCACTGAGGCACTGGTGAGGGCCACCTTTAGGGCTTGGAATGCCTGCTCTGCCTCCGCAGACCACTTCACCCGGTCCGGTTGGACTTTCTTCGTAAGGTCTGAGAGGGGGGTGAGGCTACAGAGGAAAAGTTATCTACGAACCTGCGATAATACCCCGCCAACCCCAAGAAGTCACGTACCTGTTTCTGTGATGTGTGCCAGGGGTAGTCCTTTACTGCCTCGTGGCTTCAGCATACACCGGGCCAATACGGTAGGCCAAGTACTGTGCCTCAGTCAGCCCTAGATGGTATTTCTTGGGGTTGGCTGTCAGCCCGGCCTTCCAGAGCTCCTTTAGAACAGTGGTGTCAAACTCATTTTAGTTCAGGGGCCACATACAGCCTAATTAGATGTTATGTGGGCCGGGCCAGTAAAATCATAGTATAATCACCTAGAAATAACAAGAAGTCCATGTTTTTACCTTTGTTTTCATGCAAAGACATTTATATTTAATGAAATATCCTTTTATAAAATAAATCATGAGCAACCTCAGATTTCTTAAGACAAACATGTGCAATTTGCTTCTGATTATCATTTACACATGTGCATTACAACTGCTCACAGTGTTTGTTCAAATGCAAAAAAAAACTTCACAGGTATTTGGAACTGAAAAATATAGTATTTCACTTTGCATGAACTTTTGGCATTGCATGAACAATAGTATTCCACCAAACCAAACTCTTTTGTACTTAAGCTGTTGACTAACATTAAATTGCATATTTATGCTCGTGGTGGACCAGCAGTGTCATTCCTGGGGATGTAGAAAACACATCAGAGAATTGGTCCACATGTCGGTTAGCTCCTGTCTTTGTGTGGGGGTAAGATCCTCCCCCAATTCTACCAAGGTACCCTTGTCGTGATCTGTGTCCAGAGCCACGTACGCCGATACTACAAGTGCCAGTTCTACCCAGTTCTTCAGTAGATTCACGTGGTAGAGTTTTTCCTCTGCTCACTTACCGGGCTGCTTCAAGCTGTAGTTTATGGGGCCTTTTTGCTACTTAGCACCTGATATCCTGGTTGGAACTCCAGAGGCTGCGTGGGATGGTTGTACATCCTTCTTTGACCGAGTGGAATGGGGACGGTTGTTCCTCCCACGCGGCGTGGGCCACATCCAGCAGTCCTCAAGGTTGCCGTCCGAAAAGGAGCTTATGGATGCCTGGGGGCACTTCCGGATGGCAAAGAGCACGTAGGGAAGTAGGAGGTCCCAGTTCCTTTCTTCCTCATCTACCACCCGGTGCAACATCTGTTTTAGCATCTGGTTGAACTGCTTGACCAGTCCATCAGTTTGCGGGTGGTAGACAAGATGTCTTGAGGTGTTTCACCTGTAACAGCTGACACAGATCAGACATTAGTTTGGATTCAAAACGCATACCTTGCTTGGTCAGAATGTCCTTTGGGATCCCCACGTGACTGAACAGGAGTACCATTTCTCTGGCGATGTTGCAGGAAGTGGCTTTGCATAGTGGCACCACCTCAGGGTACTGTGTGGCGTAATCCACAATGACGAGTATGTACTCATGACACCAGGCGGACTTGGGGAGCGGCCCTATGAGATCCATGCTGATCCTTTCGAAGGGGACACTGATGATGGGAAGTGTGATCAGGGGCGCCGGCAGGGGCTTCCTGGGGGCAGTATGCTGACACTGAGGGCACTGTTGACAAAAGGCTCAGACCTCTGCCTCCATCCCCGGCCAGGTGAAGCGGTCCGTCAGTTTTTCCCTGGTGTTTTGGGCCCCCAGGTGGCCTCCAAGTGACCCCCGAGTGGATAGGTATGGGCCAGGTGTAACAGTGTTTGGGTTCGGGTCTTGGGGACTACCAAGAGGTCCACGTTTTCCCCTCTGCGCTGGGTTCGGTGGTATTGCAGGCCTCCCCTGACTAGAAAGTAGGAGGTGGGTAGCCTGTCTGCTCAATGCTTCAGGCGTTCGTCCTCTTTCTGCTCCCAGCTGAAGTTCCCTTGCCGACTCACCTGTTGAAATACAGACGAGAGTGGGTTAGGAGGTGTGTGTGACTTACCTTTGGGCGGGGCATTCTTCTTGCCCCGGGCCATGTACACCGGCCGGGCTGTGGCCTCCTTCCTTCGCTGGGCTGCTTTCGGTGGGTTTGGAGTCCGGGGGCCCCCTCCAGCAGGCCCGGAGACTTGATCTTCCTTCAGCATCCCTCAATCCAGTTTCATTGGCCCAGACTCCTCCTGGGGTGTCCCGTACGTGGGGTGGTTTTGGATGACCTCTTTTCCTTTGGCAGTGCTCTGGCGGTCAGTCTGATGCGATGGACACCTTCCGGGCGGACTATGGGGTCGCTGCCCATCCCGGCCGAACTCCAAGAGGGTTAGGGCGAGTTCTAGGACAGTTAGCAGCTCCTTGGGGGTTCTGGGCGCACGTATTCCCAGGGCTCGGCACTCTGGGACCAGCAGAGCTCTCAGGAACCAGTCACGGCCACCTTTCTGCCACCTTGGTGGCGGTGCATTGGTCATTGTGGAGCCACCGTTTGGTGAGGCGTTGGAGGGTGTTTATTTACATGCATTTATTTCCTCACGGCTTGACTACTGCAATGCTCTCCTCATTGGTCTGCCTGCTAATTCTATTGTTGGGTTCCAATATATTCAAAACTCTGTGGCTAGACTTCTTACACACACCAAGCAATCAGTTCACATTACACCAATCCTGTCTGAATTGGCTGCTGGTTTCATTTCTCATTAAATATAAAATAATCCTGCTCACATTTAAATCACTTCACAGTTTGGCACCTTTCTATCTTAGATAACTGCTTCTCCCTACAACCCAACCCCCTCTCTCAGGTTCTCCCTTGCTCAGAATTTTCTCTGTCTCTAGATTTCATCTCTCAACCACAGATGCCAGGTGTTGCAATGTTGTAGCACCTAAAATCTGGAATTCTCTCCATCTGACTCTTTGCAGCATCACATACATCTCAAACACTGTTTTCTCAGTGTTATCTGTCCTAATCTGTTATAGTGGCTGCATTACCTCTCCTGTTCAATGCTGCACTTTTCATCTTGCATGAAAATGCCCCTCAAATATGATCTCAAAATTACTGAAAGATTTAACTGTGATAAACCTGGTTGATGGGGTAATGAGAGAGCAGAGCTGTTCCTCATTTTTTTTTTTATTAATGTCTGGTTTTCAGATTGACACCTTTTAGCACTCTTAGACACATCCCAAACAGTTTCTCGCTGTTTAGGTCAATTTCAGCTCAGTTAAAACAAGTCTACTGAGGATGGATAAAGCACATAAATGTGCAGTCCTAAAATACACACAGGTGTAGACAATCACTCATTACTAGCTTGGGCTCCACAATTCACCTCCATTGCCACAAATACATATGCATACTCTACTACATAAAACTGTAAAATAGGAATAAATAAATAAATTTGCTGTTATAGTTGGTGTGAATCTGATTATCCAGATAAAGCTTCTGGGCATAGAGCATACTTTAATTCTCTTGCAATGCAAAGCGGGAAAGCAAGGCTTTGAGGACACTACCAGCGACATTTGGAAAGTCGCTAAGGTTTGTCCAAAAAGTCACTAGATTTATTGTCGCTAGGTGCTAGGTGTCTGAAAAGTCACTAATTTGGAAACAGTCGTCTGCACTGAAAGCTAGATAAAAGGCAGGCTGAACTCCGCCTCTCCCCAACAAAAATAAATTGCAGAGGGAGAGAGAATACAGGGTTTTTATTTATGCACATTCCATTATAAAGCAATAAAATAGTGAACATGTGAGTGCGCATGCACGAGCAGGTACGTGAGCACCTGCTTCTCCATTGTGGACAGCAGTGACATTTTGACACGTGCATTTGTTATTGTTTACGTTATGTCTCCTCCCCGTCCTGTCATTGGTTGTGGTGTCACGTGTGTCTGTATTGCCCTCAGCTGTTAGCAGTTACGAGGGTGATCATGTCAGCATATATACCGCGTGCCTCCCAACACTCAAGGCGGAATATTAGATTAGGTATTGTTTAGAATAGATGTAGTTTTCGTCATAGTCATAGTCATAGTCTGTTAGATTAGTTTATTCTGGTTTCTCTGCTACCAGTCCCTCGCTGTTGTTTTTGTTTCATTTGGTATATCGACCCTGTATCCCATGACTGCAACTTTGGTCCCTGCATTGCCCAAGTTTATACCTGTTTGCCGATCGTCTAACCTTTGCATGTTTTGGATTCCGTTTTTGGATTACGATTTGGATTTGTCTGCCTATCTCTCTTTAAATAAAACTATTGTTCTTACTGCACTTGCAAAGTATCTTCCGCTACGTCACGGAAAGTGACAATCATAATGTAGGCCACTAATTAATCTTATTTAATGAAGGGCCTATATTGCACTTTATTGCAAAAGTAGATTTACTAGTTTTTACAAATAGGCACCAGTGGGAAGATACAATGTGCATAACCATACTGCATATCTGATGAATTTTTTCATGCTGTTTGATTTCTGGATTATGCTGATATTCATATAAGTAACCCCTTGCATACACATTTAAATGATTGTGGATTCAAATCAGAACCGTAAGAACTTGTAAGAAGTTAGTATTTGTGACATGACCAGTAAAAAATTGACAGAAAAATATTTTTTCTGTAAGGTCAATATCATAATAATGTTGATGTGCTGCACTTTTTAAAGACACTGAGTGAGGCTGATTTTATGAGAGCATGTCTAAAGACACATACATTTAAAAAATTATCATTATTATTATTTTTTTTTTACAAAAAACCTTTTATCTCTAGAACACTAGGTGGTGCAAATTTCTTAGGTATTTAGAGGACATGCTATGAATGATCCCAACGAAATTTTGTGCCGATATGTGTTAAAAGATATTACAATATCTGTCATATTTCAAAAATCGAGGACAAGTGGTTTGTCCAAACCTGCTATTTCCAGATTTGGCATGACCCAATGAATCCGTAGACACCAAAATCATAATTTTATGCCAAAGTATTAAAAAGTTATAAGCAAATCTTAAATACATGACCTGTAGGTGGCACTGTTCTCAAATTCGGCATGGACCCTCAGGTCATGATGAAGTTAATTGTCACAGTGCGGCCAGCAGAGGGCACTGTGGCACTGGGTTTTGCCATCGGACCAATCACGTGGTCTTTTTTTTGTTTGTACTTCCTGCTTTGATACCGTGTTTGGCATTCTGTTAATTGTTTAGTTTGGGTAAACGAAGAGGATTTAAGGCTCCCAAGCAACGAAGCACGTTGCTCGGTATTATCGAAGTGGTGGTAACACTAGCGATAGTCGTTCTAGTTATGGTCACGCTATTATAGGTGTAGCAGACTTCAGGTTTATTCATGCTTTGTTTGTTTCATCTTTATGTTTTCATTTAACAAAGAGTTTGATCTGCGATTGCCTCCGTCTCCCATCTACAACCCTGTGACATTAATGACCTTCAAGCCATCATGAGCTACAAACTGGACTACCCACATAAAGTGAAAGCAAAAGAAATAAGTTGATACTTTATAGTTTATCCTGTGAGGACAAGAACTGTCAGGATGACTTCCACAAATGAAAATACAACACCTGCACAAATTAAAACAATAAAAATCAATTTGCACAAAAAATTACCAAAATTCAAATCACAAAAAAACTAAAAGATGTTTTCAAAGAGTATTTTATTCATGCTTCTTTCATTGACAACTGCTTTGGATTAAGATGTATGGTGTATGTATGTGTGTAATTTAGTGAAATTTGGTGGGAAAAAACAGTTTTGTAATAAAAAAAAAAAAACGATGACAATTTCAAAATTTTCAATATGTTATGGGTTATTGATTTACATAGCCTTTTAGCTTGGGTTGTGTAGATTTTAGGGATATGAAGCATTTGAAGACCCTCTCTTAAACCCTGCTACTCAAACCCTCTCGCACATTGGGAGCCGTGTATTAAGGGGGTGGGGGGTGTTCTGTCATGGTTACACCAGAATTGACACTCGACTATGTTTCCCATCATCCACTGCACCCCACTGGATCATGTCAAATGACCACCTGCACTTGTGCCACGTTTTTGTTAATGAGCACTAGTATTTAAGTCATGTCTTGCATCTCACTTTTTGTCTAGATTATGTCTTCTTTTGCTGTTTCTTTATGTTCTTTAGTCCATGTATATATTTTTGTCTTAGATCCTAGTTCATGGTTTTCTGTCTAAATGTAAATTGTCTGTGCTGTTTATTTTTTCATTAAAACTCTAATTTGCACTTTCATTCACCTTTGCCTCCAACAGGCACAATCTACTGTCAACCGATCTTGCTTTATTAACAATGTTGTAAAAAAAAAAATCTAAAAACCTTCATGTAAATTCCACTGAAAATTATTAAAATAACTTGCAAGTAATATGGGCCAATTACTTTTAATCTTATAAAACACCCTTTTTTCCTCTTGCAGCAAACCTCTAATACAGTACATCACAGGCAATCAACTTGATATCTCTACGGTCAGAATGGTTAACCTTGTTTTTCACCATAACAGCTTGTAGCCAGTACAATGTGATTAAACAAACTAATGACATTTGGGGAGCTTAGAAATAGAATCATAATTATGACTTTGTTGACCTTTTATGAACAGCATTATAGTGCAATTACTGTGCAAAAATATTATTTTCTGTTATTGAATGTTATTTGAATAATACTATAGATACAGCTAATTTTTAAAGATATTTTTTATTTTATTTCATGTGTTGTATTGTACATCAGCTGAAAGCTTTCAGTGCTTTAATTCTAGCACAGCACCCTTACCCTTACCCTCCAATACAAATTATTGGGACATGAAGAATGCGTGTGGATCACATGTTGGTATCTGCCATTACAGTTGTTTAAGTTAACTGTGATCCACAACCCACTTGTGCAGATGATAGTGGCTGGATTTCTCTCATGTCAGGAGCTGTCCAGACTACATTGGGTTGTGGGGTACTGTTGCATGTGGGTGATTGATATAGTGATAATGATATGTATGTGTGGTTGATAAATTAACAAGCTTAAATTAACAAAATTTCTCTACTAGTGAGCTGGATGTGTGTGTGTGTCCATGAAGCCCACTGAAATGGGCACAAGCTGGAAACCACCTTGTGCCCCCAGTGTGATGGGATAGACTCCAAGCTTCCCATGAGCATGTGTAGGATAAGTGGTACAGAAAATAGATGTATGTATGGGATGATGATGATGATCATTATCCATCCATCCATCCATCTTCTATACCGCTTACTCCTTGTCAGGGTCACTGGGAAACCTGGAGCCTATCCCAGGGAGCATCGGGCACAAGGCAGGGTACACCCTGGACCAATCCATCGCAGGGCACACAAACACATATTCACACACTATGGACATGCCAATCAGCCTACCATGCATGTCTTTGGACTGGGGTAGGAAACCTGAGTACCCAGAGGAAACCTCCCACAGCACAGGGAGAACATGCAAACTCCGCACACACATGGTCACAATGGGAATCGAAGCTGACCCTGGAGGTGTGAGGTGAACGTGCTCACCATTAAGCCACCGTGCGCCCATTATTATTATTATTATTATTATTATTATTATTATTATTATTATTATTATTATTATTATTATTATTATTATTATAATTATTAAAGACTTCCAGCTTATGCCACTCCCACTTTATACAGATATAAATTTTAGAAACACTAAACAACTTATACAAGGTGGTTGATAATGTCACATAATGTGAGAATTGGGTTCCTTATTCTAGGCATATCTAAATGGTAAATGGTAAATGGTGCACTTATATAGCGCTTTCATCCAAAGCGCTTTACACTGTGTCTCATTCACCCATTCACACACTCACACACCATGCAATGCAAGAGCTGCCATGCAAGGCGCTAACTTTCCATCGGGAGCAACTTGGGGTTCGGTGTCTTGCCCAAGGACACTTCGGTATGTGGAGTCATGTGGGCCGGGAATCAAACTGCCAACCCTACTATTAGTGGATTAGTGGACTCACTCATCTAGCAGATTACTGTATGGTAATTTAAAAAATGGGAAAAACTTATGGCCTGTGGTGACTTTGAAGTGTCATAATTTATCCAGAATGCAAGCAATCACAGATGCCCTAAGAATCACTACATTTTAAATGATCTGGAATAGCACTTGTACAAGTAGTAAACAGCATAAGTGTGAAAGAGGAAAAGTCTTTGGGGATGTCACCTTCATATTTTTGTTCATTCTCTGCAGAAATAATAGCTACAGAAAGTTGCACATGCTCCTTTTTAGCATAGTTCTTGTGTTTATTTGTGATAGATTAGGATTTTGTGAATCCTCAGTCAGCATCTCACAGTGCTGAAAAGCTGGTTAAAATATGTCTGCTGTGTTTGATGCAAGTCAGACAGGTGTCTAAAAATTATTCTGAAACAAATCAGTTGTTGGTCTGTGATTCAGGATGATTCAGTGGTTAACTCCAAATTCCAAAAAGTGTCCCCCAGTGCAGAGGCCTACAAATATGTTTAAACATGAAAAAAACAGTTGATGGAGTAATGATAATAATAAAAATAATACACCTTTTTTTAAATAAAGTGCCTTTAAAAGCAGCTTCTCAAAGTGCTGTAGAAAAAATAAGCAGTACACAGGAAAAAAAAGTTAATAAGAATAATAACAACAACATCAATACTACTACTACTAATACTACTACTACTACTACTACTACTACTACTACTACTAATAATAATAATAATAATAACAATGATAGTAAAAGTACACATCAACAGTTAACTGCAAGTTTAAAAGGTGTGTCTTGAGTTGAGCTTTAAAAATGCCAAAGGTCTGAGCTTCCCTAAGTTCGAGAGGAAGAGAGTTTCAAAAGGAAGTAGTAGAGATAGAAAACGCCCAGTCACTTGTAGGTTTTAAGCGGGTTTGTGAACCAGTTAACAGATTACACTGTGAGGAGTGTAGCCTGTTTTTTAGGGTGCAAGAATTAAGGTGTAGGGTGTAATAAAGCAGATATATAATGAGGAGCCAAGCCATGTAATGCTTTGTGTGTCAGCATCATAATTTTAAAATCAACACAGAACCTGACCGGGAGCCAGTGCAAGGACTCCAGAACAGGAGTAATATGAATGTACAGTGAGGGAAAAAAGTATTTGATCCCCTGCTGTTTTTGCACGTTTTCCCACTGACAAAGAAATGATCAGTCTATAATTTTAATGGTAGGTTTATTTGAACAGTGAGAGACAGAATAACAATTAGAAAATCTAGAAAAATGCATATCAAAAATGTATAAATTAATTAACATTTTAATGAGGGAAATAAGTATTTGACCCCCCCATAATCAGAAAGATTTCTGGCTCCCAGGTGTCTTTTATACAGGTAATGAGCTGAAATTAGGAGCACACTCTTAAAGGGAGTGCTCCTAATCTCAGCTTGTTACCTGTATAAAAGACACCTGTCTACAGAAGCAATCAATCAATCAGATTCCAAACTCTCCACCATGGCCAAGTCCAAAGAACTCTCAAAGGATGTCAGGAACAAGATTGAAGACCTACACAAGTCTGGAATGGGCTACAAGACCATTTCCAAGCAGCTTGGTGAATAGGTGACAACAGTTGGTGCAATTATAATCACGAATAATTATTTGCAAATTGATGAAACACAAAAGAACTGTCAATCTCCATGCAAGATCTCACCTCATGGAGTTGCAATGATAATGAGAACAGTGAGAAATCAGCCCAGAACTACATGGGAGGATCTTGTCAATGATCTCAAGGCAGCTGGGACCATAGTCACCAAGAAAACAATTGGTAACACACTATGCTGTGAAGGACTGAAATCCTGCAGCGCCCGCAAGGTCCCCCTGTAAGCAGATATACATGCCCGTCTGAAGTTTGCCAATGAACATCTGAATGATTCAGAGGACAACTGGGTGAAAATGTTGTGGTCAGATGAGAACAAAATGGAGCTATTTGGCATCAACTCAAGTCGCCGTTTTTGGAGGAGGAGGAATGACCCCAAGAACACCATCCCCACCGTCAAACATGGATGTGGAAACATTATGCTTTGAGGGTGTTTTTCTCCTAAGGGGACAGGACAACTTCACTGCATCAAAGGGACAATGGATGGGGCCATGTACCATCAAATCTTGGTCGAGAACCTCCTTCAGGGCATTGAAAATGGATCGTGGATGGGTCATGACAATGACCCAAAACACACAGCCAAGGCAACAAAGAAGTGGCTCAAGAAGAAGCACATAAAGGTCCTGGAGTGGCCTAGCCAGTCTCCAGACCTTAATCCCATAGAAAATCTGTGGAGGGAGCTGAAGGCTTGAGTGGCTACTCGAGCCTTCAGCAGTTTGGCTAAACATCAGCAATGAAACCTTAATCACTTGGAGAAGATCTGCAAAGAGGAGTGGGACAAAATCCCTCCTGAGATGTGGGCAAACCTGGTGGCCAACTACAAAAAATGTCTGACCTCTGTGACTGCCAACAAGGGTTTTGCCACCAAGTACTAAGTCATGTTTTGCAGAGGGGTCAAATACATATTTCCCTCATTAAAATGCAAATCAATTTATAAAATTTTTGACATGCGTTTTTCTGGATTTTTTCAATTGTTATTCTGTCTCTCACTCTTCAAATAAATCTACCATTAAAATTATAGACTGATAATTTCTTTGTCAGTGGGCAAACGTACAAAATCAGCAGGGGATCAAATACTTTTTTCCCTCACTGTATGTCCTGGTCCCTGTGAGGATCCTGGCAGCAGAGTTTGGTACGTATTGCAGTTTATTGATTGTGGATTTAGACACTCCGTCTAAAACGGCATTAAAGTAATCCAGCTGAGTGATAACAAATGAGTTAATCAGCTTTTCAGCTTCAGAGAAGTTTAGCATAGTGCACAGTCTTGCTATATTTCTGAGGTGAAAAAAGGATGCCTTCACAGTGCTCTGAAAAAAAAAAATAATGTAAGGCTGGTATAAAAAAAATGACTCCAAGGTTCCTAATCTTACTTTGAGTCTCTAGAACAGAGCCATCAACAAACAGAGACAATGGACCAACTTTGAGAATTTGCTGATGGGAACATATAAGCATACTTCTATTTTACCATTATTCAGGCACGGAAAATTATTTCATCCACGTTTCTCTCTCAGAAATACAGTCAGAAAGAAAACGAACATTGAGGTTTTCACCAGATTTTGAGTGAATTTAGATTTGGGTATCGTCTGCATAAAAGTGATAATGGAGGCCGAGCGATCACAGCAGATGCCCAAGTGGAGATAAATAAATATTAAAAAGTAAAAGGCCTAAAACTTATCCCTGAGGAACACCAGTGAGCACAGAGCTAGTGTTAGACCTGTAACCACTAAAATATGATTTAAACTAAGCGCAAGAGAGGAGATATTTTATTTTATTTTTATTTTATTAATAGATAGATAGATAGATAGATAGATAGATAGATAGATAGATAGATAGATAGATAGATAGATAGATAGATAGATAGATAGATAGATAGATAGATAGATAGATAGATAGAAAGATAGATACCAACACATAAAAATAATCTTACTTTATGGCCATTCAGATGCTCACAAAAATGCTGATATGACTGATTTGTAATGTAAGTCTATATAATATGCCCACCACTATATTGCTTTTGAGGCTGAGCTTTAGAGTAATTCTGGATTCATAAGTCATGAAGTCCACTTGGCTTTAGTTAAGCTGTTACTGCTGTGACTCTGAGCTGGTACTGACATCTGTCAAACATGATTGTGCTGTCTTGCTCCAATTCAGCAGTAATAAAACAGGGGAAAACTACCAAAGGTCTCATGTCTGTAAGTTTCATACTAGAGTCTTTGAGCACCGGGATTTTTCATTTATTTTTTATTTTTTTAACCACTCTATGGCCTCAGTATGTCTGAAGATCATGCCTGAAGGCTTGTGCTTATGGCACACCAGGTTGTGCTGTATTGTCTGAATCCAATTATTCACACAGTAACCAAAGTATATCTCACCTATGACTCACCTATGGCCCTTTTTTATTCATCCTGAGGCTCAGATTAGTGTGTGAATAATTTTGCTGTTTAGTGTTTGCACTTTAAGCATTGTGTGGTAATTGAGTTCAAGTTGTAATAACCTATGTATACTGCGATCCAGTGCTTTTGAAATAAGTACAAAGTGCAACCTGTGTTTTATGAAAAGATGGGGCTTTGTATAAAAGGATAAACACAGCTAAAACAGATAAATAAAGATTAATATTTTGGTAGTGACTGAATTGAATTTATAAGTATTATTCTATCTGGGCTGGGAACAGATAATTAACAGCTAGTAATAAAAGAATTCTATGCAAAAAAGATCTCTAAAGTTTGAAGGCTATGAAAATACTGCTAACTCTTCATTATCCTTCCTTTTGACACTGTAGCAAGAACTGAACTGAACAGCATAAAGCTGTCTAGGCAGTCAAAAGTAAGTTAACTTTTGCTGTTTGTTGCTGTAAGAACTGATATTGGCAGATGGCTTGGTGCCTCTATGAAACATATCTAGCCATAAAACTTTTAGTGTGATGTTGGTTTTCATAAACCGCACCAGAGGATGGAGCAAGATAAGGCCTGGGTCATGTTGCTGATGCTGCTGCACAATCCTGAACCATGAATTGTATTAAATAAAAAAACAATTAGCAGCTGATCAGAGTGTGAGTATGCGTCTAAGGTACACTTATTCAAAAGTGCTGAGGAGTCTCAGCATCATATCTGAAAATGGAAGCATGGAAGGAGAGCCTACTGAAATATAGGAAATCTCTTGCCGATTCTAGGAAAATCTATTTCTCCACCTTAATAGGAGATAAAAAAACAATTCCAGATTCCTATTCAACACGGTAGCAAAATGAACTAGGAATAAAACCACTACAGAGAGAAACACTCAATCATTACATAGCAGTGATTGATAAGGTTTTCATTAATAAGGTTGAAAATATTAGACGTGAAATACAGGCCATTAAATTAAAACGGTATCAATACTGTAACAAACCCATTAGATGACAATGTAGCAATATCAGATCAATATTTAGAGTTTTTTGCTCCGCTTAGAGAGACCGAACTAGCTACATTAATCTCTTCAGCCAATTCATCAACTTGTATACTAGATCCCATACCTACATGTTTGTTTAAACAGATTTATCCAGGAGTAATTGAACCACTTTTAAATATAATAAATTATTCCCTTAACACTGGCTATGTACCTAAATCACTTAAATTAGCAGTTATTAAACCACTGATTAAAAAACCTGACCTTGACCCATCTCAATTGTCAAGCTATAGACCAATATCAAATCTCCCCTTCATGTCTAAGATCTTAGAAAAGATTGTAGCAAAGCAGTTATGCTCGTACTTAGATAGGAACAACATCCATGAAATGTATCAGTCAGGATTTAGACCTCATCATAGCACAGAGACAGTGTTAGTTAAAGTAGTAAATGACCTTCTACTGACCTCTGATCAGGGTTGTGTCTCGCTGCTTGTGTTACTCGACCTTAGTGCAGCTTTTGATACTATAGATCACACTATTCTCCTTGATAGATTAGAAAATGTTGTTGGTATTAAGGGAACAGTCCTCTCCTGGTTCAGGTCTTATCTGACCGATCGTTATCAATTCGTAGATGTAAATGGTGATTTCTCCATGTGTACTGAGATTACTTTTGGAGTTCCACAGGGTTCTGTTTTAGGCCCACTGCTTTTTACTTTATATATGTTACCCCTATGACAAATTATTCGTAAACATGGAATTAGCTTCCACTGTTATGCTGACGATACACAGTTGTATGTTTCAGCGAAGCCAGAGGACAGACAGAAGCTTAGTGAAGTTGAGGATTGTGTAAAGGACATTAGACGTTGGATGTTAACTAACTTCCTTTTACTTAATTCTGATAAAACAGAAATACTATTATTAGGACCACGTGTAGCTAGAAGTAATCATTCTGATTACAAAGTAACTCTGGATGGTCTTTCTGTTTCATCATGTACAGCAGTTAAAGACCTTGGAATTATTATTGACTCCAGCCTATCATTTGATGCTCATGTAGATAATATTTCTAGGATCGCTTTCTTTCATCTCAGAAATATTTCTAAGATAAGAAACATATTGTCACTACATGATGCGGAAATACTGGTTCATGCATTCATCACCACTAGATTAGATTACTGTAATGCCTTATTGTCTGGATGTTCCAGTAGGAATATAAATAAGCTTCAGTTAGTCCAGAATGCAGCTGCTAGAGTCCTAACTAGAACTAGAAGATACGACCATATCACACCAATATTATCATCACTGCACTGGCTCCCAGTAAAATCTCGCATTAACTTTAACATACTTTTATTAACCTATAAAGCACTAAACGGTCTCGCGCCACAATATCTAAGCGACCTTTTGGTTTTATATGATCCTCCACGTCTACTTAGATCAAAAAATGCAGGCTATTTGACGGTACCTCGAATAGTGAAGGCTACAGCAGGGGGAAGAGCCTTCGTTTATAGAGCCTCACAGTTATGGAACAGTCTTCCTCTCAGTGTTCGGGACTCAGACACAGTCTCAGTGTTTAAGTCTAGGCTTAAAACGTATTTGTTTACACAAGCCTACCCTGACTAGATTCTATTTTTACTTCGCAGTCATAATAATCTTTTTTCTCCCTCTCTCCTTTTGCCGAGCCACACACGAATTTATGGAGATACTAGAGGTCCAGATCCTTTCTGCCTCTGGATGGAGCTCAAATCCTCTCTACTTCCGGACTACTGGGACTATGGCTGCACCTAAGACCTTATAAATCCCTTATCAACTTTTCGTATAAATCCATTATCAACTTTTTCACATTATCTGTTGTTACCCAAATGAGGATGGGTTCCCTTCTGAGTCGGGTTCCTCTCAAGGTTTCTTCCTCTTAAAACATCTTAGGGAGTTTTTCCTTGCCACCGTCGCCACTCAGTGGCTTGCTCAGTTGGGATAAATTCACACCTTCATTATCTGTATACCATGTTTCCATTTCTGTAAAGCTGCTTTGAGACAATGTCTATTGTAAAAAGCGCTATACAAATAAAATTGAGTTGAATATGAAAATACAGTCATTTGCAGTGAATTGGTGGGGATTAAAAAACACAGTGAATCGAGACCATGAAAAAAAAGGTCCAGAAACCCTAAGAAGAAAAGAAACCCTACTACAGAAAAAGACAATTATGATAATATATGTTCCAAAGTACCCGTGCTGGCTTATTTCAAAATGTTCCAATCCCACAGACCCACAACACCAGGATTTCTGCCTAGTCTTTTATCTGGATGAATGTCTGCTTAATCAATAGTACCAACAGTAACTGATTAGACAGACAAATGTACTGATTTTGCATATAGAAACACTAGGAATAAAGTCAGTCACAAAAATGGTCACTTGACTCCTTTGCATGAGATTCTAATTAAGTGCCATGCAAGCTTTCTTGATGGAAGACCAAGCCATCTCAATCATAAATGCATTCATTAAATTGATTAAATTTGACCATTTGTTCTGCCAATAATATACTTTGACATAACTTAAACAACATAAATATTTTTTCCCCAAATTACGTAGGAATGCTTTATTTAGGCTACTTTCCAGCCTTACATTGTCTGTCTGCCTGCGACATAAATGCAGTCAGTTTGCCTAAAGATGTCAAAACCTTGCTAACTAAGTCTGCTTTTCTCAAAGTTTAAGATAAATAAACGTAGGACACAAGCCTAATTAAATCACTTTGAAATTAAATAGCAGCTGTCAAATTCTCAGCAATGTTCCTGCACAGCATCATCAATATACTCATCATCATCATCATCATCAAAAAGAAAAGAAAGCAGACATTTTTAAAATGATTAAATGAACTACTAAAATGCATAACAGTGTAACAGTTTGAGAATAAAAGGAGATTCAGATTTTTTGGCACTTTATTATTCTTTTTAATGTAATATCTTACTCACTGGTCATTTAAATGAAACTCAAAATACAGGGAAACCCTAAGAATAAATGTCACTGTTTCAGCTTCTCACACACAGGAGAGAACTGACTGAGAAGAAAGGACTTAGATTAGGTTATATAGGGAACAAAATCAGCATGACCAGATGAACCCATTCAGTAATTATCCCTTTTGTTTACTGGCTCACCCTGTATACCCTAGCATGAATAATGCTGAAGTGAGGGTAGGTTACCGTGACCCCTGGCAGCATTGCATAGCCATTTATAACCATAACCACAGGTGTGCCTTAAAGTGTCATCACATGACTGCTCCGCAGGCAGGGGCACCATTGACACAAAATATTATACCTTCTGGTTCCTGTCAATGTCGCTTGATGCCACAGGAGGTGTGTCTGCATCCATGGCTGTGCAAATTGCACACCTCTTTGACTGCTGGTCATTTGCTCAAAAATGTTTGAGACCCCGTAAGTTAGGCTGAACTCAATTCCTATTCATACATGACAATAAAGATATATGTTCCAGCTGTTGACTTGAGTCCAAGACATGAGATTTACTTACATACCCCAATATGATGGTTGATGTGAACATTAGCTGCAGTTGCTGACCCATATCTGCATGATTTTATGCATTGCAGGGCTGCCACATGATTGCCTGAGCAGATAAAGGCATGGATGTGTGCAGGTGTTCCTAAAAAGGTACTTAGAGTTAGTTTGTGACACTGAAAACAGAGCAAAGACTGGAGGATTCATACATCAATCCCACTACCTCTCGCATGCTGAGCGAGCACTCTACCATCTGAGCTAATCCCCCTGCAAAAAATACAGGATCTCCTTATTATCAGACAGGGTGTAAGATGCCTGGCTGAGCAGATAAAATGTATGCATGTGTGCAGGTGTTCCTAAAAAGGTTCTCAGGGATTGAATTTTACACTGAAAACAGAACAGAATTTGAGGGTTGTGGGCATCGATCCCACTACCTCTCACAGGCAAAGAGAGCACTCTACCACCTGAACTAATACCCCTACCCCAACGACATGATCTCCATATTTCCAGACAGGGTGTAAGATGGCTGATGAGATAAATGCATGAATGTGTGCAGGTAAACAGAACAGAGATTGGAGGATGCCGGCATTGATCACGCTACCTAACACTTAATTTTGCATCATAAATTAAATGTTGAAGGGTATCTAATGCTAAGTAAGTTTATTTTAGTAAATTCATTCATAAAGCACACTTAAATGAAAGTGATGTACAGGTGAATCTCAAAAAACTAGAATATCTTAGAAAACCATAAAAGTTAATTATTTCCCAAATTAATTTTAAAAGTGGAACTTTTATATGTACCTTTGATTGATTACACATAAAGTGAAATATTTCAAGCCTTTTTTGTTTTAATCTTGATGATTATTACTTACAGCTCATGGAAATAAAAAAATCATTAGATTCAAAATTCAAAATATTAGAAAAAAGAACTTATAATACAGAATTGTCAACCTTTTGAGAAGCATGTTAATTTATGCACTCAATACTTGGTTGGGGCTCCTTTTGCAAGAAGTACTGCATCAATGAGGCGCGGCATGGAGGCAATCAGCCTGTGGCACTGCTAAGGTGATATTGAAGCCCAGATTGATGGACACAGTGGACCAACACCAGTAGATATGGAACACCAAATCATCACTGACTATGGAAACTTCACACCGGACTTGAAGACAGAATTTGAATTCTGTGCCTCTCCACTCTTCCTCTTCCTGACTCTGGGACCTTGATTTCCAAATTAAATGCAAAATTCACTTTCAGCTTCCGCATGATTGTGGTTGTGTGTACTAAACCAGACTGAAAGATTAAAGGCTCAGTGTCATATCACAGCAAACCAGCAACTCAATTTCCCATTAAGCACCATGAACTACTTCCATTTCAAAATGATCGCTTGCACAGTGCTCCTTGGGATGTTTAAAGCTTGGGAAATCTTTTTGTATCCAAATCCGGCTTTAAACTTCTCCACAACAGTATTACGGACCTGCCTGGTGTGTTCCTTGGTCTTCGTGATGCTCTGTGCGCTTTCAACAGAACCCTGAGACTATCACAGAGCAGATGCATTTATACAGAGACTTGATTACACACAGGTGGATTCTATTTATCACCATCAGTCATTTAGGACAACATTGGATCATTCAGAGATCCTCGCTGAACTTCTGGAGTGAGTTTGCTGCACTGAAAGTAAAGGAGCCGAATAATTTTGCACGCACCACTTTTCAGTTTTTTATTTGTTAAAAAAGTTTAAAATATCCAATAGATTTTGTTCCACTTCACAATTGTGTCCCACTTGTTGGTGATTCTTCACAAAAAAATTTAATTTTATATGTTTGAAGCCTGAAATGTGGCAAAAGTTTGAAAAGTTCAAGGGGGCCGAATACTTTCGCAAGGCACTGTATCCCTGGACTACTAGCCACGGATGTACCCCTCGAATGATCGTGGTTGTGTGTACTAAATCAGACTGGAAGATTAAAGGCTCAGTGTCATATCACAGGAAACCAGCAACTCCATTTCCCAGGAATCACTATGAACTACAAACATGGCCGAAGAGGACTACATTTCCCACACACTCACCTATCCAATCTCACATACATTCACAACCGTAGTATATGAGACTGTTCAAACACTAGGACTGTGAGATGCCTTACGTTCAGGTGCCTGGTCTCTGTCATACGTCCAAGCCTTATATCATATTTGCTTATCTGATCTTTGACCTTTGTTTACTCTGTTGACGTCGATCACTTGCCCTGTCTAGTTTTGCCTGTTTGCCTGTTCGCCTTACCTCTGATTATCTTTGACTATTGATTTCTGCCTAAGTCTTGGACTTTGTTTGATTAAACTGCAATACCTGCACTTGCTTCTGTCTCAGCCTCCATTTCGTGACACTCAGGAAACCCTTGCAGGTATTTTGAGTTAATTCGCTGATTAGAGTTAATTCGCTGAGCTCTTCTCAGGTCAACATTTCTGTATTATAAATTCTTTATTCTAATATTTTGAGATATTGGATTTTTGAGTTCATGAGCTGTAAGTTGTAATCATCAAGATTAAATTAAAAACAGGCTTGAAATATTTCACGTTATGTGCAATCAATTTAGAATGTATTAAAGTTCCACTTTTTTAATTAAATTATGGAAAAAAATAACTTTTCATCGTAATTTTTTTTTGAGATACAGCTGTACATAAAATTGCAACAAGCATAAAAAAGAAAACTTAAAACAGTTACGAAAGACTGTTTGGAGTTTTAATTAAAAAATCTGTACCAGTGGAACAGGCAAAGGCTGAAAGGCACAGTCACCCTTGAGTTTCTGCTAGGACCAGGAACAGCCAAGAGAATATCATCTATCAGTAATGTTGTCACAAGTCTGCGAAAGACTTTAAAAGAATCATAAACTGGATCCTGTAATGGACAGGGAGCCAAAGAATGGAGGCTAAAACAGGGGTGATGTGATGCTTTTTCTTAATCTAATAGCCACATTCTGTACTAACTGTGCAATGGCCTTGCGGTGCCTGCAAAAGTATTTACCTCCCCCCCGGCATTTTTCTCATTTTGTTGCCTTACAGCCCGGAATTAAAATAGATTTTGGGGGGGTTTGTATCATTTGATTTACACAACATGCCTACCACATTGAAGATACAATGAAAAAAAAACATCTTATTATGAAACAAACAAGAAATAATACAATAAAATAAAAAACTTGAGCGTGCATAACTATTCAGTCACCTTTTGCAGCAATTACAGCTGCAAGTCTATTGGGGTACATCTCTATATAATTGGCACCTCTAACCACTGGTATTTTTTCCCAATCTTCAAGGCAACACTGCTGTATCTCCTGCAAGTTAAATGGGTTCCGTTGGTGTGCAGTAATCTTTAAGTCATAATACAGATTCTTAATTGGATTGAGGTCTGTGCTTTGATTAGGCCATTCCAAGACATTTAAATGTTTCTCATTAAACCACTCAAGTTTTGCTTTAGAAGTATGCTTAGAGTCATTGTCCTGCTGTTAGGTGAACCTCCCAGTCTCAAATCTCTCGAAGACTGAAACAAGCTTCCCTCAAGAATTTCCCTGTATTTAGCGCCATCCATGTTTCCTTCAATTCTGATCAATTTCCCAGTCCCTGCCAATGAAAAACATCCACACAGCACGATGCTTCCACCACCAAGCTTCATTCACTGTGGAGATGTTGTTCTTAGGGTGATGGGTTTGCACCAAACATAGTGTTGGAAACAAGCAAACTTGTTTCCTTCTTTTTTTCCTTTTTTTTCTGGCCACTCTTTAAGCTGTTCTGTGGAGTCTACTCCTTAAAGTGGACCTATGGACAGATACTCCAATCTTCACTGTGAAGCTTTGGTAAATGGGGCCCTTATATAGCGCTTTTATCCAAAGCGCTTTACACTGTGTCTCATTCACCCATTCACACACACACACAACACACTCCAATGGTAGCAGAGCTGTCATGCAAGGCGCTAGCTTGCCATCGGGAGCAATTGGTTCAGTGTCTTGACAAGGACACTTCGGTATGTGGAGTCACCCGGGCCGGGAATCAAACCGCCAACCCTACGATTAGTGGACAATCCACTCTACCAACTGCGCCACAGCCGCCCGCTTTGCAGCTCCTCCAGGGTTATCTCTCTTTGTTGCCTCTGCCTTCTGCCGCTGGGTGGCGGGCCCAAAGCGTGTCTCGCCGTGAGAGCCCATCCGCGTTCCCGTGTAGGGCCCCCGCCCGGTGTTGGACTTGGAATGAGAAGTCCTGTAGGGCGAGAAACCAGCGGTTACCTTGGCGTTTGTGTCCTTGGCCTTGTCCATCCATTGGAGGGGGGCATGGTCCGTTACCAGGATGAAGTGCCGGCCAACCAGGCAGTACCGCAACTCCCACTTTATCGCCAAGGCCTCCCGTTCTACAGCTGCGTACCTTTTTTCAGCGGGGGACAGCTTCCGGCTGATGTAGAATACCGGGTGCTCTTCTTCCTCGAAGGTTTGGGAGAGGACTGCGCCCAACCCGGTTTCAGACGCATCAGTGTGTACCGTGAACGGGAGTGAAAAGTCCGGATTGGGCGCTGGTGAGGGCCTCTTTCAGGGCTTGGAAGGCCCTCTCTGCCTCGGCTGACCACTTCACCTGGTCCGGCTGGCGCTTTTTTGTGAGATCTGAGAGAGGGGAAGCTATTGCCGAGAAGTTATGCACAAAGCTTTGATAATACCCCGCCAACCCCAAAAAGGCACGTACCTGCTTTTTCGACGGGGGTCGGGGTAGTCTTTTACGGCTTCGATCTTCTACGCCTGTGGTTTCAGCAACCCTTGCCCAATGTGGTATCCCAGGCACTGTGCCTCGGTTAACCCCAGGTGACATTTCTTGGGGTTGTCTTTGAGGCCAGCTTTCCGGAGCCCCTTTAGGACCTCCCCCAGATGGAATAGATAGTCTGACCATGCGGAGGAATGGATGACTACATCATCTAAGTACGCCTCTGCAAAGCTGCGGTGGGGTCGTAGGATGATGTCCATCAGCCGTTGGAAGGTGGCCAGTGCCCCGTGTAGACCAAAGGGGAGGACCTGGTACTGCCAGTGGCCGGTGGAAGTGCTAAAGACCGTCTTGGGCCTTGCATCGGGGGCTACGGAAACTTGCCAGTACCCTTTTGTGAGGTCCAGGGTGGATATGAAGCGGGCCCTCCCCAGATGCTCCACAAGGTCGTCCACTCGGGGGAGGGGGTAACTATCGAAGCTGACAGCTGGTTCAGTCTCCGGAAGTCATTACAGAGCCGTAGGCTCCTGTCGGGTTTCGGCACTACAACAATGGGGCTGGACCAGGGGCTGCTGGATTCCTCGATGACCCCTTCCCGTAGCATCCGGTCCACCTCTTCTTCTATGGCCTTGCGCCGGGTTTCTGGGACATGATAGGGTCTCTGTCTCACCACTACTCCAGGTGGTGTTTTTATCTCGTGGTGGACTACCTGGGTCATTCCCGAGGGGAAGAAGAGGAGAACATGTCCGAGAATTGGTCCACCATCTCATTGAGCTCCTGTCTCTGGGCGGGTTTAAGGTCCTCCCCCAAGTCGACCAAAGCACGCTTGTTGTGATCTGTGTCCCGGGCGGCGTATTCTGAAATTACCGGAGCCGGTTCTACCCACTTCTTTAGCAAGTTTACATGGTATAGTTTCCCATCTGCTCGCTTACCGGGCTGTTGCAGGCGGTAGTTGATGGGCCCCCGTTGCTTGAGGACTGTATAGGACCCCTGCTAGCGGGCCAGGAATTTGCAGGTGCTACTGGGTACCAGAAGAAGGACAAACAGGAACTCAAAGGGGGTGAAGCCGGTGGACGCCTGGGGGCACTCCCGGACGGCAAAGAGTACGTAGGGGAAGAGAAGGTCCCAGTTCCTCCCTTCTTCGTCTACCACCCACCACAGCATCTGTTTGAGCGTCTGATTAAAGCGCTCGACCAGTCCGTCGGTCTGCGGGTGGTAGACAGTCGTCTTCAGGTGCTTCACCTGCAACAGCCGACACAGATCAGACATTAGCTTGTACACAAATGGCGTACCTTGGTCGGTCAGTATATCCTTGGGTATTCCCACCTGGCTGAAGAGGAGTACCAGCTCCCTGGCGATGTTGGAGGAGGTGGCTTTGCATAGCGGTACTGCCTCGGGATACCGGGTGTTGTAGTCCACAATAATGAGGATGCACTCATGTCCTAAAGCAGATTTGGGGAGGGGCCCCACGAGGTCCATGCCAATCCGCTCAAATGATGATGGGTAGAGGGATGAGGGGCGCCAGCGGGGGCCTCCGGGGAGCGGTACGCTGGCACTGAGGGCACTGCTGTCAGAACACCCGGACCTCCGCATCCATCCCGGGCCACACAGTTTCTCCAACGTGTTCTGCGGTCCCAGTTGGCTGCATGGGCCAGGTGCATTACTAGTTGGGTCTTTGTCCGAGGCACCACCAGGAGGTCCACCTGCTCCACCGACGTCGGAGACAGAGGACCCGTTGTCCTGGGCCAGGTAGGCTGTCTGGCTCCGGGTCCTCTGTCTCCGACGTCGCGGCTTCCCTGTCTCGGTCACCAGGTCTGTAAGGCATCCTGGCCAGTCCCGCCCCTGATCTGAACCTCGGCCGCCGGGACCTCCCGGGTGTCCCCATGAATACAGGTTACGGCGAGGACTCCCTCCAGCCGCAGTTCACTGGGGAGAATGGACAGTCGGGCGAGGGTCACTGTGCTCCTGGTGTCCAGCAGGGTGGTGATCGGTCTCCCCTCGATCCACACCATCTGGGTGGCTGTTGTAAATGGAGAGCGCAGCCGGCCAGGCATAGTTTCTGGGTCAGCCTGCCGGGTCCCACCTCTGGTTCTGTGGGCATGGGCTCGTCGGAGTTACCCGGCCGGGCGACCTCCGGCGGGTCCTCCAAGTGCCGGGCAGGCATTGCTCCAGTGGCCCCTAGGGGTCACTGGCCCCTACAAGGGGCCCCTTGTACTCCCACAGCCTGTCATTCTACGCGGGGTAACGCCCTCAGGAACCGATCCATATCCACCTCTTCTGCCACCTCCATGGCCGTGTGCTGGTCCGGTCAGAGCCACCTTTTGGTGAGCTGGATAAGGGTGTTTAGCTGCCTGCGGGGCCGTGCTCCCGGCTGATAGACCCAGCGATGAAATTCCGTCGCCGCCCGGTGAGAGCTTCAGCCGCACCACGCCAGCACTCCCTTCTTCATTGTCGTGTAGTCCGTGGCGTCCTCCGGCTCAAGGGTATAGTAGGCCTCACGGGCCTCTCCTGTGAGCAAGGGACCGATGACGTGAGGCCAGTCGTCCCTGTCCCATCCCACTTGGCGGGCAATGCTTTCGAAGGTCTCAAAATACGCCATGAAATCTTCCTCAAGGGAGAGGGGGGGAGCAGGTGGTGGATCTCGCGTCCCGGGTCCGGGAGGGGTGTGGAGGCCACGGGGCTCTCGGTCTGCAGAGTCACCAGTGTCTGTGTCGCGACCTGGAGGCTTTTGGCGAGTCGCTGAGCCTGTTGCCGGATGCTGGTCTCCAACAGCTGTTTCAATGTTTTCATGACGGCCCTTCCGGTTATTGTTGGGTCCGGCGCGGGGCTGCCTGCTTTGCGTTGGAGCGATTCTTTTGCCTCGGTCTGCCACGACGTGCCACTTTTTTTTTTTAAACACGATTTTTTTTTTCATTTCATTTCACCAATTTGGACTATTTTGTGTATGAAATCCAAAAAAAGGAGAAAAATCCATTTAAATTACAGGTTGTAATGCAGCAAAATAGGAATAATGTATTAACACCTATACAAGGCATTGCAGTAGTCTAGAGAAAATTAAATGAAAGCATGTATAACATTCTCCAGGTCATGAAAATAAATAAATGATTACTCCCACACTCCTGACATTATTATATTGCTGTGGCTCGTTGTTACAGCCAGACCCTCATCAAATTCTTTCCAGAGCCCAGACTTCCTCTCTGAGCCAGTCCAGGCATTAACCTTTGCTAAATCACTGTGCTACTAGTCAGCTATGGCTCATTAGGACTCTCATTTGTGGACTATATAAACAGGCTACAAACACTCACACAACTGCAATGACCTGCAATTGTTCTCATTGTCATTAGTGACAATGAGAACAATTGCAGTTCATTGCAAACTTCAAATTATTTACTTCCACCTTGTTGTCTTCTCACATATATATGTTTGCCAGTGTGCTTGACCTGTGCATGTTGACTTTTCCACACTTTATCAATTATGCAGAATATAATAGTAATACTAATAGGAAGAAGCCTTTATTTGTCACATATAAATTACAGCATAGTGAAATACTTTTCTTTGCATATGCTAGCTTGTTAGGAAGTTGGGATCAGAGCGTAGGGTTATCCATGATACAGCACCCCTGGAAAAAATACAATTTGATAGCTGGTGTAAATAGACCAAAGCAAAAGCAACTAGTTTCAGTTTGGTCTGGTCAGGTGGCACTCCCTGTTGTTGTAACAGGGGATGAAGAGTCCTCTACATCTCTCCAACTGCACTACTGTATTCTTGTAGCATTTTCATTTTGTAACTATCTCTAACTTAAACAGTAGCAGGAGCACCAAGCCCTGGAGCACTACACAGAAGGACCTTCACTGACTATATTCCTACATTCCTCTGATTGTTGTCAGATTTATCTGGTCAGAGGATGTGTAGACCCCAATGGTACCTAGCTTTACCTAAAAATCCTAAAATACATAAAAAAAAATGTATGGCCTTGTAATGGGGAAGGAAAGTCTATAATAGCTTTATGTTTTATAATAAACTAAACATACTGACTGTAATATTCCTGAATTCACACATAGTGAGATACAGTTTAAGTGAGGCAGCTAGAAATCAGTCACAAAAATTTACCAAAATCGCTTAACCTTAACTATGCTTTTGAATAGATGACTATGGACCTGGTTTAGTAAAGGTTTATGTGTGTAAAAATGTGATGTGTGTGGTGTGTGTGTGTGTGTGTGTGTGTGTGTGTGTGTGTGTGTGTGAATGGTGCCCTGCGATGAACTGGCCTCCAATGAGGATTGAATTCTCCCTCCTTGTGACACCACACATATACTTCGATGTTAGAGGATGTTGCCCCACAAAGGCTCCATCAATAGGGGCATGGCTGGCCAAAATGGTGGCCACATAGACCCTGATTGAAGAAAGAGCAAACCCTGCTGAGAAACATCCTTGTAATAACTCCAGGACTGTAGCTATTGCGCAGTTTACTGGGTCTAACTGACGTTCCTCACACCATGAGACAAAAAGTTGTCACTTGAACACATACAATTTTCTCTTGGAAGGTGCTCTAGTGTTCAACATGGTCTCTACAACCTCAGTTGAGAAACCAGAATCTATGAGACATCAGGGGCCAGACCCACAGTTTCCATAGTTTGGCCGAATGTAATAAATCAACCCATTGGCTTGACACAATAGATCCCTGCAACCGGCAATCTCCCAGAGAGTGCTGTCTAGGAGGGATATTATCTCTGAGAACCATATTCGAGCTGGCCAATAAGGTGGGAGCAGAACAATCCGGGAAGACAGATGTGACCTCAACCACATGTGCACCATGGCATCCAGCAGCAATGGTGCGGGAGGAATGAAGGCGAACCACAGTGTGTTTTCTCCTAAGAGGTAAACACATCCACTTGAACCTCCACCATACGGACTTCACCACTTGTGGATGGAGCCTCCAATCTCCATGCCTCAGCCCCTGCCTCAACAGCATGTCTACCCCCACATTCCATTTACCCGGAATGTCAATTGCACTCATTGACAAAAACGTTCCTTCCACCCAGAGAATAATTAGTTGCGCCTGCCTGAACAGCTGACGCAAATGTGACGCTACCTGGTGCTTGATATATGAGACCACCGATGTAGGTGATTTATATGTCGCTCTTGAGGAGGGTTGCTCCTGAGACTGTGAGCTGGACAGCCATCTAAAGCCATGCCCCAGCCCGCAAGGGAGGTGTCTGTCATTACAGTCTTGCGATAAGGAGACACCCCAAAGGTGCGACCTGAGGCAATAAACTGGGGACATCTCCAGGTACGGTTCAGATGGCACAGATCTAAAATTGGCCGCATACTCCAATCTTTTTTGCAGACCAGGTAATTATGGTTGTAAAAACCTCCCTCCCTCAGGGAATGGACATGTTCTATGGCCACTTTGTCCAAGAGATATCTTCCTTCCTGCGCTAACGTCAGGCTTTGCTCTGTGCTGACTAATATGACGAGCACACCTCTGAACGGGGGGGGGTTGGGTTTGAGCTGTGAACTGGACCCAGTAACCCTTCTCTATGGTGGACAGACCCATAGAGACACATTTGGCAGAAGTTTCCATGTCTTTTAGTGATGTTACCTCTTCCACATTCATTTGGAGCTAAAGCATCAGATTTTCGTTGCCCTGTGACAGCTCACTGACCAGAGAAGACTGAAAACTTGGGACAACATTAGCTAGGGGAGGGGCTAATACTGGGGGCTATCTGCCCTAACATCCGTGATTGCCAGCAGGGAGAGAATATCTTTATCTCCCATCCCTGAGAGGTTGAGCCATAGGTGCCTCTCTGCAACAACCAAGCTACCCAATAAATGGACGATATGACGGGCAGTTTGCTTGCTCGCCCAGAGAGACAAATCTTTGGGGCCAATCCCCTCCCTGTTGTAAAGCTCAGCAGGTCTGCTTTGTAGGCCTGCAACACTGCCATTGTATGCAGTGACCCAAATCCTAGACCTGCTTCCTCACAGGCTTTGCTAACCAACGCTGAGGTGGCTTTACATGGCTAGGCGACCCCACTAAATTTCCTGTTGTTGATGAAGAGAGGTAGCTCACAAGTGAGAGACTTGATAGTACTCTTCATATGAACTATGTCATCGGTGCAACCGGAGAGAGCATGCTCCATTTCCCCAGTACCTTTCAGTGTTAATATGGTAGCCTTGGTAGCGACTTTATCACTAGCCAGCTGTGTTTTCACGGCCTGCAGGTCAAGCTGGATAGTAGACAGAGCACCCCTGAGAGTCTCCTGGAGCTCATTTTTACTATTTCACAATTAAGAAGATGAGAATGACACTACTAATATGATTTTATTATTATTATTATAATTTTTTTTTTTTACATTTTTAGAAATAATTACAACAAAATGGCTATATATATATATATATATATATATATATATATATATATATATATATATATATATATATATATATATATATATATATATATATATATATATATATATATATATATATATATATATATACCTTTTGTACATTTTCAGCACATTTTAACAATACCGTGATAATACTGATAACCATGATAATTTTGATCACGATAATCATGATAACAAATTTATCATACCATTACATCTCTATATACCTTCTATGTGTGCCAATTCAGCTGTGTTTGATGGTCTATAAAAAGGCTTTCCATTACCAAGGTGTCACACAAGAAACATCTCATGATGGGTAAAAACAAACATTGCAACCTTATATATCTAATAAAATTATATGACATTAATCCAAAACCACTGAAACACATCAGGATTTGTCTGATCTTTTAACTTATACCTACACACAGTAAATGCAGCCAGATTAACCAAAATGCCACACTCACAAAAACTCATCAATGAATTAATTTATACCTTCATACCACACTGTTGATTTGTTGCCTCTGCATATGAAATGAATAATAAAAAAAAATCATATGCTGATAATTCTATTGAGTCATTAAAGTGTTTTGTGTGTGCGGGGGGTAAATTGATCCTTCTCAAGTGTGCTATGCAAAATGTGTTTGTCTTCTTCAGACAAGATTAAATTTGTGGTGCACTAAAAGGCAATTCACTCGGGATTCATTTCTGGATTGTTTTTGATATGCTTGGGAGGCACATCATAACTTGGCCATTATGCTTTCATTTTAACAAGTGTTTCAATCCACACTGGATGCAACAAAGGCCTGTTAGAGGTGCATAAAATGTAAGCCAGTGTTAGATGCTGCCCTGGTTTAAAGTGATCATACACTGAAATCACACAACCAGACTTTCTATATGCTGTGAATTTTGTTTAAAATTATTACTTTAAAACCTGTAGTTTCATAGAAAAGTCCATAAAAAAGTGATACTCACTGTTTACCAAGAGGGCTGTTAATTCGTAATGTAGTTTTCCAGAACTTTGGATAACTTTTTTTTTTTTTAATAAAGGTTCTTACAAAAGTAGGAGCAAATATTAATCAGTGTTAATGAAATATTCTTACAGGTCCAATCAAAATTATTCAGCCCCCACTGCAAATCAGGTTTATTGTCAAAATGACATTCAACTGTTTGCAATGAACAAATCAAACAAAATCAACTGAAATAGATCAACACAACAAATGCTTCGTGGTTTCCCCAAATTCAACTGCAAATACAACTATATAAATGCTTATTTAATGCTTGCCATCTTCTCATTGTATATTTTCTCATTGTATACATATATCATATTACTTCTGGGTTTTTTTTCTTCCATTTTAAAAGTATCTCATGCTTTTTAAAATGGTGGTTAGGAAGGGTAACACATTATGCTGGTTTGAAATATTACTTATAATCAGAATGATAAGGATATAATCATATACTTAAAAGTGTCTGTTAATTAACTAATTATTAGACTGCATGTAAACATAGCTCATGAATAAGAATGATGATATTTTATTAACAAAATTTATGTCTGAACCTTCTGAAATGCAGTGTTCTCCTACAATCAAAATAGTAAAAATAACAAGTTTTGCCATCCTTGCAAGATTAATAATAAATGCTCAATATGGTGAACTAAGACAGATTACTATATGACTTTCATGTAATACAGTTTATGTTTTATTGAGTTCGTGCTGCAAAATTGAATCGTATTTGACCAAGCATTATTTCCTCAATAACATGTCTAGAAGTATAATAGGTTCTTTAAATACAGATGAAGAAAGAATATGAATAGCCACAGACAGGTGTCCTGTCTGGATGTTCCCATAGTTCTGATCTTCATTGTGTGGTTGTACAGGAGCTGATTCAGACAGGGCTTCGGTCTGGATTGGGTCTGCTCAGTGGAGCTGGCTGCACTAAGAGAACAGGTATCTTCATTAATCCACTACCACTCCAAACAGCTGTCGATGAATGAGACAGCAGAGCGCTCTAGATTTAAACCTTGTTGTAATCTAGTTTTCCCTATATAAAATATTATGAGGATGTACAACTGCTCAATTAGTTTTAAAATCTTGAGATCTTGCAGTTCTAAGATGAATTATAAGGTGTGTGTGTATGTGTGAGTGTGTGCATGTATGGGTGTGTGGGTGTGTGTGGGTGTGTGTATGTGTGCGTATACACTCACCATGTACTTTAATAGGCCCACTGGTATACCTGCCTATTCATGCAATTATTAGCCAACCAGTAATCTGCTTTAAACTCAAACTTAAATATAGAATAGCAATCTCAGGCTGGGCACAATTTTGGAATGTTTGGATAAACATTTCCTGGTCTTTTTCCAATCTTCATCTGTCCAGCTTCTTTCCTGAGACAATATAATGAGACAATAACATACTAATCAGATAACAGTTTCTCTACTGCAACAGCTTTTATGGTGAACATTGCTTTCTTTATATCCTCTATTAGTCATGAGCTGTACTATAAGAACAGATGATTATGAGGTCTGTTCTTTGAGTATACAGTGGAACAAATCTGATACTCAAAGAGGAATGGTGAGAAGATGAGGATTATGAGAACAAAGTGAAGTTGTGCTAACCTATCTTCCTGACATGCTAGTAATAAGGGCTGACACAGGACTGTTAATTGCTTTGGCAAATTGATTAGCCTTTTTCACATGTTTCTGCAAGTGCAAGACCTCTTGCCTCCTTCAGTGGCAAGGGCTTGCAGACATGAGCACTGACCTCTGTGCAGTTTTGATAATGAGAGCTACAGGTCAGCGTGTCAGCATAAATCAGCAGACCAACCGAGACACAATAGGGCCAGTTCTTGGTATCACTGGTCAGAGGGACAGAGCTAAATAAAATTCTGCTCATATTCAGAAGCAATAATGAGCCAATTAGTGAATACATAGTAGACAAAAAATAGGCTGATAGAAAGATTTATGTGCACACTCACAAAAAAGAGTTGATTTTGTCAAATTCCAATACAGTGTTGCTAACAGGACTAATATAAAAATGTTTAAGAAGAAGACCTAAGGCCAGGTGGGCTGATGACATCAGAAATTTCACTGGAATCAATTGGCAACAAAGGGCACAGGATTGTAGTTGGTGGCGGCATTCAACATTACGCCCTGCAGTGGGCTGAGAACGGCTGAAGAGAGAAGATATCTCTCTCTCTCTCTCTCTCTCTCTCTCTCTCTCTTATATATATATATATATATATATATATATATATATATATATATATATATATACACACACATATACAGTGCCTTGCGAAAGTATTCGGCCCCCTTGAACTTTTCAACCTTTTGCCACATTTCAGGCTTCAAACAAAGATATAAAATTTTAATTTTTGGTGAAGAATCACCAACAAGTGGAACACAATTGTGAAGTGGAACGAAATCTATTGGATATTTTAAACTTTTTTAGCAAATAAAAAACTGAAAAGTGGTACGTGCAAAATTATTCGGCTCCTTTACTTTCAGTGCAGCAAACTCACTCCAGAAGTTCAGTGAGGATCTCTGAATAATCCAATGTTGTCCTAAATGACTGATGGTGATAAATAGAATCCACCTGTGTGTAATCAAGTCTCTGTATAAATGCACCTGCTCTGTGATAGTCTCAGGGTTCTGTTGAATCCTGTCAATCACATACTTCCCATCTGACTGGCATTGTACCTGATAACCTGTTAGGCTGAGTCTGGACACCAACCCAAGGCCTGGCTCCAGAGGTGGTTCAAGGACAGTGTTCCTTAGATAGCCTTAGCACTGCAATTGCTAAGAACAGTCTTGCACTCAAGTCTTTAAGTCATTATTAAACAGTCAATACATAACTGCAACACAATAGTGTTTAACCATCTAACCCGGTAAGACCGAAAAACTGCCTTGCCCGTCTTTGACCTATTCCCGTGAGGACAATATACCGGCTTGGTCGTCTATGCCAAATACCCGTTGTCACGTGGTATGACAGGTAGGAAGTAGGCAGGATGTCACTGCAGCGAAGAACGATGAATTTTATTTACAGTGCAAAACAAATAAACAAACAAAACCAAAACAAGAACACATGAACTAAGATGGCTATGCTATGAACTATACTCACTGGACTAATGCTAATGCTAATGCTATCGCTAATGCTAATACAATGACTATGGCATAAACATGACAAGAGACTAGGTTCCCAAAACACAAGTCGCACATTCAGTCCTTCGGTATTTCTCGGGATACAGACAGTCGAACCGCGCCATGTGGAGCACAGCACACGGTATATAAAGAGCTCCCGTCATCAGTCAAATGAGCTCGCAGTGGTGCATGATTCCCACACACACGCACACATGACCCTATGACCTGACGGGACGAAGACATGACGTCAATGCGGACATGACGTCAATGCGGACAACACGGAAGGCCAATATAGCGGCTTTACAGTGTAAACATTATCCCTGTAAGGCTGGTATACTGGCATTACTCTGCTATGATTCCTTACTTATTTAATTATTTTTTTTTTACCCGGAAGGTTGATGACGTCATGACGTCACGACGTGATTACATCATTACGATGAAGATGATCCAAGCGTGAATGTTGTTGATAAACTCATGGTGTAATAGTAGAAGTTAACTAAAAATGCCAAAATGAAAAGCTAATTGTGTTCCAGCTAAAGTTACACCTACAGTGAACACAAGTACATCTAAAACAGTGGAAAAAAAGAACACATACACAGTTATACAGGCGAGAGCAAGGATTCTAGATAGTGACAGCAGTGAATGTTCAGGTGATACTGAAACCGAAACTGATAGTGACAAATGCGACCAATATCTGTGCATTCGCGAAAACGTCGGGGATACGTATGTAACCCTGTTACCTGAGAAGGGAACGAGACGTTGCATTTAGCATAACAGTATGGGGAAGCGCCTTGCGCGCGTGACCGGTATCTGAAGCTTGTGTAAAATCATGCCTCTACTTATAGGCCTGCCATGATCAGGTGACGTGGCAATTAAGCGCGTCGCATGATATATATATGGCACCTGTGAACCCCGCCGCCAGCCTCTATTATCTGAAGCGAAGACGCAATTCACAGGCCTGCCCTGGTATGACAATGCTACGCAACGTCTTGTTCCCTTCTCAGGGAACAGGGTTACATAAGTAACCCCGACGTTCCCTTTCAAAGGGAACTTCTGCTGAAAAACGTCCTTGCAGAAACTCCAGGACTGTAGCCACTGCGCAGTTCACTGGGTCTAACTGACGTTCCTCACACCACAAGACAAAAAGCCGCCACTTGAGCGCATACAATTTCCTTGTGGATGGTGCTCTAGCGTTTAATATGGTCTCTACAACCTCAGTTGTGAGATCAGAATCTATGAGCTGGTGCCCCTCAGGGGCCAGACCCACAGTTTCCATAGTTCTGGCCGAGGGTGATAGATTACTCTCAGCGGTTTCATCCTCGGATGAAACGTCAGCCCCTGCCTCCACAGGATGTCTGCCCCCACATTCTGACTGCCCGGAATGTACATTGCACTCACAGACAAGAACTTCCCTTCCGCCCAGAGGAGGATTAGTTGCACCTGCCTGACCAGGGGGCGTGAACGTAACCATCCCTGGTGGTTGATATACGAGACCACAGCTGTGTTGTCTGACACAACTAGCACACTGTGACCTCTCAACTGAGGGAGAAAGAACTTCAGTGCTAGGAATACGGCCCGCATCTCTAGGCGATTTATATGCCACTTCAGATGAGGGCCGCTCCAAAGACCGTCAGCTGGAAAGCCATTTAACACTGCGCCCCAGCCTGTGAGGGACGCGTCTGTCATTACCGTCTTGCGGTAAGGGGACGCCCCTAGAGTGTGACCCGAGGCTAGGAACTGTGGGCACCTCCAAACACTCAGAGCACGTAGGCATCGCCGCATGACTCTGATTACTCTCAGCGGTTTCATCCTCAGATGAAACCCCCGACTTTTCAGCCACCACTGAAACGGTCTCATGTGCAATAGGCCCAACGATATGACGTTGGCTGCTGCTGCCATAAGGCCCAACAGCCTCTCGTAAAAGCTGGAGGGGATGCCCAGACCCCGCTTTATCTTGCTCAAAGTTGATAGGATCGATTGTATGCGTGTTGTGGGTAGAAACGCCCTCATCGTAGTAGAATCCCATATGACCCCTAGAAAAGTTGTCCTCTGCACTGGGGAAAGCATACTTTTCTTGAGGTTCAACCTGAGCCCCAAGCCCCTCATGTGGGCGAGAACAACATCTCGATGTTGAACCACCTGTTCCCTGGAACGTGCCAGAATTAACCAGTTGTCCAGGTAGTTTAGTACACGGATGCCCTGGAGTCGCAAGGGAGCCAGAGCAGCATCCATGCACTTTGTGACGGTGCGAGGGGATAAAGCCAGCCCGAAAGGGAGAACCCGAAATTGGTATGTGTTTTCTCCAAACGCAAACCTCAGGAACTTCCTGTGACTGGGCGATATTCCTATATGGAAATATGCGTCTTTCAGATCTATCGTCACAAACCAGTCCTCGGACTGAAGCTGTGGCACGATAAGTTTGAGCGTCAGCATCTTGAACCTGTATGTCCGAAGGGTACGGTTCAGATGACGCAGATCCAAAATTGGCCGCATACTCCCATCTTTTTTGCGGACCAGGAAATAACGGCTGTAAAAACCTCCTTCCCTTAGAGAATGGGGTACACGTTCTATGGCCCCTTTGTCCAAAAGGGAACTTATTTCCTTTGCTAACGTTGGGCTAGCGTTGTCTGCTCTGTGCTGACAAATGTTGTGAGCACACCACTGAACCGGGGGGTCGAGCTCTGAACTGGACCCGGTAACCCTTTTCTATGGTAGACAGAACCCATGGGGACATATTTGGCAGTAGTTTCCACGCTGCCAAATGGTCCTTCAGTGATGTCAGCTTTTCCACATTTTGTTGGAGGGAAAGCATCAGATTTCCGTCGCCCCGTGACAGCTTGCTGACCAGAGAAGGCCGGAAATGTGGGACAGCCTCGGCTAAGGCAGGCCCTACAGTAGCACTGGGGGCTGGATGTCCTGGCCGCCTCATGTCCCCTGATATGTCCCTCCGTGACCCATCAGGACCATTCCTTCCGTGCCTGCCTTGCCTTTATGATCATTCTCAGATCAGGCCTCCCAGCAGGCTGTGGCTGTGGCCGCCACACTCGTCTTCTGCATCTCCCTTGCGCCAACACTGGCCCGGGCTCCACTCATGGAGGCCCGTGCGAACTCGACACGACGGGTAAGGAACCGGCTGAACGCCGCCGTTTGCTGTCTTGCGTCGAGAAACTTGTCAGAGATGGTATTGACTGCGCCACCAAACAGGCCGGAAGGCTCAACAGGGGCGTTCAGCAAGGAGACCCTATCTTTGTCCCCCATCCCTGACAGATTGAGCCATAGGTGCCTCTCCGCTACAACCAGGCTACCCATTGAACCCATTGCAGGGACCCACATGCAAGACCCGCCGCCGCATAGGCTTTGCCCACCAACCCCGAAGTGACTTTACACGGTTTAGACGGTAAGGTTGGCCTCCCTAAATTACCCATCATAGATGGAGAGAGGTGGCTCGCAAGCACCTCCTCCACCTTTGGCATCACCGCATAGCCGTGCTGCGCACCCCCCACGATGGCTGAGTAATCAGACTTTGAGGGGTTATAAACACGGCTAGTGTAAGGTTTTCTCCAGAAGCGTGAAATACAATTTCCTTGTGGATGGTGCTCTAGCGTTTAATATGGTCTCTACAACCTCAGTTGTGAGATCAGAATCTATGAGCTGGTGCCCCTCAGGGGCCAGACCCACAGTTTCCATAGTTCTGGCCGAGGGTGATAGATTACTCTCAGCGAGCTCCAAAGTCAGGCGGAGAGCCGGACCCGGAAGACAGAGCAAGAGATAGAGCTGCGCTCGTCTCAGGCTCCTCTTCCAAATCCATCCACTGTAGCATGCGCTACGCCCAAACACTTCACGCAGAAAGCGTGTCCGTCTCCTCCCGTGATGAAACGGGGGCAAGGCGTAACACACTCTCTGAACTTTCCCTCGCTCAATCTTTGCTCTTTAGTTTACTTTTCTTAAAAGGGGATAGAAAAGTTGAGAGATTTTGAGAAATACTGAGGAGAAATGAAGCGTTTCTTTTCTTTACCACAAACCACAGACATGCAGTCTCGCTGAAGATAATAAGGCTGGCGGCGGGGTTCACAGGTGCCATATCATGCGACGCGCTTAATTGCCATGTCACCTGATCATGGCAGGCCTATACGTAGAGGCATGATTTTACACAAGCTTCAGATACCGGTCACGCGCGCAAGGCGCTTCCCCATACTGTTATGCTAAATGCAACGTCGAAGGGAACAGTACATGCTGGTCTGATTATCACCAGAAAGTTTACTTTTGGCGCTAAAATAAAAATGTGTTCAGAGGCATTGACCACGCTGTTGCTCGTATGGTATTTCAAAATGAGTCAAAGGATTTTAGCAAGCATTTTTCATAATTTCTCTAGTTAAGAATTGTGATCTAAGTGGAGTAAAAACACTGAACTCCTTTCCAAAGTAATATTACACAAATCCATTAATATAAGTTGTTTCAAGGCCTAAAAATGTTCGAATTAAAATCTTGATTTTGGGGCCAATTTTAGCCTGGGAACTCAGGATTAGCATGCTGTTTCTATGGGGAATATAGGGTTGTGGGACATAATACTGTGGGAACTAAGAGGTAAGAGGGTTAAGAGTCAGCCTCAGAGAAGCTTCTGAATCTAATTATTTTAATATTCATAAGTCAGTTAAATTTGTATGTTCTCATCAGAGCACTAAATCCAAAATGCTGCATAATGGGCCCCTAGATAATGATTAGTGTGAGTGATAATGAGTGTAATGAGAACCATGTTAATATGTACAAGTTAGTGAATGCTGGCATCCTTTGAAATATTTCAGCAAGGTCAGCACAAAGAGAGACAGAGCGAGGTACAGGAGACGGCAACACAGTGTAGAACAAAATAATCAATACAGTATCAATCCAAACCACAGCAGGCCTTAGATATGAGACATGCACAAGGAGCTTTTGTAGTGGAGCGAAGTGCATGTGTTACTGCAAGCAGACTTGTCAAGCTCTCTTCATTCCAATATAGCCCTGGTTCAAGTGTAATAGCATTATAGCATTGAGTAAAAGTTTCCTCACAAGGAACTAGATGTAATGATCAGGGAGAAAGAACATTGTTAAGGGATTAATGTGCACTTTAAGGCTAAAAGCTCTTCTTCCCTTATGAGGGACCTGTTGCCTGTCCATTTGTATTTGTATTCAGAATTCTTCCAGAGCTCCACTGAGAGATACATGTGGCAGTGGGCATGTTCAACCATTGGCTGTGAGAAAGGAGGCAGGTTGAACTGGCATTTAACGAGTGATTGATCTTACTTATATGGTTGGACTTCCTTTCAGCAGATCCTATGAACCATAGAAAGATGGAGATGGAGCCAATGTGAGACACACACACACACACACACACGCACGCACGCACACATATTTGAAATGGAACTTTAGTTTGCATTAGAACATCAGACATGCAGTCTCGCTGAAGATAATAAGCAAAATGCTTGGTGTTTGCGCTTGACTACTTGGTCTTCAAGCACACGCTATGCACAGAGGGCTTGATGCAATCAAAGGTGCTGTTCACATTCATTTCAGTTCAGTTTTACAATACTTTTAAGTAGAGATGCACTGATGTATTGACCAATAATCGGTATCGGCCAATAAAGGCAATTTTTCAAGCTATCTGCTATTGGCCAATAGTTTAAATACATCAGTAATCAGGGCCGATTATATTCTGTCAATCAAAAGATGGCGGGAAAACACATTGAATTCGTGCTGTGTGTAAAGATGATGTCGCTTGTGTAGAATTACTTTGTATTGGGTGACAATGATGACAAAACTGCAGTTTGTAAGCTCTGCACTGCTAAAAAAAAATGTGCATATTAATAAATGAGTGCTTTGACACTGGACTTGGCGTCGAGTCTAATTTTTTATTTTTGCCAAGCTACTTGAGCTACTTGCGCTGTATTAAAGCTCCAGTATACTGTTGAAAGTTTTAAATGAAGATGTGTTGACAAAAAATATATATATTGCAAAGAGCTATATATTTAAAGTTCCCTTTCAAAGGGAACTTCGATGTTGCATTTAGCATAACAGTATGGGAACGCCTTGTGCGCGTGACCGCTATCTGAAGCATGTGTAAAATCACGCCTGTCTGCATGTCACATGCATGTCTGTTGTTTGTGTGACAAAAGCGCTTCATTTCTACTCAATATTTTCTCAAAATCTCTTAACTTTTCTATCCCTTTTTAAAGAAAAGGAGAGGTAAGTAATGAGCGAGAAAGAGTTCAAGAAGTGTGTAACGTGCTCCCGTTTCATCACGGGGGAAAAGTGCACACTTTCTGGGTGAAGTGTTAGTGGTGTAGTATGCGATGGCAACCTTGAGAGGCTGCTCATGGTAACGCTACATTAAGCAGCTGGGTTTCAAAACCTCGCGGATCTGGGCCGGCCGCTGCCAAGGCAGCCATCCGTCTCAGGTTCGGGGGATATCTTAAATCTGGAAGAGGACCAGCGCTGCTCTATCTTTTACTCTGTCTTCCGGGTTCGGCTCTCCGCTGGATTTTGGAGTTTGCGTCTCGACTCCTCCTCCCGCTATGGAAAGCCAAAGGGGTAATAATTCCTCTCTGACTCCGAAGAGTTAGAAGAATGTGTTAAAAACTGAGAGCAGCATATAAAGAGCTGCTTGAAGTGATTACCCAGTGAAAGTAAATACTTCACACTGCAGAAACTCCCCTGTCTTCCAGAAGTTATGACAAACTCTCAAACTTCTGGGGAAAAATCATGCTTAAGCCATATTCATAACCCCACGTTGTTGGATTATTCGGCCATTGTGGGAATGAATGGCATGGCTATTTAGCTATGCCCGAGGTGGAGGAGGCGCTTGCTAGATACCTCTCTCCACCGATGGTAGGTAATTACAGGGGCCGGCTTGCATCCAAGGTGGCATTGGTGGGCAAGCCTATGCAGTAGTAGTCTTGCTTGTGGGTCCCTGCAGACAATGACAAGGTTGCAGGCCTACCAAGCAGACCTGCTGAGTGAGCTCGACATATGGCAAAAAAAAAAAAAGTTGTCTCAAGCTCATCCAGGTGTCCATGAGCCTGGGCCAGCACTAGTGTGAGGGAAACCCAGAAGGCGAGTATGGCAGCCCGCCAACCCCCGCAGACAGCCAGGGGAACCAGGCGGCAACAGTCGCGGTCTGCTGTTAGGCCTGACGTGAGGATGGTCATAAAGGCCAAGCAGGCAAAGACGAGCGGTCCTGAGGGGCTGTGGAGGGATGTATCTGAGGACATGAGGTTGTTAGGGCAGGTAGCTCCCAGTGCTACTGTAGGGCCTCCCCTAGCCAAGGCGATCCCCTAGTTTTCGTGTTCCCTGGTCAGCAAGCTGTCACAGGGCAACGAAAATCTGATGCTTCCCTCCAATAGAATGTGGAATAGCTAACGTCACTAAAAGACCATCGGGCAGCATGCAAGCTACGGCCAAATGTGTCTCCATGGGTTCTGTCTACCATAGAAAGGTTTACCGGGTCCAGTTATAGCTCGACCCCCCCACCCCCCATTCACAGGTGTGTTCACCACAGAAGTCAGCACAGACCAGAGCCCAACGTTAGCGCAGGAAGTAAGCTCCCTTTTGGACAATGGGGTCATGAAACATGTACCCCGTTGCCTCAGGGAGGGAGGTTTACTGCCATTATTTCCTGTTTCGCAAAAAAGGTGGAGTATGCGGCCAATTTTAGATCTGCATCATCTGAACCGTACTCTTCGGACATACAGGTTCAGAGGCTGATGTTCAAATTTATTGTGCCACAGATCCAGTTTGAGAACTGGTTTGTGGCGATAGATCTAAAAGGTGCGTGTTTCCACATATTGCTAGCTTTATCCCCTCGCACCTTCACAAAGTGCATGGATGTCACTCTGGCTCCACTGGGACTCCAGGGCATATGTGTACCAACCTACCTGGACGACTGGTTAATTCCAGCATGATCCAGGGAGCTGGCGGTTCAACATTGAGATGTTGTTCTCGCCCACGTGAAGAGCTTGGGGCTCAGGTTGAATCTCAGAAAAGTATGCTTTCCCCGGTGCAGTGGACAACTTTTCTAGGTGTTATAGGATTCTACTACTATGAGGGCGTTTCTATCCCCAGCAGGCGTAGTGTCAATTCTATCAACACTGAGGAAGATAAAGCTGTATCTTGGGAGCCTGGGGTGGAGTCCACACATGTGGCCGAGGTCACATCTGTATGCTGCTCCCCCCATCGCTCTGCTCCCACAAGCTCTAACAAGAGTTCGCCAAGACAGTCTGCTAGTAGCACCCTTTTGTCAGCTTGAACATGGTTCTGAGAGATAATATCTCTGCGAGATGGCACTCCTTGGGAGATTCCCGTCTGCAGGGATCCACTGTAGACCCAGTAACTGCGCAATAACTACAGTCCTGGAGCTCCTATAATAACATTTCTCAGCGGGGTGAGCTCCTTCTACAATCAGTGTTATGTGGCCGCTGTTTCGGCCGCTGTTATGTGGAGCCTCTGTGGGGCAACATCCTCTAACTTTGAGGTTCATGCATGGTGTCAGACGGCTGCGGCCCATCTGCAGGACGCGCATACCTTTCTGGGACCTCCTGTGGTCCTGAAAGGTCTGTCGGGTGCCCCATTTGAGCCCTTAGGGTGGATCTACCATCACCAAAAGCCACGGGGCTGATTTATCACCCTCGGCAAGAACTAAGGAAGCTGTGGGTCTGGCCCCTGAGGGGCACCAGCTCATAGATTCTGGTCACACAACTGAGGTGGTAGAGACCATGTTAAACGCTAGAGCACCATCTACAAGGAAATTGTATGCGCTCAAGTGGCGCCTTTTTGTCTGGTCGTGTGAGGAACATCAGCTACACCCAGTGAACTGCGCAATAGCTACAGTCCCGGAGTTCTTACAAGAACATTTCTCAGCGGGTTGGCTCTTTCTACTATCGGGGTTACGTGGCTGCCGTTTCGACCAGCCTTGCCCCTGTTGATGGAGCCTCTGTGGGGCAACATCCTCTAACTTCGAGGTTCATGCTTGGTGTCAGACGGCTGAGGCCCATCTGCAGGCCATGCATACCTTCCTGGGACCTTGCTGTGGTCTTGGAAGGTCTGTCAGGGGCCCCATTTGAGCCCTTAGAGTCAGCCTCTGAAAAGCTTCTGACTCTAAAGGTAGCTCTTTTACTGGCTCTGACATCTCTCAAGCGAGTGGGAGGTCTACAAGCTCTCTCTGTTGCCCCTCCTGCCTTAACTTTACCCCTAGGACTTTGTCCTTCCTGTATCCTAGGCCGGATTATATTCCTAAAGTGCCTACATTGGCTGCCCACCCTGTGGTGTTGCAGGCGTTCTGCCCTCCTCTGTGCCTCACACCAGAACAAGAGAGGATGCATCCGCTATGTCCAGTAAGGCCTCTCTGTACTTACGTCCACCGCTCTGGCCAGTGGCGTAAGTCCGAGCACCTACTAGTCTGCTTTGGCAGTGACAGGAAAAGTGATGCCATGTCAAAGCAGCGCATCTCTACTTGGATAGTTGAAGTGATCTCTAGGGCTTACGACACGCGGCCTCGCCATGTCTCTGGGCATAAGAGTTCATTCCACTAGGGCGGTCGCCTCCTCGAAGGCTTTCTCCAAAGGGGTATCCTTGCAGGATGTGTGTGTGGCTGCAAGGTAGTCTATGCCTCACACAGTCACATTCCTCCCCGGGCTTGAGTGTCCTGCAGTGACCCTCGGGCTTGGGTATTTTTGAACAGGCCGTACCCTCGGTATGACGGAGTGGGTATTCCTGTTCCCATACTGTTATGCAAAATGCAACGTCGAAGTTTCCTTTGAAAGGGAACGTCAAGGTTACGCATGTAACCCTGTTCCCTGAGAAGGGAACGAGACGTTGCATAGCACTGTCATACCAGGGCAGGCCTGTGAATTGTGTCTTCGCTTCAGATAATAGAGGCTGGCGGCGTGGTTCACAGGTGCCATATATATATCATGCAACGCGCTTAATTGCCACGTCACCTGATCATGGCAGGCCTATAAGTAGAGGCATGATTTTACACAAGCTTCCGATACCGGTCACGCGCACAAGGTGTTCCCATACTGTTATGCTAAATGCAACGCCTGCGTAACCTTGACATTTCATATCCAGTTAATGTTAATATCAGTTAATATCATCAAAAAAGTTTATATTATATTTTACCAGTTTGATGTTCAATGATGAAGTAGAAATGCTTTTGTTTGTGGTGAGAGAATGTGAGCCATCAAGAACATTCAATAAGTTAAGGAATCTTAGTTAATGGGTTAATGTTAATTTGAGTAATGTGTTTTCTGTTTATGAAACCAGTTACTGTGAAACAACTTGTTGAAATTGAGAGAATAAAGTTTTTAGTTGCTTTTCCTTCAGAATTGTGGAATTAATTATTATTCATTTGAATGAAGGTGTAAAAGGCAGAACCACCAAACTATCGGTATCGGTATCTGCATCGGTCCATATCATGCTGAATAATCAGTTAACGGTTTTGGCTGAGAAATTTGGTATCGGTGCATCTAGACTTTTAAGAATGGACATTGTTACACATCCACACATTGATTTGGAGACACCCCAGACAACCTAAACAGGTGCGTTTTACAGTCTGATTTCTCTTCAGAGTATAGCAAAAGCAGACTTCTCAACATACTTTCCTGTATAACCCAAATTAACAGCATTAAATGTTAAATTAGAACAAAGAGAGCCAGCATACCAGTAAAGCCTGATTCTTCCAAGTCAGTGGGCAAAATGATCACGGTTTACTGGAGGTTGTGTTAAATTATTCATGGATTTTCATACAATTTGCTATGAACAAGTCTCTCCCTCTCTCTCTCTCTACTTATACCCACAGTCGAATGTTTTTCATTCATCAAGATATACCTCTGCTTTTACATCAACTGATATACTGACATAAATATAAATATAAATTAAACAATTTTTTTTTTATTGGTGGCATCAATAAATTTCACATTCTACCACCTGCATCCCCTTGTATTATTTTACAAAAACATACCAGCTGTCATATATCAATTAGGTAACTCTGGACTTCACTTCAGCCACTGCACTGTACTACAACATGTCATATGACCACCTGCACCTGAATCACGTTTCTGTTAATGAGCACACTTATATATAGCCATTGTTTGTGCTGCTTCTCTGTCTTACGGTTGTCTTAGACTTCCATGTTAATGTGTTTTGATCTTGTTAGTTTATGTTCAGTTTTTACCACAGTATTATGCCAAGTTGTCTTAGTTTTGTTGTTTGTTGTTTGTTTGTTTGTTTGTTTGTTTAATAAACTGTTTGAAAATCTGCGATTGCTTCCAAACCATCCTTGAAACGTGACACCAGCCCACAGTCCTTCATTAAAGAAATGTCTCTTTTCACCAGAACTTGATCATGTGAAGGCATTGGGCAAGGGCTATTGTGAGGTATTGTCTCATGTGATGCTAACTTGCATCTTCTCCTTGTCCTAGTTCATTGACATGAACTTGACCGACCATACATACATTTGTCATCAGTCAGCCGTTATCTCAGGACTATATAAGAGTCATCAATCATTATGCCATGTAGATGTTTTAAACAGTGGTATATAATGATAGCAGAGACCCATCTCGTCTGCTGTGAAATTGTCCATTGAGTCATGTCATGTCAGCAAAACAAACAGTCAGTGGCAGCTGGTGGTGAGATGGGAGGGCTAAGCTACTGATAGCTCATCAATTAAATGATTGAGGTGGATCATTACATGAAATCCTTTGATAATATTAATAACAACAACAACAACAATAATAATAATAATAATCTGTAATCTCTCTTAAAAGTGTGTTTGTAAATATAACAAAAATGGCAAAAATTACACACACACTTGTTATTATTGTTACAGAGTGTGAATATATTAATCTTAGCAATAAAATAAAAAAATCTATAAATAATCAGAGCTTGGTATTAAACTGATATAGTCAGTGTTGTTGTTTAATAAGTGCTGTAGTGCAATGATTAATTTAGGAGGCGGACTCTTCTGGTGCTGAGGGAGCAGAGAGTTGTAGCAGTAACCAGCATGTAGAGCATCTTAAGAGTATTCAAATTTCTTGAAGATGTAAAACTAGAAAATTTACATTTCCTTACAATGCAAAATATAATATATATTCTTACAATGATTATTCTGCATCTTTATGTTAATATCCATTCATTTTATTGCTTTCCATACAGTGCTACAGACAGCAGTCTGTAGCCACCTGAGCCAGGGTCATCCATGAGAGAATTAATAATAAAAACTGATGGCAGATTGACTGTAAAAAAACAAACAAACAAAAAAACCAAACAAATGGCAGCCACACCCCTATCGCCAGTGAACCAAATGAATATGTATACAGTGAGGGGAAAAAAGTATTTGATCCCCTGCTGATTTTGTACGTTTGCCCACTGACAAAGAAATGATCAGTCTATAATTTTAATGGTAGATTTACTTGAACAGTGAGAGACAGAATAACAACAAGAAAATCCAGAAAAACTCATGTCAAAAATTTTATAAATTGATTTTCATTTTAATGAGTTTTGTCTCATCTGACCACAACACTTTCGCCCAGTTGTCCTCTGAATCATTCAGATGTTCATTGGCAAACTTCAGACGGGCATGTAAATGTGCTTTCTTGAGCAGGGGGACCTTGTGGGCACTGCAGGATTTCAGTCCTTCACGGCATAGTGTGTTACCAATTGTTTTCTTGGTGACTACGGTCCCAGCTGCCTTGAGATCATTGACAAGATCCTCCCGTGTAGTTCTGGGCTGATACCTCACTGTTCTCATGATCATTGCAACTCCACGAGGTGAGATCTTGCATGGAGCCCCAGGCCGAGGGAGATTGACAGTTTTTTTGTGTTTCTTCCATTTGCGAATAATCGCACCAACTGTTGTCACCTTGTCACCAAGCTGCTTGGCAATGGTCTTGTAGCCCATTCCAGACTTGTGTAGGTCTACGATCTTGTCCCTGACATCCTTGGAGAGCTCTTTGGTCTTGGCCATGGTGGAGAGTTTGGAATCTGATTGATTGATTGATTGCTTCTGTGGACAGGTGCATTTTATACAGGTAACAAGCTGAAATTAGGAGCGCTCCCTTTAAGAGGGTATAAAAGACACCTGTGAGCCAGAAATCTTTCTAATTGAGAAGGGGTCAAATACTTATTTCCCTCATTAAAATGCAAATCAATTCATAACATTTTTGACGTTTTTTTTCTGGATTTTTTTGTTGTTATTCTGTCTCTCACTGTTCAAATAAACCTACCATTAAAATTATAGACTGATCATTTCTTTCTAGGTGGGCAAACGTACAAAATCAGCAGGGGATCAAATACTTTTTTCCCCTCACTGTACACTGGTGAAGAGTATACACAACCAGACACAGGAACAACCATAAACATAGCCAACCCTCAGCAAAGAGTCAAAACCCAGAACAGCAGTCAGAATATACAGTTGTGCATATAGAATTGTTAATATAGAAAGGGCAAACAACACAAACCAAACAAACTCCTAGCAACAAATCACACAGAACCACCTCCAACATCCAACACCATCCTCACTCTTCTTCCTCTTCAGATATGGCTCAGTGATGTCATCCTGGGAGGCTGGAGCAAGGCAGGCTAGGGCAGGCAGGAAACTTTGGGTTCTACAAATGACTTTACACTGTTTCTCATTCACACAAAACCAGTGGTAGCAGAGCTACCATGCAAGTGGCTAGCTTGCCATCAGAAGCAAGTCTTGCCCAAGGATACGTCAGCATGTGGAGTCATGTGGGAATCAAACCGCCAACCCACACTATCACTTGAGCCACAGCCACCCACTAGGAAGCAGACTGAATAAAATGTGGCATAGATATCAGATAAAACTGATCTGATGGGATGTAAGATGACAGAAAACACTTAAAAGAAGAAAAAGACAAATCTACATTAATGTTTAGTAATAAGGCTGCAATGGAAATTCTGTACCCTACTTATCTAAGAGTTGAAAGCTCTTTTCCTATCTTGGCATTTAAATACACTCCACAATTCACAATATATCAAAGAAATTTTGAAGGCACTTCAGAAATACAGTAGATTAAGATAAATGGAAGATTGCAATAGATTTAGATGAATGGAAGATTGCAACAGATTTAGATAAATGAAGTTCTTCACATGCTTCTCTTCAGGGAAAAATAGCCACTATTAAGATGATTTTTGATTATGGCTTAACTTGATATTTTTCATGATACCACTTCTTCTTTCACTAGATTTTTTTTAAAAGAGTGAATGCTCAGATATCTAAATTTTCATCAGTTTAACTACACTGTCTTGCCTTAACCAATCTCAAAATGACATATTCTATGGTTGCTTGGTGACAAATCAAAGCCTCTAGTGTCACCTCATATAGGTTATCCCTATGAAGCTATAGGCCATAGGAACCTGAATGCAGAATGACATGGTAATGGAGGAAAATAGTTACTTCTTGATTTGACAGTAATGACAGTTAACATGTTTATAACCTGTTGCAACATAGATAATAATAATACAAATACTCACACAACAAAATACAACACAGACAAGACACTGACCGTTTGAATAAAAAGAGGTATAATGTTTCTCTACACATTGTAGAGTGATATATGTCTTACTTAATGGAAGCATTAGGATGTTATCATAAATGTTAACTTTTGTTTATGACTACAGTTAACTGTGGAATAAATGTGCGGTTCATGTATTCATTTATATTTGTGTCAATTCATATACTTAAGCACTACAGCTAAGTTCTAACTAGCTACATATTTAATATTCTTTTCCTTCAGGATAGAATCCAGTGTACATATTTCCCAATTATTTTTCTAATGTTCATTTTAGGGGACAGAATTGCCATCCATGAAATCATATTCCTTGTGTCCCCTGTGGGTGCTATGGCTCTGTCTGCTCACATATCCGTTATCCTTCCATTGTGCTCTTCTCACTCCCTCCCACTCAAACTCTTTCAGCTCCTCCTTCTATGTAGCTCTATCCTGGAAGCCCCACCTTTCCTCTCCCTCCCTTCCCCCACTCCCCTCCCCCTCTCTCTCTCTCTCTCTCTTACACTCTGCCTCACTCTGTACTGCCTACATGCTGTATGTGTGTGTCAGTTCGTGCATGTTCTGCTTGCTTTATGTTCTTGTGTGCTCACACCAAATGGATTTCTGAAATGTGTGGACACAGATAACAGCCATCTCATATTTCTTTCTCGATTGATATATCTATTTATCAGTGATTTTGCCTATGCCCTGGGAGATTTGCTCTAATGGCATCTACAGTCATAATGCTGTTTGCTGGATTTAAGTAGCCCTCTTGGATGCAGAAGCAGATCAATACATACAGCTCTGCAGTAGTTGCTGGTAAGGCCTCTTTCTTTTGATTTTGCTGAACACTTGGTGGGCTGGTAAAACCTGTAAATATTTGATTGATACAAAATATACAAAACTGAGGTGAAAGACAGTGTACCTGACATATTGATAAATGACCCAGATCTTGTAAAGCTGTGCAGCAAAACCTCTGCAGTATAATATCAAACAGAATAAGAATACTGATTGTGTGTACATCTTATTGATTGGTTTCTGAAAGAAACTACAAATTCCTGTACATTTGTGAGAAGCAGGGGCAAGTGTTCCATGCATAATCTTAAGCATAAATCTTTCTGATCCTATTGTCGTGTACAATTAGAACAGCTGATTTTAGAAATTGTTAACTGCTTGTTCATCTTAAGGCAGTATAGACAATATAGAGCAACTTACTCTCCCCAGTTCTAATTTGACATTTGATAAAATACCCCCAACTTCCCATTAAATGCACCTTTCAAGAAAAAGTTCCTATATAAAGTAATACTTTATTATAAATAATTTATTGTGTTATAGCATAGAACCATAATGTATGTAACTGTGGATTTTTGCCACTGATTAAAATAAGTTATTTTGTAAAGTCAAAAAACATTGTATTGCATTAATAAATAAGTTTAAAAAATCTAATATATAACTACATATATATATATATATATATATATATATATATATATATATATATATATATATATATATATATATATATATATATATATATATATTTAACTATTGCTAACTACAAGTACATCAGTGATTGGTGTCAGTTACTGTTGTGCAATTTCTTTTGGGAAGTCTCATCTTGACTGTTCTCATGTTATCACATTCGGTGTATATAATTTGTGAACATAAAGTATTAAGATATTCTACACATGATCTATGGATTAAGCTCTGGAATTTAACTGGGTCACTCCAGGGCTTTGACTGTTTTGGTTTAATCCACTTCATTATGGCTTTTGCATTACATTTCAGATCATTGTCCTTTTGGAAAATTATTAATCTACCAAGACCCAGTTATTTTGCATATTGTATCTCATTTTCCTCCATGAGCTTAGTCCTTCAGTCAGTGAGTGAGTGAGTGAGTGTGTATATCATTATACAGTCCCCTCCAAAAAATATTGGACTCCACTACTATTTTTTTTTGCTGTACATTGAAGTTGTGTTTAAGATCAAAAGATGAATTTGAGATGCAGAATTTCAGAATTTCAGCTTTCATTTGCTGATATTTACATCTTGATGTGTGAAACAACTTAGAACATGGCACATTTTGTTTGAACCTGAGTTTTACCATTGGTTTAACAACCAGACATGAAACAGGTTGGCCAAAGAAAACAGGTAAATGTGCACTTATATAGCGCTTTTATCCAAAGCGCTTTACACTGTGTCTCATTCACCCATTTACACACCAACGTTAGCAGAGCTGCCATGCAAGGCGCTAGCTTGCCATCAGGAGCAACTTGGGGTTCCGTGTCTTCCCAAGGACACTTTGGCATGTGGAGACACCCGGGCTGGGAATCAAACCACCAACCCTACGATTAGTGGACAACCCACTCTACCAACTGCGCCACCCAGAAAAGGTGATGACAGAAACATTGTGAAAACTGTTAAGGAAAACCTCAAAACAACAGTCACTGACATCGCCAACAACCTCCACAGGGCAGAGTCGAAGGTATCACAATCCACCGTTCAAAAAGGTTTTTTTTGTGTAGAAATATAGAGGCCATACCACAAGATGCAAACAACTCATCAGCAGTAAGTATCAGAGGCCAGATTGGAATTTGCAAAGAAATACAGAGATGAGCCACAAAAGTTTTGGAACCAAGATTGACCTCTAACAAAGTAATGGAAAGACCAAAGTGTGGAGGACGAATGGATATGCTCATTTTGCAAAACATAGAAGATCAGTCAAGCAGGGTGGAGGTACCATCATGGCTTGGGCTTGCATGGCTGCTTCTGGAATGGGCTCATTAATCTTTATTGATGATGTAACTCATGGTAGTAACAGCAGAATGAATTCAGAAGTTTACAGAAACAATCCGTCTTCCAATTTACAGAGAAATGCATCTAATCTAACTGGAAGGAAATTAATGATGCACAAGACAATGACCCAAAACACAACAAACCACTTCATGGGTGAAAAACGTGGAAGATATTAGATTCAATCACCACACCATAACCCAGCTGAGCAGCATTTCACCCCTGAAGAGTAAGCTGAAGAGAGACCCCCCCATCCCAAAAGAACAACAGTTTGATGATGCCAGTAGGCCGCTGGCTTAATGCAATTGGTGCAACCAAAGGTGCAATGCTGTAAGTATTTTTAACACATTTAGATGTGAATATCATAGTAATATTAGACAATCAAAAGCATGGTTGTGATGTGTCTTATGACTGTGATTACGTACAGTCCCATTGCACACTTGTGCCTACAGCAAAATCACAGATATGCCAATATTAAGTATAACTGCATGATTGAATTATGGCAATATTGCTTTTATACAACAGTTCTATAAAAATAAAATAATATTGCTTACGTGACATTTCAGACACAGTATGGCCAAATATTCTGTTTACTTTTTCTAGCAGAAATAGATCTGGAAGATGCCACACTAACATTATAGCACATCAGCTAGCTGGCTAACTAGTACACATTTTTTGTACATTCTTGTTGAAAGTACCTCTGGTAAAAGTGGCATCCTTTCTTCCTTTTCATCCTCATCTGATGAGCGTTCATATTTTAGTCCAAAAGCTATATGCCTGAAATGCATTTGCCTAATGATGTCATTTACACTACTGTAGTAACGGTTGTGAACTAAGAAGTGGAATTTAATGTGGTGAACAGAGACAAGCAGAGTGATACACACAGTGAAATGTTCCAGTGCAGTTATACAAAATGTAGGCACTCTTGGAATGCCACTCAACCAATTAAATTAGTGGACAGGAACTAACTGTTATATAATCATTTTTTGATCTCAAACACAGTTGTGTTCAGTTTATAGCAAAAACCAAAGAATTGTCCTTGCTGTTCCAATGCCTTTGGAGGGGACTGTGCCTTATTCCTCTCCACTTCTCAAACTCTCCCTTCACTTCTCTTCACGTCTCTTCTCTTCTCTTCTCTACACATTGTGTTCATGGCATGAGCCTGGCAGACTGTGGCTAAATGCTGAGTGCAAATCAAATCATCTTTGAAAACAAAAATGTGTGTGTGTGTGTGTGTGTGTGTGTGCGTGTGTGTGTTTGTGTGCTTGTACGCCATTGTGTGTAGTTTCTATAACATTCACAACACAAGTTTGATAAAGGCAGAGAGGAGTTTTTCATGTTAAATCTTTGGCATGTGTAAAACATTGAAAGTGCCAGATGTCCATCACTTTTCATTCTCTGCCAAACTGGATTCTAGATAGACAGGAGGCAGGCAGAGATATTTTTATCTGGAAACATTTATCAGGAAACACACACACACAGTTGGAAAGCTCAATGCCGTCATGCATGTGAACGTACAAATAAATTATGATTCTAAATGGAGATTCTTCAGAGATAGACACTTGAGTAAAAATATACTGAAGATCACAACTTTTACAAGGTGCGTGTCATTTCTTCAGGGATAAAGAAAAGCAGTGTTATTGGCTTTGAGGGATGTTTATGTTGTTTCTGCGATGGCTTGGAAACTGCAGAGCAGCTAAAATATTTTAGGCAAAAAAAAAAGGCTTTACTGTAAGGAACATCAATATTTATCACATTACCTAATAGAGGGTAAAAACCACAATAAGACACTCAAGGCAGGAAAAAAAATAAAAGGTAAATGTTATCAGTGGCTGTACGTAGAGTTTTACCTTGGTTGTCATGGCAGAAATCTAGGTGAACTAGATTTACTACTGATATTGTGGAAAAGAAAGTACACCCTCTTTCTTGTTTTTATTCATCAGGGCCTAAGTAAAAGTTGTGTGGTCAGGTGACAACAGAAAAACAAAACAGATTTTTGTTTTTGTTTTTATGGGTGTTATTTTGTAACTATATTTTTTGTTCCGAATTGAATGTGAGTTTGTCATAATAAATCAGACAAAAATACTTAGGTCCCCCTCCATTGCACAAATTGGTAACACCCAATTTTCCTTCAAAAACCTTTACACTTTCACCAACAGCTTGACTGGCTGACATTTGACAGGGGGAGCACAGACAGCCACTCTGATAATGAAGAAAGCACTGCCCAGCAGAGTATTTTGCACTGCTGGCCAACGACGGACAGAAAAATCAATAAAATTTGTAGTGAGAAGCCAGAGAAGGTATGATTTAAAAGGTGTAATTTAGCTAACGACACAGAGTAGCTAGCTAGCTTCATTGACGTTCAGACATCACTATCAATATAACAAGTTAGCAAAAACAGTCTTCTGTTATGCTAGTTCATTTTTTAATAGTTCCATAATTATCAACAGTGTGTAAGTGAATCCTAATCCCAAGTTTACAGTTGTTACAATCTGTATTGTGAAAAGCGCTATATAAAGTTAACTTGACAGTTGTGCAAGAGCTCACTACTGTATGTGTTCCAAAAGGAGTACAGCATGTAAAAGAGAAAAAAATATCCAATAACACTGCACAAAGCCGATTTTTAAAAATGTATTTATTATTTATCATATATATATATATATATAAATAAATAAATAAAAATCTAATCTACACTTGCATCCGTCTTCGCAACTAAATCGTGACCTATAATATGCACACAAGGACATAGAGGACATAGCTTGGTTTGAACACTGGGGCGGTTGAAGTGTGGGTATGCTTCCTGATATATATACGGATGCAAGTGCATATTAGATTTTTAATTGAAAATAAAAACGAATGCAAAACAGTAACTATAGAACTTGTGGCAAAAATTAAGGCAAATAATAAATATAAAAAAAAGACCATTATCCAGTGACATTATACCAGTGACAGAAACAACAGCAGAGAAAGACAAACACAAGACAAGGAGTGCAGTGCAAACTGTGGCTATATGCACGAGTGCTTGTTAACATAAAAGTGATTCAGGTACAGGTGGTCATGTGACTGTGATGCAGTGAGGTGCAGTGTCTGCTGGGAACTGTAGTCCATAGTTCCTTCTCTGAAATACATGACATAACCACCCCTGCCCAAAAGGCGCTACTCCCAGAGTGCCAGAAAACACTTCTTCCCCACGTCTTCACAGCCCCTTAGATCCTGAGGCAGGCATTGTTCAACAGATAGCAGGTTCTTCAAGGAGCCGAGGGGCAGGCATGAGGTTGGGGCAGGCTTGCCGGGGCCGCTAGACAGCACACAAGCATGGGAAGCTGGGTCATCAGCTTCAGCAGGGCGAGAAGGCAGTGAAACATCCTTAGCGGAACAGGAAAGCAGAACTCGGTTGGCCGTGTTGGCAGACTCAGGAGTAAGCAGAACATGGTTGACCATGATGTCGACCTCAGACAGGAACTGGGCATGCTCTCAATGGGTCAGGTTTTTCCGCACCACAGAGAGATGACATGATTTCCTCAGCCTGGCTTGAATGCAGAGTGATGGCTACTGCACAGCCAGCAGGAGGAACAAAGCTCAAGGCAGAGCCTGATGGGGAAGCGATGTTCCCCATGAAGCTAGAGGGGGAGGAATGCTCTCCGCTGGGTCAGAGGGGGCAGCAAAGTTCTCAGTGAGGCCAGTGGGGGAGGGACGTTCTCCACAATCCCAGAGGGAGCAGCATTGCTCTCCGTGAAGCATGAGGGGGGAGCAATGTCCTCTATGGAGCAGGAAAGAGGAGTGACATCCATCCTCAGCCAAGCAGGAAGGCGAAGTGACGTCCTCAGCCGAATAGGAAGGCAGAGCGACGTCCTTATCCAAGCAGGAAGGCAAAGCAATGTCCAAAGCGGAGCCTGGCAAAGTGACGCCTGAAGTGTAGCAGGGAAGAAAAGAGGAACTCTTGGCTGCAGTGGGAGGCGGAGCAACATCTTCAGCTGAACAGGGAGACTGAGCGGTGTCCTCAGCTGAACAGGAATGCTGAGCGGTTTCTTCAGCTCAACAGGATTGCTGAGCGGCATCCTCAGACTAGCAGGGAGGCTGAACGACAATTTCATTTAGAATAGCTAATACACCAATTATCATGTTTTTTGGTAGATTGGAGGTAACCAGAGGACCTAGAGGAAACCCATGGAGTTATTAACTTCATTAAAACTCTGCTTCATTACACATGTAAATATTTAACTGAAACAGCATTGGTGATTATGCCAGACTAATTTCCCCTCTAATCATTTACTTTTGTTATCAATAGCCGTGCAACATTATTGTTGATTGAAATGAATTGTACATCGTTTGAATAAGCCAAATGTAATTTTTTATAGCACACTTCATCTTGCTACAATGCAAAAACTTATATTTAAAACTTAAATACCACAACTAGAGTAATAATAGAGTAATATGTAATCATCATTTATACCTGTACACAGGTAAATTAACAAAATATTAGGTATGCTGTTCTGTTGTGAACTAACATAGCTAATGTTGAACATTCTTAGCACTACAGTGCATCCTTCTTGTGCATTAGGAGAGAACGTGTCCTTAAACTGTTGTGTGCCCACCACTGAATGACCTTCTTTATCACTCTGAGAAACCATGCTATTTTTTTACAGAAATTTGAGACATTCCATCAAGAAAATTAAACGCTGGTTAAATTAAACCATAAGGCAAACCCAAGGTTATATAACACACATGTAATATCTTTGTACTGTTTGTACAGACTGACCTTCTTCATTTTTACATAATATTGGTGTCAATGTTGTATGAATCTGTCTAAGATGATATGACCTTTGACACACTTTTCACACTTGTTTCTTTTTAACTGTACTATGTGAGCATCATTAGACTAAGTCAAGGTCAGGTGCATATACATTTATGGTATGGTCGAACACTCGATATTTGGGGTTATAACCGCTTTATAGTAGTATAAAGCAGTAAGCAGAATAAAAAAACATCCCCCACTACAATGCCCTTCATCAATCATTATTTATAAAAGTGCTGTACATTTTTATACATCAAAATCTAAGCATTCTTTAATAGTGATGGATGAGATTTTAATTTATTTGTTAAAAAAAGATGATTAAAGAAAATTTATTGAGCTCATTAATTGGGCTAATTGTTGCTATTTGGGCTATAGGTAGCAGGTGGTGTTCACATATATTTGGTTTATAAACTGTCTGACTGGTTTTTCATTCTTGTTGTTATCAGGATTAATTCATAATGAAGCTCTGACTGTGTCTCATACTCTCTTTCTCAAACACATTAATTATAGACTTAATAAATCATAGCAGTCTTAGTGAATCAGTTTAATAGTGAGGTTAAAGCATATCTTTCTTTTTAAATCAAGTAAATAAAATGTAAAAAAATAAAAACGTTTTTTTTAAAATGTAGTATTGTTTTTAACTGATGGAGGAACATAAATAAAATGTCTATCCTCGCTACATTTTAAAATTAGGTTGCATTCAAGTTCAAATGGTAACATGGTAACTGGGACAAATTTGAGAAGAGTCTGACAAGCATTCTGCTTTAATCACGTTCTGAGTAAAAGCTTTGATTTATGCTTTCAAATCAACATTTCTGTGTGATCTTCCTCTCATGACACCACAAAAAGCATTGCTATTTTATTTAAATGGTCTACAATAAAATTTATAATTTAACATATCATATCATGCTGTTTTAAAACAATATCAGAACTCAGTGCTTTCTGACATCCACTGCAGATGCTTCTCAGAAGCAATTGTGAAAAAATAAATAAATAAACCACTGTATATTTGGAGAATCCATTTAACCAATTTCAGACTGCACAGCATAAGCCTATAGGTGAAAGCAATCAATTTAAATAGATCAGCAATTTATTCTCTTTTTTTATGTAACATTTTAATTAATCATCCAATAAAATAATCATTCCACATTTTAGTTAATTAACTGTGCATATAATTAGCTTTTTCTCATATTGGCACCCTCAGCCCTTTATAGAACAGATATGCATTACTGGTTCCATGCAAGTGTATTTCCACATGTGTAAGAAACAACAAGCATGTCAGTTCTTGCTGCTTCATAGTGATAAATCCATTCATTCACTTAACTTTTCTTGCACATTTTTCAAAGGCCACCTAGGATTATTGGGGAGGGAGGGAGAGAGAGAGAGAGACATGCTGTAAAGTAAGAACATGAGGGAAGTATACAGTATTTTTGGGTCTTTTCTATTTTAAGCCAAACAAGATAAAAAGTGCTTGTGATAAGCAAGTTCAGGAATATGAGAGAGAGAGGGAGGGAGGGAGGGAGAGAGAGAGAGAGAGAGAGAGAGAGAGAGAGAGAGAGAGAGATTTGATTATTAATTTTAATTGTTTCAGACATCTCTCTTTTTATAACACATCAAACTTACAAAAAAGAGCGCCATTGTTATCTTTTGCAGTCAGTAGTAAATTCACTTCATAATTCAAAATTGACTGTTAATTACCCCAATAAAAATATATTTCCCAAAGTTATTTTTAAGTGACCATTTTTATTAGTCTGTAAGAGGGGATCATTTGACTGGCATTTGATCACAATGGGATTTGAGAGCTAAATGGGTAAAGACTGTGAGTTTTAAACTCAGCACAGTGTTAGGACACACAACTCTTGTCACTCATCTTACATTCCCACCAGCTATCATTTTCAGTTTTTTTTTTTTTTTGCATTTATTATTCCATTAGAGATCATGTATATCCTCCAATTGTTCATTAACTCCAATAACTCCTTTGCTCCTTTATTGCTACATACATTATTCAGGGCAGAAATTGCACTGTTTGTACATTTGCTCATTTAAATAAACAGGACTGTGCCGTTGTGAAAAGACAGAGCCTGCCCTTTTTAATGTTAAATATTGACAAAGTTAAATTTCACATTTCACCTTAGTAACAATACAGGAAATGCTTAAATATACCTCTCAGTTAGGTGTGAGAAGAGCTCCATTTACCTTTCTGAATGCTTTGCTACAGTAACACTGGCTCAAAAATCTCAAAATGTGTAGTTCAATCTCAGGATGTTTCGATGTTGTTTTTAAGTTAAAATCTTACTATATACAACTTCTCAATATTACAACTTATGCACTGACTGTAGCAAAATCTAATACCATCCTCACAATGACCTGTACCAATTAATTGTACTGAATTAATACATAGCCAATTATCCAAATATTAGTTAAGCCAACAAAAGCATTGATTTTTCATTCAATAGGTTTCACATTGCCATGGTTTAAGCTTCTCATTACACAATTCTTCTTGCTCATTGACATGATTTGAGTTTCTCAATTAAATGCTTCTCTATGATCCATTAATTAATCACATGTCTGCCATCTGGAATCTAATATCTTTAATTAGTCATATAATGAAAGATACACTGAAAAGCAATCATAGCACATTATGATGGAAAGCCCCCAAAAAATATAATACAGTAAAGCATAAGGATAGCTACATTCTCCTTATAAATCACATTTCATAAGACACTCATAAGGTTAAAGTGGCACGTTGCAATTACTTAAAAAGCAGTAATTGCTCTAAGTTGAACCATTACCGTATTGTATGATCAAAACACATCTTCAATACATACCTGCAATCTCAGATGATGCCCCAGTCTTACAAAGAATTGGGCAAGCCTCTCTCCATGACCAGATTGTTTCACTCCACCACTTACACATATTCACCTCCTGTACAATGAAAGACCCCATTTCGTTATACCGGTCACCCTTTATACCTTTATCACTCGTCTTATGACCATACAGTATATGAAGTGATTTTTAATGTTTCACAGAATAAGGACATGTCAAAGACCACTTTCCCATATTGTAAAGTGTTTAATGGCTGCTGAATGTTCACATGTAACTCTGTATTTTTCTTGATCACATGTCTCTTTGTTCTGAAAACTGTAGGCAAAGCAGGCTGCACATCTGCAGCAGGGACATGATGGCATATAGCCTCAGGGGCATCAGTAGTCTAACAAAGTGTAGTTGACCATTTTTGGCCAGAATCAACAACACTCCTTTAAATATGCATTTCAGCATATCAGTTAATGTGTTTACATGTGCTCTGATACTGCAGCCATTACTGGGTGTCAGACCTGATTATTATATATATACAAGTGATCATGTAAACAGCATACTCCAATATCTGAAATCAGAGTTGGGTTATTAAACAATTCTAGCCCAGTAATCAGCACAGGAACACTGTTAAACAGATGTATCTCAGTTTTCTGCATGTGTGGAATATTGAAGGAAAAAAAAAGCAATATAAATAATCTAGCATTTATCAGTACTACTCCAGTACTTGGACTAGAAATTGCACTAGGATTCTGTGGCGGAAAGGATGGGGGAGCAAGAGCACATCAATGGTGCAAATCTGTGTGGAAAGTGTTGTAAAGAGTCCTTGATAATCTGGGAAATGAGTGGCAGTTCATAATAATCAGGAAAAGTGGTGTGTTAGAGTTACATTACAGATGGCAGTGTCAATAGAGAACCAGGCTGAGGCACAGAGTTTGGTACAGAAGCCCTCTTTTTGAATCTGCTTCTGAGGAGCCCTGAACTATCAGTTCATAGTTAGCCACACCCATGTGGTGCTGGTTGATCAGGGAAGGAGGAAATTTAGAACATCGTTTGTGGGGATCCACGAGTTCTCCTCCAGACAATAAACATCCCACCATATTCTGGAGATGTCTCCCTCTCCTGCAGGTATTCAGGAGGGCTCTCATGACATGAGCTGGAAATCCATGACCATTGGTGGTGGAATGTCATGTTGGACAAAATCTTACAGGATTCCTTAGCACTATAGGCCTAAGGAGAGACACATGGAAATTCAGAACTGTGATGCTAGCTGTAGCTAATATGTCACCCTTTTGATTGCGATGGTGAATGGTCCAATGTAGCTTTAACTTCTTTGAAAAAATTACTGAAGCCCCGTTTTCAGGTCCCTGATCAACAACCATATGCTCTCTCCTACTTGTATTCAGGTGAGATCTCTCAATCAGCCAGGATCATCTGTCATCTAAAAGCAGAGTTTACATACCCATTATACCCATTCCTCTCCACTGTATGGGAACCACACAGACTTCTCAAAGGTTGTGTTCCACAGGAACAGCGGAAGTTGGTAACCAAACAGTGCTCATTCTGTTGTATACTAAAGCACTTAACCTACAAATCAAAGAGTCACACACTTAGCTAGATAAAATATATTGTTTGTTTAAAGGAGAAAGGCAGTCTCTCAGTAATTTCACGGCAAACTCACACGGAGCGTTACTACAGACAATTGTCTACTATCAAGATTAATGCCCCAACTATAACTGGCACAAGTGATAGTAAAATTTGTACAAGACAACCAGGCAATAGCCCCAGCTTAATGCAATAAATTGTTGCAAAAATAACTCTCAAAGAGACTGACATGCCGGAAAAAACTGAAATCACACAAGTTGAATCAACTTAGACTTTGATTGAAGGATTCCGGATGCACAGCTCAGGTTTGGTATACACACAGCTGCAAATACAGTATTACTTAATAGTCTTGGGCACATGCAAAGAAATGCTGGTCAGCAAAGATGTCTTCAAACATAATGAAATTAAATGTTTCTACATTTAAAAAAATACTATAAAGAGCAGTAAACAGAAATAAATGAAACAAAGTCAATATTTGGTATGTCGACCATTTGCTTTATTTTTTTTTGTAGTCTCAGGTACAATTTGTGCCGTTTTATAAAGAAATTAGCTGGTAGGTTTTACTGAGCATCTTGCAGAACCAGCTACAGTTCTTCTGGAGACTTTGACTTTTGCACTTGCTTCTTATTTTTGCAGAAAAACCCAACAGCCTTCATGATGTTTTATTGTCTGAAAAGTGGTGTCTTACTTAATATGCTGCTTTCTTTACTGACATACAAACAGTTTTCTGTAACATTTAATGTAAAATGTTTTTTTGTACTGACAATAATCTAGAAGTCATAAAATTGCAATCTATAACAACGTTTGTACAAAAACAAATAGGGTGCCTAAGACTTTCGCACATCACATCTTTTCAAAGATATACATATATCAAAGAAACACAAACAGATAATGTCAGAAAAAATTATTGAAATATTGACCCACTGAATGCAAATCTTGGTCATGATCAAGAATTCATTGACTCAGCACTGGTCAGATAAGAGTTTATAATAGGGGTGATCAGCAATTTTATTAAATACTATTAAGTTTTTGGTTTCTCTTCACTCATTACATCTATTTACTAGGAGCTTTCATTCTATCATACTTTATTTTCAAAGAACAGAAACCATAAATGTATGAATGTATTTCAGCATAAAATGTGCGTAATTAATGCACTGGGTGATGAAGCTAGAGCATTGCATATGGATCTTTGTTTGCAGATTGGGCTAGACAGGAGTTATTCAGTGTTAGTGTAAACTAAAATCAGCCATTGAATCTTGTGATCTATGCCTCAACAAGCTCCTTTTTAAGGAGTGAGACTATTTATCAGCTCAGAGATTGCCACTCAAGAACACCTGCCACTCTTCAATATTAATTAAACACAGCTGAAATTAATCAAAATAAACTTCACTAATGCTCCCACGACACGACATTCAAAAGAAGCACTGAGTCAGTTTATAGAAGACCCAAACCTTACTTTGTTGTTTAAAAATAAAAACAAACAAACAAACAAAAAAAAAACAAACATTTTAATAACTGATTATTAATGGCAAATATTCTGTTTAAATGTGGCTTATACAGTAAACGAGAAAGTAAGATATATTAAATAAATGGAAATTATGTAAATATATATAGGATTTTAATTATAATTTAAAACAATTCTGCCTTTTATTTCTTTAGTTATGCCTTTTAACTATTTCTTCATCTGTTTTGTATGTATGTGTGTGTGTGTGTGTGTTCTTTAAAAGTGTATTAGCAGCTTTAGACATTTTCAGCAGTTCAATTTCTGAGCCTACATGAAAAGATGTTACATTTGATATTTTATGTCATAAAAATGCCAACATGATGAATGCAAATTCAAAATGATACACTTTGATGATCATAATTAATACACAACACATGGAAGTTAGTATGTGCTATGCATTATGTTTTTCTGTAAGGAAATGGTCAAGTTGACTATCACAGCAAATTACTTGAAATTAAGTTACTTCATGTCACATAATGGAAACAAAACATTTATATCTTTTCATGTGACAACACTGAAGAAATGACACTTTGTTACAATGTAAATTAATGAGTGTACAGCTTGTGTTACAGTGTAAATTTATTGTCCCCTCAAAATAACTCAACACAGCCATTAATGTATAAACCACTGCCAACAAAAGTGAGTACACCTCTAAGTGAAAATGTCTAAATTGGGCCCATAATGTCAATATTTTGTGTGGCCACCATTTCACTTTTGTTCAAATGTGCATTTGAGGGTTAAGGGCCAAAGGGCACAACAGTGGCAGCTTGGCAGTGCTGGGCTGCCACTGAGCTACCACTGACCCCATAGCAGGTATAGCTGTTTAATAAAATAACAAGTCCAAAGGATCAGGCAGAAATCAAAATATATAGGCAGGCAAGGGTCAATCGAGCAAGCAAACAGTCCAAATTAGGCAAAGCAAAGAGATAAGTTCATGAATGCGAAGAAAGTCAAAACTAGAATAAACAAACATGGTATCAAGGCTTGGTAATGACAGAGACATAAGGCAACTGAGCATTTACTACACAATAAGCTGTGTGTATGACAGTCTCTTAAGTAGTTAGGTGAGATTGTCAGTGTGATTGGGAACAGGTGTCTTAATTAGAACTCAGGAGAGTGTGAAGGTATGATTGTATGAACTATTGTTCTTCTGGTCTGTATCCCTCCCACTCAACTAAGTATTCTATGTTACCCCTCCTATGGTGAAAGTTTAGAATGTTCTTTACATGATGCTGGTTGACCTTTGATATCCAGTCAGGCAGGAGGGGCTTCGGGTGGCAAGTCCCCTGGCTAAAGGACCGGGGGTGACTGGCTTAAGTCTGGAAACATGGAAAGAGAGTGCGATGCAGCAGTGACATGGTTATACCAACTTCATTTGTAGATGATCTCCACTGATCTGTTTAATAATCGTCAATGGCCATTTGTATTGTGGCATGAGTTTATTACAGGTTTGTGGTTGTCTGTAGTTGCGAGCCAGACTCTGTCACCTGGCTGGTAACGTGGATGCTGGTCAGCTACCTGCTTGTAGATATGGGTGGCTTGTGTTAGGAGTTGGTAAGTACTTTCCCAGACCTGCTTGCTCCGCTGGAAACATTGTCGGCTGCTGGTGAATCTGTGGTGTTGGCGTTCCATGGGAAAAGTGGTGGCTGGTAGCCTAAGACACAATGGAACGGGGTGAGCTGGTAGCTGAGTGACGAAGGGAATTCTGGGTGTATTCGGCCCTGGGGATCTGGATCAGTCCTCTGGGTTAACTGCACAGAATTTCCGACAGAACCACCCAATCTCTTGGTTGGCACATTTTACTTGGCCTTTGGTTTGTGGATGGTACCCTGTTAGATTGATGTTGGTGCCCATTTTGCTCATGAAGTTGGACCATACTTGTGATGTGAATTGTAGTCCTTGATCACTGACGATCTACTTGGGGATCCCAGATAGTAGTGGGATTAAGCATAGTAACTTGGAGAACTGGTCTGCAACCACCGACATGGTTGTGTTTCCCTGAGACCCTGGCAGGTCGGTGATGAAGTCATTGGAGATGTGTGACCAGGGATGTTCTGGAATGGGCAGCAGATAAAGTTTGCCTGCTAGCAATGTTCGAGGAACCTTGGACTTGCAGCTGGGATCTGTGAGCTTGGGATTCCTGCCAGGGTCTGATCTAACTCCCACTCAATAGAGCTGAGGATAAATGTGGGTGGTATAATGAACTCATCAAAGTTCACTTGTACCTCTGGGCTGTGTAACTAGGAGAGTGCATCAGCCTTGGTATTCTTAGACCCTTGTCAATAGCACAGTGTGAACTGGAAATGTGAGGAGAACAAAGACCAGCAGGCTTGATGAGATCTATTGGCAGTGCAGAGATATTCAAGGTTCTTATGGTTGGTGAAGATGATGAATGGGTGTGTGGCCCCCTCCAACCAGTGTTGCCATTCCTCCAAGGCTATTAATTCAGCCAAGTGTTCCCTGTTTCCAATGTCACAGTTCCTTTCTGCTGAGGACAACTTCTTAGAGAAGAAGGCTACTGGGTGAAGCTTGGATTTGTCCCCAAACCGCTGAGACAGCACAGTTCCTACTCCAGTCTCTGAAGCATCTACTTTCAAAATTAAGGATTTGGTGGGATCTCGGTGCTTGAAAAGGGGAGCTGTGCTGAACACCTGCTTGAATAGTTTGAATGGTGTTTTGGCAGCTGGGTGCCATGACAGATGCTTAGAATTTCTTTTCAGAAGGAACATCAAGGTGTGTGCTATGGTGCTCTTATGAAATGCCTGTAGAAGTTGGTGAAACCCAGAAATCATTGCAACTCTTTGACTGTGTGGGGAATGGGCCAATTCACCACCACTTTCACCTTGTCTTGGTTCATGGCAAATCCATCATGGCTAATGATGAAGCCCAGAAATGATATGGTGTGTTGGTGGAATTCACGGTTTTGTCCTTTGAGTTGATGCTGGAGAAGCGGTGGAGTTGTGGAGTGTCTGATGTATCCCTGTTGGGGTGCCTCCTGAATGTACTCCATGGCTCTTTTCTCAGACCTGCCCCATGGTTGATGGTAAAATCATAGGGTTGGTGTGGTGGTAATCTGCTGGCTCTTTACTTGATGAATACTTCTTTCCGATCCTGGTAATCGGATGGAATGTGATCTGGGGACGGTTGGTTTGGATTTTTGATGATGGTAGTACCTAGAGGCATTTCGGAGAATTGCAAACATTATGCTTGACAATAGGGAGACCAGCAGACGATTTGTCTGTCATTCCAGGAGATTGCAGATCCAGCCATAGAAGTCCTAGGATGACGGGATGTCAGGCAGAGACTGTGACGTAGAGGGTGATGGATTTGTTATGGAGTGTGCCGATCTGGAGAGAGAGAGGCTCTGTGCAGTACAATATCACTAGCAGGCTAACTAAATTACTACTGCAGAGTTTAGTCTGACATAAGGCAACCGAGCATTTACTTTGCAATTAGCTGTATGTGTGCATTTATTTTGCAATTAGTTGTGTGCATGAGAGTTTCTTAAGTAGTGTGGTGAGATTGTCAGTGAGTTTGGGAAAAGGTGTCTTAAATTAGAACTCCGAAGAATGTGAACTTGTGAGTGTATGGGAAGGCTAGTTGTTTTCGGCCATGCTTGTAGTTTGTTGAGTATTCTGGGAAATGGAGTTGCTGGCTTGCGATGACATGACACTTTACAATGTATTTGGACATACAGAGAAACTCTGAAGGTATTCTAGATTTTGTTGTGTGCCGTTTATTGTGGACCAAATAAGTTAAATAATCAAAGAATAAAATATAGGGCACTGCAATGTTTGGCATCACTGAAATGATCTAGTGGGTTTATATCTGACTGCACCAATGCATTAGGACAATGGCTCCCTTAGTTGGCCCCTGACTCTACTGCTGGTACACGATCATGTCTCATCATTTAAAAAAATATATAGAATTTTTTTTTTTTTTTATGTGAGCAATCAGCATGTGAGCTGAATTGGTCAAGTCATAATGTGGCAGACTGGACTACAGACTGGTCTAATAGTTTTGGTTAGGTGAACACTGAATTAAAATGCTGAACCATGACCAACCTAGGAATATGGGAAAACAAAACAACAACAACAACAATAACAATAATAATAATAATAATAATAACAACAATAATAATAATAATAATAATAATAATAATAATAATAATAATAATAATAATAACAATAATAATCATAATAATAAAAGTACATTGGTTGATTAACTACAGTTCATGTCTAGTCAAGTAGGTCAATGATTTTTTACAGATTTATAAATGGCGTTATTTACTATGTTGATTAGTGTACTGTATTATGCACTATGTTAGTGCTTATTTTTAAAAGGAAATTAACAAGCTACTAAGAGTAACAAACCTTTCAGTCAACACAAACCAAATTTATCTGTAGGTAGTGGGATACAAAATTTTCTAAAAAAAAATAAAAATAAATAAAATTATTAGATTAGGACCGTGTGTGTGTTTGATTTTGTGTTGTTTGAGTTCCTAGCATACCACTTTGCTCCAGATTACAGGTTTTAAGTTCTTTCAGAAAAGTTAATTGGTCACGCTTCATTCTATGTGTACAGAAGCACATGCACCCTGGTGGGGAATTTTCAGTAATTAACATTAATGAAGGCCTTTAATTTCTTCTTCACAGATTAATAAGTCCATGAGTCTACTTAAGTAATGGTATAGGAACAAAAATAACAACCCAGCCTTAAAAGTATAGTTTGTTCAGGTCGTTATGACTGCAAATTTGTATTTACACACGTCAACACCTACGAAAAGTTAGGATAAACCTTATGTGCCACTAACTTCTGGGTTCTCCGCCGTGGCTTAGGTCACAATCAACTCATAGAGGCAGTTATTGGAACAAACATTGGAACAGACTTTGGGACAGATGCAGAATTGATGCTGATGCTGACATAGCACACTTGTTGGCAGATCTGGACTCTTGTTTGGAGTCAGATATGAGCTGAACACCAGAGCCCAGCGAGGTTGTTAGTTGTAAATGATAAGAAGCCAAAAAAGCTCAGAGTTGCTTTTAAGGCTGATGGATGACCTGGTGTCAGATATGGCTGAACTCTATGTTGCTAAAACAGCATGCACATGCATTGATGCTTACACCTGTCAGTAGAGTGTCTGGCAAAGGCCAAGAGATATTTTTTCCACCAGCTATTCATTTAAATATACAAGCATGCTATATCAGTAGTGGCACATGAAAGGCACTTTTTGTCCAGCAAGGAATTGCCAGCTAAAATAAGTGATGTTAGAGCAGAAGCAACATATAGAGAGAGCTTGTGCCCATTGGCAGAGAGCTCATAATAGCTTTAGCTGGTTCCCCCTCCCATGCCTCATAAATTTTTACATTACAAAATCTGGTGGAAAGTCTTTACAGAAGAGTGGGAGTTATTATAACAGCAAAGGGGAAATCTGGAATGGGGTGTTTATCAAGCACACATGGGTTTGATGTCCAGGTGTCCACAGACTCCACAAACATTTGGGCAAATAGTGTACTTCCAGTGCATATATCCACTTTACATACATGATGTCCTTTGACTCTTTACATATATACACTAGTATACATACTGTATATACAGTATATGTATGTATATGTAAAGGGTACGTACAAATAATTTAAGATATAATAATATGAATCCTGCAAAAAAAAAAGTTATTGTGCAAATTACAATTGCTTTCATTATAAAAGATGGTTGTCATTAGTTGGGAAGATTTCATGCAACAAGCTGCAGTATTCCTGAAGTTCTCAGAGACAACATAATTAAACACTTGAGTGGGCAAAGCTATAGAACCATAGGAAAGAAGAAAGACCTTAAACACCCCCTATCAGTACAATTTGTTTGATAATATCAAGGATACAGGATGGATCTCCACCAATTTGACTTAAGGATAAGACCAGGTATGGTTGGCACAATCCACGTTGTTGGACATGTGTAATCAACCTAGCAACCCATCTTGCATACCAGGGTCTTTCATTAGTCCCATGACAACATAGTCCCTCAGAATCAGAAGCCACTACAGCCAAATGGATCATCTAGATTGCACCCTTGAGTAACCATGGCCTAGCTTTTGTTCCACAAAAGTCATTTTCCTCTGGATAGAGGCACAATTGAAAAGATAGATCCTTTGGACAGAATAAACGGAACTATTCCACATAGTTCCAGAGAAAGCACAGTGGCCCTTGTCTGAGTTTTTGAATCCCCATCAGTAGACCTGTGCGATGCACCCTTCATGCACTCATTGCTCTGGAACACAATTCCTTCTTGGTTTACCTGCCTTTTCTCTAAAGCAGAGGGTACAGTCAGCCACCTTGTTGCGTTGTGTGGTCATAGGCATATGGGAACAATGTGTTTCCATGGGCATCCACCAAGGAGCAGACTAACTGGGATATGTCAGTTGTCCTTGTGCACATTAAGGTGCTCAGTCTCACAGTGAATGGGGGAGATTCCTACTACACAGTCCATAGAATATTGGCTGCTCTATACTAAAATGTAACAAGGAAATGTTAAAATGACTTCATTGTTCATACATCAAAGAGTTAAATACAAAGAGCTAGTTGCCACACCAAATACATTTTCATTAGGAAGGAATACAGTAAGCTGGTACAGTTTTATTTATTTATTTATTTATTTTTATAAATGCATACTCAGGAAGCAGCAGAATACGTTAAACTCTTAAAACCGGGGTGAACCACATCACCTACACAGTGTAGTGTTCGTTATTTATTTGTTTATTTGTTTATTATTATTATTATTATTATTATTATTATTATTATTATTATTAATAATAATAATTTTTAATTATTTATTTAGTTTCTTTGATAATATTCTTTATTCTAATTTGCACTCGGCCATCCAGCTCTATAGAATTCGAATTCTTATTGTGGATATTGTGTATTCGTTCAGAATTTATTTATTTATTTATTTATTTATTTATTTATTTATTTACTCACTTATTAATTTTTTTATCATCTTGTTATTCTCTTCTTGTATTTTATTGTAATGTGCTACACTGTGTAATATTATTAGGTATAAGTCTTTAAAAGGTATGGACTTAATATTTGTTGAAGTGCGCAGACTATTTATTAGATTTGAAGTCAGCAGGGGACTTTTTTCTTACTGGAATTTTTTTTCTTTTTAGTAATTTTTTTTAGCTTACTCTAGGTCCAATTGGCTATTTATATTCTTAGTTTTACTTTAGTTCTTGGGTTTTATAATTTTTATATAACCAGCGACAGCTATTGAGTAGCCATGATGAGCCGGGGGGTGGGGTGGGGAGGGGGTTATTTTTTAAAATATTTTTTTTTAATTAATTAATTAATTACTTTATTTATTATTATTATTATTATTATTATTATTATTATTATTATTATTATTATTATTATTATTATTATTATTTCTCAATGAAATATTTGTGGAAGGGAGGGGAGAAAAGGTAAATGAATCACATGAATATGAATCGCATGAATATGAATCACATGAAAATGTATCATATGTAAGTGAATCACATGAAAATTAATTACATGTAAATGAATCACATGTAAATGAATCATATGAAAATGAATAAATAAACAAGGCAAAAAATAAATGCATACTCACAGGCCTAGGTAGAAATGGTACAAACTTCCTGTTCACTTGCACACTCCATTTGTAATCATACACACAAACCATTGTCAAGGCATACAAACAGGCATGTCATAGTCAATAAGCTAATTTTAAAACAATATATGTACCCAAGGATAAAAACATATTGCTCTGTCAAAAGGAACAAGCACTTAATCAATGGTTAGCATAGTTGACTTTCTAACCAAATGCACATAATAGTCATTGTCTTTTGCATTCTGGCCACAACACCCAGCAACAGCCTAATAGGTAGCAATAGGGATGTAACTTAACATGTAATTAACTTAAAGTGAAATGTAATTCTTGTCACCTCTGTTTGAACTCTGTAGGCCCCCCAACCACACCAATCAAATATATGCAGGAATGAACAGAATCAATATATATATATATATATATATATATATATATATATATATATATATATATATATATATATATATATATATATATATCACATTAATTATTTTGGCTTGGCTTTAATAGTTTAATAAACAATAAAAAAGAAAATACATTAAAAAAACTGAAAATAACTATATACAGTACACAAGAAATAAAATCTTTGCACAAGAAAATTTTATTGCGTTTTCAGGTCAATTCCATTTTCAAACTGCACTTCCCAGAATACACTGCAGCCTACAAACATGGCCACCATGGACTACAACTCACAACTCAGTACACCAGTGCGATCACAGTCTGTAGCATTCTAATCACACCTAGCTGTTGCCAATTACAACACACACACCCACACCCACACACACACCACCCTTTAAACGAGACCTTTCATTCACTAAGGCATTGTGAAGTAAACACTCAGCAGTGCCTACTCTGACTTTACAAAGCCTTTGTTTTTATGTAATTTTTTACTCTGTTGTTCCTGTTTTTTTTTTTTGCTTTCTGTTTTTTCTATGGTATCATGTTTGCTGATCACATGACCCTTTGCCTTGAACATGCCTTACATATACTGTATCCAGGTGATCATGCACACCAAGCACATCACACAGGGCAACTGCTGTTTTAAAATTGTTTTAAATGTCTTGGTTGATGTACTGGATCTGAAGGTTTCACATCATTAAAAGAAGATGCTGTGGCAGCTCGAACTGATTTAAAAGCCAGCTTTCATCCTCCGAAAAAAATAAATAAATCAGAATGGTCTTTAAATATTCTTTCCCTTGCTAAATCTTCTGTCAGCTGAGGCATTTGTTTGTGGTTTAGGGCTATGCACCCACAATCCTGTCCAGCTTTTATTTATATGGTGCCATTTATTTTATCATAATTAAATGGCTAGTTAATTTGTCTTAATGTGTAGGTTTGTTCTGTAGGTTTGTTTGTTCTATAAATTAATGCCAATAATACACAAAGATGGGGTTTCACACAATTTTGTCAATGTTTTATTATTATTATTAAAAATTTTTTGTCCCTATCTTAATGAACTATCATGAGAATCAGTTTTTGATAGAGACTACAAAGCACTTCTCTAATTTGATATGGATAAGGATGTCTACTAAATGCTCTAAATGTAACTTAATTTGTAATTTAATTACAAATACATGTAATACATGTAAATTTATTGATCTGAAGTGCATCAATAACAATTGTAAATTGTTGAATCTTTTTTTTTTTTGCCTAAATTTACACACACTCCGGAAGACAAATACATGCGCATTGTACTGAAAACCTGAGATATTGCCTGGAATATTCAGGTTCTACAACAAGACAGCACAAAGCTGTCCTGGGCTATCAGAGAGCTGAAGCACAACTATGCACAAAGAATCCATGAATATTTCTTAAACATCAAGGACACAATGGATGCAGCAAGGCATTCACTGACTACAAAGCTACATCACGTGTCTGTGATGACAATGCCTTGCCTCCGGATACATTGAACAATTTCTGCTCCCATCCCAACTTCCACCAATCAACTACGCTGTCTGTCTGTAGTGGACGTATGTCCAGAGTTTTTCATCGAAAGCAGCAGGTTCTTATTACATGTCTGGTCTGGTGCCCGGGTAATGTGCTGATCAGTTTGCAGTTTTCCAACATTTTCATTATCTCCCTAAGTCAAGCAGATGTCCCTGCGTACTTCAAGCTAACCACCATCATCTCTGTCATGCCTCAATGACTACTGCTCCATTACACTCATACAAATCATTATTAAGTGCTTTGAGTGGCTAGTCATGAGACACATAAAGAGCAGTCTTCCCATCACACTGGTCCCATTTCAATATGTACACTGCTCTAACTGGTCAACAGATGACCCCATTTCTGCTGCCATCCACCTGTCTCTGACCCACCGAGAGAAGAATGACAATTATGTAAGGATGCTGTTCATCGTCTCCCGCTCAGCATTCAACACAATTATCCCACCACAAATCATAGAAAACTGAGCCTACTGGGCACCTCCCTCTGTAGTTCGATCCTAGATTTCTTACTGGGAGACCCAAGTCCATCAGAATTGGCAGCACCACCTCCAGCACCACCACACTTAACATCGGTACTCTCCAGGGCAGTCAACTTCTGTTTACAATACTCTAATCACATCATCAGGTTTGCTGATGATACTACAGTTGTGGGCTTCATCAGCAGTAATGTCAAGTCAGCATACAGGAAGGAAGTGGAGCAGCTCTGTGTTGCAGAGAAATGCAGTCTCTCTCAATGTTAATAAAATTAAAGCAATGATTGTTAACTTCAGGAAGACCCTTGGTGATCATTCTCTTCTGCACATCAATGGAGAAACTGTAGAGAATCCAGAGCACTCAACAAGTTACTTGTTGTTCACATCACAGAGAAACTCCCCTGGATTTTTAACCACCCCTCTCCTTCCTCAACACCTTCTACAAGGGGATAATAGAGAGCATACTGACCAGCTGTCTCACTGTCTGGTATGGAAGTCTGAGACTGAAAACCCCCCACAATGGACTGTGAGAATAGGTGAGAAAATCATAGGGGTCACTCTATTGACTGATTACATGTCTTAATACATTACAACTGCTGCATCCACATTGCCACCTGTCCTGTAAATTCATTGCCCTGTTTATTTACGCTGTTGCTACGACATAATGGAAATAATTCTTTTGATTGTGTCATTTGAGTAACATCAGTTACAGTGGGGGGAAAAAAGTATTTGATCCCCTGCTGATTTTGTACGTTTGCCCACTAATAAAGAAATTATAATTTTAATGGTAGATTTATTTGAACAGTGAGTGACAGAATAACAACAAAAAAATCCAGAAAAATGCATCTCAAAAATGTTATATATTGATTTGCATTTTAAAGAGGGAAATATGTATTTGACCCCTCTGCAAAACATGACTTAGTACTTGGTAATGACTTAGTAATTACTTTTAATTTTCAATGCCCTGGCTGAGGGAAGGAGGTTCTCACCCAAGATTTGACGGTACATGACCCCGTCCATCGTCACTTTGATGTGGTGAAGTTGTCCTGTCCCCTAAGCAGAAAAACATCCCCAAAGCATAATGTTTCCACCTCCATGTTTGATGGTGGGGATGGTGTTCTTGGGGTCATAGGCAGCATTCCTCCTCCTCCAAACACGGTGAGTTGAGTTGATGCCAAAGAGCTCCATTTTGGTCTCATCTGACCACCAGAGGACAACTGGGTGAAAGTGTTGTGGTCAGATGAGACCAAAATGGAGAATAACACACAAAAAAATCTGATCTTTCATGTCTTTATTGAGAACAACCAAAAAAAACCTCATAGTGCTTGTGGAAAAAGTATGTGAACCCTTGAGTTAATGACTTCAAAAAAGCTTTTTTTTTTCAACACCTCGTTAAGTTTGGAGTTTGGAGGTGTCGACTACAGCTACTTTGATAAAAACCCCTCAAACTTTTGGAGTTTGCTCTATACAAGAAGCACATGCTTATGTGAGCCATACCTCGCCAAAATGCCTCACTGTTTCTGATGCAGATAGACACATTGCAGGCAAACATGACACATGCATGTTGCTGTGTACCTGTTACGAAGAAATTGACAATCAAGTGCTGTGAGCAAAAAGCATATATTTAATATAAATCATATGGCCAAAGGTTTGTGGACATCTAACCATCACACTGATATATGCTTTTTTGTACATCACATATCAGATGTGCCAGTCCCTTTGCTTTTATAATAACCAACACTATCTAAGAAGGCTTGCCACTAGATTTTGGAAGGTAGTTGTGTTCTGCTGAAAATTTTATTTCTGTCACTTGGATAATTTCTTCTCTGATTTCTGCAAGTTTGCATCCAAAATGCCTTCATACACTTCTGAGTTCATGATACCATTAATCAACAGAAGCTCACCAACACCACTGTAGGAAAAACAGCTCTAGCCACCTCAGTCAGTGCAGTTTGGTTAGAATTCTTCTCCTGTCTTTTTACCTTCAAGTCCTTCAAAGTTCATCTTTATATTTTTCTTTTCAAATTTCACCCTTGCTTTTTTATTCTTGGGGCTGATGAATGTTTTCCGCCTCATTACTCTCCCTCTCCACTGATGCTCATTGATCCTGTTTTGAAAAACTCTAGTGCTCTAGTTGTATCTATGTTGGAATTCTCATCCATGGCTGAAGCAATCATTGATGCTTTTACTTGCCTGTTTTTATGAATTTTACTTACAATTACTATCCTGCCCAGTCTGCTGGTGAACTTTCTGGGTCCACCTGTACACTGTCTGTTTTCATTCATCCTTCACCTCCTACACCTCCTTTGTGCAAACAGATGATTTTAGAAGTTTCTAAAATGTGCTTCTTAATTTGCAAGTTCACTTTTAACCAGCTGGTCCCAAGGTAACTTATATAATGGATGGATGTAGTCAGTTACCTTTTATTCCATACAGGTGCCCCTGGCAAAGGTGCAGTTCGTAATCCTTTGCATCATTGTCATGTTATTAATAAGTCCATGTCTTCATCATAAAACATAAAAACATACAGTGGCAAGAAAAAGTATGTGAACTTTGGAATTTCATGGTTTTCTGAATAAATTTGTCATGAAATGTGATCTGATCTTCATCTAAGTCAGGAGTATTGACAAATATAATGTGCCTAAAAGAATAACACAAAAAAAATTCTGATCTTTCATGTCTTTATTGAGAACAACCAAAAACCTCACAGTGCTTGTGTAAAAAGTATGTGAACCTTTGAGTTAATGACCTCAAAAAAGGCTTCTTTTTTTTTTTGCACACCTGGAGTCTCATTAAGAAAATGAGTTTGGAGGTGTGGACTACAGCTATTTGACTTATAAAAACCCCTCAAACATTTGGAGTTTGCTCTGCACAAGAAGTATATGATTATGAGGGAAAAAAGTATTTGATCCCCTGCTAAAAGAGCTCCATTTTTGTCTCATCTGACCACAACACTTTCACCCAGTTGTCCTCTGGTGTTCAGATGAGACAAAAAATGGAGCTCTTTTAGCAGGGGATCAAATACTTCCCTTTCAAAGGGAACTTCGACGCCTTGCGCGCGTGACCGGTATCTGAAGCTTGTGTAAAATCATGCCTCTACTTGTAGGCCTGCCATGATCAGGTGACGTGCAATTAAGCGTCGTCGCATATATATATGGCACCTGTGAACCGCGACCGCCAGCCTTATTATCTTCAGCGAGCGCCATGTCTGTTGTTTGTGTGACAAAAACGCTTCATTTCTACTCGATATTTTCTCAAAATCTCTTAACTTTTCTATCCCTTTTAAAGGAAAGGTGAGGTAAGTAATGAGAGAGAAAGAGTTAAAGACGTGTAACGTGCTCCCGTTCATCACGGGGGAAAAGTGCACACTTTCTTGGTGAAGTGTTAGTGGTGTAGTATGCGATGGCAACCTCGAGAGGCTGCGCATGGTAACGCTACATTAAGCAGCTCGACTCGCGCTTTTCTCAAAAAAAACGGAAGCCGAGTGAGTCGAGTCTCAAAGCCTCGCGGATCTAGCGGGGCCGCTGCCGAGGCAGCCAACCGTCTCAGGTTCGGGGATCTCTTAAACCGGAAGAGGAGCCGGAGACGAGCGCTGCTCTATCTCTCTCTCTGTCTTCCGGGTTCAGCTCTTCGCTGGATTTTGGAGTTCGCGTCGCGACTCCTCCCCGCTATGGAAAGCCAAAGGGGTAATAACGCCCCTCTCTGACTCCGAGGAGTTAGAGGGATGTGTTGAAAACTGAGAGCAGCGTATGGAGAGCTGCTTGAAGTGATTACCCAGTGAAAGTAGATACTTCACACTGCAGAAACTCCCCTGTCTTCCAGAAGTTATGACAAAATCTCACTTCTGAGAAAACCATGCTTAAGCCATAGTCATAACTCCACGATGTTGGATTATTTGGCCATTGTGGAAATGAATGGCATGGCTACTTAGCTATGCCCGAGGTGGAGTAGGCGCGCTAGCTACCTCTCTCCACGATGGCAGGTAATTACAGGGGCCGGCTTGCATCCAAGGTGGGCAAGCCTATGCAGTAGTAGTCTTGCTTGTGGGTCACTGCAGACAATGACAGTGTTGCCTACCAAGCAGACCTGCTGAGTGAGCTCGACTTATGGCAAAAAAGTTGTCTCAAGCTCATCCGGGTGTCCACGAGTGGAGCCTGGGCCAGCACTAGTATGGGGGAAACCCAGAAGGCGAGTGGCGGCGCACCCCGCACCCCGACAGCCAGGGGAACCGGGTGGCCACAGTCGCGGTCTGCTGTTGGGGCCTGATCTGAGGATGGTCATAAAGGCCAAGCAGGCAAAGACGAGCGGTCCTGAGGGGCTGTGGAGGGATGTATCCGGGGACATGAGGTTGTTAGGGCAGGTAGCCCCCAGTGCTACTGTAGGGCCTCCCCTAGCCAAAGTGGTCCCCAGTTGCGGTTCCCTGGTCAGCAAGCTGTCACAGGGCAACGGAAATCTGATGCTTCTCTCTCAATAGAATGTGGAATAGCTAATGTCACTAGAAGACCATCGGGCAGCGTGCAAGCTACGGCCAAATGTGTCTCCATGGGTTCTGTCTACCATAGAAAGGGTTACCGGGCCAGTTATAGCTAGACCCCCCGTTCACAGGTGTGCTCACCACAGAAGTCAGCACAGACCAGAGCCCGACGTTAGCGCAGGGAAGTAAGCTCCCTTTTTGGACAAGGGGGTCCTGAAACATGTACCCCTTCCCTCAGGGAGAGAGGTTTACAGCCTTTATTTCCTGTTCCGCAAAAAAGTGGGAATATGCGGCCAATTTTAGATCTGCATCATCTGAACCGTACTCTTCGGATATACAGGTTCAGAGGCTGATGTTCAAACGTATCGTGCCACAGATCCAGTTCGAGAACTGGTTTGTGGCGATAGGTCTAAAAGGTGCATGTTTCCGCATAGGATTATTGCTAGCTTTATCCCCTCACACCTTCGCAAAGTGCATGGATGTCACTCTGGCTCCATTGGGACTCCAGGGCATCTGTGTACCAAGCTACCTGGACGACTGGTTAATTCTAGCACGATCCAGGGAGCTGGCGGTTCAACATTGAGATGTTGTTCCGCCCACGTGAAGAACTGGGGGCTCAAGGTTGAATCTCAGAAAAGTTGGTTTCTCCGGTGCAGTGGGCGACTTTTCTAGGGGTTATAGGATTCTACTACGATGTGGGCGTTTTCTATCCCCAACAGGCGTAGTGTCAATCCTATCAACACTGAGCTAGATAAAGCTGTATCTTGGGAGCCTGGGGTGGAATCCACACATGTGGCTGAGGTCACATCTGTATGCTGCCCCCCATTATTGCTCCCACTAGCTCTAGCGAGAGTTCGCCAAGATAGCCTGCTAATAGCACCTTTTTGGCAGCTCGAACATGGTTCTGAGAGATAATATCTCTGCGAGATGGCACTCCTTGGGAGATTCCCGTCCGCAGGGATTCACTGTGGACCCAGTAACTGCGCAATAGCTACAGTCCTGGGGCTCCTACAATAACATTTCTCAGCGGGGTGAGCTCTTCCTACAATCAGGGTTATGTGGCCGCCATTTCGGCCAGCCACGCCCTGTTGAGGGAGCCTCTGTGGGGCAACGTCCTCTAACTTCGAGGTTCGTGCGTTGTCTCAGATGGCTGAGGCCCATCTGCAGGCCGCGCATACCTTCCTGGGACCTTCTATGGCCCTGGAAGGTCTGTCGGCTGCCCCATTCAAGCCCCTAAAGTGGATCTACTGTCTCAGGTCGGAGGGCTGATTTATCACGCTCGGCCAGAACTCGGCAACTGTGGGTCTGGTCCCTGAGGGGCACCAGCTCATAGATTCGGGTCTCACAACTGAGATTGTTGAAACCATGTTAAAAGCTAGAGCACCATCCACAAGGAAAGCGTATGCACTCAAGTGTCAGCTTTTTGTCTTGTGGCATGAGGGACGTCACCTAGACCCAGTGAACTGCGCAATTGCTACAGTCCTGGAGTTCTTACAGAACGTTTCTCAGCGGGCTGGGCTCCGTCTTCTATCAGGGTACTTGGCCGCCGGCTCGCCAGCCATGACCCTGTTGATGGAGCCTCTGTGGGGCAACATCCTCTACCTTTGAGGTTCATGCGTGGCGTCAGACGGCTGCGGCCCATCTGCAGGCCATGCATACCTTCCTGGGACCTTCTATGGTCCTGGAAGGTCTGTCGGCTGCCCCATTCGAGCCCCTGGAGTGGATCCCATCCAGAAGGAAATCAAATGCACTCAGGTGTCAGCTTTTGTCTTGTGGCTTGAGGGACGTCACCTAGACCCAGAGAACTGCGCATTTGTTACAGTCCGGGGTGGGAAAAAAAAACTTCAACCGGAGGGGGGTCCTGGTAAAAAGGAGGGAAAGGGGTGGTAAAAGGTTCAAAGGGGGGGGCTAATAAAAAAAAAAGGGGGGGGGGGGGAAGCCAGACACCCGTTGTTGAAGGGAGGGGGGGGGGGGGAGCTTTAACAAAAAGGTTAATTGGGTGGTGGCAAACTGCCGCGGCCATGCCTGCTGATGGCAGCCGGGGGGCCGCCGCACCCCCCTTCTGGGATACCTTCCTGGGGCTCCTGGGTCCTGGAAGGTCTGTCATGTGCCCCATTTGAGTCCTTAGGGACCTACCCCGCCCCAAAAGCCGCAGGGTTGATTTATCATCCTTGGCGAAGAACTAAGGAAGCTGTGGGTCTGGCCCCTGAGGGGCGCCAGCTAATAGATTCTGGTCGCACGACTGAGGTGGTAGTGACCATGTTTCTACAATAACAATTTCTCAGCGGGGTGGACTCCTTCTACAATCAGGGTTATGTGGCCGCCATTTCGGCCAGCCACGCCCCTGTTGTGGGAGCCTCTGTGGGGCAGCATCCTCTAACTGCGAGGTTCATGCGTGGTGTCAGATGGCTGAGGCCTATCTGCAGGCTGTGCATACCTTCCTGGGACATTCTGTGGTCCTGGAAGGTCTGTCAGCTGCCCCTTCGAGCCCCTAGAGTGGATCCCACCACAAGGAAATTGTATGCGCTCAAGTGGCACCTTTTTGTCTGCTGGTGTGAGGAACGTCAGCTATACCCAGTGAACCGGTAATCGCTACAGTCCTGAGAGTTCCGACAAGACGCTTTCTAGCAGGTTGGCTCCTTCTACTACGGGGTTACGTGGCCACGCCGGCCAGCCCTGCCCCTGTCGATGGAGCCTCTGTGGGGCAACATCCGCTAACTCGAGGTTCATGTGTGGTGTCAGACGGCTGAGGCCCATCTGCAGGCCATGCATACCTTCCTGGGACCTTGCTGTGGTCTTGGAAGGTCTGTCAGGGACCCCATTTGAGCCCTTA